>OZ005649.1:68752438-69474678 GCA_963930645.1 Salticus scenicus | reverse complement strand
GAATATATCATCCAATAGTGGCGCTGCTATGCTGTGATTCGACCCATTTAATTGAAGATTAGAACTCAGTTTCTGTAATGTATAACAGCATCCAACTTAGTATATGAGATAGACATTATGTGACACTGTGCTGCTTCATCTTGGGTGCAAATCAGCCGACACATTGCGCTGCTGAGCTGTGATTTAATTTCGTCAATGAGAAGGCCATACCTCTTCTTCTATGACATATAAATGCACCAAAATTTATATGTTGTATGGATAATGTGTGAAACCATGCTGATTCCATTTAGATGCATATCGGATAAAAGGTGGCGTTGCTATGCTGTATAATTATTATAATTATTATTTTTTTTTTCATTTACGGTTGTGGTTGTGTGGTTAAAGCCGATTGATTACGCTAGGGTCCTAGGCCTGTGGGTTAAAGGCCCTTCGTTGGGGGCTTTCGTAAGGGGTATTAGTCCTTATTTACGTGTAATTCGGATAAAACCATGGAAAACTACGAACGACTAGGTCGACGAGCGCTGCCTGTGATCGAACCTGGCACTTTCCGTATATCAGCTTTCAGTGAAGAACCGCTCTGCCACTGGTGGGGCTTTTCATTTACGGAAAGGCTATATCTAAGCTTCTTGGTTATATAAATACAATAAACTCGTTATATATTTTATTTATTAATTTGTTTTATCTTATTTATTTATTTATTTTTATAACAGAGTCTGAAAAAACATTGTTTACACGGAAATTTTCTATTTCTATATTTATTATCTGAATGCTTACCTAAAAAATTATTAACAAACGATTTATAAAACGACCGAATTATAAACAAATGATTTACTTATTGCATGTATGTCTTGGCATTCTCAGAAACGACTCTGATAAAAGTTTAGGATTAGGATTAGTATTTTGGGTGACGCTAATTCTAATTCATCCCGGGCCGAATTCCATTTTTCTATACTCGAATGGGCGAGGACTAATTTTCTTTTGTGAAAAGTCATATACAACAATTAATCTTAAAAGAGAGGATTTTTCAATTATCGTAATAATACTTAATTTAAGACGGCATTAAAATGACAGTTACTATAGAAATGTCACTTCATTTTGTCACAGACTTTATGTACGGTCGTGTAGATGGATAAATATATTCTTTACTCAATGCGACAAACATTTTATTATTATTATTATTTAAAACTTCAGTTTTGTCCCATCGTTGTATCTCAAAGTAAAAGTTTGAAATCCATTAGTCGAGAGGTTTCAGTGTATTGAATAAAATTGATTTTTATTCTCTTATAGTAACTTGATTAAATATTTAATCTCATTTCACAATTTCACTTCAATCAGATACGAGGACGTAGATTCAGATGTGAAATAAAAATTCTAACTGGAGTTGGAGGCCCATGGCTCCCAGGCCTTTTTCTATGAGGATGTTGTTGGTTGTGCATATATTGTCATCGGAATTATTCATTTAAAAGCCAATTTCAGCTCGATCGGATATTAGGAAGTCAGTTAAAATTTGCTTGCATTGATTTGATTTTACACTGACAAACACAAACGAAGTAAAATAAAAGCATGCTAAAACATGAATTTCTTTGCATAGGAATTTTTATTTCTCTGCGGATAAAAGCCCTTTGAAAAATTATTTGCGAAAGAGGAATTTTATTTATTTATGCCCTCTTCTAATTAAGCTTGAGGAATGAAAGATTAATGGAGGAAGAAGGGAAAAATACTTCATCTAGTTTAGACATGAATATTCAAAATTGCTTTTTCTTAGGTATAATAACAAATATAAATGGTTCATTTATTTTTTAATGCAGTGCTTCTCCCCTCGTATAATGTTAAGTAAAGTGTAAAAATATAAGTATGAAGCCGTAACATTCTCTGTGTGGAAATTTTACACCTTTTAGAATCTTAGAATATAATAACATATTTATGTTTCCTGATAACAAAATACTTTTTTAAAAGAAATCATTCATTTCCCCCCCCCCCTGCGGAGCCCACCAGAGGCCGAGCAGTTCTGCGCTCAAAGCTAGTAGACGGGAGGTGCCGGGTTTGATCGCAGGTCGCGCTGGTCGGCCTAGCCGTTTGGAGTTTTGCGTGGTTGTCTCCGAAACTTGCGTAAATATGGGCTAGGAACCTTTGAAGTTTCCCGACGGAGGGCACTTTTCCTCAGGCCTAGGACACAAGTGCAGTCAATCGGCTTTAATTCCCCCCACCCCCCACAAACACAACCTCTGCCCGGATACAATATGTAGATATATTCAAAAACATATGTACCAGTGCATTGCGTCTTCCTAAAAGTTTTATAGAAGATACTTGAAAGAGAATAAAAAACATCAAATACAGATTTTATTTTATTTTATTTATTTATTTATTTATTTTTCATTCTGTACCCAAACCCCCACACAAAAAGGATAGAACATATACGTAGTCCAGAAATGTGACGGCAGCGGAATGAAACTATTAGATAACTTTTTCTTCTTTTAACACTTCGAAATAAACCGAAAAACTCGCAAAAGTTATCCGAAAATTCGCAGAAGTTCTTCGAAAATACATATATATATATATATATATATATTATATACACAAACTCGTAAAAATGTATATAAATTTTTTATGTTTCAAGTATTAACATTTCGAAAAATACGAGATAACAGGCAAAAGTTACTCGCATTGCCTTTGGTTACTCGGTATGTTAGTATTTAAACAGCTTTATTTACTCGAAAGGGAAGGTAGGACACCACACACACGCAATATAAATATATATATATATATATATATATATATATATATACACTTATCATTTCTACTGATTAAACTGCGTAAAAAAATAAATGAATAAATAAATTCAATCGTCTACCAACTAGGTTATCGTGGAAACCATTAGGTAGATTTTTGCCGTGTACCAAAATAAGATATTAAATCTTTTTTATGTTTAAAGAAATAACGTATTGAAACAAACGCTGTTAAATGTTACTCGCATTGCCTCTGGTTACTCAGTGTGTTGGTGTTTAAACTGCTTTGGTTACTTGTTGTACACCTTGAGTTGGACACCTCTCACACTCACAAAATGTATGTATACTTATGATTTCTACTTATGAAATATCAAAGAAGAAATTTAAAATAAATAAGTAAATTTAAAATAGCCTATTAACTGAGTTTTCGTGGACACTATTAAGTAGAATTTAGTTGTGTACTTAAATTAAAAAAAAGCATATATATATATATATATATATATATATATATATTTATGTTTCAAGAAATAACATTTCAGAAGAAACGAAGTAACTGGCAAGTTCCTCGCATTGCATTTGGTTACTCGGTGTGTTGGTGTTTAAACTGCTTTAGTTCCTCGAAAGGGAGGGTAGGAGACAACACACACACACACACAATAAAAAAAAAGTATATATTCTTATCATTTCTACTTATAAAATAGTTTAACAAAATAAATAAATTCAGAAAAGTCCCGTTTATCCGAGAGAGTGGGAAATGGACGACATCAAAAAAAGGCAGGATCGAGAAGTTTTTTGCTCAAGAAGAAACAGAAACAAATAATTATTAAAAAATAAAATAAAATAAAATAAAAAAATAAAAAATCAAATGTATATCGTGTTTGTGTTTTTATTTATTTATTTATTTATTTTTAATTTTGTAGACTATAGTACAGCACTGTTTAACTTAGTGTGCCTTGGCTTGATCATAACTCCCCTTTTTTGCTTAAAATTTTTACATTCTTCAGTAAACAAAAAACAAATATTTTTACTGTAAATGGGAATATTTTTATTGCTTGTATGTTTAATATACAATATAACCAAGTTTTTTATTTAGAATATTTTTTTTTTTTTTAATCTCATTTTCCATAATTTCCATACATTTTGAGGTTTATTCGCTCCAAGCTATTGAATTCCGAGGGTTAAATGTAAATAAATTCAATAATTTACCTACCGGGTTTTCGTGGATACCCTTAGGTAGATTTTTGTCATGTACTTTAATATGATCTAAAAAAAATTTCTGTTTCAAAAAACATTTCCAAACAAACTAGTAACTGAGAAAAGTTACTCACATTGCATTTGGTTACTCGGTGCGTTAGTGTTTAAACTGCTATAGTTACTCGAAAGGGAAAGTAGGACACCACACACACACACACAAATATATATATATACTTATCATTTCTACTCATTACATTGCGTAAAAAATGAATACATGAATAAATTCAATAGTTCACCAACTAAGTTGCCATGGAAACCATTATATAGATTTTTGTCATGTACGAAAATAAGACATATATACTTTTTTTTTTTTTTTTTTTTTTTTTTTAAAGAAATAATGTTTTGAAACAAACTCTGGTAAAAGTTACTCACACTGCATCTGGTTACTCAGTGTGTTGGTGTTTAAACTGCTTTAGTTACTCTAAAGGGAGGGTTGGACACTGCTTCTACTCTCTCTTACACATGGATTGCTGTAGCCCAGTTGGTAGAGCGTCGGGCTCGTAATTGAAAGATTGTGGGTTCGATACTCGAGCCGGCCAAAGACCGTCGTGTATATTAATGGTGGCTGGTGCATATAAGATCTGTCTTATCCGTAATATCCTCCATATTCCCATCAAAATTATACCTCTAGGGGTCACCAAAGCGGAAGATCCGTCCTTTCCGTGGAAGATCAAAATTGCGATGACATGTAACCGGATGATCTCTAAGGGTGAGTCTCAGACCTTCGCCAATCGTCCATTGCGTAGCACTATTGCGACGCGGAACCCAAAGAATCATTCAATTAGTCTATTTCACACACACCTCACCTATATATACATATCATTTCTAATTATAAAATTGCTTACAAAAGAAATTTAAAATAAATAAGTAAATTTAAAATTGTGTATCAATTGGGTTTTTCGTGGACACTATTAAGTACAACTTGGTCGTGTACTTTAATAAAAATCATATTTTTTTTTTTTTTTTTTTTTTTTTTTTTTCAAGAAATAACATTTCGGAAGAAACGAAGTAATTGGCAAGTTCCTCGCATTGCATTTGGTTACTCGGTGTGTTGGTGTTTAAACTGCTTTAGTTACTCGAAAGGGAGGGTAGGACACAACACATGCGCACACACGCAATCAAAAAAGAAAAAAGTACACATTCTTATCATTTCTATTTATAAAATAGTTTAACAAAGTAAATAAATTAAGAGAAGTCCTGTTTATCCGAGAGAGTAGAAAAAAGGCGCGATCAAAAAAGGGCAGGATCGAGAAATTTTTTGCTCAAGAAGAAACGGAAACAAATAATTATATATATATATATATATATAAAAAAGGATAAAAAATCAAATGCATATCGTGTTTGTGCTTTTATTTATTTATTTATTTTTATTTTTGAACAATATAGTACAGCACTCTTTAACTCAGTGTTCCTTGGCTTGATCATAACTCCCCTTTTTTGCTTAAAATTTTTACATTCTTCAATAAACAAAAAACAAATATTTTTACTGTACATGAGAATATTTTTATTACTTGTATGTTTATTATACTATATCACCAAACTTTTTATTTAGAATATATTTTTTTATTATCTCATTATATTATATTTTGTTTGTACAGATAATAAGAACGGTAAAAGAAAAGCTGATTCCTATATTTTGTTAATACAATGCATAAGCCAAAATAAGTTGATTTATTAGTTTAACCGTGCCTTTAAGACAGCTCAGTAGTAAGTGTTGTCATAATTAATCTAGTATAAAACCTAAGTTCAATAGCATATGTTAGCGATCATCATAATTAAAGATTTAATAGGTTATTCACAATGTTAATGTTTGTTCTAAAAGTTACTCTAAAAGACGGTAGCTGGTATTTAATGTGTGTGTCATCTATAGAATATATACGAGCAGAAAAATAAAGCCTGCACTTTGTCTTTTCTTTGTTTATATTTGCAATTAATTATTATTATATAGTTAAAATTAAAAACTACTGAAAGTTTAAAATTAAAAGTTGTTTCACGTGTACACATATTATAAAAACGTATAAAATCACTTTTAAAAACACGTATATAAAAATATCTTTATTAAAATCAGACACAAAGCTTTTCGCTATTATTAAAATAGCATCTTCAGGTGTTGTTAATTAACACAGTAGACAGCATTATGCACTGGAGAAGTTCATTATAGTTATAGTTAAAAAAAAAAAAATAAAGTCTTGTAAACATCACGAGTCCTTTTAGAACACACAGAAAAATTTCAGCATACCGAATTAGACATATATATATATATATATACAGAGCCGCCATCCTAATCCGGCAAATTGTTAGTACCGCCCATTTTTCTACACCACCTAATTTTTAAAGTATTTTTCTTCAAATATATTTGCGATCAATTAAGAAGAAAAAAACTCTATAAAATCATTGGTGTAGAAAAAGGGGCGGTACAAACAATTTGCCGGATTAGATTGGCAGCTCTGTATATATATACATATACATATATATATATATATTTAACAATAACTGTAATGAACTTCTCCAGTATATAATGCTGTTTACTCTGTTAATTAACAACACCTGAAGATGCTATTTTAATAATAGCGAAAAGCTTTGTGTATGATTTAAATAAAAATATTTTTATGTACGTGTTTTTAGAAGTGATTTTATACGTTTTTATATTATTATATACCTTTGTAAGATTTATCTGTATCAAAAACCACTGAGAATGAAAATAGTATTTTATTTTATTTTTCTTCAGACAATAAGAACGGTGAAAGATAAGCTAATTTTTATATTTTGTGAATAAGTTGCATAAATTATTTGTTTAACCATGTCTTTAAGACAGCTCAGATATAAAATGTTCTCATAATAAATCTCGGATAAAATCTAAGTTCAATAGCATATGTTAGCTACCAATATAATTAAAGATAGAATAGTTTACTCACAATGCTAGTGTTTATTCTAAAAGTTACTCTAAAAGACGGTAGCTGGTATTTAATGTGTGTGTTACTTATAGTATATATACGAATAGAAGAATAAAGACTGTACTTTGTCTTTTTTTAATTTATATTTGTAATTAATTATTATTATATACCCTTGTAAGATTTCTCTGTATCAAAACCCGTTGAGTTATTTTAAAATAATTGGAAATATTATATTATATTATGTTTCTACAGACAATAAGAATGGTGATTCTTAAGAAAAGCTGATTCTTATTGTTATCTTAAAAGTTTTAAAGAAAAGCTGATTCTTATTTTCTGTAAATATGTTGCATATATTATTAGTTTAATCACGCCTTTAAGACAGCTGAGTAATAAAAATGTTCTCATAATTAAACTAGGATAAAAACTGAATTCAATAGCATATGTTAGCTACCAATATAATTAAAGATAGAATAGGTTACTCACAATGATAGTGTTTATTCTAAAAGTTACTCTAAAAGACGGTAGCTGGTATTTAATGTGTGTGTCGTTTATAGAATATATACGAATAGAAGAATAAATCCTGTATTTTGCCATTTCTTTATTTATACCTGTAATTTATTATTATTATGTATCTTTGTAAGATTTCTCCGTATCAAAAACACTTGAGTTACTTTAAAATAATTGGAAATATTGTATTATACCTTGTTTGTACAGAGAATAAAAACGGTAAAAAAAAAAAAAAAAAAAAAAAAAAAAGCTGTTTTTATATTTTGTGAATAAGTTGCATAAATTATTAGTTTAACCATGTCTTTAAGACAGGTCAGTTATAAAATGTTGTCAAAATAAATCTAGGATAAAACCTAAGTTCAATAGCATATGTTCATTTTTTTTAATTAACTTAAGTATGAAATTTAGGTGTCCACACTTCATTTTAATTCATTTCAGTCATTTTAAAAAGTACGTGTCCCAGTTTTACGGTCAAAAAATGAGATTAAAAATAATATTAAAAAATAAGAACAAAAATAAAAATTTACAGATTGAAATTAATAGTCCTCCGTGATAAACTAAATTCTTCCTTTGACAGAATTCTTAATTTATTTTATTTTTTAATTAATTTATTTTTATTTTCTCTCCCGGTACCATTTAAAAGGTTTGGGGAATACACTGTAAGCAATCACTAATATGATTAATCAATGCTGTAAAATACCTTTTGTAAATATTAATTTACCATTTATTCATAACTTTAATCATAACCTCTCTATTTTATCATTATTATTATTATTTATTACTTACGTTATAGGTGTTTACTTCTAAATATTTAAAAGATTATAATTTAAAAGGAAGTATTCAAGAAATAAGTTCATTCAGTTATTCCCCCCACTCCCCCCCCCCGAAAAAAAAGGTGATTTTTTTTAATACATATTTTTTTTATTTATATCTTACATCAATATCGTTACATGATCTCTTTTGTTAGTGAATTTAGTTTGACATGTCTTTTCATTGACGAAAGACTTATAAAATAAATTTAAATATAGTTTTTCAGATACATATGTGAAATATGAGATTTATTGTGTTTTAATTTAATTATTTTATAATTTATTTATTAAAAAAATATCTCATTTATGTAATCATCAAATATATTTTTAAATTTAGATTGTTATTATTATTATTATTCTATTTTTTAATTGAAATCTAAAATGTTTAAATTTTCCTTAGATGTAGAAGAGAATTTTATTACTAAAAACCTACTCTAAGTTGTCAGATACAAGTTTAGAAATATATTATCATTATTAGAAATATAAATTTTAGTAAGGGAGGTTTCTGATGTTTTAAAAATAAAACCTAAATAAAACCATTTTTGATTGAGGTATAACGTCTAACGGAGGTATTTTCTGAATATCATGGAAAAACTTATTATCATCGATGTATTTATCCGAATCCTTGGGAAATCTCTATAAAACCTAAAAAAGTGCAGGTTTTCAAAGGTTCAAAAACTAAAACTAAAAAAATACGTTTTTGGTTGCAGGTATAGTGGTGGTATTATTTAAATACAATAGGAAAACTTATTATCATCGATGTATTTATTTGAAACCTTTGGAAGCCTCTACAAGACCTAAAACAGTGCAGGTTTTAAAAGGTTTTAAAATTAAAACCTTTAAAAAACATTTTTGATTGTAGGTATAGTGGAGGTGTTATCTAAATACCATAGGAAAACTTACTATTCTCGATGTATTTATATGAAACCTTGGGAAACATCTATAAGACCTAAAACAGTGCAGGTTTTAAAAAGTTTTAAAAATAAAACGTTTAAAAAACGTTTTTGACTGTAGATATTATCCAAATGCCATAGGGAAACTTATTATCACCGATGTATTTATCCGAAACCTTAGGAAACCTCTAGAAAACATAAAACCACGTAGGTTTTCAGGAGGTTTTAAGAATAAAACCTAAAGAAAACTTAGATAAGGTTTCTTTTCAGGAAGTATTTTTTAGCGAAACTTCAAAGAAACCTTTTAAATACCTGAAAACCTAGATAAAACCATAAAAAAAGTTTTAGAAAACCTTAAATTTTAGTAAGGGTTAGTTCTTTTTTTTTTTTTTTTTTTTCTAGTCTTGCCAGTTTGTTGATTCATTACCCTCAAGCATAATTTACAACTTTTTTACTGAAATTTCACAAGATTTTTTATTTATTTGTTTGTTTGCTTGATTGTTCGTTTGTTTTTATTTTTATTTATTTATTTTTATTATTATTATTATTTTTTTTTTACCATTTTCTGAATACTAATTTATAACAATAGTTTACAACTCAGTAACGAAGAAATTTAACTTTTTAAGGGGGAAAAATGTTTTAATAGGAGGTAAATGCAACACATCTTCTAATTAATTAATTAATTTTTTTACATAATTTCATCATCCCGCCCAACCATCCAGCCAAACCACACCCCCCATCGTCTGTAATCAAACATCTGCCCACCCAACCTCCATCGTTTTTATTGTCTTTATTTTTATTTTTATTTTTTGGTAACATACACAAAAGTGTACTTTTTTATGTTACTGACGGAGAACTGATTATGGATACAAAATAGAATATATGAAGTTTTTAGGAAAACCATTTTAGCAGTGACAGTGATCAATTTATTAATATTCTAATTTTTATGCTTTGAAGAGCATAAATTAGTTCGAAATAAGTGGTTAATGATGATGTGTTCTATGCAACGAAATATTAATATATATATATTTACATATTTATATCGTTTTTCATATGATACTTGGTTATATCTACTGCAATGTTTGAAAAACCTTTCAATATATATATATATATATATATATATATATATATAATATATGTATACTTCTTTTCATTTCTACGTATAAAATTGCGTAAAAAATGAAATAATAAATAAGTGAATAAATTCAATAGTCTATCAATTAGGCTTTCGCGGACACCATTAGGTAGATTTTAGTTGTGTAATAAAATAAAATAAATATATTTGTGTTTCAAGAAATACCATTTCAAAACAAACGAAGATACTGGCATAAGTTACTCAAATTGCATTTGGTTAGTCGATGCGTTCAAACAAAACTTTTCAGCGGAACAAAACTTTTCAACGGAGACCTTTTTCACCCTTGAGCATTAATGTACGATTTCATTCGCTAGTGCTATAATAGCAAATTACTCATAAAGATATTCTTAGTTATGTAATCAAAAATGCTAATAGTAATTCTTTCTTTCTTCATTATAATTAATTTATGTTATTTTAAAGATGGAGTAAACTGAAAGCACACTGTTTAGATGAAAGATTTGAATATTTACACCTATATTATTTAAATGCATCTTAAAAAAAAAAAAAAGAAAGAAAGAAAAAGAAAGATGGAAAGAAAGAAAGAAAAAAGAAAAAAAATGGTCGAGATTTGACCACTGCGCAATACCAGTAAAAACTAATAAACAGCATTAGAAATTTTCTTTATTGTTTTTTTTTTTTTTTTAAATCTTTTATTTTGAGTGTGAATAAAGTTTTTTTTTTATAATTTAGATGCTTTTGACGTTTAAAAAATATTTATTTAAATAAGTTAAATATATTTAAATGATTATCAGTTATCCAGTTTTTCTTTAATAAATTTTTATATTATTTCTTGACATAATATTTTTATTACCGCAATATAAAACCTTTTTTTCTAATAATCTGCCCGTATATGTTAAAATTTACAAAGTTTAAAAATTTCTTGATTTAGAGAAGAATTATGCTAATTGTATTCACGAAGGCCAAAGTTTTATGTAACTGCCAAAAAGCAACTAGAAAGTACAAAATATTGAGGAAACCTCTAACATAGCAACCCTGAAAGCTTGAGAAACCTAAACACACTAGGGTTGCCGCGTTTGTACGCGACCGCTTTAGCGAGTAACCGCCGGGAAAGAGTCTGGGTTTGAGGCTGCATTTTTACACACCGTCAGATGGCGCTAAATACACACACGGCTTATATATACACACGGTGTGTGTTGATGATTGCCGAATAACGCATCTCCGAGTAACTTCAAGAAAAGTGGTGCAGAGCATAGAAAAAACCTTAAAAAACGTCGTGACATGCTTAAACAAACCGAGTAACCAGCAAAAGTTACTCGCATTGTATTTGGTTACTCGGTGTGTTGGTGTTTAAACTGCTTTAGTTACTCGAAAGGGAGGGTAAGACAACGCACACACACACACACACACACACAAATAAATAAATAAAGCTTACGAAAACAAAATTTAAACAAACTAAAAGTTCAGACATTTAAATTATTCTGTCACCATGTGGCTTGCAAAATTGTTTACTATCATGCTATTTTAATATTAAAATTTGAAAGCTATTACACCTGACATAGCATGTAATTTTCAAAATGCATAGTTAATACAGTGTTTTGTATTGAAAAAAACTTAATATGTTTCTTCTAACATCTATAATAATAATAATAATAATAATAATAATAATCTAAGTTATTTTATTAAATATTTTTATCGTATCCTTTTAAAATAATATATGCAGTTATGTTTTAAAACATCAAAAGCTCTTGCAAAAGGTGCAATATTCTTTTATGTTTCAACTTTTATTGCATATTCTTTCATGACATTTCAAGAAAATTAATGTTTTAAAAAATCCATTACCATAACTTCAGAATTTTAAATGCCGCAGTAGAATTTGAAAGGTTTTTTTTTTTTTTTTTTCTTTCTCGAAAAATTGAAAGCTGTAAAATTTAAAATTATGGGAATTAAAACACATCGATAAATCTTTTTTTTTTTTTTTTTTTTTAATTCATTTTTGAGAGAAATCTGACACACTTTTTAATTTATTATAGCTAAAAATAAATTTTATGTCCATGTTTAAATTTTCATTTATTATTATTTAATAATAATAATAATAATAATAATAATAATAAAATCTTATTGCTTTAAATTTTTCCATATGAGAGAGAAATTATTGTGCCTTAAATTGCATCATTCGTATCATTTGTGGTTTTTATTACATTTCTATGTCTAAATTTAAATATTTTTCTTCTTCTTTTTGATGATGTTAGCTTACAGTCGGCAACAAAATTATTCGAGCGCTAGCAATAATTCCTATGTAAATAATCTGGTGTGTCACTCACACGACTTTCTCTTACCCTGAAATTTAATACTATATATGCAGGTTGCAGATTAAGAGGTAAGATAACGAGTACTGTTATGTAAACCTGTGTTAAACAATTCAAATTAGGCTTCGGAAGAATTTTATATAATAATTAGTTCTGTGTGAGGGGACCTACTGCCCCCCTCAACCCCCCGCTTCCTTAATGCACCTACATTTATATAGAATTTAATTCGATCATTAAAAAATAATTCTGTTTATAAAAAATAATTTATTAAAATTATTATTTAAAAAAATTATCTTTTATGATAGTGCAGACGATTTCCATATTAGAGAAGTAGTATAACACTAAATATATATATATAAAAGTTGAATTTATTCTCAATATTCCTTTTTTTTTTTTTTTTTTGTTAAAAATGAAAAAAATCGATAACTTTACTTTAAGCTATCGCAGATCAATGGTTCAACCATTCGTTTTAAGGTATTGGCGAGCTCATTTAAAAGATACCCATCATGAAAATTTACTCCCCTCGAGGAGGCGAGGCTCCTACATACACACATTTTTTTTTCTCAGTTGACTATCTCTATTACAATATATATATATATTCGTTTCATTTGGTTTAGTGCAGTCTATAGATGTTTGCGAACATGCCTTACAAGCCATTAAAGATTCCTGCGCCGTAAGCAGTAATGTCTCTAGATACACCACCATCATCTCTTTGGACATTAAGGGTGCTTTTGATAATGTAGAGTGGCTCCATATTCACAGAGCACTACAGGAACTCAACTGCCCGGGGAACCTGGCTGGAGTCATTCGCTCCTACCTTTCAAAAAGCAAAATCATCATTAACTGGGGCGAGGGAAACACATAATTTCCCCAAACTAAAGGCTGCCCCCAGGGCTCGTGCCTCGGCCCGATTCTCTGGAATCTCATAGCCGACGGCGTGCTAAAGCACATGAACTCTGAGGGCTTTACGACATTCGCTTATGCAGACGACTTCACCCTGATTCTCTCGGGCCGTATCAGGAAGGATCTGGAGGACCAGGCCCAGGAAGCACTCTCCTTATTTAGCAGGCTCCTTAAAGAATTTGACCTCAAACTCTCACCGTCTAAAACCAAGGCCCTAACTTTGGCTTTCCCCAGATCCCTAAAAAAGAGAGATCCCAAGATGCGGATTGATGGTATCAGTGTCCAGCATGTTGATCACATGAAGCTTCTGGGAATAACCCTCGACAGACACCTCAACTGGCTGCCCCATGTAAAGGACCTTAAACTCAAAACACTAAGTCATTACCACAACTCAACTAAGATGGTAGGAAAGAGGTGGGGAATCTCCACCTCTCTCCTTAAAATATGGTATCAAACAATAATTGAAAAAATAATAACTTATGGAACTGGCATCTGGGGAGGTCACTTAAGATCTGACGCCAGAGCTTCGCTTGACTCCGCTCAACGCCCTTTCCTCCTGCAAATTGCAAGAGGGTATAAAACCATCTCCACTGATGCCCTCACCGTTATCACTGGGATTCCCCATCTTGCAGGTCGCCCAAACCTATACTAAAACTAAAATCCTACAACTAAACGACCAAGAGCTCACTAACATAATCTTTCCCCAAACTCCCATCCAGCCCCTGACCTGCAGTTGGGCAATTCACCCAGGTTTGGATGTGGCTCCTCTAATAACAAACTGTTCAAAAAATAGCTTCTCATCTTCTGTCCCGGTGGCGGTCTACACGGATGGCTCTAAGACCGAGGCTGGAGTTGCCTCAGCTTTCTGTGTTCTTGAAGGCGACAGCGAAGTCTATCGGTGGGCGGGTAGGCTCGAGGACTACAATTCAGCATTCCAAGCAGAACTCTACGCAATTAAAAAAGCCCTAGACTGGACGGTAGTAAATCATCAAGAACAACAACTAAGTGTTTATAGTGATAGTCTTTCGAGCCTGCTCGCCATTGCTCGCCACCGGAACAGACACCCACAAGTCCTGGAAATAAAAGAAACTCTAATGAACCCTAACCTTAACTGTACCCTGGCACACGTTTCTGCCCAAAGGGGAGTAGTCGGTAATGAACTTGCTGATTCCCTGGCCAAAGAAGCCACAGAATTCCCAGTAAAAGAACCATCTCCTCCTGCCCCTCCCTCCTACGTAAAACTAAAACTGAAACAAATATTCACTTTAAAATGGCAAGACCTGTGGCGAAATTCCGAGAAGGGTAGATATACCTTCTCCCTAATCCCACAGGTTTCAACAAATTCATGGACTCTAACTCCTCCCATAACGGCTTTCTTAACAGGCCATGGCCCCTTTCAATCCTACCTCTTCAAGTTTCATCGCCGACGCTCTCCCCTGTGTCCCTGCGGTGAGGAGGGAACTCCCGAACATTATTATTTCTCTTGCCCCCTAACTCAACAGTTCCATTTCAGAAATCCCTCTCCAAGACCAAATAATTGGCTTGAAAATATCTTAACCAGAAAACTGTTAATTAAAAAACTAAACAATATTTACTCCCTCTTAATGGATATAACCAATTTAACTGATTAATAACTATTCCCACTGGCAGCTAATCTTCTTCCCAAATGAAGCTACTTATCCTCCCACCTTTTTTCAAAATACCCGTCACCAAAACAAAAATCTGTTTCCAAGGAAGCCTCTTACTCAAAACCTCTCTTAAAAACTAAGTAAACTCTATAGTTTAAATCAGCAACAATCCTAACTCTCTCATTCTCTCCTCTGTTACCCAAATTACCCTGCAAAATCAGTTTTCCGCACAGTTGTTCTGCAATACTGTCATCCATGTTGTCATCCAATTGTACCACCTGGACTATTCTAGTATACAGTTCTTCTGCAATACTGTCATCCATGTTGTCATTCAATTGTACCACCTGGACTATTCTAGTCAAACTTGAACTCTCTAGTACACATCAAGAGCTGTGACGACTCATCTAGTGCCGTCTGTCACGAGAGGCCTTAAGGGCCCGGCACAATCCATCTAAAATTAACATCACCCAATGTCGCGAGGTGGCTTTCAGCAAGGCGATGACCATGTACTCTTTCTATGTTATTTTCCATCGCCCCTTGTCGCGGTAAGGCTTCATGCCTGGCGATGCCTATGTAAAACCTTCTTGCTTTTTAAATAAACGTCAGGCAGGTCTGTAGGGGGTCCTTCTCGGGACAGCCCACGTGAACTTCGGTTCTAGAAGCGCTCAACACCGCTTTTCGAGCGGTGAGCGGGGGCTGCTCCTCCTGTTCAGTCTATAGATGTTAAACTCTATTTACCAGCAATTTCCCCCATAGAAGTAATATATTTGAATACTTTTGACTGTCCCTGTACACGAACCATTTGCTTCATCTCAACGAAAAGCTTACTGTAGCATCCCATTATGATGCACATTTAAATACCGAGTTTGGAATTTCTGCTACTATTTGTTCTTGAGATATACTGATAACAGTCACACAGACAGACAGACACACAGATCATTCGCTAAAAACATGATTTTCGTATTAAGGGGACCTCAGAACGTGTACATAAAAAAAAAAAAAAAAAACTCACGTTCGAAAATTTTACCCTGAAACAATACTTTCTCAACCCTGTGGGTAAGAGAAAGTAAAAAGGTACATATAATACTACTTTGTTAAAAAAAGCATTGTCGAGTCATGTTCTTAGACTTACTAAGAATATTATTCGACAAGGATTTATTTAACAAAACAGTATTAAGTGTAATTTTTACTTCCATTACGCTACTACCGTAGGTAATGGAAGTATTGTATCCAGTCAAAAAATTAGATACCGAGTTTTCTCCTGATTTACACGTTTTAAGTTCTCTTGAGTTTAAAAAAGTAGTTTTTGGCAAATGGTCAGTGTGTGTGCATGTGTGTATGTATGTGTGGAATCTTCTGACTATCATATCTCAGAAGCTAATAAAGATTGAAGTACGAAACTTCACAGCTGATACAGGTCTAGTGTACAGATAGATTTTCCAAATTTTGGTGAAAATTGAAAAACCGGATGTGGGTCATCGGAAACGAGAAAGGGGGCCGTAAGTCTGCGTATCTGAAAAACGGCTCTAAAGATTTACTTCAAAGTTGCTATATAAACATTCTATTAGATGTCCTTTCGAATGATATAGTTGATTAGTTCAGGAAAATTGATAGGAGTCCTATATAAATAGCTCAATTTCAGGTCTCGCAAGGGCGTTCCTTTGAAAACGTCTGTACGGGTTTTTTTCAAACTCGCCATATTAACTTTCTTTTAAATATCCTTTTGTATGCTATTATTGTTTTCCAGTCAATAAATTGAGAATACCGAGTTTTAGTAAAAGTTGAAGTCTCAAAAACGGCTCTAATGATTTTCTTGAAAACTGTTTCATTAATCCATTTTAGATACCCTTTCTCATAACTCGCTATGTAAACTATGTTTTACATGTCTTTATACGTGTATCAAGTGTCTCTTACTGGAAAATTCCAAAAATGCATATAATACGTGTAATATTGGGTAATGGAAGTCGTGTGGTTGTTTCACACCAGATTTTTTTTATATAGGAATTATTGCTAAAGCTCGGATGGTTTTGTTGCCGACTGTAATAGTGATTTCCTTTCAACATTTTACAAGGTAGGGATTTACGCTAAAGAAGGAATTGTTGGACACATTACTGCTTCTTGATATTATTAATTTAACATAGTAATAATATTGATGATATGCATTTATATAAAAAGGGATTTTTTTATATATATATATAAGTAGGTTTTCATGTTTTCTGTGACAAGATGATTTTTGATTTAATTACTTTCTTCTATATATATATATATAAACAGAAAATATTGGATTCATAAAATTTTTCAAATTCCAGATTTCGATTGATTTACACGTTTTAGGATGTCCTGAATACGAGTTCACTGTTTTTTAAAAAAATGTTTATCTGTCTGTTTGTGTGTATGCGTATCACATATAATGTGCGCGCTGTATTTCACGAACCAATGAACGAAATTTAATCAAACTTGGTATTTAGTTCGACCCTGACATAAACTGGTGCTGATTATATTTGGGGATCTATCGCTCACCAGGTGGCGCTGCGATCACATTTTTCCTAAATTTTTAACATAGCATTATAGAACACAATTTCGTGTAAATGTACATAATGAGAGTTATTTCTAGCGTGTGATTGTAAAATTAATATGAATTATTGATAATAGTAGTAATAGACTAGAGAAAAAAGTTTTTGAGTGTGGGAGCATCGCTTCCCCCTTGGGGAGGAAGGACCCCTCCCCCCCCCTCTTCTTCCTGGGAGATGTAAATTTTCAATAAGGGTATCATTCCAACAATCTCGTCAATATCTTTAAAATGAATAGTTGAACCATAGGTCTGTGATAATTTAAAACAAAGATATCGATTTTTTTTTTTTTAACGGGAAAAAAAAAAAGTATTTTTTTCGACATTGACCAAAAAAAAAAAAAAAAAAAAAGGGGACTTTCTTTCAGCACTAGGTGATATAATTCTGTCAGATAAAAATCGTCTTCATTTAATATTGAAAATAATTTAATAATTTAATAAATAATTTGTATTGCATGGATTTTGTGTAAAATTATGTATAAGAAAGTCTTGTGGTGGCCACATCATGCTAGTTTTTGATTATACTTGTACATATAAACTTACATGTACAAATTCTAAAAAAACATCGAGACCATCATCAGGGGAACCCCTCAATGCAGGACAGAAACATTAAAATATTCCAAGTACTGCTAATAAACACTAAAAAGCAGTAGAACCTTCTACATCTCTGCAAGAGAGAAAAAAAATCGTGCAAAATACAAAAGTGATACCAAATATATGTTTCTGTTAAGTGTTTTGTCTACTTTCCTTTTAAAATTTTACATTGTGATACCTTTGCATATCTTGCTTTTAATGTAGTTTTTTAAGCATTAAATTATATGAATATGCTTTTTCAGTATTTAATGTTTTTTGAACCTTCCAATTAAAATTCCTTCTACATATATATATTGAGAATAAGTCCTGAAAGCTTTACGGGTATAACTTTATTAATCATTAAGAGCAGAGCATATGCAATGATGGGTCATGCTAATTTCTTCCTTAAACTTTCGCCCGCCAGCAACTGAGAGGTTCTACGCTCATAGCTGGTAGAAGGGAAGTGCCGGGTTCGATCCCAGGTCGCGCTCATCAACCTAGCCGTTTAGAGTTTTCTATGTTTTACTCCGAAACTCGTGTAAATACGGGTTAGGACACCTTAGAAAGACCCCCACGCAGAGGATTACGCCTATAGGCTTAGGACACCAGATTTGTCAATTGGCCTTAAATCCTACAATCAACCAAACAACCAACCTTAAAATTTTCAAAACTGTACTATCCAATTTTTTCTTTATATATATTCGTAAAACTCATTCACGTTTAAAGTATAACATATTGATAATAGTTATGATTATGTATGATGATACAACATAAAATACAGTAAAATGAAATATTTTTCTCTGTTAAAAAAAATGTACAGATGCATAAAGTTTTATTTTTAATTACAATTTATTTTTGGAACAATTGCTAAAATGTAAAATAATAATGATGATAATAATAAATAAAATCACATAAACGTTTTTAATTTTAATTCTATATTATTAATATTTATTTACATAGTCTTAAAAGAAATTTTTAAGATTTTTTTTTTTTTTTCCAGTAATGTAGAGATCTAAATGCTATGTATTAAAATTTCATTTCTTAAGAGAAAGTAAAACATTAAATATTTTCAGAAAGAAAACAAAATCAGATGATGAAGTACACTCTAGAAAATTGTAAACATATTTCAATCCTCAACGCACAAACTTTCACTTATAAGAAAATATGTGCTAACCCAAAGTATTAAATTTATTCAAGAAGCCGTATTTCTTAACTTTTTTACATTTTTAGATTGTTCTTCTCTCTCATTAAAATTCTTTCTGTTGGTGTTTCAAGCAGCTACTTGTAATCTAATTTCAGGATACGCTGATAATTAATGATCCGCAATTCTTTGCTTGGATGCTATATTTCAAAAGAGTTAGTAGTTACTTATTTTAAATTGCTTTGTACACAAACATTTTCCCTTTATGCCAGTCTCAACATTTTTAGAATAAATTTATGAAATGTTAAAAGCTGATATTGGTGTTACAAAAAATCGAAAACAAATTCGTGCTTTTATTTTTATTATTGTTGGGCGGATATTAACCAAAATCAGACTACCCTCCTTTCCGTGGCTCTAAGGTGACCTCCTCGTGGTAGTACATTTTGGAATATCAATTCGATATTCGGGCACGCGTTGTGAAATGCCCTAAAATTAATCCTAATTAAAAGCAAACATTAATCTGGAAAACAATATGTTTAATAATAAATAAATTTACTCTCAAATAATATCAGATTCATATAATTTTAATTAATTTCTTTATTAAACATCCAAATTTTAAATATTAATTAAATTGATTATTCTATAATTTTACAATACAATAAAAATGATATAACAATGATCTTTGATTTTGCCTCAAATGTGCTAAAGATGAGTACTAGAAAACAAATGCGCTTTACCAGCATTGCACGGTAAAATTACTGACCGAGAAATGTAAGAAATTCTCACCAGATTTATCAGATGTTATGTCACAGTCCAGGCACAAGAGGAATATCTTGGCTAGCAGGGAGCACATCCTTAAGTATCCTTGATGAATCATTTCGGCTAGGAAGCACCACACTGATGATAGCAGGACCTCACATTACGTCTGCACACACGAAGGCAATTTTTTAGAATTCTGACTCTTAAAGGAATCTTTTCTCTCCTTTAATTTTTTAAGTCCCTCATTATAATTTTTGGAGGAGATTTTCCCCTTGCATTTTTTTCATTGGGTCTATCTTCTGATTGGACCTTTCTTCGACCAATCTGCTTGCTTCTAGATTACTACGGTGCCTTTTTTACGACCTCGCCGGGGCTTTTTTGGCGGTAGCCAGTGGGGCTTAAATGCGGGTGGTCCCCTTTCAGAGTTCCACGTGCAGGTGCAGGTCATAAATATGACGTTGTATTTCTGTCTTAGGCTTTTAAAAGGTAATAAAACAGCTTGTATTCTTCAGTACAACAGCTTTTGTATTTTTATATTCTTTTTCCTTTTAAATAATGCCTTTTTGTATCTTTATTATTTTGCTTTTAACAAAATGGCTGATTTTTCCCATCAGCCTATCCCCCTGTCGAATAAGTTTGAGACAGTTTCTTTATCTCAATACATTATGAGTCCTTTAGTTGTCGTAGTAATCTGGTGTATTTGGCCAGTAAATTTCTTATGCATATTTGTGCTAAACTGTTTTTTAGTGCACATTAGAGTCCTTGTGATGTAGTTGAGCACTATGAGCTCCTTGTATGTATATGCATAATGATTAATGAGCGTACAGTTCGACACTGGATTATTAATTGTTCATGAAGTTTAGTTCAATAGTAACTGATGATAGTTCATAATATACTGTTCAATACTGTTTATTAATTGGTTATCATGCATAGTTGATCCAAATATGTAAATGTTTCAATATTTGCTTTTTGAGATAGTTCAATTTGTGATCATGAATTTGTGATAGACAGTTTTATGGTCTGTCGTTGCATTTAGCCGATGCTTGTGCCAACAGTTTGTAAATTTTATTCAGTTTATAATTTTTTTGTGACACATATTGTATAGTGTTACTTCACTCGGTCAGTATATCATATGCTAAAGATTATTATTATTACTTTGCATTTTAATTCAATACTTATAATTATTTATACCGTATACCAACACTCATTTTTTTTTTTTTTTAACATTTATAAATATATATACAATACAATAAATTCACATATAATAGTACTTTTTCTGAATTGTTAGCAAAATTCTACAAGTGTATGCATTCCTTCTATATACATATCATTCATTACTTTCAGTGTATAGTAGCAATAATAAAAAAAATTTTGTATATTACATGATATCATGAATGTATTTAATCGTTTTGGTAGTATGTCTTTATTACCATTAAGTAAGGCAGTATTCGTTTTTTTTTTTTTTTTTTTTTTTTTTTGAAAAGTCCCTCGCTTTATTTGAAATAACTTCCGAGAGCTGTTTTGCAGTTTTGTAATGGGAGGTGACAAACCCTCTTTCGCCTGCGTCGATATGTCGTGGGAATAAACCAGCGCTAATGATTAGTACATCCTGTTATAATCGTTTTCTTTAGGGGGGAGAGCTGAGATAAGATTCTTCTGTTACTTACTCGAGAGAAGCGCAGAGACACACGCGTTTATCGGATTAGAAATTTGTTTACTTTTTTACAAGTGAGTTTAATTTTATTATATGTATATTTTATTGCTTTGCTTAAGCTTTGTTGCTTCACCTATGTTTGAGTTAGGTGATTGTGCTATCCATTATCCTTTAATAAATCCCTTTTGTTATTTTTTTGTTTCATGTGTGTGCTTCGTGGAATTTTGAATGCCCCTCGCAATATATATATCTGATCTACACTGACGCCATCATTGACTTGGATAAGCGTGAGCTATATCGCATTTTTTTTTTTTTTTTTTGTATTCTGTTTGCAGCGTTATTATTAATATGCATCTGCTTTTTCTTTCAGCTCTTATTAATGTATTTTCATTGCAGGTTTATTTCTTGTTTGTTTATTTTATATAATTTGGTATTATTTTGTCTAACTTGCGTTCGCCTTGCTTTATTTTCTATTATCTTACGTTCCTTCCGCTGCTGCTTGATTTTTGCATGATTTTTCTGTATTTTTTGGACTCCGTTTTTTTTTTTTTGCTTCCTAGCGCTGCGTAATTCTCGCATATTTGATTAGGAATCGTGAGCGTAGAATAATGTAGAAGATTGTTTGTGTATATTTCTGTGTATATTCATGTGTTTATTTATTAATGTTACTTTTTTTTTTTTTTTTTTTTTTACTATGTGTGAATAATAAATGCAGATCTGCTCATAATTTGCGTATATTGATTCCATTGTATTGTGGATTTTTTAACCCATTGAATGTTGTGTTTTATTTTATTTTATTTTATTTTATTTTTGTTTTGCTTTGATAAAATTCTGTCCAGTCTTGACTTTTGTTTTGGCAGGGTACGCCAGAGTATCGAGTGTGGGTCGACCCCCCTTGGCAGAAGACGCCTGCGCCCGACCAAAGGGCCACCTCATTATCTTGGCTGTGTTCTGAACCCTGATCTAAGGTAGGCTATGTAAAAGTGTTTTTATTATAAAATATAGGTTATCTATTAATTATTCGTTTACCTGTACCTAATCTGCATTTAATTTACCTTCTTTTTTTTTTTTTTTTTTTTTTAGACCATTCTGTATTAATATGGTAATTTTGCATTATTTTATTACTTTTTATTTACGTGCATATGTGTGTGCGAGTGTTAGAGATTAATATTTTTACAGTGACGGGTTTTTTCTTTTTTTTTTTTTGTATATAAATCTAATGAATTGTAATCCTAAGCTTTTAAGGTTTTTTTTTTTTAATACATTTATATATATACTGTATAGCTATAATGAATCTTAATCCTCCGCTTTTTTTGCTTTTTTTTTTTTTTTTTTTTTTTTTTTTAATATTTATATATATAGTGTATAGCTATATGAATCTTAATCCTCCGCTTTTGCTTTCTTTCTTTTTTTTTTTTTTTTTTTAATATTTATATATATAGTGTATAGCTATATGAATCTTAATCCTCCGCTTTTGCTTTTTTTTTTTTTTTTTTTTTTTTTTAACTTATTAGAGGAAATATATGCATCTTTGTTTAAGTGTGAAATGATGCGCCTTACTAATATTACAACCATTATATAGTTCTGCAAGTAAAATATTATTTAATCTTTCTAAAGTGTGAATGGTTGTGAATGTTTTAATTTCCATATTTTACGTTTCACTTGATATCTTGAGTCATAATTCGTTTCTTTTGCAGAAATGCGGCTACTATTTTCCTGTATTCTCAAGCGTTTTATCGTCACCCTTCTGCCATGCTCCTTTACCTCGAAGTCCGTCCTAGGATTAGTAAGTATTTTTTTTCCCTCTCGTGATATTTTCCTTCTTCTCCTAACCTGTCCTGTCGTTTTCATTCTGCTCTTTTTTCGTTGTCATGGTAACTCTCTTGTAAACGAGTAACCTCTCTGTTTACATTTTGATCTGCACGCTCCTTCTCTTTTGCATGAGTTTTCTTTCCTGCCTTACTATTTCTCATCTGTGCTAGTTTTGTTTGTCTGTTTTTTATTTTTATTTATTTTATTTTATTTTATTTTATTTGTTTTATTTTCTTTTATGAGATGCATGAATAAAGATATTTAAGTATCTAATTATATACATATGTGTATTTTTTTTATGTCACGTTCACATTTACTTTTATTTATTCTATATCTATACATATTTATTTTATTAATTTGCCATTATGAATACAGACACCTTTTCTGTTTTTGTTTCTATGTACACATATTTACGTTTTCTTATTAACATTGCCCCTATGACAAAAAAATCTATATATATATTTTTATTTTATGTATTTACAATCAACGTGTTTCGTAAAAATGTGCGTTACCTGCCAGTTTTTTCTGCTGATATTTTATCATTTATTTATTTGTTTATTTACATTGAGCATTGCTTTACATTTTCCTTGTATGTATTGCAAAAAAAAAAAAATGTTTTCTTTCGAAAATTTAGGACTATCTAATTATTTAATGAATAATTATTGGTTTATTTACAAAATCATTTCATATATATATTCTTTTTTTTTTTTTTTTTTACACATATTATTTTTCTCGGTTGTAAATAGTAAAATAATTGATTTTGTAATATAGTTCATATGTATAATTTGTCTCTATATATACACTTTTTTTTTTTTTTTTTTTTTTTTTTTTTTTTTTTTTTGTATTATTTTGCATATTTTGGTGCATATAGTTTAGATATGTGCACCTTAATGGGTTTCGCTGTATTGTCGTGAGCGTTTTTCAAAACAATATTCATGTTGCGCAGTATTTTCAATACATAGAAAGGGCCAAGAAATTTAGGCTGAAATATATTTGGCCTTCTAAGGCTCTTCATATATACCGTCTGTCCAATTTTTAGGTCTCTGTCCTTATATTTTAAATTTTTGTTATACTCATTCATAATTTGAAGTTGATTTGTTAGTGCGGCTTCTTTTACACTCTGAATGTGTTGCAGACGCTTATTTGTATAGCTGTCAGTGGTAATTTTTGTTGCATCTGAGAATGCATTAAATGGTGTGTTGATTTCTCTAGCAAAAAAAACCATAGCGGGAGAAAAACCTGTTGCTCTATGTATTGTTGCATTATAGTGTAATTTCACAAAATTTAATTTTTCGTCCCATTGAAATGTTGTTTTTGTCATGGCGGCTAGTGAATTTTTTATTATTTTATTTGAAATTTCTACAATTCCGTTCGAGCAAGCGTGATAAATAGAACTAAAATGTAATTTAATATTTAATTGTTTCATGTATTCTGTGAACGTTTTGCCTCTAAAGTACTGTGCATTGTCTAAATGTATTTCTCTTGGCATGCCGAATCTGGCTATATATTCTGTTAATGCGTTTAATATGGTTTGTGACTCCGCATTTCTGAGTGGCACTGCCTCCATGTAACGCGAGAAGGAGTCAATTATAACCATTATAAATATGTTTTTTTTAAAAGTCATAGGTAACTTACCTATGAGGTCTATGTGTAATACTTCCCCTGGCTTGTAATTTTTTTTCATTTTTTGTATTTCAATTTTGGGGATTGTGTGTTGTTTGTGTCTCATGCATTCAACGCAATTTGCAATATGATTTTTCACGTCTTGGTACATTCCATACCAGTATGTACGCGTTCCTATTAAATGCAAGGTTTTTTTAACTCCAAAATGGGTTTTATGTGCTTCTTTAATTATTTCGTTTTTTAACGAATCTGGAATAATTAATAATTCTTTTTGATTATCATTTGTACTTCTTTTTAAAATTAATATTTCCTTTTCTGTTAATTCAAATTTTCGAGTTGTTCTATTTGATTTTCCTTTTTTTATGTCTGATATTATTTTAGATATTTTTTTATCTTTCATTTGTTCAAGTTTTATGTTTTCGTCTGTCAAATTTTTATTAACTTCAAATAAGTTGTTGGTTGAATTTGTTTCCGTGATGTTATTGATATGTCGCGATATGTAATCGGCAGGGTTAATTCTTCCCTCTATATGTTCTACAGTGAAATCATACGATTGCAATTCCAGTAACCATCTGGCTATAATGTCTGAATTCTTTTCTAAATTTAAGTGATATGTGATGGCTTTTGAGTCAGTCACTACCGTAAATTTTCTCCCTGTTAAAATATTTTTAAAATGGATTATGCTCTCGTATATGGCGAGCAATTCCAGCTTAATACTTGGGTAACGCTGTTCAGTATCTTTTAATTTTCTTCCATAGAATTCTATAGGGTACATTATGCCATTTATTTCTTGCGATAAAATCGCGGACGTCGCTATTTTTGAGCAATCAGTAATTAAAAAAAATTCTTTGTCATAATTTGGTGGTTTGAGAGTTGGACTGTTTAGAATAATTTTTTGGATATGTTTTAATGCATTTTCGGCATCTTCCGTCCATTCAAATTTCCTTTTCTCACTTGTTAATTCATTTAATGGTGCTACTATTTCAGCGTAATTGTCTATCAGTGATGCGAAATAGTTTGTTAGACCCAGTAAAGATTTTACGCCTTTTCTGTTTTTGGGTCTTTCTAATTTTTGAATTTTTTGAATGTTTTTATTGGCCGGTGCATAACCATTTTTATTGATTTTAAATCCCAAAAATTCTATTTCTTGTTTGCATATTTGCATTTTTGAAGGTTCTATTGTTAGGTTTTCTTTAATTAATGTGCTTAGTACTTGTTGTAATAAGTTTAACATTTCATTGATGCTATCAGCTGCTATTATAACATCATCAATGAAATAACGTACTTTATATTGATCAAATTTTCCTAGCACTTTATCGATTAGTTCCGCAAATACTGATGTGCTTATTTTATTACCAAAATTTAGTCGCGTAGGTTGGAATTTACCAAATTCAGTAATGAAGGCTAATTTTGGTCTGTCTTCTTTTTTTAAATTTATTTGGAAGAAGGCTGAATGAAAATCCAGCACTGTGTAATATTTTTTGCCACTTATATCTTGTAAAAGTGACTTAATATCCGGAATGGGATATGGTACGCCCTGTAAAATATTATTTAGCAATCTGTAATCTATAGCACACCTGTACGAAGTTTTATTAGGGTCGTTAGTTTTTGAGTTTGCCTTTTTTTTTACAAATATAACCGGAAATGCGTAGCTTGACGTTGTATTTTCTATTATGTTTGCGTCCAATAATTTGTTTATCTCCTGTTGTGCAAATTTTCTTACACTTTGCGGAATTTTGTAAGGTCGAGTAGAAATTGGATAATCGTGGAGTAATTTAAAATTGGGCTCCACTATTGAAGTCTGTCCCAAGGTTTTGTATGATTTTGAGAACGCTTGTATATTATCTTTTAGTAAATTTTGAAATTTAATTTTTTGTGATTGATCTAAGTGTTCTAGATCAAAATCTTGTAAATTGAATTCGTTTTCTCTTAATTCTTGAATTTCACTCATTGTTAAATTGTTCATTTCATATACTTTGGGAGTGTTATCTGTTTTTGATCCATTTAATTTTATGTCAAATTCTGTGCATATTTTTCCAATATTCATTTTTTTGTTTATCATTATTTTTTCTTCACTATCATTTTGAACCATTAAGTGTATCGTATTTTTCTCATTGATTTGATGTAAGGATTGGTCATATTTAATCCTAATGTTATGCCTTAGGGGTTCTAATAAAATTACTTGGTTTGGCTGTAAACTGGGTGGACATTTTAATGTAATTACTTTTGTTTCACCTGGTTCTAAGCCATATTTTTTGTCCGTTTTTGGCATAATCATGTTTTTATGCGAAATTCTCTTTTTATTTTTTTTATTTGTTTTTTCTTTGATTTTTTGAGTATTTGTATTATTGTTTTTGTTCTCTATATTCTCTGTGAAATCATTTTGAATTTCGTCATTATTTGAATTTTTTGCGGGTTTTTGTTGGCTCATAGTATTTTCACTATTATTTTGTGAGTTCTGTGTCTGCGTATTTACAATTTCTGAAATGACATTTATTTCATTTTCATTTCTTTTTCGTACTGTGTCCGTGCCTTCTAAGGGTATTTCTTTGTTTTTTATGTATAAGGCCTTTTGTTCACAATCTAATATTGCGTGATTGTTCTTTAGAAAATCATATCCAAGTATGATCTTGTATTTTTTATCTAGGTTTCTTGTTGTAACGTAAAATGTTCCAGTTGCGAATATGTTTTGTATCTTAAAGGATATTTTTACGCATTTTTTGAATGGTATATTTTCATTGTTTAACGTATGAATCCTTACTTGTCTGGCTAGATATTTTATTTTAACATTTGCTTCTTTTAATTTTTGGAAAATGTCTGGTGATAGGACTGATAAACTAGCTCCGGAATCAATTAAAGTTATTACCTCTAAGTCTTTAATTTTTACGTTAATTAGCGGTAGTTGTGATCCGTCGCTTACACTGGCTATTGTGTCATACTGTTTACTGTGATGTTTTTTGTAATTTTTTTTCTGTGTGTATGAATTTCCGTAGGTATTAGTTTTTGTTTTAAGCCCGAAATTTGGAGGTTTATATGGGCTTGAATTATTGTTATATATTGTTTTATTTATAAACCTCCTTTGTAGTTTTCCTGGTTTTTATAGCCTTGATTTTTGTATGTTGTTTTGGGTCTAGCACCCCTATTGTTTTGATTATATCCATTTTGATTTGTGTAATGTTGTGGATAGGCAAAATTTTCGAAGTGGGGACTGTTTTGGGATTGTGCAGCATAATTTGGAAAATTATTAGGCGGTGGGTAATTATAATAATAGTTCACAGGAGGATAAGTTTGATAATTTTGAGGGTTTGTTATTGGGAACCTACTTTGATATGAGTTATTTCCCCTTAAATCTTTATTTTGATATTTCCGTTTATTTTGTGTTACGTTTTTATTTGTCTCATTAAACCAGCAGTTTTCTGTTGTGTGATTTCTTTTTTTACAAATATGACAACTTTCTGTGTTTGGTACCTGTGTCTGTTTAAACTGAATTTCTTTGCTCTCTTTTAATTGTTTTTGTATTTCTTTTAATTCTTCATTATGTCTGACTGTCATGTTTAGGAGCATTTCATATAGTTTATCTTCCTCTTTGGAAGTAGTGTTAATTTCTTCTATTTTAGAAGCGTTAAAAGCGCTTTCGATTTGTTTAGCAAATTTAATTGCTTTATCTATCGAGTCCGGTGCCATTTTTCTAACTTCTAATGCAATATCTTGCCTTATGCTTTCTAAAAATTTAGTCAATTTAATTGTGTCTAGAAATTGCTTAGCCCCAGTTTTTTCTGAATGGCCTGAATCTTTTAAATAGTTGTTTGCCGCCCTGTTGAATATTTTTGTGAATTCTTCTATTGATTGTGTCGGTATTTGTTTCAAATTCATGAATTCATTTTGTGAGATGTCAAAAGAGATTTCCCTTTTAAATAATTCTTGTAACCTTTGTTTAATGTCAGCATAGTTGTTAATATTATTTGTGTCTTCGTCGTTAATTAGGCTTTCTTTTGCCTGGCCCGTTATTTTGGCTTTTAACAATATTACTCTTAAGTTTTCTGGCAACTTAATTTCCTCAGCTAGCGTATCGAATTCTTTTAGAAAGTTTACGATATTATTATTTTTTTTTCCGTCAAAGTTGGGTAGACTATTCAGGATAGCATCATAACTTATTACAATTTTGTCTGCCATTTTTTTAATTGGTTTATTCCTCTCTTTAGAAATTTCGTTTAATTTTATTTCTTTATTTTCCGCGTAATTTATTTTCTTTTTTGCCAATCTCGGTATAGAGGATCTCATACGCGAATTTTTTTTTTTTTTTTTTTTTGCTTAATTAAATTGATTACCCCTCCAAAATATGCAATAAAATACAATGTATATAAAATCAAAATATATTTACACAAAATACCATTAGCATATATACAGGAATAACTTTCTGTTTTTGCAAATATTATTTTAATTTATTTTCACAAGTTTCTTAATTACTCAATTTATTTATTTGCACCTTATTTGTTACTCCTGTATATAAGGCTGTTATTTAAGATGCAATTTCTTGAAAAAATTTTTTAATTTATAATAATAACTCTGTTAATTTTGCTATAAATCTCTTAAAATTTTTTGCAAACACATTATTCTACCACTTTCAAACTTTCAAATTGTATTTATGAAGTGATTATTCTTTATCACATCCTAAGAAATTTTTATATATATATAACACCATGAGGTAAATAAGATACTAAAATATTATTATTATTATTATTCTTTTTTTTTTTTTTTTTTTTTTTTATACTATACGCTTATATACATACATATTTATTATTATGTTATATCCACACCAGCCTATATAATCTATATATCTTCTTTCTATATTAATTCTGTTATTTAATTATTTTTGACATTAATCTTTGATTTTCATGTCACATTTCACATGTATAACTAAATAAAAAACACCAATTATAAAATACACATATTTGTGGAGTGTTAGTATACGTACAAATAATTATATTTCCTTAAATCTTTTTTCTCTGTACTCATCTTTTATTTTTACTTTATTTATTTTTCCTTTAACGTTAATGATTTAATGGTATTAAATTTTAGTAAATAACGCGTAAGAATTTTGAAAGTTAACTGTGCCAAATTCGTCACCAAATACACGGCACCAAATCCGCAAAGGGGGTAGATGTTGGGCGGATATTAACCAAAATCAGACTACCCTCCTTTCCGTGGCTCTAAGGTGACCTCCTCGTGGTAGTACATTTTGGAATATCAATTCGATATTCGGGCACGCGTTGTGAAATGCCCTAAAATTAATCCTAATTAAAAGCAAACATTAATCTGGAAAACAATATGTTTAATAATAAATAAATTTACTCTCAAATAATATCAGATTCATATAATTTTAATTAATTTCTTTATTAAACATCCAAATTTTAAATATTAATTAAATTGATTATTCTATAATTTTACAATACAATAAAAATGATATAACAATGATCTTTGATTTTGCCTCAAATGTGCTAAAGATGAGTACTAGAAAACAAATGCGCTTTACCAGCATTGCACGGTAAAATTACTGACCGAGAAATGTAAGAAATTCTCACCAGATTTATCAGATGTTATGTCACAGTCCAGGCACAAGAGGAATATCTTGGCTAGCAGGGAGCACATCCTTAAGTATCCTTGATGAATCATTTCGGCTAGGAAGCACCACACTGATGATAGCAGGACCTCACATTACGTCTGCACACACGAAGGCAATTTTTTAGAATTCTGACTCTTAAAGGAATCTTTTCTCTCCTTTAATTTTTTAAGTCCCTCATTATAATTTTTGGAGGAGATTTTCCCCTTGCATTTTTTTCATTGGGTCTATCTTCTGATTGGACCTTTCTTCGACCAATCTGCTTGCTTCTAGATTACTACGGTGCCTTTTTTACGACCTCGCCGGGGCTTTTTTGGCGGTAGCCAGTGGGGCTTAAATGCGGGTGGTCCCCTTTCAGAGTTCCACGTGCAGGTGCAGGTCATAAATATGACGTTGTATTTCTGTCTTAGGCTTTTAAAAGGTAATAAAACAGCTTGTATTCTTCAGTACAACAGCTTTTGTATTTTTATATTCTTTTTCCTTTTAAATAATGCCTTTTTGTATCTTTATTATTTTGCTTTTAACAAAATGGCTGATTTTTCCCATCAATTATGTTGTTTTGTACTGAAGGTAAATAAATTCTTAACTGCCATTTTAAACGATAACATGAGAGAATGTCTACAGTTATGTACGTAAAATGTACGACAAAGGCAAACGTTACGAAAGATTGAATTTTGCTTCTCCAACGACAACAACAACAACAACCCCTTCCCCCCCCCCCTCAAAAAATGTCGTAATGCAATTTAATATTTGTCGAAATGCAATTGTGAAAGTAACACAAACAATCAGGTAATCAAATGGGGTATTAACGGCAGAATAGTTTAGTGAAATGAAATGTCTGTAATGTCAGTTAACACCAACGTTGGAATGAGATAACTATTGTGTAATTTATGTCACTTGGTTGTAAAGAACTTAATACTGGTGTACAAAAGTGAGAGCTATTTCAGACTAAAATTTTATTTTCATTATTTTTTTAACTTTTTATTGACAGCAAGTTTCTATCACATCGGGTACACCAGTTTCCTCTATAATATATCGATGATCACTGAGATGACAGACTACTGAACTGTAGATTGATACATTTTATTTTGTATGTTGCAATTTCTCAAAATTTTCTTTTATGGTCTTAACCAATAAGATTTTGCAATAATGAAGTTCGAGTCATAGTCTGATATTTCTTTTTAACTAAAAGTTAAGTAAATTAACCGTACCACTAGTGTATACTTTAAAACCGTTTTCAGCAGTATTTTGTATACTGTTCTTAATTTTAATGATTTTGACTATAACCAAGATTTGATAACTCTTTTTTTCTTTTTAAGACTAAATTTTAAAAATGTCTAATTGAAGTATTTTTATAAAGAAAAAGCATATTTCTCCAAAGAACTTAAGGTACGTAGAAGCCCAGTAAGGGATACCTTTCTGTTCCGGCAGTGGAAACTCTTGAACTTTTGCAAGAAAAGGGAAAATAAAAAGAGTGACGACGGAAATGCTATAATGCATGATTATTTAATTAAAACATATTTTTCATTATGCTAACGTGTTAACAAAATGGGAAATATATTCGTATAATTGTATCAGAAACTGAAAGTAAATTACCTCTGACAAATTTAAATATTTCAACTGATACATTTCAATAGCAGTGTTTAAATGTTTTTATTTAATCTTAATTCATAAATGGAACCCTTGAACTTTTGTAGGATAAAGGCAGCCAAACGAAATTTATATTTGTCTAACTAAAAGGTGTTTTTTATTATATTAATGTGTTAACAATAGGAGAAATATATTTGTAAAATTAAATCAGAAACTAAAAATTAATTAACCTTTGACAAATTCATCTATTTAAACGGACACATATCAGTTGCAGTGTTTAAATGTTTGTATTTAAATTTATGTAAAATTTGAAGAGTTTACTATCAAATTATATGGCCTATTCAATTATTCGGGGAAAATGTACCTGTATTTGTAAAGAAATCGTAGTAAAATTCAGCGTGTTCACCGTTTAATAAACGATTCCTTCGAGAAAAATGTTCAGAAATTTAAAGGGCATAATTATATTTTTACGGTCAGTGACTGGAACACATTTTGCCAGTCCTCCGCCGTAATCTATCATTAAACGTTTTTACAATGTACTACCCTTTGGAAATCTCAAAATCGTGAAAATACTTAACTGCAAAAGTTACACTGACTGATAGTTTAGGTTTTTACAATTGATTTTTCTATGACAAAATTTACTCAATTAGGGTATTATGAATGATCCCGTCTTTGATTTAGGATAAGCGAATGAAAACTTCGTAATTATTAGTGAGACTGCGCAAATTGCAGTGTTGTCAAAATTAGAGAGATTTTTTTATTCAATATCTACCATTAATTTTTTATTGTAACGGTTTCGTCTAATCCCTTCAATGATTAATCATACATAAAATATCATTTCTCATAATTATTGGTGATTACTGAATGAAAAAGACCCCTAAATTTCAGAACACTGGCAAATTGCTTGATATATGTAATAGAGAATATGTAATTTGAAGAATTAAATTATCGTACCAGTCTATAGTGACCGGCTAATTAAAATATTTCGAATTAATAGTCACAAATTTATTGATCATTGCATTGGCGTAAATGCTACGTCTTTAGGAAAGATATTTGAAAGGAAGTTATAATCGCATATAATATATTATATTTTGCATATAATCATAAATATTATAATTTATTTTGGGAAAGATGAATGACTGAAACTTCATCTTTGAAAGGTGTTTTATATGTGACTTTAACATACAAAGTACATGAATGCATACAACAGAGATATAATATATTTTTCATTACATGGTTTAATGGCAAATTTTTCTATTTGAATAATATTGTAGTTAGAATCCATTTAAATTTTATTTATTTATTTATTTTAATATTTTAGTCAGCAGTTTTTTATATTAAGAATTTCCTTGAAAATTTTACGCATTTGAAACTTTAAAACTATACCTTAATCAATTACAGATCTTTGTCATTGAAAGAAACAAAAAATATTGTAAAAAGAAATGCAAAATATTTTTTACTTAAGAAATTAAATTTTCTACCAAATAACTAGAGCTTAAAAAAGTTTCTGTTTTATTTTTATAAGTATTTTGGGAAAGAAAAAAAAAACTCTACATTATTAGTTTTAAAATTTGTTGAAAACATAAACTAGAAATGACTAAAAAACATACAAAAAAATTAATATTTACTTATATTTGAACTTTGTTTTTTTTTCATATTTACATAATTTCATAATAAAATGTTTAGTTACCTTAGGAAACAACAGCACTTTCTTTCTTTTTTTTTCTTTTATTCAACTAGGGAGTTTTTTTTTTTTTAAAGCTTTTTAGTTTATTTTTTACCGAGTACGTTTTAAATGTTTAAAAAATATTAAAAAAGTTTATTTACTGAAAAAAAACTTTAGCTAATATCATGTTTCCTGTAAAAAAATGTGTTTTTTCTTTACATATAATCTAAAAATTCCAAGAAATAATTTACGAAACAATTGTTTTAAAATCATAGTGTATATATATATATATATATATATACACATATATAATTCTTACATCCTTACAGGCATTATGAAAGTAGTTTAAAAAATTTTTATGCGACGAGTTTTAAGTTTTATTTTTTTACACTGTGTTGTATTTAGGATATTTGTTTACGTTGTGTATGTTTACATATTAGTATCAACCAAAACAAAATGTATAGAACTTCTCATATGCTTAGAAAAAAAGGTATTATATAATGCATTTTAAATACTGCATTATTTTAACAATTTGGAAATGGTTCGATACTATTAAAATATATTTAATCAATACTTTGTAACAGAAAGCATTAAAAATTACTAATAAAACTCACGAAATTCTGTTTATTTCATTAACAACTGGCATAGCCCGTTTCGCTCGTCACTATATTTAAATGAATCATTTTTACAATAATAAATCTCAGCTGTTTAATACCTATATTTATTAATAAGTCAGGAAAATATAAACACTTATCGTTTGCTATTAATAAATTATTTGTGAAACTTTAACCTGGAATAGCAACAATCATAGAAGAAAAAAATTTTGTTTTGAGGAAATAGTCTGTAAAGTGCAGAAGCCTTTTGATATTATATTATAATTTAGAGCAGGGCCCGAAATTTCAACTTAGATTACACTCGCTGAAAAGAAAAGTTACTCGCCACAAAATATGACGCATATAGTGACCAGAATTATTTTATTGAAAAAGAGGAAAAATTACGCAATGTCTTTTATTTTATAAGAAAATAGAAGACATTCAATTTTGAAAAAGAGGTCATTTTAGAGGACACAAATTGAATGAAAATTATTATAAAACCGATTCAAAAGCTACTTTACTTAAGTGGTGGAAATATTTTTATCTCAAATAATGAATTTGAATCAGTACACCTTTTTTTAAATTAATAACATATGGATACGAGAGAAAAAATGCTTAATTTTTATAGGTGTCATTGGACAATACAGATTTTTCTTTTTTTAATAATAATTTTTGCTAGAGACAAAAACTTTTTTGTTCTTTTTTGTGGTACTTTCATGTAATTACATAAAAAGTGTTGATAGACATTTCTTTTTTTATTAAAATCATAATCATAAAATAAAAAATAAAAATAGCAAATGACAAATGAAAAAATAAAATTAATATTCGACCGACGAAACAATTTGTTTTAACGAACAGTTATTCTTTATCAACATTTTATAAAAGTTCTCACAAGTATAACCTAAATTAGTCTTAGTAGTTAATAAGTTTTTTAAAGTAGGTATTTAAAGGGGATTTTTTTACATGTCTACATTTTGTTCGTTGAAGAAAACAGTTTCTTTGTGGGAGCGTTTTTGCCAGGAGGACATAAAATGAATTCAACTAACTTTTGCATATTTTTGTGAGCAGGTGGTAGTGTTATCATTAAGGACAATTGTCTGTACTAGGTTTCTAGACCTTAGTAAAAATGTCCTCCGTGGGGTCTTTCTAAGAGGTCCTAGCTCATATTTACGCTAGTTTCAGAGAAAACTACGGAAAACTCCTAATGACTAAGCCAACGAGCGCGACAGGGTATTGAACCCAGCGTCTTATGTATATCAGCTTCGAGAACAGAAACGCTTGGTCACTGATGGGCCTATTTTCACGAGGAATATTATTCAAGCAAAAGTGAGAAAACACGTCAACCCATCTCGTATCAATCAGAGCACCGCCTTCTTTCATGACAATTTCAGTATTGGTTCCGTGTTCTGGATCAAAGAACCGGACAAATATAAGGAATACTGTTATTTCTTTGTGATTCGAAAAATCTAAATAGACATAAACCACAGTAATCTTTGGCAAGTTTATTAGAAAGTTGTCCTTTTGCGAACCTAAAGCAGAAAACAGTTAGTGTTCACCGTTTGATACAGCATACAACCAACAGCCAATTGAGTTTCCCAGTTTTGTGAAACTTTTGACACTAACGACTAAATCCTTTTCATTTGAAAAAGAATACAGAAGACGAAAAAAAAAAAAAAAAAAAAAAAGGACTTTTTAGTTCTGTAATTATTATTATTTTTTTTTTGTAGCATCTGCATTTAGACCGAAATTTTACTCGCCACAGTAAAATTTCCACTCGCCAATGGTGTGCTGGCGAGCGGAAATTTCGCGCCCTGATTTAGAGTTAAGATTACTATTTTGTATTTTTCTTTTATCGATAGCAATGTTGCCAAATCTGGCGGATTTTTTATTTAGTAAGCACCAATAATTTTGAGTTGTGATATTTGATATACATAATAGACTATCAGTTTTCGAAGTGATTAAGTAAACGTTATAATTAAAAATTATTGGTGATAATTGAATAAAAATTCCGCCAGATCTGACAACACTGATCGCTAGTAATTAAAACTTTCGAACAATCCTAGTAGAGAGTAGCAGTTTTCTCTATAAAAATGCACGCTTCCTATCGAATGTCTTCTAAGAAATGCCTTTATTTTTAAAGATGATGGTACTTCATTTGGAAGATTTTATGAAAGCGATGTTATTCTAATTTGTTATAAAAATTATTTTGAGTTTAATTATATTAAGACACTAATGTTACTTTCATGTATTCATAGCAGCATGTTTAAATCGCATACATGACATTTTAGCGAAAGTTAATTTTAAAACGTTTCATTAACATTTCACCGTTTTTTAATTTATAATTTAAAAAACCTGTACTTCAGAAGAATGTATATATTAGAGGTTGTCTACATCTCAAAGTTTAAGTTTTTAGCTGCATCATTATTATGAAAAATCGTACAAATGTCGTTATACCAAAGAGCTTTTTTCCTTCACCTAGTTCGTGCATACTGACGATATACCGCCATTACGCATGAACTAGAAGACTCAAACTTTCATAGCACTTTTCAATCCTGGTAACAAAGAGCAACTATGTCAAGTTTGGTTGAAATCTACTGAGCATTTCTCATATAATATTCGTTGGCAAATCCTCCGCACATCATCTGCTTTCGATTCTCGGCTCTGGCAGTTTTCACATAAATGGTCTAAAAAAACCACTTCAATTAATAAAATTCTTCAATTCTCTAAATTAATATTCATGGTTGATGAATTGATGAGTAATATACCTAAATATTCTGCGTCAAGTTTGATTGAAATCGGTAGAGTGGTTTGGGAGAAGATTCAAGACATACATACCCACATACATACAATGATTTAGAGAAATTGGAGTGGAAGGTTCATTTATTTATACCACCTACGAGAAAAGTACCGACGCCGCGAATAGAACCCGTCATTCCGCTTACCGTACGGATCCTCTTTTACAGCAACCCTAACTGGTTACCTACCCAGCATTTCTCCCTTAATATCAGTTGGCAAAACCACCGCATCTGCTTTCTGTTCCAAACTTTGAAATTTTCTCCATAAATGATGTAAATAAATCAGCCTTATACTCCATTTTCTCTACATAAATTAATATTCATGGTTGATGAATTGATGAATATATTTCTAAATACATACAATGACTTTTATTTATATAAAGATTAGATGCTGATTCTTAAAGCAGTAATTACTATATAATGCTCATTTCAAATGTGCTACAAAATGCATAAAAAAAAAAATTGCGGAATAATGTTAAATGAATAACAAATTGAATGATATTAAATTTCAAATATATAAAATTTAAATAATTTTGTTGCCATACAAAATATTTCTAATGAGTAAAACTTGTCTCATCATCCATTAAGTTGATTTACAAAATTTTTGGTATAGTTCAATGCAAGGTCCCTGAGAATTCAACAAGACACAAGTATTTACTAACCACCAATTTCTTTACATACGTTCTGCGAATGAAAAAAAAAAAAAAAAAAAAAAAAAAAAAAAAAAAAACAGGTCTTTGGATAATGTTGCAGAAATAAAACATAAATTACTAATGGAAACGCAGATAACGCAGATATTACAATTCTGAGTTCGGATATTTGCATTCATATTACATTATAATTTCATTAAAATTTAATTTGTGATAATTCCCTCAACATTTTTGCTAAACGTATCTCTAAGTCACTTTATGATACGATGCGGAAATTTTATACATCATTAGCGAGTGGACATATTTCATTAATTGGTATTTCTTTCATTTATACACTGATGGTCAAAATTAAAGCAACAGCCTGTTTTCTCGTTCTCTTCTTTTGCACATAATTTTTAAACAAACAAACATATGAACATAAAGTTTGAATGGCCTGTCTGTTATCATATTATTAACCGAGTTTTATGTAACTTTAGCATAAGAATAATTTTTAAGCTAATAAATATTCATTATTCTCTCAAAAGTAAGCTTTGAAAAAATGGAAAATTTCAATAATTTTTGGAAAGAACACTTAATGCAAAGTGGTGTTAAGGCTGCATTAGAGATAGCTAAAGACGCACATGCCTTGAAATGTTAAACTGAATCTCGATTTTTCTTTCTGTATTAAATTTTCTTTTACTTTTATAATGGACTTAAAAAAAAAAATAATAATAATTTGTAAACTATGAGCATCACCAGAATAATAAAAATGTCGATAAATAGTTTTATAATGAACATCTTATTCAATTTTCATGTTTGTATGTATAATTTTTAAAAAGCTATTCACATGCGAGAAAAAGAAGAAAAAATAAGAAACAGAAAAGCGAACAAAGGTAGAAAGATTTGGTTGTAAATTAACATATCGATGCGTGTGCATCTTCACCTATCTGGCAGGCATCCTTATGACCACATTTCAATAAGTGTTCTTTCCAAAAATTATTTAATTTTTTTCTTCTTTCTAAAGCTTACTTTTGAGAGAAAAATGAATACTTTTTAGCTTAAACATTATTCTTTTTACTGAGGTTGCATAAAATTCGGTTAAAAATATGATAACGAACATACAATCCAAATTTTATGCTTATACGTTTATTTGTTTAAAAATTATGTGCAAAAGATGGGATCGAGAAAACAGGTTGTTGCTTCAATTTTGACCACCAGTGTATAAAGAAGTCCAACCTCCTTGGAGGCAATGGCAACCATTTTTCTATGGGAGATCTATCACACGCCTTAGAACTGGTCACTGTCGAGGTATGAAGATCCTGAGAGATGGCAATAGAACCTACCGTCTCTGCAGTAACTGTGATGATGTTCCACTAACACCAAAACATATTTTTGACTGCCCTGCCATTTTAAGATCCCTGGCTCAGCTTGGGGAATTCTTCCCCTTTGACATCTAGAGTCTGTACTCCGATAACATCAAGGAGTTGGCCGGCTGTGTTTTGCACACTCATGGTTATCTATAGTTCTCCCCATGGACACGACACCAACCACCAACCAACCAAGTGTATAAAGAGCACATAAAGTTTAAAATGGTATAATTTTTTTAATTTGATCCACTGTAATTATTTCCATTGAAATTAAAGCTTTCATAAAATTTCGCGTATTTTATAATCCAACTTTTTTTATTTATAAAGAGTTTATTTATAAAAAGTTTTATTTATAAAGAGAGAGACACTTTCACCATAACATTTATACAGTTTCACATTAATTTTTCGAGTAAACAAATTACTGAATATTACGATAAAAAAAATCCTAGTGGAAGAGACAGGGAAAAAGTACAGCCAGCGGCAAGCCTGTTATATATAAAAGGCAGGCATTACTGCCTTATTATCAGGACACATTCAGAAATAAGAGATTTTCACTCCCTTTTTTAACAACCATTATTTTTATACAGAAATCTTTATGGTATTTTATTGTAATAAACATGTCGTGATTAAATAGGAGAGATATTATGGTATAAAAGTAATGGTAGCAAATTTATCATCGCTGAAAATGTCCGGAAAAAAGCTCGGGAAATACGGCCACTGATTACTATTTAGGCATTTAAAAGCGAAATTAATGCTTTACGAATATGTATATGTGTATAAATTGAAAAGGCTAATTCTGTAAAAAATTGCTTCTTTAACACTGACAAAATATAAGTCTCAAGAATTTTACTTTTTTTTTTTTTACTTTTAGGAGAAGACTTCGTTATACTATCTATGATTTGTCACTTCATTAATTAGCTTAGTTAACTGAAGAAAACCTTTTATATTTCAAGAAAGCTTTTAATATCTCTGTTGCACTACAGGTCATTAATTAATTAATTGAGATTTTCTTTTAGATACGGCCTTAGACTAATTAACTTAAGAGACCTTCATACAACTTTTTTTTGTTGTTGTTGTAATTCTTCTGACAAAGATTAATAGAGTTCACCCATGCTTTCTGCTTAGAAAAATTGAATGATTAATATTTGTGAAAACGAAGTAGAATTTCTTTATAACTTAGTGATTGGCCAAGATTATGCTTAAGTCATTTATAATCATTGTATTTTTGCCTTTATGAAGAAAATAAATGTGTATGTATTTTTGAAAACAATATCTTGTTATATTGTATTACTCTTTACTTAGAATTCACATCATAACACTTTTATTTATTTCACATGAAATTAACCCATATCGTATGAAGCATTGAAAAGAGTTTTTTTTTTTCTTTATAAAATCTTAAATATATGTTTTTTTAAGCATATGTACACACACAAAATCAAAAAACTTACCAGCCTTTCATTAGCTTAATCGGTACAGGCTGTCCTAAAAATAGGACAATGGTTTAGGACAGTCGGAAATATAAGGAAAACAGACCATCTATATATATATATATATATATATATATATATATATATATATAGTTGTTTTACCAGTACAAAGGTGTAGACTATTACCTCAATAAATTTATACGTCCGTTATTCTTGAAAGTAAAACCTTTTTAAGTAATAATGTGTTGAAAATGTAATAAAAAAATCTTCAAATATCGTCATTTAATATATATACATATGTATATATACATATATATTAAACGTTAATTTAAACTAACGATAAAGACAGATATGTATTTATTGGACTTTTAAATAATATATCGCCTTTATATTGAATTAAAATATTCAAAAGAATTTATATAAATACCACTTATGCATGGTGTCCTATTTTTAGGTCGATGGTGAAATATGAGTTAAAAGGTTTCTGAAAATATATTTGATTGAATTTATGTCAAATACATTTATTTATCACATAAAAATTTAAGTAGCGATATATATTTTGGCAGCGTTTATGTAACATTATTTACTACAGATGCTTAATATTCAATGTTATTTGATGTGATAAATAAGCATTATTATCAACTGATAGCCTTTATGATTTGTAAGATTAAGAGAATGAGTTTGTAGTACCTTATAATATAATTCTTTATGGAAAAATGTACTTTCATTGAAAGATTTTAAGAATTAAAAAGCAAATGTTGAGGATAAGGAAGAGTGTAAGACTATACAGAGAATGCTTAATTTCTGAAGATTCCATAATGATTAGCGCTCTAAAGTATGAATCTAATTAGTATATAAAATGTTCTCAAAGTAGTTGTTATAAATAAATAAATAAATAAATATAGCTATATATATATATATATATATAAATGAAAGGAAAGGAAAAAATTAAATCTGCTTTTGGGTGAAAACTGTAAATGAACAGAAATTAATGAAATATAGAATTGTAATGCATTTTACCTGATACACTGGTTCTCATAATTATAAGGACACCCGTTTTTCTATATTAACTAAGCACTGAACACTATTATTTAAACAAATATATTTTTTATTAATTTGAATTTCATTAATAGACGATATTTAAAAAGTTTTATCGTTTTTCTATCTTAAAAAAACTTTAAATACGGTCAAAAAAAAAAAAAAAAAATGATTTTTCAGGTGTTCACATTTATAAGAACAGCTCGGATCTTAGTAATTTTTTTCAGATATTGTTTTTAATTAATACTTTATGGGGTCTCATTTTAGGGTGAAACATTCAGACATTCTCTTTATGGTATATATAAATATATTTATATATATATATATATTAATATTCAGTTTTAATACCATTTCATACAGCATAAACTATTTAAAATTGCTTTCCACTTGCATGCACTTTTATAATATGATAAGTAAGTTTTTTGCAACTTTTAGGCCACGGGAAAGGCAATAATACAGAAGTTTCTTCCCTCAAACTATTTTTTATTGCTCTAGAAGTAGAGCAAAAATGTAAGTATTGTTGAAAAAAAAATTATTACGCCCTCACCCCTCTCTAAAATCTAACAAAAATCTGAGAATTCCATTTCACGTTTAAATTTGCGGATATTCTCTTGATGTTCATAATAATAGAAAAAATTACTAAATTCATTCTGCCTTCAGTAGAAACAGCTCCCCAGAGCACCATAGATCCACCTTTAAAATGCCCGATTCCTATCTGCCTTTAAAAAATCTGCTCTGTCTTTCACGATCTTCAGATCCTGCCAGTAACTATTAAAACCATTTGATTAACCAAGAATAAAATGTTTTTCATTTGAAAATGCAACATTTTACCATTTCATATTGTCTTTATTCAACTTTAACACATGCATTCTTTCCTCCATTAAATGCTTGTTGATTATTACAGGTTTTCTATTCATTTTAACATATTATTAATTATTTTAAACATGCATAAATGTGAACCCCAATTTTTCGTTAAAAATTACGAGCAAGTTCAGCAGCAGTCATTTTGAGTAGAACAGTAAGAGGAATTATGAGTCTTCGATCCCTGTAAATCAACTCTGATTTTGTATCAAATCTCTCTCCTATCGAACCAGCAGTTCAACGTTTGATCACATTTCCTTCAGCAATTTTAGATCATCGAATTTCATTAGAAATACGACGGATTGAAATTATCCCTCCACTTAAAAAACACATTTATCATACTTCACTATATGAACGTTCTTTTTTTTTCGAGGAATTATCAGTAATGTCCGCCCAAGAAAAACTGAAGGCTTATACGTGAACTAATCTAGCCCAGTAATTAACAAATTCGCATGTCAACTGTAATTTATCCGCTAGTAAGTTAAATAAAACGTGTTGGAGGAGCAACTCGGATCAGGGTGTCTCTAATAAACTACGCGAAAAAGTTGTGGCGGAATTTAGACTTGCGGCGGGCCATGACTGTCTGGCGGCCCATCTCTATCGTTTTGGGATTTTTATGAGCCCAAATTGCCCACTCTGTGGGAAAGATGAAATTATGTACAGCAGGAACCATTTGTCGGGATGCTTGGCTCTGAAAGAGGACTCCGAGGTGAAGAGATATTGGAGTACCAGATATCTGCTGATGAGACATTGACTTTTTTCTCTTCCTGTATTTCTTTTTATGTTATTCATGATTCGTGTTATTCTGTAAGAGTTTGTCATTTTCTCATGCCATTGAAAAAAAAAAGTTAAATAGAACGAAAAAATCTTGATTGTCCCTATAATTATGAACATCTAAACACGTGGAGAAAAAATATTTTGCACAATTTTTTATTAATTTTGTTTCATATTAAAAAAAAAATAATAATAATAATAACAGTTTTGGTTTTTAGAGTACTAGATATATTAAGTGCATTTAGTATAATCTTGTTCGCAATTATTTTTACATTAGTTATTTAAAAACAAAAGTGTCCTTATAAATATGAAAGGAGTGTATACGATTTTCCTTTCCAAAGGTATGGTATTTTCCTACTCTTTCTAGTTTATTCGCTTCAATATAGTTGCAATCTACATCGATCCTTCTACTTCCCCCCCTTTGTAAAAAAAAGATTTATTGATTTTTTGAGAAAAACAAATCTACAGCAAGATTACTTTTGATAGGCTCGTCAGAATTACAACATATAATTTGTTTAATATAAATCCAGTACGGCTCTTATCTCCATTTGTCTTACACAGTACAACTACGCCGCGCTATTTTCGTAGTGTAGTAAATGGTAAAATCATATTCAAGTCTGGTGATGCACTGTCTCGTCAAGCCATTTCAGCTTCATTTTAATAATGTTTCTGTGATAAATCTATACCAACAACAACATCGAACTAATTTTTAACCAGAGAGATTGGGCCAGCATAACTTGTAGATTTTCAATGACTTGGCTAAATTAAGTTAAATAAGAGGGGGGAATGACAAGGTCAGGATTCGAATCTCAAACCTTTTGGTTAACGTCGTGATGTCATACACTAAACTGATATCTCCCCTGGGCTATTCGCCGTAAATATGAAAGAGCTGCGCACTTGAGTTTATTTAAGAGAATTGCGCAAGACAGATATCGGCTGTGATAGCTGAGTTTATAGAGAGGATTTGGACATTAAACAAAAGACACAAGTTCAATCTTAGACTGGTCCCTTTTCGCTCTTCTAAAAAGCCGGGATGGAATAATGGCGCAGAACTCATGCTACTATAAATGAAACAAATTTTTCTACATCTTAAATCAACGATATTATAGGTAGAGAAATTTCTTAAACAGATACCGGTATGACTTCTGCGTCAGCGTTCCATTCCTGAAAAAGTAACTCAGTCAATTCTTAAATTGTATAAAGTGTGGAAGTGATCTTAATTATTCGACATGATTTCATTTGGCGATTAATGGGAGATTTTGTGAATATAATACTGATAGAAATTAATGTAGGTGTCGAATGTAAGTTTTTGAAATGGAGAATTTCTTTCAAGGAGGAAAAAAAAAGTTGAATCAGTAAGTTTAATTTTAAAAATAAAGGAAGGTAATTCTGAAATTTTCTTTTAGGTTAATGAATAATTATTGTATTATATACATGACATGAATGTGTGATTTAAGTTTTCTTTAAAATTTATATATATTTTATTGTAAAAATAAAAATTAAATTATTTAAAAGAATTTTAAATTATTTTGAAATAAATCTGAGGTAAGATCACATTTATTCTTTCATAATTATTTTATTATTTTTGCTTATAAGTCATGTGGTTGTTTCACGCCAGATTTTTTTTTGTTTCGCGATGTGTTTGTTAAAAAGAAAAGGAAAAAAAAAAAGACTTCTTTTACTGAAAACGTTGTAAAATATATTTTATAATGACGTAACATGGAAAATAGAATAAATAAATTAATTTGTTCAGTTAAAGAAGTTCTGTGATTTTTTAAATGTTATTTCTTAAAGTAGTTTCTTTAGCGTGATTGGGAAAAAAAAAAAAAAAAAGCTTTTTTTATAGGTATTATTTGAAGTAGTAAGTAAAAGTAAAAACTGACTGTCTGATCCATTTATTTTAAAACGATAAAGGTGTTTTTTTTTAGCGAAAGATGTTCTTTTTCAAAACAGCTTCTTTATAGTGCTATCCTTGCTTTTGAAGAAACTTTTAAAGTAGATGTTATTTTATGATAAATTTTAAAAACATTATATATAAACATGTATGGATAGAGAGATAGATAAACTTGCCCATGTAGGATTCAGAAATATAGGATTTATTTTTTTTCTAATTCCTTTCACGTATCATAAGATTAATTATTTAATTTTATTAATTAACTATTTCACAGATATTTTATTAGATTAAAAGTTACATAAATATTTATGTTTGATAAACAATTCACTCGTATTCCCACATTAAATCAATTGTTGAATTTTGTAAATGTTTAATAAATGCTTATGATTTTATTTAAATTTAAAATAAATAATTAAATCATAAAAGTAAGCAAAAATTTCTCCTTTTCCTATAAATATTAAAGATTACATTTCTTTATTCAAATGTTATATATATATATATTACAAAGACTTTTTTTTTTTTTTTTTTTTTTTTTTTTTTTTCTTTAAGATGTTACTTGGGTTTCGAAGGATAAAGACAAACATATTTTCTATCTATCTATTGTTTCAATTACCTTACCACCATAGGTAATGGAAGTACTGTATGCGGTTCAGAAATTCGATATCGAGTTTTCACCTGATTTACACGTTTTAAGGCCTCCTAAGTCCAGAAAAGTAGTTTTTGGCAATTGGTCAGTGTGTGTGTATGTATGTATGCATGTGTGCATGTATGTGTGGAATCTTCTGACTATCATATCTCTGAAACAAATAAAGACAGAACTACGAAACTACAGAATTGATACAGGTTTGGTGTACAGATAAAGTTCCCAAATTTTGGTGAAAACTGGAAAACTGGAAGTGGGTCATTGGAAACCGGAAGTAGGACCGTAAGTCGGTATCTCAAAAACGGCTCTAACGATTTTCTTCAAAGTTTCTATATAAACACTCTATTAAATGTCCTTTCGAATGATATAGTTGGTTAGTTCAGGGAAATTGATAGGAGTTCTGTATAAATAGCTCAATTTCAGGTCTCGCAAGTGCGTACCTCTAAATACGGCTGTACGGATTTTTTTCAAACTCGTCATGTTAACTCCCTTTTAAATATCCTTTTGTACGTAATTATTGTTTTCCGGTCAATAATTGAGTATGCCAAGTTTTGGTAAAAGTGTGTTTATCAAAAACTGCTCTAACGATTTTCTTGAAAATTGTTACATAAATCCATTTTAGATATCCTTTCTCATGTATTACGTGATTATTACAGAAAATTAACAGTCCTCTTGTTTAGGTAGGTTTGTTTCAGAACTTGGAAAGTGGTGTTTCAAAAAATAACTCTGTCATTCCTTTTCTAATTTTTTAACTTGTTATGTAAACTTTGTTTCATATGTCTTTACACGTGTATTAAGTTTCTCATACAAAAAAAAAGAAAAAAAAAAAAAATAAGTTTATTCATCGATAGATCAAATTTATGTCTTCTGATCATATTATCTCAAAAAAAAAAAAAAAAAAAAAAAAAATGCATATAGTACGTGTAAAAGTGGGTAATGGAAATCGTATAGTTGTTTCACACTTTTTATTTATTTTTTTTTTTTTTTTAATAAAATAAATAAAACTTTTGCTTCAGAATTTTGAGCATATGAAAAAGGATCATTTAAACAGTGTTTTATAAAATTTTCATTAAAAATTTGGAAAATTTAGCAGTTTTGTCCTGGTTTCCGGGGGCTCTCCGGCTGAATCTCTGGGGACTCTCCGGTCGTGTTCATCACAGAAAAGTGGAAAACATGATTTCTCAAAAACTAATGTACCGCACTTATTGGAAATTTGTACACTTTTCAAAATAGAATTGACTCGTGTTTAGGAAAAGGATTTTTATTTTCGATTACAACTCATTTTCTATGGCAATTCGTGACGGTAAAACCTACTAAAAATTATATTGTTCTTGCCGAAGATTCAATATTCAAAATTTTAAATCATTCATTGGAGCATTAAAAAATTTAGTTTGAAGACGCTTGCAACATTTCAATAATAACCGTGTATGGTTTTCTGAGAAATCGTGTCTATATCGCTTTTATAAATAGCCTCCGAAAGCCAGGACCTGCTGGCTGAACTTTCTAAAAATTTTAATGAAAAATTTATAAAATATTGCTTCAATGTTGCTCTTTTATATGCTCAACATTTTGAATGAATATATTGTAGTTTACATAAAAAAAAAAAAAAAAAAAAAAAAAAAAGAGTGAAATTTTTTTTCAGCTTTTGAAAATCATGTAACCCTTTAATGTGTTCTCAAAAAATAAATACTGGCTGACTCACGGTTCACCATTGTTGCCCAGCGGAAATATAGCCTGGCGACGTTTAGTTGCAGACGTATTACTAGGCATATTTATCGCCTAAAATGGCGAGTAAATGTAGTTATTAATCGTAATGCAAATGAACGGCTAGTCTGGATTGAATGCATTCGTCTGTTTTCGGACCGCTAAATTTTTCAAGCGATTTTTTTTTTTAAATCAATTAATCGATTTGTAAAATTATGTATAGTGCAAAAGAATGCCTAAATAAGAGATCGAAGTATTATTTACATTTGATAAATTCGGCGAAATTTTCTTAGTAACCCTAGTAAAATGTAAACATCACTGCTACGTTAAATTAAGTTATTTTAAATATTTATACACGTTAAAAAATAGTGTATGTTGTAAAATACATCATTTAGATAATCAAACAGCAATAAAAACCAATAATTGATACAAAAAAATGAAAGAAAACATATCGTAATAACACTGCATATTTGTGATTGAAAGCTATGCGTCCAACTTTCTCTTCGATAATTAATAGTCCATTTTTTTCACATTTCTTCATCTTTTGGAAATCTAAACATTAACATTCTAAAACCATTTCTACAATTTGCGGCTACACAACCTCCCATTTTATACAATTTGATATCACTTAAAATCCAGACCGCGTGGCCAACAATAGCTGAGAGAGAAACAAAATGCCTGATGAGCCAGCCTGTATTGGGTATTGCACTAATGTGACGTAAAACCCCAATCAGTCAATAAATCAACCTATTGTAATTGAGTAAACATATGAATTGAAGATTCTTTTTAATATCTATTTTATCTTTACTTAAATATTTGTTCTCTGATTCGTCAGATGAGGAGAATTATTTAATGATTACAGTAATTAAATAATCGTTAAAATATGAAACCTTTCTGTTAAAACAAATTTCCTTTCTTGTTTGCATTCACCTTTAATTTGCATGTACGCAATAACAACGAAAAATTATAATAAAAAATAAAAGAGGGAAATTTTGTGTAATAAATTTTAATTTGCATGTACTAAAATATCGAGAAAATAAATAAATAAATAATAAAATTTATATGTGTAACTTAACGCAAATAATTAAAAAATATTTAAATTTTAGGAATTTAATTTTAAATTCTTTTGAGATTTTGAATTTTAATTAAAACTGAGGCATGGTGTGAAATCTGTAAACTTTAATCAAGAATTTTAAGCATTGGACACGAAATTAAATTTACCTTAAAATAAATTACGCTTCTCTGCGGACAACATTTTCTCCTAAAAAGTTTTATTTTAACATGAACGAAGAATTTATTTTTAACTTATTTTTAAATTTTTTGAACTTTCTTACAATTTGTAACACTTTCTGTTATTATTCTTTTGTAAGAATTAGTTAATACGGGTCTTTTTTATGCGAATATTATTTCATTTTTAGCTTAATGTCTACCAGTTTATTTCTCTTATTTAGATCGCGTTTTAATCTTAATAATTCGAATAATAGGGATATATCAATCCAATAAATACGTTAAAATTAGAATTAAAAATTTTCACAATCTTTCTGTCACGGTAGCTTGGCAGCTAGAGCACCTAACTCGTAACTGAAAAATTGCTGGTTCGATACGCGAGCTGGCCAAAGACCGTCGTGTACACTAATGGTGGCTGGTGCACGTAAAATCCGTTGTCGCCACAATGTCCTACATGTTCTTATCCCAAATTATACATCTGGGGGTCACCGAAGCTCGGGAGCCATTCCCTCTGTGGAGTACCAAATATGGTTGCATGTTTCCAGACTATGCTTAGGGATGAGTCTGAGGCCGTCTCCAGCTGCCCATAGCTTAGTATAAGGCTCATAAAATACGAACTGACTCACAGCCGACCATTGTTGCCCAGCAGAAACATAGCTTGACGACGTTCAGTTGCAGACGCATTACTTGGCATCTTTATCGCCTAAAATGTCGAGTAAATGTAGTTATTAATTGTAATGGAAATGAACGGCTAGTCTGGATTGAATGCATTCGTCTGCTTTCGGCCCGGTAAATTTTTTAGGCGATTTTTTAAAAAAACAATTAATTGATTTGTAAAATTAGGTATAGTGCAAAAGAATCCCTAAATAAGAGATCGAAGTATTATTTACATTTGGTAAATTTGGCGGTAATATTTGGCGAAATTTTCTTAGTAACCCTAATAAAATGTGAACATCACTGATACTGTTAATTGAGTTATTTCAAATATTTATACACGTTAAAAAATAGCGTGTTTTGTAAAATACAACATTTAGATAATCAAACAGCAATAAAAACCAATAACTGATACAAAAAATAAAGAAAACATATCTAATAACACTGCATATTTGTGATTGAAAGCTATGCATCCAGTTTTCTCTTCGATAATTAATAGCCCATTTTTTTCGCCTTTCTTCATCTGATAGAAATCTAAACATTCTAAAGCCATTCCTAGAATGATTTGAGCAATTTGCGGCTACACAACCCGACATTTTATACAATTTGATAACACTTAAAATCCGGATCGCGTGGCCAACAATAGCTGAGTAGGAAACAAAATGCCTTATGAGCCAGCCTGTATTGGAGGAGGTATAGCGTTGCACTAATGTGGCGTAAAATCCCAATCAATTAATAAATCAACCTTTTGTAACTGAGTAAACATATGAATTGAAGATTATTTTTAATATCTATTTTATCGTTACTTAAATATTTGTTCTCTGATTCGTCTGATGAGAATTATTTAATGATTACTGTAATTATCATGTGTTCTAGTTATCTGCAAGATAAATCATTTTTTATACTGTATCCCTACATGTATAGTGAATAAATAGCTTTATTTCATGATTTCTAATGTCTACCAATATCGCCCACTTATTTTTTTTTTTTTTTTCGAAATGCAGGGTGATTATAATTAAAGTTACGATTTCAAAACGCTATAATTTTAAAACTACCCATCAAAACGATTTGATATTTTACCAGAGCAATCACGAGGCAATGGAATTTTGTTTGGCAAAAGAAAAATATATATATATAGTTCCAAAATGTGCCGTTAATTATCCGTAAAGTATTTGTTTTATGAAGCTACTCTTTTTCTTGTTTTGCTATGACTGTTTCCGCTGTAAACACGTATTCTTGTCTTTTTGCTAAAACATTGTAGTAAACCCTTGAAGTCTATTGTTTTCTGCTATTCCATTGTGTTGCTAACAACATTCCTGTGTTTAATGAGTCCATTTAGGCGTTTCCTTTGATATTACCCTGACAGTGCCATCCATAAGAACACGTTGGAACTACTTTTTTCCTCCCCGAAACAAAATTTCATTGCCTCACGATTGCTCTGGTAAAATATCAAATTACTCTGATGGGCAGTTTTAAAATTATAGCGTTTTGAAATCGTAACTTTTATTATAATCAACCTGTATTCTACACATACAAACGTTTAAAATGAAATGTTCTTTATAGAAATTGTATAAAATCAATTTTAAGATAAAAATCAGCAACAAATATAAAACGAAAGATGTATAAATAAATTTAATGTTTATAAACAAATTGTAGACTGTTTTTGTATTCTAAGTAATGTGTATAACAATTCTGTACAAAACAGAATTTAATTTAGTACGGCAGGACTATTTTTAGTTCATTCTTTTATATAAAAGAACACGGGAAATGTGTTGCGTTCCTTAGAAAAGGTTAATATATTTATTTGGTAAAATTTCATTGTACAGCTTTAATATAGGACTTCCCTTGGCGACTTTTAACCCTCGCCTTCCCAAGAGGTGGTCATTTTTACCCCATTTTGTAGTTGAAAGGTAGTTAAGCCCGTCTCATTAAAAAAGTGCGCTAAATCGCCAGAGATAGCAAACCTAACTAGTGTAATGTTGCATCTTCTAAATGATACAAAAAGGCGCGATACTGGTGATTTTCGCCAAACTTTCCAAGCGGCACATGAAAGCAATTTTTCTGCAGTAACGCCTTGATCTTGGGAAAGCGAGAGTTAAATTTTTGCTTCCATTTTGGAGATGAGTTAAATGGCTATAGAAATTGCGTAAATAAAGAACTTGACAATAAACATTACCGACATTTCGGTGCCAAATTTTAAATTTCGCCAATGAGATCCTAATCTAAATTGTTCTTTTTCTTTTAAACAATTTTTTCCCATTCCATTTTTAATATATAAATATATAAATATATATTTGATGCGAAAAACAAAATGTTTTTTAGTTGGTCTAAATATACAAAAAAGCGGAATAAATAAATAAATATATAATAAATAAATAACTGACTTCTTACCTTAAATTGTGAAGCTGTGTTCCGTAACAACGGTTACACCCTTCATATCTTAAAATTTCTTTTGAAGTTTTTATCTCAATTTTAGTTTAATATCTTTTAACTTGTTGTCAAAGGGAAAAACATCTTGGCACTGTCAAGAGGAAACACAGCAAATGATGACGACATGAAATGTCTGATGGAAAGCAATAATCCTGTAATACTAAAAATGCATATTCTTTCCTAATTTTCAGTGAAAGTAGGTTTTATTTACCATGTATGTTATCTAACTCTTTAAAGTTCACTACATATTATCTTTTAAAAATTGTTGAACTAATTTCAAAAGTGGTTATTAGATACTTTGCTGATCACAAATATGAAAAAAGAAAAACATAAAACTTTTGATTTTTGAGAAATGTTTGGTTTGAAACAATTTTATGGTAATTTGATTAATTCAAATAACAATTAATTTAATGCATATATACCTTTCTAAGAAAATACTACAAATTTCAAAAACTTGCAATAGTTGTTTCAGGTCAAAATAGTAGCACGGATCTTTTATCAGGTGAATAAACTAGTAAAGAGTGCAACAACAAACCATTAAGCCACACTCGTGCCTACTAAGAAATTTAAAGTGACTTCTGCTCATGGCTTCCTCTGACACATTGTTTGCTAAATTTATGAAGAATGCTGCTATAAATCGAACAGAGAAGGAATGAAATTTCAGAAATCGATTAAAACAGGGAACAAATATTAAAAACATGTTACATAAAAAATGTTAAATGTTTGATTTCAGTTAGAAAAAATAAACGTTTAAAGATTAATATATATATATATGAATTCGTTAGAAGATAGATATGTAAGAAATACGTTAACAACGTTGTTTAAACATACCTATATAACTTTTTAATAGACATTGCTGGAATTTTGCACATCATTCCACTTGGATATTGTGTGCGCTTTGTGAATCGGAAACCAATTTAATGAAGGATGTATTAAAATTTTAAATTCTTAATTCTTAAAAATAAATCCATTGAAATCATAGATTTCAATTTTTAAGAATTAAGAAAGGTCTTTTTTAGAATTTAAGAAAGGTCTCTGCTTTTTTTACACATCTTTATAACTTGTAAAGCATTACTTAAGAAGGATATTCAAATACTCAAATGCTAGACTAAGCCTTCTTTCGAATGCCCTTTATTGTGTAAAACATCTTTTACTGGGATCATTTTTTTTTTTTTTATTAATTACAAAAATGCATTTATTACAGTTTCTGTAAGAGTAATAGATTTTTCTCTTTATTCATTTTTAATTGTATATATATATATATATATATCTTTTACAGAGCAGTGAAAACGATATCAATTGAAAATTTACTAAAATTATTTAACTACTTAACAAGATTGCGAAAATGATACGAAATATTGTTCGAATTTTTCAAGCGTGTTTGAATTTTAGAAACCAGAAAGTATTACAAATCCCAAGAAAAATATACTTACATAGAAACATTAAGTTTTTTCAGAACGTCGTATGTTTTTAACTTTTATATTTCGTCAGCTGCGTTCAACCTTTCAGATGATGATAATAATAATATAATAATAGTTAATATAATAATTATATATATATATATATATGCATATATAAATTTGGCAATTTAATGAATGAGTTATATTACTTTCTGCTATATGTTTAAAAAAGACTTCACATATATCCGTACATACATACGCAGATGCATATATACTATATATTTATATATTTACATATATATATATATATATATATATATATATATATATATATATATATATATATATATTATATATATATACGTGTATGTGTGTATTATTTCTGTTTTATTTGTTTTAATTTAGCCCTTGTTATACTTAGTTTTCAGTTTTTATACCATATATAAATTTTGCAGAAAAAATATATTCTCCATCATGAGATAAACAAATTTCTTTCATGAAGTAAATTAAAATTTGCTTCATTATTATTATTATTATTATTATTATTATTATTTGTATTACATCTCGTACACGCACATACACGCATAGACACACATAAAAAGAAAAAAAAAAGAAAACACGAAGAACTTTTTTACTTTCACTTACCCAGAAAATATGGTAGAGAAAGTATTGCTTTTGGGTCAAATTTTCATTATATTTACAGGTTTTTGTTATATTTACAGGTTTTGAGGTCCCCCAATCTAAAAATCATGTTTTTAGCGGTCGGTCTGTGTGTGTGTGCCTGTGTCTGTTGTATGTTTGTTATCAGCATATATAGAGAACAAATAATAGTAAATATTCCAAACTTGGTATTCTAAATGTGTATCATATATAGATGCTACACTAAACTTTTCTTTGAAATTAGCAAACGGTTCGTGTGCAGGGACAGCCAAGAGAATTCAAATACATTACGTCTATGGGGGAAATTGCAGTTAAGTAGAGTTTAACATCTATAGACTGCACTAAAGCAAACGAAACAAATATGTATTTCTTATATGCGTAAAAATATGTTTCAAGTACAATATGTTATGGAAATGATTTACATTTCGTTTACAGGGCTACACAAAAGAACAAGTTTATAGTGCGACAATACTTGAAAATTGATGGAAGTGTACCTCCGGTTATGCCATGTGTTATTAATATAGAATTTTATTTATTTGCACCGTGTGGTGTGTACATAACCTTCAATAAATATACAGAGCTGACAATATTTAATCCATAAAATTCTTTTTTATTGTTAGTGGAAGTGCTGTACTGCACTACTTTACCATGTTCAGGAGATCTGTTCAGAAATTAAAATTAATTCCTCATAGCCATATGGTAAATAATGTATTTTTAAAATCTAAATATTCATAACGTGTTTTTTTTAATATATATATTTACGCGTTTTGAGGTTTCCTGAATGCCGAAGTCAATTTTTAACGTATGGTCTCTGTCTGTATCTCTTAGAATGAATTGAAAGCAAATAATTTCAGGCGATCCAAATGTTACATTTTGAAGTTAATAATTTTGTTACTAGGAAAATTTGATCAAGATTGATAAGTTTCAAGGAATGTTGCGGGTGAAAGTTGCCTGAATAATTTTAAATAAACTTTTGAATTTAATAACAAATTTGAATTCTATATAAATGTAGGTACAATAATGAATGGGGGGGGGGGTTGAGGGGGCTACATAGAATTATTCCTCAAATAAAGCTGTTTCAAAGCCTAATTTGAATTGTTTTAACATAGGTTTACATAACAGTACTCGTTATCTTGTACCTTAATCTCCAATATATAACTATAGTATTAAATTTCAGGGTAAGAGAAATTCGTGTGAGTGACACACAAGATCATTATTATTTTTTTTTTAAGATCAACCGAAAAAATGTATAATTTCTTCCTTATTAAAAGTTTCTATTTGCGATATATTATTACAATTTATTGTCATTTTCTTTTCTCTCGCAAATTAGGAAAACGAATTATACTTTAAATTTCGATAGAGTAATTTCACTACTTAACAATGTTCAGAAAGTAAAAAGAAATCTTCAAATTTCACGAACTTATTTCAATTTTAGAATGCAGAAAGTGTTACAAATCCTAAGAAATATATACTTACTTGAAATATTAAATTCATTCAGGAGACTGTATTTTTATATTTCAGCAGCTGCGTTCAACCTTTTATCTCATTAAAATTCTGCCGGCTAGCTCTTAAGCAGCTGCCTATAACTTAAATTCCGGAACTTCTCTCATAATTAATAGTTGGTTATTCTTTGCTTAGAAAAGATCTCGGAAAAGATAAAAGGTAATAAATTTTAAGTTTCTTTTTTTACTCACAAACTTTTATTAATGAATAAAATAATGAAAGGCTAAAATAGTAAATACTACGAAGAAAAATATGAATAAAAAATATTTTGTTGGTAATTTTTATGGAGAATACTGTTTTTTAATTAAAAATATATATATATATACAGTATAGGATCCGTTATTCAGAAAGCTTGGGACCTGGGATATTCTGGATAAGGGGTTTTTCCGTAATTTGGAACACTTTATTAAAAGTATAAAAATGGTACAAAATAATTTCATAAATAGCAGCGATAAACATGAATAATATATATGTAAACACTTTACCTATATATTTGTTCATTTAATAAATTATTTCCACAAAATAAAAAAATAAAACATTCTTAATTAGAATTTCAAACTATAAATAATAATAGTAATAATAAATGAAAAATAAATAAACATAAAATTTAATTTTGGACCTGAGAGTAAAATCCTTTCATTTGAATTTTGCAAAAATTTTTATGATATTTTTTGGCTTATAGTGTGTCTCTGCTCTGATACTAATAGTTCATAAATGTTCCAAATATTTTTAGCACATAATGCTAAATATTTTATGAACTGAATTCTAAAAATAATGGAAATTAATAAAAGCTATTTAAAAATTTTATAACAATTGGGACTTCATGCATGTAACCTGAGTTCAAGGATAAGATTCATCTGCTATTGGGCACTTTAAGAAGTATGTGTTATTAATGTTTATTTACTAAAAAAAACAATAAAAAATCATTTTCTAACCTAAATTTGCAAAATTTTCAGTAATTATTTGGACAATTTTGTGCTCAGCATATTTCATCAGAATAACACCGTAGCATTAAAGAAAGTACGTTGTAAAACTATAATTCTGACCACTGCTATTGTATAACTTTAATTCTTAAATTTTATGGTAATTAAAAATTTTGGTAGTTGGCATTTTGCATTCTGGTTTTCGGAACATTCTGGATAACGGGTTTCCGGATCCTATACTGTAGTAGGAAAAAAAGAGAAACAAAACTGATAAAGCTATTAGTTACTATAATGCGTTGAAGTTCATTATCTTTTTAATACTTAATGTTAGCTTTCCAATATCATACATAAGGTCATCGAAAAAGACTGGATACACTTCATATAATCATATTTAATGAAATACTTAACATAACAAAGCAATTTTTTTACTGTAATATAAAGAAGTTAATAGAATTTTTATCTTAATAAGTTTCAATATAAACACTGTTGGTTTTCTGCACATATCAAGTCGATAATTAATGTCTAACTATAGGTGTTACGCAGCATGTTGGACATTACTGTGGCATTTGTATTGAGAATTCGCTCCCGTAAATGTGTAAAGTCTTGTATTTTTATGCTGCAAACATTGATCTTGACATAACTCTAGAAAAAAGAAGTCGATATGTGTTAAATCGGGACTTCTCGGAGGCTAACCACTACACACATTAAGCTTTCTTCTGAACGCTTGACATTACACTTTCGGAAAGCTGTACGAAGACCTCTTACACCTTGCATCGCTGCTGCGCAACGTTCATAGGCAAAGTTGCGTACCAATTACATTAAAAATTCTTGAGTACTTAGCAAGTTGTTTGAAAAGAATATTATTGCGTTTGCCCACTTCCTTTTAGAATTGCGAGCTTTCAAAATAAGCTTTAGATTTATGAGCTTTATTTATTTCATGTCCAACCTTTTTCGATAATCTAGTATTGTACCAATACATTATTTTTATGTTAAGCTTTTTTCTGGGTCCTATTCTCTGGATCATAGAAGCCAATAATATTCTAAACTCGGGTTTTCAAATTTCCGCTTATGCATATGATTTGACCGTTATTCTCTCGGGCAGAACGAGGAAGGATTTGGAGGAACAAGCCCATAAAGATCTTTCCCGCTTCATTTCCCTTCTACAATCCTTCAACTTAAAAATTCCTCTTTCAAAATTCAAGCTCTAACTTTCTCTTTTCCTCGAATACTCAAAAGAACGCCGGTGATATGGATAGGAAAAAATTGGGGCATAAGTAGCAAACTCTTAAAAATTTATTACAAAATAGTAATCGAAAAAATTCTAACCTATGGGCCAGTAAATTTAGGGGGGGGGGGGTGGATCTAACAAAAGCCGCGACAACTAAACTTCTTTCTATTCAATGAACTTTCCTACTCCAAATATCACGTGGCTACAGGACAATATCAACTGATGCTCTCACCGTGATCTCTGGCGTTCCCCATATTCTCAAATATAACTACCTGAAAACAAATATACTTCAACTTATAAAACTAGAAATCAAAGCAAAATACTTCCCAAACTCTAAAATCCAGCATCTTTCTTAGAGATGGTCACTTCACACAGCACAGGATGTTTCAACAGATTTAATAAATACCAATATTAATAATTTTTCTCCTTCTGTTCCTGTGGCGGTTTACACCGATGAGTCAAAGACAGACCGAGGAGTGGCTGCAGCATTTTGTATCCTATCTGAAGTGGTCGTGACACATCGGTGGGCATGCGGACTGGGGGATTTTTATTCAGCTTTCCAGGCTGTGAGCTTTATGCCATTGAAGAGGCACTCACCTGGATAAATGAAAATAGAAAAATTTAAGTGGTTTTCCATATTCAGCGACAGTCTTTCTGGTCTGCAGGCAACATGCCGACACAGGAGCAGACTTCCTCTGGTCCTAAATATTAAACGCCTCCTAACAGTTCTTAAGAACCATATAGCCTTAACACACGTTTCTGTACACAGGGTAATTTTGAGCAATGAAAATACTGATGAATTAGCAAAGTCAGCCATTGAACACAAAGAACCAGAACAAATTCTTCCACTTCCTCCTTCTTACATAAAAAATTCGCCTCAAACTTCTAGCATACTAAGAATGGCAAGAGATATGGCATCTCTCTACTAAAGGCAAATTTGCATATACCTTAATCACCAGAGTGTCACTGATATTCTGGGAACTAGTGCCATCCATTACAGCTTTTCGTTCTGTCCATGGTTCCTTCAGAGACTACCTTTTCCGTTTTCATTGCTCACGCACTCATCTGTGCCCCTGTAGTGAAGTTGGAATACCGGGCCACGCCTATTTCTCCTGCCCACTAACCTCACAATGGCACATTCTAAATCCCTATTCAAGGCACAGTAATTGTCTTAACAACATTCTTTCCCGTCTTCCTCTTCGGCTAAAACTTTAATAAATCTACAAATTGCTATTGGAAATTTCTAACTTAACCAATTAATATCCTATTAAAAATCCTAAAATAGGTTAATAAAACACACAATTAAAATAGAATGCTGCTACCTACCATACTGTATTTTTTTTTAATCAGCCTTTTGTCGCGAAGGAACCAAGTTCTGGCTTTTATCATTTTTTTTTTTTTTTTCATAAGTTACTATGTAGCCCCTTTGGTCACGTGAGAGCTCTGCTCTGGCGACCTTTGTAAAAAAGGGATTTTTTTTTATATTCCTATTTGTGCCTATTGTTTCCCTACTGCCCTCTGTCGTGTGAGATTTTTCATCTGACGAAAATTATATATATATATATATATATATATTTATGCAATAAACAACGAGGGAGGCTTAGCGTTTAGAGACAGCTTGACAACTACCGTCAGAGCCTCTTTCTGGAGTTAAAATCGCTCAGTACTGTTACATAGTGGGGAGCGGCCTCCTTCCGTCTTTGAAATCTTTGAAATATCTGCCAAATAATAATGTGCAGAAATCTGCTAAAAATTTTTAAGGTTTTGATACCTTGGAATTAATAAAATTGGAAAACTGGTTCCTTTTTTTTTAATGCTCTAGATTACCTCTCAAACAGGTAAATAATTCTTTTTATATGTGATGTAGATAATTTTTAATAAAGATAAAAGGATCAGTTTATTCAAATTTTTTCAAATAAGTTGATTGGTTTCCTGGAATGAAAGCGTCCGGGTTCGAATCTCAGGTAAGGAATGATTATCTGTGAAGTTTTCTTATGTATATGATAAATTGTGCAATGTTATCGTAAATATATATAAAATGGATCATTCGAGACAGAAGTTATTGTAACTGAAACTCTCAAATCTGTCATTAAATATATAAATACAAAAATATACAAAATAGGATAATGTTTTTCAGTTTGATAAATTTTTCTGAAAATAAATCAATCGAAAATACGTAATAAATCATCGAAAAGTAAATCTGTGGAGCCAAAATAAATTAATTACCAAAGATATTCTTAAAAAAAAAAAAAAAAAAAAAAATGTTGTGGCCACCACATGACTTTCTTTTATATTTTCCTATACAAATTCACTCAGTAAAAATAATTTATTAAAATTATTATTTAAAAAAAGTATCTTTAAGGATAATGCAGACGATTTCCATATTAGAGAAGTAGTATAACACTAAATATTCAAAAAAAGGCAATTTTATTCTCAATATTACATTCAAAAAAAAAAAAAAAATGTCTTTTTTTTTTTTTTTTTTTTTTTTGTCTTTTGTTAAAAATGAAAAAAAAAAAAAAAAAAATCGATAACTTTATTTTAAATTATCGCAGATTAATGGTTCAACCCTTCGTTTTAAAGGTGTTGGCGAGCTCTTTTGAATGATACCCATCATGAAAATTTACTCCCCACGAGTAGGGACTTGCCCCCAGATAGGGAGGTGAGGGGCTCCTACATACACATTTTTTTTTTCTAAGTTGACTATTTCTATTACAAATAATTCTTTTAAATTTCATAATGATTATTAAAAAATAATTCTCTTTATGCACATTTGTACAAAATTTTGTCCCACATCACCATGTTAAAAATTTAGAAAAAGCGGGATGGCAACGCAAGCTGTTGGACATTTTTTACTAAAAGTTAATGGGCACTAATTTATGTCAATGTGTAACTACATACTAATTTGTATGAAACTCTGTGCGGAAGTACCTGAGATGCAGTTGCCACAAAAATTTGTCACACACACATACACACAGAGAGAGACAGACATTTTCTAAATATGCACAAATCGTGTTCTACAGCTCTCAAAACGTGTAAATCCATGAAAAACCCGAGGTCGAAATTTTTACGAATCCAATACTTTCTTCTATTGAATATAGTAGAAAGTAAAAAAAAAAAAAAAAAGAAAAGAAAAGAAAAAGAAAGAAAGAAAAAAAGAACAAATATATATTAAATGTTTGTTAACACTTATACCATTATTATCCCTATTATAAATATCATTACGATGAGTATCACTAAACATTGAGTGATTAATCTTTATTTTATTTTATTTTTTTAACCAAAGTTTAAGACTAAGTGTTAATTTAACTAATTTAAGCAAATATATTATTTCTAAAACATAATTATTACGAGTATTATTAAAATATGTTTTTAAAAATATAAATATAGTGTTAACGTATACTAATTGGGCACTACACTCTGCAATATGTTAAACATTGAATTTTTACGCGTATTGTAATTAAGTAGATTTTTATATAAAATAACGTAATTAATTTCACTTAAAACTAAACTAATTTAATTTTTGAAAAATAAATATTTCAAGAAAATGAAATTTAATTCTTAATTTTGTTTAAAATTAAATAATATACTTCCTAATAAAATTTTACATTTATGCAGCTGTTTAAAGTTTTTCAGTTTTGAAATAATTTTTTATCTTTTTTTTTTTTTTTTTTTAACCTGTATATGTTATGTTAGAATAAAGTAAACAGACAAAAAAAAAAAAAATCCAGGGAAAAAGTTAATTTTTTTTAAAAACAGTGTTATAAAGTTTTGCGAATAAAAAAAGGATATATATATATATTTATAATTATTTTAGTCACTTAAAGATAGTTTTGACTTTTTACAGTCTTGTGCCTTTTCTGATCCTTTTAAAAAGGAAAATAAACACAACTTCTACTGAAAAAAGATTAAGATAAATATATTGTTTCATAAATTTTAAAATTTAAAGAATTTTTTACCCAGTAACTCACAGTATTTATTTATTTTTTTTTTAATCACGAAATATATGGTTTACTTTGTTTACTATCTAAAAATATTGTCAAAAAGAAAGCTAATACTAAATCAAAACAAATTATTAATAAAATAATAATAAAACAATAATATAAATAAATAAATAAATAAAAATAAAATAAATAAATAAGTAAATAAAATAAAATGCCAAATTGATAAATAAACCTGCTCATAAAATAACACTGCAAAATAAAAAATAACATGACACATCTTTAGACTTCTTTAAATGAAGTTTTTTAACTATAGAGTTTCCTGACTCGAAACGGAATTGTTGAGATCTTTTTTTTTACATTCTCGTTAAGCTATTATTTAGCCTGTCAAATTTTACAATGAGTTTATGACTTAATTTAATGGTTTAAAACAATAGTGCTCTAAAAAAACTTTTTAGATTAGAACTTATTATCACGATGCGTGGTTAAATTTACGACAGCCATCTTTTAAATTATATATATATATCTTAAATTTTATTTTACATCCTAGTTTTTATTTTGTATGTTGTCAAAATATTCAAAGTTTGTGGTGTATTGTGTTTGGTACAAACGATTGTAGACTTATATTTTTGTTACATTAGCTGTCCCAAGCACAAAAAAAGTTGCCTAATTTGCCTTAAACTGGGCTCACTTTCAACTGTTCAATAAGCAAAAACAAAAATAGATGAACAAGTAATATATACAGGGGCGTAGCGTGAAAATTTGATTGGGGGGGGAGACCCGACGTTTGGCGCCCTTTCGTATTCCTCATCTGAAAAAGCCACCTACATACTTTCAAGAGTGTTGCCAACCGACGAGAGGGCCTGTGCCCCTCTCGTCGGTTCATACGTACCCCCCCCCTCTCCTTCGGGGCATTATTCATAAAATCTGCCAAGAAAAAAAAAAAAAAAAAAGGCTGTTTTTTTTCCCCCCTCCATTTAGTAGCTTTTTTTAATACTTCTTTGGAGCATTTAAACTATATTAATTAAAAACGAAGAGTAATCGGCAAGCAACGAAGTCAGTAAAGGTTTTTTCATGTATTTAGTTTAGTAATTCTTTGGAGTATTCTAAATTTTTTCAGCGAATCTATATATTAATACGCAGACATGAAATTCCTCTTACATTTTTAGCCTATTCAATAAAAGGAAGGGCTTACAAGTAGTATCGTTCGAAAGATATGGTTAATGTGCTTTGCAGAAATAAATACATTTATATATATTCTCGTATGAGACTAAACAAAAGCATATTTCATAGGACAACCAGAGTATTGGTTTGAGATAAAGTAGAACAACTGAAAAAGATTTTTCCCCCCTTTCTAACAAGTTTAAAGATATTACATTATAATTCAGGTAAAACATAAAACTTTCAAAATAAATTTTAAGAAATGAAAGTAGTAACTGTTCCTAAGGAAAGCAACTTTGTTTTTAGAGTGGATAATACCTAATCTCACCGACAGCCGTGGCCCATGTTACTCTATGGGAAAGTTTGATTTCATGATTACTCATTACATAATGTATATTTAAATTCTGTTTTCACATTTTGAAAATTTACAATCGTTTATTTATTTTTAATGTAATTCTAAGTTCAAAAATCTGAATTTTCAATATATGCATTTTTCTCTTTCTTTCTTTCTTTTTTTTTTTTTAACCGCAAAATGAAATATTAAAAATTTATCAATTTTTGGAAAATGAGTACGAAAAACATAAGCCTTACACATTTGTTCTGATCTGTCTAGTCTTTCGAAAGAAATTAATTACTTAAAATCTCTTGCTCTTTCTCGAGGCTATAATCACTCTATTATTAATAAAGCTTGATATAAATTCAAGAATCTAAACGTTTTGATACCAAATTGAACGATCACAGTCTCATTCCAGTTGTTTTACCTTTTTATTTATCACTTTCTTTTAAAACTTCTAAAATTCTCTCTCCGTTTGGTTTAAAGTCATTTAGAAACCCGTCAACAAAATTAAATTATCTTCTCTTAAAGATCCCATTCCTACTGAAAACCGTTCTGGCATTTATTTAGTCTTATATTCGTTGTGCAATTTAGTTTATATTGATCAAACAAGAAGGTGTTTGAAATATAGAATAAATGATCATCATCGAAATGTTCGTAATGAAGAGATCTCTAAATCTATTGCTTCCCACTGCTGGGCTTATAGTCTTCGTTTTGATTTTTCTAAAACTAACATAATTTCATCTCCTGTCTTTTATTCCCATTTGAATATCCATGAAGATTTTTACATATTTAAAAATTCAAAAAATCTTCTTAATGATATTTGTTCCACTTCATTCTTGTCTGATGCTATGAAATTACTCACATTAGTTCAATTTTCCTTTAATTTTGAAATTTTTAGATTTTGTTCCCTTTTTTAATCTAATTTACTTAGGCATTTATTTGTTTTCTTCTTTTATTTCATAATTATGTAGGGCTGCCACTAGGCTAATTTGACATGGTGCCCTTTTAAACAGTTTTTAGCATCCTGTGGCCCTTTTTCAACATATTTTAGCACCTGGCGGCCCTTTTAAAAGAAATTTTGGTATAAAGTAGCCTTTTCTAACATTTTAAATATTTAGAGGCCTTTACATCCCCCCTCCCCCCCCCGGCTTTTAAACTTTCTTAGCAGTAGTTCTTCAGCATTTCTGGAATAACAAATGCATACAACCTATATATACATACAAGGAAAATTAGTAATTTACTTTTGTTACGTACAAAAATCATAACATAGAACACCGCAAATTATGCAAATAATGCCCCTTTTTATTGAATTCCCCCAGGCGGCCCTTTTATTTTAGAGTCAGCACTATTCTCCTCACACCAGTATTTATGTTTACATTCATCTGTATATATTTTTGCTGCTCACTTAAAGCGATTTTGTGTGTTTCTGCTTTGACTGCAGCACTTGTGCCTACTTTTTTCGCCTGACGAAGGATCGTGTGTTCTTTCGAACCGAAACAATTATTGCAAGTTTATTGAATTTTATGGTGTTTATTCAAAGTTTTGTAATTATTGCTTTTAAACGCCAGGTCTGTGGTGTTTTCTTATTATGAAATTAGGTATTGTTCACTCTTAAGGAAAAAGAAAATCAGTAATTTATTTATTATTATTATTTTACATATTTAAACCAATTAAAAAAGTTTTTCTTTTTTCCCATATTGTGTGAAAAATATTTTAAGAAATGTAGTAGCCATTGCTAAGGAACGCGACAGAATTACTGCATGCCTTTATGTGGAAGAACAAACTAAAAAAGAGTCCCATTGTCCAAAATTAAATCTTTCTTATACAGAAATTTATATCTTACTTAGGTGTTGGTGTCGGTGTTTGGGAAAAATTCCGAGTGACTGTTCTAGGGTCCTAGGCCTGAGGGGGAATGCCTTCTGTGGAGGTCTTTCTGTGGGATCCTAGCCCGTATTTACGCAAGTTTCGGAGAAAACCACGGAAAATTCCGAACGACTAGGCCGACAAGCGCGATCTGGGATCGTACCCGGCACCTCACGTCTACCTGCTTGACAGAAAGATTGTGGATTCAATAATCGAGCCAATTGAAGATTATCATGAAAGTCAGTCTCTGGTGCACATAAACTCTGTCGTAGCTGCAATATACTTCATGCTCCGTGCAAATAATACCTCTGGAAGGTACTGAAGCGGGGGAGCCCTCTTCCGCAGAAGATAAAAATTGTGATGGCTTGTCTTCGGATCGCCACTGGGGCGTTAATCCCAAACCGTCGCCAATTGCCCAATATGTGCCTATTAATGCGACGTTAAATCAGCTTCCTTGCGCTATTTCATGTCACGAAACACTAGTTGAATTCTATAGACTTATAAATATTTCAAAACCCGTAAGCGATGAAACTAAAATAAAAAATTTGCTTAAAGGATCACTTAGAATCAAAAATTGTTAGTGAGAAATTGTTATAACCAAATCAAACCTTATCTAATTTCGTCTTTATACAATAGCCATAACGTACAATAAACTGCTTTTTTTTTTTTTTTTTTTTTCGAGCTAAGGTCTTGAAAAAACGTAATTTTAAATCTTTGGAGGTGAGAAAGCGATTGTGCATACTTACGAGTCAGTTGTAAGTATCTGAAATGGGAGAAGGGCGCCGCAGTCGCCTCAGAACGTGAATTTGCTAAGGACAGAATTTTCAAGGGTCGTTGCATGGTAAGCGAACATGCTGTTGTAGGTGCCTAAACAGGGAAGGGCGCTGCTCAGCTGGAGTTTGCTGCAAACTTATTCTTAAAGTGTCCTGAATACGATCAAAGTTTACAACAGTCTTTTGCATGGTAAGCGAACAGACTATTGTAAGTGTTTGAAATGGGAAATCATGCCATAGGCGCCCCCAAACAGGAATTTGTTATAATCAGATTTTTTTAAGGGTCGTGATAACGAAGAGAATTTTCAAGGATAGTTTGCACAGTAGGAAAATTGGTTGTTATACACGTTTAAAAAGGCTGTTTTAAGCGTCTAATTAGTTAAGAGGGCGCCACCTAACGGGAGTTTGCTACAGTCAGACATTTTAATGCGAACTTTTTTTGCTGGTCGGTGAACCAGTTGGTTGCCGAAGGAAGCTTCTGATGCATAAAAATCTTAAGTGTTTTTGGTAACTAACGATAATCAACAAAACTATGATCCACTTTCAAATGAACTTCAAGGCGCAAAACAGCGCCCCAGAAACCTCATTATGCCTTTGAAGGTGCCTGAACAGGGAAGGGCGCCGTTCAGCTGGAGTTTGCTACTCTTAAAGGGTCCCGAATACGATTAGAATTTTCAACTGTCTTTTGTACGGTAAGCGAACAGGCTATTGTAAGTGAACAAAACGGGAACTCATGCCATAGGCGCCCCCAAACAGGAATTCGTTATGATCAGATTTTTTTAAGCGTCATGAATACAATGAGAATTTTCAAGGGTCATTTGCACGATAGAAAAACAGGCTGTTTTAGGCGTCTAACTAGTTTAGAGGGCGCCGCAGGCGTCACCAAACGGGAGTTTGCTACAGTCAGACACAACTTTTTTGCTGGTCGGTGAACCAGTTGGTCAGCTTGTGATACATAAAACTCTTAAGTGTTTTTGTTAAATAACGATAATTAACAAAATTATGATCCACTTTCAAATGAACTTTAAGTCGCAAAACAGCGCCCCCAGAAACTTCAATATGCCGCCCTATTTTTTAAAACATTGGGGGGGGGAGACTCCCCCCCTCCCCCCCCTCAAGCTACGCCCCTGAATATATATATATATAACTCATGATATATCAGTATTTACCGTGCTGGCTAATTAGTCTTATGGATCCTTCAGGAACCTGGCTAGATGGACATTTTGACTTAAGGAGTACGATTGGTCTTTATGATATAAAATGAGAAAGAAGCATAGAGATGGGGATACTCTATAAATCCAGTGAAGGAGGAAACTGAAACGTCAGACGAATTTCTAGCTGCTGCTATGGATATGATTATCGCCACTAAACTGAGAAAATACCATGACCTTGCAAAAATAGTCCTTTCTCATGCTAATCCACTAACTGTTAAAATAAGAGCTTTAAAAAGTTGACGAAATACTATGTAGAAAGAACTTTGATCCTGCTGGAAAGAAACGGTTACTAGTCTCTCCTTAACATCTCTGAACTGATATGCATTTCCATGATGCCGCTACGGTCAGACATCTAGGTTTTGCAAAAGCATATGATAGGATTCGCAAAAGATTCTAATGGCCATGGATGTATCTTTATATCTTTCAATGCGTTAAGCATTGCCGAGAATTCCAAGAAATAAAATCCAGTCTTTGCTTAGGAAGACCACCTGGATGCTTAATTTCCATTTCCACAGCTCAAATACCATTTCGTCGCAACGGAATCGATCTTCATGGACAATTTTCAAAATATGCCCATGGGTACAAAGGGATTATCTTCTGTACAAATTGCTGTACGCGATATGCAGTAACTAAACCTTTGCCATCGTCCGAAGCTGAAGTAGAGAAATTCAGACTGTAAGAAATTCTTCTTAAGCTCTCCGAGTAATTATTACTCATGGTGGAGCCGTCTTCCAATAGAAACTAGTTTCATCTTTTGTAGAACTCTGTAATATCGATCATCATATGATGAATGTGTACCATCCCCAGACGAAGGGATTGACAGAACTCTTTGACACGTTGAGCGCCATGTCATCCATTCTAGATTCTAGACATTTTGTCCTATATCTCTAAGTACTGAAGGAATCACCTTGAAACTTTAGGAGTGTGCAGAACATGTTACACTTCAAACATTTCAGTGAAAGTTTTATCCTGAAAGTAAAAGCAGTACCAATAAAAAATTAAAACGTCGAGCGCCTTGTCAGCCATCGGTGGCTGACAGTGTCAAATATGATATAAAGCCACGTCAAATATCAGTGGCGGACATAAAATAAAATATAAAACTAAAACTATTACATTTAATGATTGAAAATTTATAAAAAATTTGCTTAATTTTTACTTATTACAGGAGGTATCGTTATGGAATTTTAATGGTTTTTAAGAATTTGCGTGGCGCTCAACATGTTAATAAATTCTCGCTGACACGATGCCCACGTAGACAGAGATCAGAAAAGCTAGAATGAAATTTTGACATTTGTAGCATTTGTTTGCAATACCGTCCATACAGCTACCCTATTCTAGGGAAAAAAATACAGTTACTGCATGCCTTTATATGGAAGACTGAACTAAAATAAATCATGTTGTACTAAATTGAATTATGTTTAGAAAGAATGTAAACAAATTTTTTTTAAACAATTGTTTAAATAAACTTTTCATTATCGTAGAAAATTTACTCGAGATAAAATTAAGTAAGAATATATATATTGGAAAGAAATATGCAGCTTTCTTTGATTCCTTATCATTATAGTTGAAAACTGTTCAGATATAAAATGTGTCAAATATTCCTAAGAAGAAAATGTCAAAGATTTCACACATATATCAATTTCTTCCACTGCACCCAAACACAAAAGAGATTTCCTAAAAGAAGATTTAAATAGCTTGTCATGTAGTAGCTTTGTTAAAATATTTCGCTAAAGTTGTTTAATATTCTTGTAACGTATTTTAACTGTCAAAATATCGTGTATACATCATGTTATTTAGATTGTGAGAAAATGTAAAATTTCCATTGAGATAACTTTTTCATGATTTTAAAAGAGTTTATATAAATAATAAATGTTATTTCTATTATTTTAAATCATTTATTTACTTTCTAATTGTTTATTGTTGAGTTCAGTTGAGTGGGTTTTTCGTCCAACTAGTCAATATTCATTTCACTTTATTTTTCTTTAAGAGCAAATGCTGAAGTAAAATTAATGATATTGTTCTAAAAGCCAGATCAATGCGAAATCTTTACTTGATTTTTCTTAATATTATTTAACTAAACTTTATAAATTTCGAAAAAAATGGTAAAAAAAGAAAAAAAATGTATCACTCTGTATCAGCGTTCCCTAATCTTTTCATTCTTATAAAACCTTTATGATAACGTTCAAGCTTTAGAAAACCTTAGTGTCCATGTAACACCATTTTTACTTTCCAAACATACATATGTAAGAAAGTATTGTAATCATGTCAAACATCAGAATTTGAGATTTTGAGGTCACCTGAGTCCGTTTTCACTATTTTTACGATGATATATGTATGTGTGTATGTGTGTGAGTGAACACGCTAGCTTCTAAACGCTTTGCTCGAATGAGCTGAAAGTTGGTAGAATCTAGAACTTAAAGTTTTTTTTTTTTACAGGGACACAAAGAAAAATTCTTTATCATTATAGCCTATGGGGCCAGATTTTTAAAAGTGCGATAACGTCTAAACGCCTTATTCAGTTGAGCTGAAAATTTATATGAATATTATAAGTCACTGTGGCACTAACTATAAGCCTTTCTGGTGAATCTAGTATTTACAGATTTTTACAGGGACACAACGAAAAATTCCTTATCATTATGATCTATGGGCTCAAATTTAATAGCGTTAAATTAAACACCGTGTACTAAATGGAGAAAAATACACAAACACCCTATTATAATTTTCTCGCTTTTGTTTATTTAACTACTTCTCTTACTTTATTTTATCTACAAAATCGTTAATTACTCAATTTTCGGAAAATAGAAGGGAGCCACTCCACGTTTTTTTTTAATAATAACTTTATTAACAATCGTCAAGGAAAAAAAGAATGACTATTATTTTAGTCGTTTATTTATTTATTTATTTTTTTAAAGCAATTAAATACAATTATTATAGTTCTAAACAGAAATATGTATTTGTAAATAATAACCATCATTTGTATAACAATATAAATCGGTAATAGTTTTTTCGCTTATTCATTTATTTCCATAGAGCATTCAAAAAGTAAGTTACACTTGTTTCCTTGTAGATGGCAGCATTGAAAAACAAGACCGAAGTTTAAGTAGACAGTCACTGAGTATCAGGGCAATTTCAGCAATTTCATTCGAATAGTTGTTGCGCAGTACGCGAAAAAAATGGTGCGTCAGGTGGAAACTTGCTTCAACACTGAAGTACGCGGAACAGCACAATTTTTATGGGTGAAAGGTTGCACGAGTACGAAGATTCAACATGAAATATTGGCAGTGCCTTATGCAATAGAATAGCACTTTCATCTTTTATGAAATGGTGCCAGCAGTTCGTAGACGGTCATACAGACTTAGCCGATGCGGAAAAGCAGATTATCCAAACGTTCTGAAAAATACTTGCAGTGACTCGGAAATTGTGTACAAAAATAGTGTGTTGTGTGTCATATTATATCGTAGAACACTTCTGAATAAAGGGATTTTTAGAGATTTTTATCTATACTTATTGGAGTGTAACTTACTTTTTGAACGCCTCTATTGTACTTACTGAACATAGATGTTGAATCTGGGTCCGAATTTCGATATATACGTGGATATTTAATTCTCCTCAGAAAGCAGACATTTTCTATTCTTACTTTTAATATTTGTTAATCAAGAGAAAGCTTGTTCCCACATGTACGGTGTTTGAAAACTACAACAATATATTAACTGCTTTTATGTGAGATGTTGGATACTCATTTTCAACGAAAATGCATAATCTGCCCGAAATCATGTCTATAAATCTTATTTTCAACGAACCATTCGATTGTAAATCTCTAATCTCTTTTAAAGTTAGATTTTGAGGATGAACGAAAGTGCGATAAAATTACTTGCACACCTAATCCTTTAGTTCTGTTGACAGGGGTGGAAAATAACAATGAAATGTCCTCAACAGCTCCTCTAGGTAGTATACAATTTTACGTGTTAGAATCATCTTCATTGTTTAGTCCAGCCAGTAACATATAAAGAATTCCTTACTAATGTTATTTTCATAAATTTAATGATCTTTTAAATCCAAGAATATTGTTACTGGAAGTTAGTATATTTTCTCTATCGCCTCGGAGTAGCTTATTCAGTTAATTTCAGGGATAAAAATATTTGCTAATATAAGCTATAATCTGCACCAACATATTATTCTATTCTTGAAGCATTTTGCAAAAATCTTCTTTGTTGGTTTGTTGAAAATGTGAAAGCAAGTCATTTCTTCTTTTAATTCCAAAACACTTTAATAACCCTGTTTCTACTTATCTACCAGATTTCAGAGTATAATAACCGATGTGTGTTTTTCATTCATGTTTTTACAAACATTTAAAAATAAATCTGAAGTGAAGTATCTTTCACTCAATATAGTTTACTCATAGCCTCCTGAACTAGATGTCATTCGGAAACTTGGCAACAGTTCAAGCGGTGGACAGTGCCACCTGGTGCAGATTCCGTGACTCTTTTATTTAACATTCACCAATAATTTTAAGAAGTGATATATGATATATATAATCGACGTTTCTTCGATTCTATTCACCTTTTACATGTATCAAATCCCACTTTTAAAATTTTTTGGTGGCTGTTGAATAAAAAAGTCTCGCAATCTGTACCAGGTGGAGCTGTCTACCGCTTGAACTGTTGCCAAGTTTCCGAGCCAAGCGGAAGGCATCTGGTTTAGGAGACTACGGTTTATCATTTTATAACATCATCAAATACATTCTCTAGTGCATTATCAAAGTATTTTAACATAAACACTTCTCTATGAATAAAACAAGAACTAAAAATCATGTAATTCGCATTGCTTTTTTAATACTTTCCAACTATACGCATTCGTTGCATTGTTTAACCATCAAAGTTCTTTGTCCACGTTATTACACATAGGACAGACAGAAGAACTGAAAGGCAGACAAATAGATTAATATGGATTCATAATCATTCTTAGGCATTGTTGACAAGTGTTAAGAACGCTTAATACAAACGGAAATGCAATTCAGTAGTTTCTAATTGTAACCATAATGCATCTGAATGTTTTAGTGTAGATCTGTAAATCGAAATGATAAACATGCCATATTAATTACTTTTTTTTTTTTTTGGGGGGGGGGAGGGGGGTATATTAAGAATGAATGGCAATTTATTTATAATTTTTGCATTAGAAATTTATTTAAATAGGATTTGAAAAATGACTCTCATAAAATGCAATGCATTGACATTCGTTTGAGTGTCCCTATATACAAAATGCTAATAATGTCATTTTGAAGAAGGAACACACTGAGAAAAAAAATATATATACCGACTTCATCTTGAATGAATAAGTGGTCATTTTCTAAATCCTTAAACTAGAAATATAGATTTCAGAGCTATGCGAATAAGGCACGCCAATAAACTGAAGAGACGAAATGATTGAGAATTTCTAGTCTGCACATTTCTATTTCGTGAAACAATATTTTGAATCTTTTGTATTTCGAAAAATTATAGCTTGATTTTCTAGAATTGGGTCATGAACTAAGATTATAGTTGCTGCGGGTCGCTTCTTGTAATAACATTTATTTGCAGAGATTTTTAAAATAATTTTGCCCTCTAGAATATAGGCAAACGTTCTAGAAATCTAATAGGGGTTTCTAGAATTTGCTTTCAAAGTGAACTAGAATTTATAAGGATGACATGGAACTATTTTTTTTTTAGAACTACAATTTAGATTCTAGATGTCAGTTACAGAATTTTTTCTAGCGCATTCTGTAGAAATTTTGAATAGAATATATCACTTTGAAAAAATTCCGAAAATATTTACAAACGCTAGAGACGGACAGAAATACAGACAGATAGTCTAATTCACATCATAAACATTCTGACATTGTTAAAAAGTGTTAAAAATGCTTATTTAAAATGCAAATGCGATTTAAACAATTTCCAATTATAGCCATTAACGTAACTGAATATTTTTGTGTTGTCCTGAAAACATTATTGCTATTCTTTTTTTTTTTTTTTTTTTTTTTTTTTGTGCATATAAATAATAAATGTCAATTTCATTAAGATTTGTGAAAATATACGTGTGTATGGTTAATAGAAATATGTGTTGTAGAACGCAACCTTTTGGAATACTTTCCGGCGTTATTGTACACGAACCAGTAATAGTATTTACTCCATTTCTAATGAGGAACGTTCGATATTAAACTTGAATAACATATATTAGTTTCAAGTATTTCCATTATTATTTACGGGAGTTAGAACACGGACAAACATACTGACAAACTGAAGTCATAATCATTTTTCAACTTTGTTGTTTCCTTTATTACAATAATAACAAAGTATTTTCTGGAGCTAACTAAGGATAGTAGAACCCTCCATAAAAATGACAATACAATTTGTCCAAGAAAGATTTTTTTTATCCAGTTATGCAAATAAAATATTAAGTTTATCTATTTTTCAGTTTGCCTAAAGTACAGCGAAGAAGAACCCATGAATTTCTCTCTCATTAACAAATCTTACGAACGCTAGAACATAACATATTTTGGTTGAACATGTTGACTTGTTCACTAGAATTGTAAAAACGGTATTTTGCAGTTTAACAAACAATGCATTATCAGGAAGATAATTATTGGCCTATTTATGACGTAATTTTTTTTCCCCCTTGCAAGAGCTGTAGGGTTTCAGGAAAATCTGGATGGAAAACACTGCTCTCTACTATTGTATCTTTATATTTTAAGCTATTATAAAGATTCAAATGTTTGAAAAGTGACAAAGTTTTCAATAAAGAAAGATTTTGAAATTTTTATGCACAAAAATTCCTTGTACTGTAACCATATCATAGCAAACGTGGGAATCATGTACTTATATATGACATATCCCAATATTTATTGCAACTGATTTTGTCGATTGCTTTATACAATAAAAATTTGTAAAGAAGTTTTCCTCAGTTTGTATGGCTTTGTATTTATCTATATTCGTTTTATCTATATTTATTTATCTATATTCTCGAACCTGTTCGAGACGGTGCAATGCATTTCCGAGAAAAGAAAAAGAGGTTGCGCAATGATATATGGCTAGTTCCGCCTGTTTCTAATCCCAAAAACCGCACACCATTTACTATGTATTAAGTTTTTTCCCCCTTCAAAATCTTCCACCTAAAAATGTTCAAAACACAAAACCTAAATTTCTCGTGGTTTGAAATCTTCTCGTTTCAACTTTAATATCTCCTCCCTTTACGTTTATTCAATTTATTATATTTTATTGAAATTTAGACGATTACATTCCTTAAAAAGAAGTTTGAGTAGGCTGATATTTTTTGCTTGCAATTAGTATTATCTCTTCTTTTTAAGCAACTGACAGAGGCACAAAATTTGAGCATCACACATACTTGAAAGTATTGCAAAAGAAAATAGATATACAATAACATTCCAAATGCTTTGAGATAAGTTTCTCGTAGGCTAACAGTAGCATTCGAGAGGTAAACCCCATCAGAGGTGTGGATTTTGACGATCGTGCCTCTCCTGAACAATGTGCAGTTTCAGATTCTGGGGACATTCTTCTATAAAATGCGCCGTTTCGAGTGGGTTGAATTAGTCCAGTCCCTTGTCGAAGTTATTTCTTGGTAAAGTTCCAGACATTCAAAAAAATCTCATCCTCTTTGTCTTGTCATTTTCAATAAGCAGCGAAATCTTTATTAGTACAGAATTTTATAAAAATCAATGCGCAAACTTTCCTAAATAGCTAAAGAGCAAACTCTCCCATTTTGGTAGAAGTGCTTGTGCAGTCTTTTATTAAATAATTATTCGCTTTTAGAGAAATTTGTGGTGCTCGTTCCGTTAGTCTAGGTTAGTAGCTTAGGAAAAATTGTTTAAATTTAAAATATTTTGTAATACTACTATAGCATTGAAATTCTTAGGAAGGGTTATGACGATTCAAACATTTATTTTCGAGAACGAGACAAAATAATCGAGTTTTATTTTAAACTCTTGAAACAATCAACATGCACATTTATGTCGACACTTCACTACTGATGTTGTACAATCTCCTGAAATTGTAACTCGCCCATTCTACTCTTTCTTGATGATCCTCTAAATGCGCAATATCTCCTACCGCACAATCGCTCCTAGCTTTACCTTAAATCTTTTCTTGAATCTAAACCTTTATAAATATTTTTGCTGCATCATTTTTTTTTTTTTTTTTTTTTTTTTTTACAATGCAAGAAATCTGTAAAGTCTCCATGTTATTGTCATTTATATTTTTATTGATATTACTGTTCATATTCTTTTACTTATTGTACGGCTATGAATAATGATATTTCGCAAAATAGAACAACAACAACAAAAGAAAAAAGTTAGTTTTAAGGAACAACAGCATTTCAGTTATACACATATGGTTTACTAAAAATATTAAACCGAGTCAGTAACATCTAAAATTTTCAATTAATGTAGCTTTTACAATGGCTTAAATTAGCTGTTATTACCTAAGTTGGTTTATTTCAGAAGTTTAAATAGTAATGACATGAGTTATTTTTCAGAATATGTTTTTAAATATAACTTAACATACTTTATATAGTGATACAATATCCCGATGATAAAGATAATAGTGAAGATAAGATGGTGAACTTCATCTTTAATGATGATGAAGATAAAACATTTGTTTTTTATTTTAGCATGGATGATAAAAGTTCATAAATAATACATTTTAATTAAATATTTTAAACATATTAGTTTTCGCAAATGTTTCGTTTCATAATGATAAAAATATCAATATAAATAAAACTTGTCATTTACTTTGTAAAAGCACAATATACAAACATCACTATAAAATTTTAAATATATATATATATATATATATATATATATATGCATAAAAATATATTATATTAAAATTTTATGTATACAAAAATCAAACAAATAAGTATTAATGATATTTAAATTCATATTGCGTATTATTAAAAATCTTTTGGTAGTCATTTGGTTGGTAGGTTGGTTGATTGGGTTTTACGTCGCACTAGTGCTGTGCAATGGGAATTTGGCGACGGTCTGGGACTCACCCCTAGAGGTGCTCCAGAGACATACCATCACAATTTTGATCCTACACGGAGAGGATGGCTCCCCCACTTCGATAACCCCCAGAGATATAATTTTGATGGGAACACGGAAGACATCGTGGCCATGACAGAGTTTACTTGCATCAGCCACCATTAGTGTACACGACGGTCTTTTGCCGCCTAGAATACCGAACCTGCCATCTCCCGATTACAAGCCCGACGCTCTACCGACTGGGCTAACGCGGCCTTTGGTAGTTATTAGAATTTAGAATATATAATATATTTTACCACTTATATTTTTCCTGTTTAAATTGCTTTAACATTTTCCTTTTGTAATAACTCATAACAAAACTTAATTGTTTTAATACTTACACATAATTGCAAATGATCGGCATTCAAATGTTTTACTAAAGAATTAACAGAAATATTTTGGTCTTGTGTTTTTTTTTTTTTTTTTAATTTGGAAACGTCGATAAGATGGAAAGATAAACCTTTCTAAAAATCACATTTATTTAATGAGCTTGTTTATTCACAAAATAAAAATGGCTTCTAAATGGAATGTGCTGTAACGAATTTTCCTCGGGACATTTCAATAGAGCTTGTTAAGTAATGGAGAATTCAGGGAAAATTTATAAATTTTTCAAAAGACAAATATTTTGAAATTTCAGGATATTTTTCTTGTTTATCTTTTGGTATTTACATTATCACCGAAAATATCTTAAGAATCTTACCGCCTGCGTTTATGTAGATAAAATATTTAAATACCATTCCTTTAAAGTAATGTAGGTGTGCTATTTACCACTATCTTGGCTTTGGGGACGTTTTAATTATTTACTATTCCTTTTAGGTATTCTAGTGTTTTAAATTTCATAAATTGTACTTACCTAAATAATTCCATGATTATAAAAACATATGTTAATCTTTTTTTTTTTTTTTTTAAATATAGAATTAGTTGAATGTATATAACACGTGTTACAGGTATTTTAATAAAATCTCCGATGATGTATCACTATAAAGCTACAGAAGAAGAAAATAATTATTAAGACAAAGTCTAATTTTCTTTAAGGTAGGTGTCGTAATATAACATTTACTGAAAAAAAAAAGAAAGAAAAGAAAAGAAAAAGGATGTCAAAAGCTACTTTTATAATTAAACATTTCATTTTTTTTTTTTTTTTTTTTTTTTTTTTTTTAATGATAAGAATTTTTATTTTCATAATAATTAAATATATAAATCTGTTTTATGTTCCTTGTAATTAAATACATAAAGCTGAAGTCTGCTATTTTAAACACTACAAAAGTGTATACACTATTAAAAATGGAGTGCTTAAAAATGAGTAGGAGATGCTCCTTCAGGAATGAGTTTTTTTTTTTTTTTTTTAATAGAAAAAACGCTTGTCTCATTTATGAAATATCGCATGTTTTCAAACTAATATCTCTTCAATGCTGGTGTAGAAGAGTTTAAATAGAAAGAGTTCAAACATAAAAATTATTCCTTCAAATTTCCAGAACTATATTTCCTGGCGGTTTCATACTGGTTTGCGGAAGAATACATTGATGAGAATCTATGTTTGGGATATTGGGATCCACAATGGTCGATGATAATTTTTTAGCATTTTAATATACTCAATAATAAGTATATGGGATTTTTAAAATTTAATATATTTGAAGTATGTGACATTCTCAAATTTGACACAATTTTGCTATTTTTTTTTTTTTTCCAGTGTAATTAATCAAACTTCATTAATATTTCAACATAAAAATGCAAAATTGAATCCGAGTTAATGGTCATGAACTTAAAAGTTCCCAGTTTTTGAATTCAATATGTTAGTGTTCACAAATAGGTGAAGACCGTTTGCCTGCTCGATAGACCTAGGCATGGATGGAAAAATATACTTTGCGCAAGAATCTTCTTCATGAACCTTAGCTCATAATCACGCAATTTTCAGATGAAACCACAGAAATCTTACAGCTAGGTTGAGAAGCGAGACCTAGGTTTAAAATCAGCACCACCATCTACCATCGTTGAGGGCAGAATCTCTCGGAATGTTATGGGGGAAAATATGAAGGTTTGTCAATTCTGATGACACGAGTCAAGACTCTTTCCCAATCCCAGTCTTATGAAGGGAGCATATACCATCTCTGTCTAAAACTAAGTATTTTTAAAGCAGGTAATTCATGGTAATTCACATTAACACTGAAGAAGGATATTGTGTTTATTTAAGAGGCGTGATATCATAATCTAAGCTCTTCACCCAAAATAAAATTTTAAATTTAAATTCTGATTTGAGTTTCGATTAATAATAAAGATTTTAGTGAGAAGCGCTTGTGAATTGTTTTTAACTTGATGCGCACTTAACATCTGATAGGCAAATAAATATGACACCAGAAGAAGAAATATTTCCGGAAAATCATTTTTTATATCTGTAAACTGGAAAATATGAAAGCACTTATCTTCATTTTAACTTCTGGAAATATTTACAGATTCATATTCAAGCTTTGGTCAATCATTTCTTGTAAAACAATTTTTATAACATTATTCTTTTATATGGGAAACGTTCTTGCTTTTTGTAAGTTTGGAGTAGATCCTTGCAAATAATAGGTTTCTGTCCGTGACATGTTCTTGACTGCAAAGATTTAGTATCATTTTAAATAATATATTTGATTGTTAATGATATATTCAAGGAACATTAAAGGTAAGTAGTGAAACGTTAACTGCCTGAAACTTCAAACTATCATTTTAGATTTTATTTATTTATGTATTTATTTAATTCATTTATTATTATTATTATCTTTTTTTTTTTTTTTTTTTTTTTACAGTGTTAACTTTTAGTGTTATTGAATTAGAAACGAGAGAAAAAAAAATCAAAATGCATGTCGATTATTTCCTAAGTTTTAAAACCTTTGTCATACTCCAAACCTTCAATGGTTTATAATCCTGACACATCCAGAAAAAAAAGGCATAATGATTTATCTGTTGAAGATAATTTCCCAAATCATCATTGATAAATATTTAGGTTTACAATTATTTACATTTTTTAAATGTCTCTCTGTATAATAAACTGATTACAGTTATCAACGTACTTATAGTATAATCCTTTTAATTCTCAATTGTATTTTGTAAATTATTCTGAAGGATTTAAGCTCCATCAGTAGCTGAGAAGTTCTATTCTTAAAGCTGAAGCTGGAAAGTGCTGGGTTCGATCCCAGGTCACATTTGTCGGCCTAATCATTCGAACTTTCCAGAGCTTTTCTTTACAACCTGTGTAAATACGAGCTAGGATCCTTTAGAAACCCCCTCCCCACAGATGACATCAACTCAGCCATAGAACATTCATGCAGTCAATTGGTTTTAATCCAGCGGTCGGCTGAGACGCTTTCTGAATAGTGGTGTTTTTATATAGTAACCTTCGTATTATTTAATAAAGGTAACTAATGCAAATGACTATTAATTTTTTCTACTTAAAAAAAAGGGGGGGGATCCCGCCGTTTCCTGCTCTTTAATTACAAGTTCTAAACACAAACACACAGAAAGGTTTAAATTGGGATAAAAAGGCAGTACTGCACTGACATATAAATTTTTTATAATTTCTAAAAGCGAATAAAATTATTTTCAACTAGCAGGTTTTGCCCGTCACTTCACTGGTGACAATTCTTAAAATTACATATAACTTATTAAAACAAAAATTTCATAAAATGAAACATTCTAATAAAAATTCATTGAAATAGGTCAAAATCTCAGCTTTTTTCCCCTTCCCGGCCAAAGTTGGAAAATTACTCAAAATTCTATTATAGTGTGTGTTGGGTACATGTAACCAAAGAATCGCTAATCAAAGAATCGCTTTCATGAGATAATTTAGAGCAAAATCACGATTAAAAACGTGTTTTTTGCCTGCCAGACTCCAAAGGGTGAAAGGATGATATTTCGCAAAATCGCTTTATAGCACGTGATGGATACATATAGCACAACCTCATAACAAAAATCTGCCTTCCTGAGATAATTTTAAAAAGAGTTACATTTGTAAACGTATTTTTGCCCCACCGGCAAAGAGGGAAGGGGGAAAAATTTATAAAATACTCTTATAGTGGGTGTTAGACACACACAAACAACCTCCAAATAAAAAAAAAAATAGATTTTCTGAGGGAAAGGGAGACATTTCGCAAAATCCCTTTACACATAACACACACACACACACCAATAAGTCACCTTCCTGAGATAACTTAAAACAGAATTACGCTTGGATACGTGTTCCCCCCCCCACGGCCAAAGGGGGGGAGGAGGTTGGAATTCGTAAAATCATTTTTATACAATGTGTTAGGCACACATAATCAACCCATACACCAAAAAAAATTCCCTTTCTGTGATAATTTAGAAAAGAGTTACACAGGGAAACGTGATTTTTGCCCCCCATCCTCCCGATCTCAAAGGGAGGGGGATGGAACACTTCGCAAAATCCCTTTATTATGAATGTTGGTACGCATAACACACCCATATACCAAAAAATTTCGTTTTGAAACAATTTGGAACAGAATCATGCTTGAAAAGCATTTCTTGCTCACATCCCCACCCCTATGGAGCAATTCGGCAAAAATCCCGGTTTGTGTTTAATGAAAGTATCTAACCTACACATTAAAATTAGTGAACACAGCTCCCATAAATTCCCCAGGACAAATTTAACGAAAAAAGAGGCTCTCAAATTCGCCCCCTCGTATATCCACTCCTTCCGAAATCAAAAACTACAAAACATCCAAAATAGGTATTGGGGAATATATTCCAGGATATGCACAGATGTTTTCTATATATAAGTGCAATTTTTTGTAGAGTTGAACCGGAAAATCCGGATTTTTCGAAATTTTTTGCACTCCCCTCTTAACATCAAATATTCAAATATCGACTTTTTTTTTTAAACTCAAGAAATCTAGTGTTCCTTTATATAATTCCTTCACCGTGAAGTAATTTGGATCGGAGTTAAGCTCACAAACGTGCTTTTGTCACCAGCCAACAAGGAAGGGAGGGGAAGGGAAAGGGGAAGGTTAGGAATTTTGAAAAAAAAAAAAAAACCTCTTAGTGGGTGTCAGGGCTTTAGGATAAGCTTCACACCAAAATTCGCCAGCCAGTCCCACATAAAATCGCCACGACAGTGTTGAATCAGTGGGTGGAAATCATGTTTTACCCATTATTCCCCCCCCCCTCCTCCTCATGGAGTCTGAATTTCTAAAATTCCAGAAATAAAATAATTTGATCATTCATGTGTTCGCTATATTTAAAAAAAAAAAAAACCTCATAAGTTTTCATGGGTATCTGTTTTTTTTTTTTTTTTTTTTTTTTTTTGAGTTATGAAGGATTAATAAAATCACGCTTTGCCCAAGTGAAATGACAAGGTATAACATATATCGTAAGTTTAAATAAATTGTATGAATAAAGATAATAATGATGATGACAATAAAAAAAAAATGTTTACTGAAAATAATGATTTTAGAGAACATAAATTAATTATGCTTGAAATACTTGAGGATGTCAATAAAAAAGATTATAATCTTTATGCATAAAGAAGAACATACAGTTGGGTATGTGCATATATCTGTACTGATAAGAATAAAGGATTTAAGTCCAAAAATGTCGATTTTGAGTTAAGTACATAGTCAGACTCAGAAAAAAAAATTCTCTATCGATTGGTATAAAGGATTTAATTCTATGTCATTTAATCTTTGAGAAAATCCATTGGTAAAAAATGGACCAATTCAGAAATTTACCATTCATGTATGGTATAAAATATTTAATTCAAATTTTCCCGTTATTAAATGAAGGTTGACAACCACTGAATGGTATAAAGGGTATAAGTCAACGAAATACCTTTTTCCTAATCGATTCTTCTCATTTGTTTTTAGCTAGTTAAACTTTATTTTTCGTCTCCTGAAAAATCAAGAATATGGACTTAAATCCTTTATACTTATCAGTACAGATGTATATATATATATATATATATATATATTTAAAGTTGATTATGGTGTATTTGAATAACTTCAGCTTTTGTACAGAATAAAAATTAACGGAAGATTAAGAAAAATAATTATGGAATAAGAAAATTTGTAGGTGCCACATCAGATTGCTTAAAGAAATATTCTTTAATTTTTTGAGTTTTCATTCTGTTAATTTTTCCAAATATATTTCTGTCTGTTGAGGCATTTTCTCTAACAGAATTTTCAACATAAATGAATTTTCTTATGAATTTTGATTAAATTTCTAATAAAACCTTTAATACTAATTTATTTTAGTTATTTTTCCTGAATCTAAGACAATTATAAATGAAAACTTGCACAAAAATTATATAAATATTAATAATGTTAAAACTTATAATGGTTAATTGGAATAAATGGTTAAATATAGAAAAGGAACTTTATTTTAAAATTTAATTTTATTATTTTAAAATCCATTTTTAATCAGAAAAAAGTATTTGCATTTTTTAATCATTGCGCAATCTGATAGATTTTTAGATATTTTACAATTTTTACAACATTTTAGTATATATCTCTTCTATATTAGTAATAAATAGAAAATGTAAGCAAATGGAAACTTAAATCTATTAAAAAAAATAATAAAATGAAATCTATATTGAAATGCATTTGGGACAGATAGAGATGCAGTTCTCCAGACATTAAAAAATGAGGAAAAACATTAAATTGATTTACATATGATAAAAAAAAATGTGTCTTCTATAGGCTTCTGCAATAAATAAATGGAAATTTAATCATAATTCCTTATATAATTTATTTCATCAGGGATGCTAAGTGAAATATACCATTAAAAAATGTAAATGTATTTATAATTCCCAAGATAATTTTTACTAAATAAAAATAGTATTATTTTAAAATATTGAAATATATTTTTTCTTTAATAAAAGTGATTTTGTATTTAACAATAAAGCTTATATGCTTTTAAAATATTCATATTTCAAGCATATTACATTTTTTGCAAAAATTTATTTGTTAAAAAATCATCTACTCCCGAGAGATAGATTATTAATTTAAAATAATAATAATAATAATAACAATAAATTAATTTTAAAAAATGGAGTTAATAAAAAATAATAATTTCATTTTCATTTCACAAGAGACGAATTTTTTTTTTCTCAATAAATTTCATTATCTTGATACGAAAATACAGAAATATATTTTCTAGAATATATACAGGGTGTTCCAAAAGAGCCACACTTCCCTGCCAATTCAAAAATGAGTCGGAATTGTGAAAAATGGCGAAACACGTGTTCAATGAATTCGAGAGGGACAACTTTTGGTGAAAATGTTTGGGCACATGAGGGCTAGGGGCGGCCACTAGGGAGGGTAACTTTAAAATTTCAAATAGTATGGTATGCCTTGTGATACATCCCTGGAAACGTCTCTGTAAAACAATGAATTTGATATAAATAGTTTCGTCCTACGATGATTATTAAAGGAGATACATGAGTTTCTAGACTTTTGAAATGTGGAATTTATACTTCAGTATCCCCTTCAATAATCATTGCAAGACAACACTATTTATATGAAATTCATTGTCTTGAAGAGACGTTTCCAGGGATGCATCACAAGACATACTTTGTCCAAAAATGTTTCGGGCCTGGGCAAGGGAGTGGTAGGAACACCGCTAGGAAGGGCAACTTTAAAATTTCAAACGGGAAAGTATGTCGTGACACATCCCTGGAAACGTCTCTTCAAGACAATGAATTTGATGTAAATAGTTTCGTCCTACGATGATTATTAAAGGAGATACATGAGTTTCTAGACTTTTGAAATGTGGAATTTATACTTCAGTATCCCCTTCAATAATCATTGCAAGACAACACTATTTATATGAAATTCATTGTCTTAAAGAGACGTTTCCAGGGATGCATCACAAGACATACTTTGTCCAAAAATGTTTCGGGTCTGGGCAAGGGAGTGGTAGGAACACCGCTAGGAAGGGCAACTTTAAAATTTCAAACGGGAAAGTATGTCGTGACACATCCCTGGAAACGTCTCTTCAAGACAATGAATTTGATGTAAATAGTTTCGTCCTACGATGATTATTAAAGGAGATACATGAGTTTCTAGACTTTTGAAATGTGGAATTTATACTTCAGTATCCCCTTCAATAATCATTGCAAGACAACACTATTTATATGAAATTCATTGTCTTAAAGAGACGTTTCCAGGGATGCATCACAAGACATACTTTGTCCAAAAATGTTTCGGGTCTGGGCAAGGGAGTGGTAGGAACACCGCTAGGAAGGGCAACTTTAAAATTTCAAACGGGAAAGTATGTCGTGATACATCCCTGGAAACGTCTCTTCAAGACAATGAATTTGATATAAATAGTTTCGTCCTACGATGATTATTAAAGGAGATACATGAGTTTCTAGACTTTTGAAATGTGGAATTTATACTTCAGTATCCCCTTCAATAATCATTGCAAGACAACACTATTTATATGAAATTCATTGTCTTGAAGAGACGTTTCCAGGGATGCATCACAAGACATACTTTGTCCAAAAATGTTTCGGGCCTGGGCAAGGGAGTGGTAGGAACCCCGCTAGGAAGGGCAACTTTAAAATTTCAAACGGGAAAGTATGTCGTGATACATCCCTGGAAACGTCTCTTCAAGACAATGAATTTGATATAAATAGTTTTGCCCTGAAATGATTATTAATGGAGATACATAAGTATAAAATTCACATTTCAAAAGTCTAAAAACTCACCTATCTTCTTTAATTATCATCGTAGCGCAAAACTTCATTGTTTCAAATTCATTGTTTTACAGAGACGCTTCCAGGGATGTATTACAAGACATACCTTCTTATTTGAAATGTTGAAATTATCGTCTCTAGCGATACTCTCTTACCCCCCAGGTTCAAATGTGTTTCACCCAAAAGAAATCTTCCTTGAATTCATCGAATATGTGTTTCACCATTTTTCACAATTCCGACTCATTTTCAAATTAGGAGTTGGGGGGAGGGGACTTTTTGAACACCCTGTATATATTTTTCTTTAATTTGAATCGCTTGATTATCATTATATAGACAAAGGATACAAAAAGAGCAGGTAGAAAAGACATATGACTGCTAACTGTAAAGTACTACTGTAATGTAACATAGTTTATTAAAATTCATTTTATCATTTTAGGAAATTGTAACACGCTTTGTTTTACGAAAACAAAAGGGCCCATTTACATATTTTTAAAGTGTTATTCCTTATATTAATGCTGCTATTTTTTTCATTAAAGGAACGTTTCTCGGGATTTATTACAAATTCTTAACTGACCCCTTAATAAAGGCTGAAAACATGTGAAAAAATCGTATAATAACAGGAGACTTGGCGTTGGAATATTAAAACCCGAATAAACTACTACGTCAGAAACGCCAAAGAAAAATATTGCAAATGCATACAGCTGTTTCGGTAGCCTAAAGCGTACCGTCTTCAGTGCAAAAAGGATTCTGAATCAAGAGAAGTGCTCGTATATATAGGAGAGGGGCCGGATTTAGTTCAACCAATAGGATTACGGGAAAGGTGGGGAGAGTGGACTGTGTCTCCCTTCCTCCTCATGCACGTTCATGTCACCCACCTAACCAAAAAATGGCTGCTTTCTATACTTTTGTAAACCGTGCACTTAATATTTGTTCAAATCCTATTTTATTAAAATCTGAAATTAAATACCTGAAAGCCATTGCAATTGACAGAGGTTATGACCCTTCCATTATAGACAAAGCTATCCAAAAGTTACAACTCCCTCTTATTTCGCCTACTAAATCAGTCTCTTCTAATATGAGTATTGTCTTACCCTATTTTCATAAATCCAGTCAAACCATAGCTAAAATTCTCAAACAATATGATTTTAAAATAATATTTTCGCCTTCCAATAAACTCACCTTTTCTCAGTTAAAAGATCCCATTGATATGCATAATTCTTGGGGCATTTATAGTATTTCCTGTCAGTGTGGTTTATCTTATATTGGCCAAACTAAACGCAGTCTTAAATTTCGTCTAAAAGAACATATGAATTACGTTCGCAAACAAGAAACCAATAAATCGGCTATTTCTAAACATTGCTGGGAGGAAAATCATACTTTTAAATTTAATTCAGCTAAAATAATTTGCAGACCTAAATCCATTCATGAACTTGATTTCTTTAAAGCATTTCATATTTATAAAAATTTTAAAAACCTTGTAAATTGTGATTTCGCTGTTCCCTATTTGTCTGACTGTTGGAAATTTTATATTCAGTCCACATTTTCTTAATTTTTCTACTGTTTACACAGCTAACTTTCCTAAATTCCTATTGGCCACTCTCCCCACCTTTCCCGTAATCCTATTGGTTGAACTAAATCAGGCCCCTCTCCTATATATACGAGAACTTCTCTTGATTCAGAATCCTTTTTGCACTGAAGACGGTACGCTTTAGGCGACCGAAACAGCTGTATGCATTTGCAATATTTTTCTTTGGCGTTTCTGACGTAGTAGTTTATTCGGGTTTTAAAAAATCATATACTTCGAAACTAAATATCTCGGTCAATTTTGGAAGCACAGAAGTGAAGCTCACAATATTATAAAAGCTTATATTTTAATAAAAACCTTTTGTAATTGATCGACGAAAGCAAACCACTCACTGCCATACGGCAGTTTAGAGTGTTTCTAGGCCGAGGCCTGGGCCTACTTCGGTACTCTTAATTTAAAACATATTAAAAAACAAAGTTTTAAATTACAGAATGTTGCCTGATTGAAAACTCGAACGTAACAGTGGGCGTGTAAAATAATACGTGGGTTGCATGATATTAGTTTCGTCTGTATCCTGTGAAAAAAAATCTAATGTGAAACAACCACACGACTTCCATTACCCATTATTACACGTATTATACGCTTTTTTTTTTTTTTGTGGAGATAATGTGATTAGAAGACATAAAATGGCCTAACGAAGTAGAAACTTAAAATTCTTTCGGTATAAGAAACTGACACACGCATAAAGACTTATAAAACAAAGTTTACATAGTGAATTAAAAAATAAGAAAAAAAATAGTAATGTCGTACAGTTCTTTTTTGAAATACCGATTTCTGAGATTTAAAACTGACCTACCTAAGCAGGATGACTGTTAATTTTCCGGTAATAACCACGTTATACATGAGAAAGGATATCTAAAAGGGATTTATGTAACAATTTTCAAGAAAATCGTTGGAGCCGTTTTTGAGAAACTAGCTTTTACCTAAACTTCGCAGACTCAATTATTTACCGGAAAACAATAATTACATACAAAAGTATTCGGTGTTCCCTTATCGCTTACTTTCTTTCAACGACAAGGGTTATCACCCCTATTTTAACACAGGGCTCTTTGAGTTCGCACTTGTGCTGAGGATCCTATGGTTAAAGAATACCAGAAATGGGGTTAAATAACACCAGGCGGCTCAGAACAAAGTCATAGAAACATACGTCCAGTTACAAAATTTGTCTAAATCAAGAGCAGTTTTCAAATATGACTCCTTTTGAACAAAAGACTGTATACAGATTAAAATACAAAATTTACTTTTACATGTGTCGTCATATCCCATCAATTAAATACTAAAAAATAAAAATAATGAATAAAAGAAAAAAATATAAACAAAAAATTACTTTTATCTAAGATGGTTGGCTGGTTGGTTCATTGGGTTTTACGTCGCATTATTACTGGGTAATCTTATTTAAGATGGAAAAAGAAGAAATGTAATGCTTCTTAATAAAAATAATAATTTTATTTTAAAGTTATGATCACGGTTATGATTTATATCATTTTGATTGGTGTTAAGAGGCCGAGGTATGGCTAACTCAGGTATTTAATTTTAAAGTTTTGATTTATATAGTTTTACTTGGCGTTTTGACGTTAATTAATCTTGATTACTTTGTTTATAAATTTTGTCTATAAATTTTGTTTAGTATGATTATGATTATGATTGTTGTTATTATTATTTGGTGCCAAAGCCTTTTTTTAGGGAGCAACCACATATAATAAAAATTACATGCTGATCTAATTCTTTTAAAGTAGTAATTAAATCAATTCAAGCGCAAAAACGTATCAGTTTCAAAAGCATTTAAGTAAACCATGAAAGTAAAATTATATAAATGGAAATGACATATTTGTAAAAACATGAAGCCAAAATCGTAACTACTGAAGCTATTAAATTACACAGTTATGTAAGAAATTCTGCATTGTTATTGAGAAATTATGTAAAATGGATCATTCATGACTAAAGTCATTGTAACTATAGGTCTCAAATATGTCAATTGAATGTATACTAAATGATATAACGCAGCACTAGCCAAAGTTTTGCTGGACTTAGAATGGCTCCTGTTGTCTATTCAAGACATCAGGAGCTGCTATTGCAGCAGCCCTCTTGAAAGGTGAGCCAAGCAGTCCATAGTGTGTTCAATTCAAGCCTGGTGTTGGGTACATTTTGGGAAAAAGAGTTTAGATTTTCTTACCTCAGAAAATAGGGCTTTTCAGGTGACCGCTGTCAAGGAGCAAGAGGCTGGTAGAGATTTTTCTGTCACATGAAAGGGTTAAAGATACGCCCGGTTTACTACACTTATAGTGGTGATAAAGAAGCAGCAGTCAATCCTTCTTAATTTCAGATTTTCCCAGAGAGAAAAGTTCTAAATAAATAAATTCTGAAGAAGAGAAGGCTGGGCGACAACAAACCTCCTTTGACAGATTGTTTTGCATATTCATTACCGTAAAGATCCTCATGAGATGGAATTCATTTGTGTTGAGTATCATGCTGAAAGGAAATGTAATCTAACTGTATCATGTTCTATAGGAAACATGTCTATAGAAATATTCCAATCGTATCATATTCTATAGTAAATGTGCCTATAGAAATTTGAAATATCCACATTGGTCGGGTTTTCATAATTATACAAATAATTATACGTTCAGCATAATTATACAAAATGTGATCTGAAGGAATACTTCTGATAGATCAAAATGTATGTAAATCATTTTATAAGTTCTTTTTTAAAACTAATATCTATGCTATTTTTATTTAAAAATATGCTATAGTGAACCCGAATGAGACATTTCATTTTAATAAATTATTTTCGATTTCGCATTTCTCTCTTACAGAATTATGTTCTTTTTAATAGTATTTGCCTTCCCTCCAAATTTATCGGTTCTGTTCCATAAATAATAAAATTGATTCAGTTGATAGCATTACTTTAAATCAAAAGTTGTCAATATCAGGGTAATTCAAGAAATATAGATGTTATTTATAAGAAAAATTTTATTTTTAAGGAAAGTGTTATCAAAAACACCTTTCTTGATAGCTAGATTGAAGCCGTGTCATTTACTTTATGCAAGATGTCTTGAATTCACGGGTCAAATTTTAAGGGGAGATAGGGCAAATCATAAGGATTTAGAATTCCATAGGAATCGATGACCTCAGTGTCGTAGAACCCTTTAAGAATCGTATAGGAATCGTAGAACCCTTTAAGAATCGGTTGAATTTTTCTTTTATTTGACTGATGTGGACATGGTTTTTCAATATTGAAATTTTAACAAACATTTGTTTCGTGTAAACGATTGCCTAAAAAGACATAAATAGTAATAATGCTGTTTTTAATCGCTTTATTGAAAACGCTGGTTGTATTAATACGAATATTATTCACATTTGAGCACTTCCTGTAATATGTATTATGTAAGTAAAGAGCTATTTTCTATTTCCTCAAAATTTCTTGTTTCCTCGCCTACACTTTTCATTTTCGACCCCATATTACAACACAAAAAATGTTTATTGTATGTATTTTACCTATATCCTTAAAATTTGACCCATGAATTTAGAAACACCTTGTATTTACAATCTAGGAAAGAAATTACCCCCCCACACACACACACACACTCACATCTAAAACACTCTGTTTTACGTGTACCTTAATATAATATATATATATATATATTGATTTTTTTTCTTATCAAATAAAACATTTCAGAATACAGATTCACGTTTGAAGGTAAAATATATTTTTCCTTATTTAAATACTTGTAATATGAAATGTTGCTTTATCTTATAGAAAAATGTTTCAGTATTCCAATAATTTACTATACTATAAATGAACTAAATTAAAGGAACGAATTACTTAAGGTTTCTATAGAGCTGCTTTTATATCTCTGATTTACAAGTAAATTAATAAGCTACTTGAGATTTTCTCTTCGACCTGATATCAGTATAATTAAGTTAATAGCTTTTCGCGATTCTTTGTACTTCTAACGGTGATTAATGTTGAGTCTATTCGCTTTCTTTAAGTTAATTTACATTCATCTTCTAGAACAAAATTTTTTAGGACTCATTTTGTTAATGAATTTTGCACTGTGTGTGAGAAAAAAGATATTTTCTTAGTTTAATACAATGAAAGCTCATTGTTGAATTCTTATTTTCATCAACGTTTGTTCAACGTCTAAAATGTCTGTCCGGTTAAAAATACAAGATTAAAATATATCTATATATATATATCTATAAATATAATATCTTTAAATTCACAATTTATAATATCTGTATAAATCTGTTAATGTTATTTATATTGTTCTTATGGCTTTCCATATGGGTAGGTGAAGTATTTCTCGTTCTGGTACTAACAATAATGCAGTTGGAGGTATAATTCAGTTACATATTGTAAAATAACTTTGTTGGTAGAATTTCCTTACTTCAAAGAACTCACTCCTCACTGTTAAACTCTATCCCCTTTATCCAGTTTATTTACACCGAGAAAAAAATATATCACCTTCATCTAGAATGAATAAGTGATCATTTTCTAAATCCCTTAACTAAAAATATAGCTTTCCGAGCTATGCACATAAAGCACGCCAATAAACTGCATAGACGAAATGATCGAGAATTTCTAGTTTACACATTTCTAGATGGTGACACAATATTCTGGTTATTATGAATAGTCTGAATCTTTTGTATTGCGAGAAATTCTCGCTTGACTTTCTAGAATTTATAATAGACCAAGATTATAGTTGCTAAAACCCGCCTCTTATATTCTTATTTATTTGCAGAGATTTTTAAATAACTTTGGCCTCGATAATATAGGTAAATGCCTTATAATCATAATAGGGGTTTCTAGAACTCGCTACCAAAAGGACTACGACTAGAATTTATAAGGATGACATGGAACTATTTTTTCTAGAGCTACAATGCAGATTCTATATGTCAGTTACAGACTTTTTCTCAGTGTATTGAATCACATGATTTGTTTGCATTTTTTACAAGGATCTTGAAGCTCGCTGCGAATTTTTGCAATTTTTTGGCTACAAAGAGTTTTTATTAAAAATTTCGGTTAGCGAAGAAGTCCTAAAGAGCAACTATCTTGACAACAAACTTCGTAAAATATTTAGTGATTTGGCGGTATTTTTGAGAACCTGCTGATAAACTATTTTTTAGAACTGGGAGACTATTAGTTTCAATCTGGGTAAAAACGTCGTCGCCAGTTTCTATAGACCACTTTTGTGTAACACCAAAATAAATTAGAAATATCAGTCCTATCGTTACAAATTTGGTACGAAATTAAATGGGCAATTTTTCTGAATCCAGGAATGCAAACAGATTTTTTGACACGACAATTAGATTTTTTTATAATTAACTAAAGTACAAGATTTAGATGACAACACTTCATTATAATTTATTTCAGTCATTTTAAAAAGTACGTGGTCCAGTTTCACGGTCAAAAAATGAGATTAAAAAATAAATAAATAAATAAATAAAAAATAAAAAATAAAAATAAACTTTTTACAGATTGAAATTAATAGTCCTCCGTACTAAACTAAATTCTGTATTGACAGAATTTTTACTTTTATTTATTTATTTTTAATTTAACTTTTTTTTTCTTTACAATTATTATTATTATTTTTTTTATGTGTTAGTCTGAAGAGTTTCATAAACGCCGTTATCTCAGTTTATGTCTACTATCTAGATAATTATAAATTTCATAATTACACGGAAAACAGTTTCTCGACATTCTAACAATTGTTTTAAGTATATTAAAATGTTTGAAAAGTAATATTAAATTACGTTTTAATATATCCAGAGGCAGTCTGTGAGTCTGTTATTTAAAATTATATCGCAATCACAAAGAGAGACTGAAAGAATTTTTTTTATCTCCCTTTAGTGAGTGTTTTGGGGCTGAATATGTTTTATTTCAGTTAAAGAAAATAATCCTTTTTTTTTTTTTTTTTTTTTTTTTAAGCTAGAGTAAAACAGTAATATTGTGGCGGCAAAAAGCCCAAAGAAGCAACAACAACAACAATTAAAAAAAAAAAAAAAAAAAAAAAACAGAACTGGCTTCAAAGAGTAATTGGTGACTAAACAAACAAAGCGGCAGCGTACTCGTTGTTTGTAGCACTCGTGCCTACTTTGTTCGCCTGACGAAGGATCGTGCTTTATTTCGACTTAAAACAATTGTTGCGAATTCAAGCATTTTATGGTATTTATTCTAAGTTTTGCACTAATTAATATTATGGGTTTGTTTTAGTTTGCTACCATCGGAGGCTAAATGATATTTTACCGCAAACAACAAACAGCCTTTGTCTTCTACGCTAATCATTATATTAAAAATAAATCACTTTATTAAATGCATTTAAAAATATAGAAATTTTGGGGGAAAAAAGCAGAAATATGTCAATTCAAGTAAAATAGGTTCATACTAATCCCATTTCCAGTTCCTACTGTCTTGGGCAGCGTTCCGTGCGTGCAAAAAACTCATTTCAGGTCTACACTGCGACTTACAAATTAATTCTTGAGAAAGAAACAACTATGTAAACAAACCTCGGTTTGTATCCCCAGTGTCTCATCCGAAAGCGGTCTGTGTGAGCACTTTTTAAAGCACGTTTTAACCCTTTGCGGCGCAAGGTAATTGAGATCATTTAAATTACACTTCCACCGGAATTCACAAACAAAATTAAAAGAAAAGAAACTGACGACCTTTTCTGCTATGTTGTAAAAGTAAAATTTTGCTAAAAAATGTAAGGGTTGAATTTTTGCAGTTAAAAATTAAAAGTCCGGAAAAAAAAAACTTATAATTTCATTAACCACTGTAGTTATTTTCTTCATATAGTACCATTTAGGAAAGCACTTCTATGAATTTGACTAATTTTGGTTAACCCTACTGGATAGCTACTACATAGTGAATTTAATTTTAATGAAATAAATGATACTGAACACAATTAAAATGAGCAATTTCAAGCCATTGTCCCTACTATATCTGAAACATTTTGTGTTGTCATGTGTACGAATGATAAATGCTTTTCTTACTTATTCTTTAGAAGACATACTTTTGTACATACAAAAGGTACTGAACTCTGGAAAATATCTAAAATCTAGCTTGTTCTTTTGCCGGTAATTTGCCTAATTTTTTTCTCTATTCGAATATATACGAATTAAAATATATATAGTACAGTCTAAAGATGCTAAAATCTACCAATGTGAAATTCTGTCTATGTAGACCGTAATGTGCTTACATTAATTACCTGTTACTGGGCACAAATCATTTGTCCTACCCCAATGAAACTTTAAAGCAATATTAACATTCAGTAGAGTTTTAAAATAACGAAAATAAACTGTTATTTACTATCTGATTTTGTTGTGTGATAACAGTTACATATACCAAACAAATAAATCACTAATAAATCCTGATTTTCTGATTCTATTGAGTCATAAAACATAAAATTTTGCAAAAAATGCACTTTGGAAAATTTGATTCCAAAACAAAACTTTCACTTCCGTAAATGGGTAAGAGAAAGAGAAAAAATGAAAGACTCTTGAAACCAGCTGACTTTAAATTAGTGAAAAAATTCTGACCTCAAATTTATGGTGCAGAAAAGTTTAACTGTTCGTATTTCTAAGAAAATGTTTTTCTTTGAATGTAGCAGATGTTCAGTTTGTTGAGATATGAAATTTAATTTACTTATTGGGAAATGAAGCATTTATTTCTGTTACGTGGAAATTAAAGCGATAACAGTTTAACTTCTAAGGAATATTTAATGCTGCTTAAGACTAATTCATGCAGAAATATCTAAAAGCTTCATCAAATATTCTGTTTCAATTACCACACACTAAATATTACAATTATGTTTTCTTATACGATAAAGTAAAAATTAGTAATGCTGAAAAGTCAGAAGTTATTGGCGTGAAAAAGAAATGTTTGATAATATATCTTAAATGCTGTAATAATGTAACATGTGATCAAATTATCATAATTTGGTAAAATTTTAATTATAGTGAATAAGTTTATATAATGAAATATTTAAAATGAGTAACACATGCAGTTTCTTTTTAGTTCCCCATCATACTATAGGTATGGGGAACTTAGGTAATCGTGAAAAATTTCGACCTCGGTTTTTTTACTTTTTTATACGTTTTCAGGTGTGAGGAATCCGAAAATGACAAAATTTGTATGGTGTCTGTCTGTAGGGTGTCTGTTAGTGTGTCAGTCCGTTAGTGTGTCAGTCCGTTAGTGTGTTAGTCCGTTAGTTTGTTAGACTGTTTACACGATATCTCACGAACAAATGATCGCAGAGAGGTCAGATCAGTTGTAAAATATTACTTTCGATACTGGCAAGAACCCTATTCATTTGCAACATTCGAACTAAAAAACTTCGTAAGTTATGAGAAATTTACGATTTTCTTAATATGGGAGAATAGGACAAAAATTCACTTAAACGTGCATTAAATGGAAACTTTTTACTGTGAAAATGTTAAACCAATTTTAAAATACCGGTTCTGATGCCGGAATGAACATCAGTAACTATAAATATGCTACTTTGAAAAGTTAGCAAGTTATTGGAAATTTACGAATTTCTTAACATGGCAGTATAGGGCAAAATTTCACATAAACGTCAATTTTGAGAGAGATTTTCATTGTAAAGATGTCAGACTACTTTTGAAATATTATTTAGGACACTGGCATAAATATTAATGACAATGAATTTTCGAATATTAAAATTTCGTAAGTTATTGGAAATTTACGAATTTCTTAACATGACACAATAGAGCCAAAATCTCACATAAACGTCAATCTTGAGGGATAATTTCATTGTAAAGATGTCAACCACTTTCGAAATATTATTTAGGATACTGGCATGAATATCATAGACAATGATTTTTTCAATTAAAAAAATTCGTAATTTATTTGGAATTTACGCTTTACTTAACATGTCAGAATATGGCAAAATTGAGCATAAACTTCCATTTTGAGGATCATAAATACATTAGACAACTTCAAAATTACATTTATGATATTTGTTTGAACATGACTGAATACAAATATTCTAATAGGAAATTTTCGTAAATTATTCATAATTTACGATTTTATCAACATATCGAAATTGTAAATTTTTCATATAAATATGAATTTTGAGGATTATTGCATTGGAAACAGTAGCATGAAAACTAAACAATGGAATCGACCCTGATAAAATAAATTAATAGATTGAAATGAGATAAATATATCGAACTGAACGGTGGATAGCCTATTAGGCGGGGATTTCATTCTGTCACTGTATCAAGCTTTGGTCATATTCATTTCTTTTAACATGATTATAATATGTCTCACACTAGAAATTTATGAGAACATAAATATGATGGCGAACTGAGCAGAGTCCACCTATGCCAACTAGTTATTTTGAAATATAATGGTTGCAGCTATATATAATTTAATTTTTTTTTCAGTTTAATAATAATGGTATATGTTAGGAATAGCGTATAAAATAATAATGAGGTCATTTTTATGCGAAATGCAGTTAAGAAAGTCGATTGTTTTGTAGACAGAAGGGAGCCGCTCACCCCCATACAGCGGTTTGGACTGATTATGAGTAGCAGAAAATAGTGAATTTCAAAAAAAAATATAGTTTATTTATGGATGGTTCTTCTATTTTGGTACATTAGCGACTAGCACGCAATATCAAGCACATCATGATGCAAATAAATAAATAAATAAAAATGAATAAGTAAAAGAGGAAGAAACAACGTCAATGCTCGGCATTTACATAGACTAGTTAAAATATTAATAATATTACGGATTATTGATCGTTGTTAATACTTTTTAATTTTTATTATAGTGAACAAGCTTATATAAATATTTTTCTCCCGATCATAAGTGGTGGCTACGGTACCTCATTTAGCAAAGCATCGACCTTTTGATCGGAGGATTGTGGGTTTCATACTCAGTTCAGCCAAACATCAGCATGTACCTTAATAGAAGCTGGTGAATGTAAAATCCGTTGTGGATGCAATAAGCTCCATGTTCTGCATAAATAATACCTCTGAGAGTTTTCGAAGCGTATCACATTTTTCACGAGGATTAAAATTGTGATGGCCTTTCTCCGGACATTTTCCAGGGGTGAAACTCAGACAGACACCAATTGTCCAGTGCGTAATTCTACTGCAATGTTAAATTAATTCAATCTCAAAATCAATCAGAAAATAAAATGCATGCAAGAAATCCTTTGTATATGCCTTCGCTTCTGATTCTTGAATTGCTGTTTGATCGGGGCCTAATATGGCGTAGCCAGGTATTCAGTCTCCGTGTAAAAAAAAAAAAAAAAAAAATAGTTATATATTATCAAATATGTTAGTCATGTTTTTAAAGTATTTGTACATAAATTATTTTAGGCTCTTTCAGGCTACGGTTCTCGGCTCTTATCAGTTCAGGAGTAATGTCTTTCCTCGATTTTGATCAACCAAGTTTATGATGGCTGGAATGGCTAATCGCCTGGATGCCATTCATATGGTCTAGTTGCGTGTTCATATGGGAATGTATGGAAATACAAGGGCCAATATCCTGGCTAGATTAGCTGCTTTATATTTTGCTGAATTATTTGGGTCCCTCCTGATTACATTTTACGGTAATTTCCAGAGCTTCTGAGACTGGTAAGCTAGTTTCACTTATTCCCAAGATATACAGATTTTAGTTTTGGTATTTTTATTTATTTATTTATTTGTTAATCCAGAACAACTCTTGATTACAATGATTCCTCATATTGAGGTTTTAATTGGATCTCTTAGACGATTAAAGGGGCAAAGTCTTGTAGTTAAAAACCCAATGCTCTAAAAGTTTTTGTCTTCCAATATAGTTACAAGAAAGTGTCTTTTTACATATACGTGTGTGTGTCTGTGTAAAAAAACAAAATGCTCTTTCTTATATATTCCAGTTTAATTCTCTATAGCATGCAGAAGAATATGCATTGGAATTTTATTATTGTCTCATAGATTAAATACTATTAAAGCTCTTTGTAGGCAAATAAACCTACAGGTTTTATGCTGAGATATTAAAAAAAAAATCATTAAACATAATTTTCTAAGGAAATGAAATGTTAAAATTTGCGCCTTTCCTAACAATTTTCCTTTTATACATATGAAACTGATATGATGATTACTATAAAACCATGGCAACCAAAAGTTTGTTGATAATTTACTAAAGCCAATCTTGACACTTTTTCATTATCTTTAGATTGTTAAAGTTAATGAATTCACTTCAAACAATATTTTCTTACTACATTTTTTGTAAATATGAATGAGGCAAGAATTTTCAACAGTTAAAAATATTTGTAAATTAAAATCCAGTTGATGTAAAATTTATTCGTAATGTATATTTGGTGAGTGCAAAAGTTCTACCCGTTTTTATTACCCATAAAGAAGAGCAAATAAACGCAAAATGAACAGTACCTATTATTGTGCATAATTCCCATTGCTATCTATGACCTCTTGCCATCTTTCTGGTAGGAGATCAATCCCACGGCGGTAAAATTCCGGCAGTTTCGAGTCAAAAATGTCTTGGATGGCAGTTTTCACAGCATCAAGATCATTAAAGATTTTCTGACTGAAGGAATTGTTCAAAGCATGAAATAGCTGATAGTCAGTTGGAACCAAGTCAAGAGAATAGGGAGGGTGGGGTAAAACCTCCCAACCAACCAAAACCCAGTAACTTTTGGCGAATGATGACAGCAGCATGTGGCCTGACGTTATCGTGATAAAGGATAACACCGCGACGATTAATGAAACCTTACCGCTTTGCTACCAAGTTTGAATGCAGCCTGTCTAACTGTAGACAGTAGAAGGCAGCATTGATGGTTCGGTTAAGTAACAGGACCTCCCAGTGAATTATTCCCTGCACATCCCACCACACACTCAATAACACTTTCTTGGGATGAAGTTCAATTCTCATCTCCTGTCACAATTCGTGTCAAGAATGGGTCATTTTTGTACCGGGAAAGCAAGGAAACACAGGTGGCGATTCGGTCATTCAGCTGATAAGCTGTCAGGTTATGTGGAACCCAACGATCCAACTTTCTCGTAAAACCCAACTTAACCAGCCGTCTCTCGACCGTTGTCCGGTGTACGTTGAAGGTCTCCGCTAATTCTTGCACGGTTGGGTTCAAGTTGTTCCTTATGGCTTGACCAATATCGTCGTCTCCAGTGTGTGATGGCCGTCCACTCCTAGCCTGATCTTGGCAGCTTCTGTCTCTTTCCCTAAATTTACGAAACCATCGACGACATGTGCTTTCGTCCATTGCATCTTCCTCATAAACTTGACAAATATTGCAACATGCTGCTGCTGCCGTACTATTTTTATCGAACTCGTATAACAAACAATGTCTTATATATTCCTTCTCTCTTTCCATGTTACACCTTTGATATTTTTTTTAGATGATTAACTTTTTGAGGCACGATGTATTTATATGTGAGGTATCCCCACGTTTGACTGTCCAATTATTTGCGTCATTTGTCGATTGCGACGATTTTGTCATGTGTGACTTCAATTCCATTGCAAATTTGCATATCCAAAAACGAGTAGAACTTTCGCACTCACCCAATATATATATATTTGTGATGCATAATATTTTCAAAAATATCAATCATTTTTCTCTATATATTAAAAAAAGTTACTGTCACTGGCTTCAATTTTTTTTTGTCTGAGACAGCATCTTCTAACAGAGGGCAGGGTCCTTCGAGTCATGAGAGGTATCAATGTGTTCCGATTACTCAAATGAAGACATTTCAGCCGCTTAGAAATTTTTATCATTTTAATTAAAGATGTTATTAACTAAAAACGACAAATTTATGAAGGTACTCTATTTGTCATTTTGAAAAAAGTTTCTCCCATTGACGTTGTTCTTCTGTCATGAAATCATTTTACACGAGAAAATTAAAATATGATCCATGGTTGTACGTAGGTAGGTAGGTTGGTTGGATTTAACGTCGCACCAATACCGCTCTATGAGTAATTGGCGACGGTCTGGGATGCACCTCTAGAGAGGTTCCAGAGACATGTCATCGCAATTTTGAACATTCGTGGAGGGGATCCCCCTGTGCTTTGGTGATCCCCAGAGGTATAGTGGGGATGGGAACATGGCGGACTTTGCGACCACGACAGATTTTATGTGCACCAGCCACCATTAGTGTACACGACGGCCTTTGGCCGGCTCACGTATCGAGTCGGCAATCTTCCAATTACGTGCTCAGCGCTTTACGGACTAGGGTACCGCGGCCCGAAACCTTGGATGTAAAAAAACAAAGAAAGTAAATATCAACGTTTTTTCTCTACTTTTAGAAAATTAATCTTCTTACACAGGAAAATTAAAATATGATCCATGGTTGTAGGTATGTAGATAATTAGGTAGGTAGGGATTGACGTCGCACCATTACTGCGCTAATGGATAATTGACGATGGTCTGGGACGCACCCCCTACGGATGTTCCTTAGATATGCCACCACACTTTTGGTCTTACACGAAGGGGATAGCTCCCGAGCTTCGGTGGCAACCAGAGGTATAATTTTGATGGGAACACGGAGGATATTGTGACCACGACATATTTTACGTGCACCAGCCACCATTAGTGTACACGACGGTCTTTGGTCGGCTCGAGAACCGAACCCACAATTTTCCGATTACGCGCTCGGCGCTCTACCGACTGGGGTACCGTAGCCCGGATTTAAGGTTGTAAAAAAAATAAAAAGGGTCATATACAAAAGCTGTAATGCAAAATGGTCTAGATATTATGATTTTCTTTCTATTTATATATATATATATATATATATATTTCAATTTGACATTGAATATTAGGATTTCTACAATAATTTTCTGCTTTTGTCTTGTAATATGCACTATTCATATTCCTTTTTAGTGAAAGAAAGCAGCGAATAGGCGGTCAGAGTTCTGCATGTGTTAATAAGTAAAGTGAGTCAGGAAGGAGGCGAAGCCTCCTTCGGGGGTTGGTGAGCGGAGCGAGCAGGGGCTGAGCCCCCTAGTAATTGTAAATATTATTTATAGCAAGAGAGTGAAAAGTTTTTGGTCAATAAGAGGAAATAAAATTTACTTATGAATTGATTGTTCCTTTAAGGCACATACACAAAGATCCACGGTTTGCTCTATCACGGATTTACGCCTAAAACACTTTTATATCAGTTATTCTCGTGTCATCTAATGTCTATGTTAGACGAAAAATGAAGCTTGAGTGACCTGAGTGAGAGGCGAGATTTTAATTGTAGAAAATTTGCTTAATTCTATATTATTTCCTTTAATATGCTAAAGTTTATATATTGCTCAAACAATACAAGTTCTTATATAAAATATGTATCCCAATACTGGGGCTGAAGAATAAAATTAGCTGTGTTACCTTAGCTGAACTAATAAATAAATAAATAAATAATAATAGTTATAATAATAACAATAATAATAACAACAATGAAACTTTAGAGTATGAAAACTACACAACGCATTGTCATCTTTTGCATTACGTTTATAAATTTGCTTCCTAAATTAGTATAATAATTTCTATGTAATGCGAACAAACTATGATTTAAGAATATTACAAATATATCTATTTAAAAGTAGTATGTGGTGGCCATCACAAAATTTTCTTGTACATCATTCTATGTAACAGTGCCCCTTAATGTGTAACATGCACAAAGGTATAACCGTAGTTTTTCCCAATAAAGATTTTATACATGTAGTTTAGCACTTATTTAATTACCAGATGCTATATGACAAATCATAGGTGGTGAGTAACAGTGGTCCCATCAATCGGCCGGTAAATACCCAAATTATATCAGCATTCGTTTTTATAATGGTTGTCTGATGTTTCATGTTTGGTGCATTTATATGGCATAAAAGCTGATATTTAGCCTTCATTTTGTAGGATAAAGTGTTATCTGACTGCCAATATGTATTCAGAGCTAAACAGAACAATATTTCATAATGATCCTCTTACATATCAAAGTTTGTTCGATTATACGCAATAGAAATTGAGATATAGCCTTCCTTTAAACTGGACTAATCGCTGTACAGCAGCCTCAACTTTTGAGTGATTTGAACCAAAAGTAGATAGGCATTAGTTTATATGCAGGCGCAACTGGGAACATCTTTATATAATATTCTGTGCATTAGCTCCTGAGATAGAATTACAGCAAAATTTTTGTCACAGACTAAAAATAGTAAAATCGTGTTCTGGATTTTTGAAAAAGTGTAAATCCAAAACTGGAAATTGAAACTTTTTTCGAAACTAATACTTAACTTCTATTGAATATAGAAGACAGTATAAAAAGTTACCTGATCTTATTTTTACTAAAAAAAAAATTAGAAAGTTACATTTTTTTAGAAATTTTTTATTTTATAAATGAAAAGCAAATGTGCTAATTATCGTACATTCTTTAAGTGGTGCTCGAAAATTTAAGCTTTTAGGTACATATCTTCATTATTATAAATTATTTGCAATTAATTATAAGCAAGGTATCTTAATGAAACTTTTTCATTAATAGTTTCTTTCAAAAATTCACACAAGTCTTGACTTATTAAGGATGAATCTTTCAAGCTCATAACACGCATGTATTCGACAATAAAAGTTCTAAGGATTGTTTGCAATTAATTATATCGATAAAAATTCCACCAGCTTCATTAGACCTTAATTTCAGAGAACTAAAACCATGGCAACCAAAAGATTTTCAATAATTTACTGTAACTTTTCATGACACTATTTCATTATAATCCGATACTTCAGGATAACAAATTAACTTCAGAATATTTTTTGCTACTACACTTTTCTTAATTATGCAAAGCATAAAATAAAACACATATTCTATCCTTTAGTTAAATGAAGCATAATTGCAAGTATTTCATAACAGATCGATCTCATCAAGACATTTTGATAGTTAAAAATATTTTAGAAATTTATATTCACATTGTATTTTCACTTGGTGTTTTCTGTTATATCTTAAGCAATAAAATCTTATGTAATTTATAATCTTTTTCATTTTTTATTGTTTGTCAATCCTATATTATATTTATGAAAAAGGAGAAAGATTTGTCACTGATTAAAAATTAACCGAAATTCTTAAACCCATTTCAGTTTAAACTCATACTATACGAATGGGGAACTTAAGTATTAAGTAAAATTTTGACCTTAATTTTTGACGTTTTTCACACGTTTGTTTTTAGGTGTAAGGAATCCGAAAATAACAAAATTGATCTGGTTTCCGTCTGTAAGGGGTCTAATAGTTTGTATAGTGTTAGTTTGTTTGTATGTTACATTGTAAGTAAGTTAGTTTGTATACGTTGTCTCAGGAACAAATTATCGCAGATAGGTCGGACCAATATTAAAACATTACCTATGATACTGGCAAGACCCTATTGATTTACAGCATTTAAATTTTAGAAACTTTGTAAGTTATTTGAAAATTATGATTTTCTTAACATGGGAGAATAGGACAAATTTTCGTTTAAATGTATATTAAAAAGAACATATTTACTGTAAAGGTTTCAGACTAGCTTTAAAATATCATTTAGAATGCTGGGATGGATATAATTAGTTATGAAAAATCAACTTTGAAACTTCGCAATTTATTTCAAATTTGCGAATTTTTTAACATGGCAGAATAGGAAATTTTCGCATAGATGTCCATTTTGAGGGATATTTCACAGAATTTTGCATTATGGGCATCGTGGCATTGGAGCCAGTGTGGAATTGCATGATAATTACGAAAATGACCCCCAATAAAATAAATTAACAAATTAGGATAATGTAAATGTATTGAATTGAATGGTGGGTAGCCTATTTGTTGAGTTATTTCAGTCTGTCACTATATCAAGCGATCGGTCAAATTCATTTAATATTAACATGACATTGTATTATGTTTATAGATGCTAGCACGACTATGATAAATATAAAACATCCTTGTGTTTTATGCGAAATATTGAATGAAATTATTTTCAAAAGTCCGAAATAATACTGAAAGGCTAAAAAAAAATGTTAAATTAAAAAAGAAAGGAAAATGTAAAAAAAAAAAAAAAAAAATCTGAAATTTCTAAGACAGTGTTTTATTATAACATAAACGCTCTACGTAGCATGTAAAAACAAGATGACACAAATAACAACTAATAAAAACTATGTACTTAAAGGGAAAAAATAATAATAATCATTAGAAAAAATACCAAAATGTTTACACCAGAGATTTTTTTTTTAGTGCTAGAGGCCTATTTCAGTCGGTACAGTTGTCGAATTTTTATACGTCACTATTAATAGTGCTAAGGGCCTATTTCAGTCGGTTTATTGAATGGGGATTTATTGAATGAAGTCCCCCCAAGGCACAACTTTGACATGAGTCTACCCCAGGCACAACTTTGACATGAGTCCCCCCCAAGGTACCCCTATTTCAGTCGGTACAGCGTTGTCGAATTTTTATACGTCACTCTTAATAGTGCTAAGGGCCTATTTCAGTCGGTTTATTGAATGGGGAAATTTATTGAATGAATTCCCCCCCCAGGCCCAACTTTGACATGAGTCCCCCCCAAGGTACCCCTATTTCAGTCGGTACAGCGTTGTCGAATTTTTATACGTCACTCTTAATAGTGCTAAGGGCCTATTTCAGTCGGTTTATTGAATGGGGATTTATTGAATGAAGTCCCCCCAAGGCACAACTTTGACATGAGTCCTCTCCAAGGCACAACTTTGACATGAGTCCCCCCCCCAGGCCCAACTTTGACATGAGTCCCCCCAAGGCCCAACTTTGACATGAGTCCCTCCCAAGGTACACCTCCCCCTCATTGGGAAAAAGAGAAAAAACGTTGTTTTGCGGCTATAAGACAGTTTGGACTTCCAACGTTATTTGTTACAGTATCTGCAGCTGAAACACATTGGTTTGATTTAATGAAAACTTTATCATGGAATTTAGATCGTCACGAATTAACTAAAGAAGAATTTGTCGATATTAACAAGTTTAGCAGTAGGCCTCTGGCACTAAATTAAAATCTGTCAATGTCAGATTTTCATGTTTTAAATAATGAAATAATGTCGCGTCTGTATAATTTTTTTTTTTTTTTTTTTTTAAGATGACAGAAAAAATATTCATCAACTGCTTCGATAATACATACAATAAGCGGATAAAAAATAAAATAAAATAAAATAAAGTAAAAGACTTGTTTCAAAAAGAAAGTAATTTAGTTTTTTTAGACAAAAAAAATTGTGATATCGAAAAAAATATGAAAGCCTTAAATTCGATGCATTGGCTGCATTCGAAAAATATTCATTTTAATAAGATTTATTATTTAAAAATTTTAGGATGATTATTCTTTTAATATATGACTCCAAACATTCTTTTATTTGCTTAGTATATACTGTTCATTGCACAAAATTAAAAGTTGAAGCTAGTGTTCGAACAAAAAGAATAGGTATGTTTTAAAATTTATGTTAAGTCATTATTTGTACATGAATAAACTTTTAATAACCCATGCATGCTTTAGATTTTTATTAATTTTTATGCTAATACAATTTTCCTTCCACAAATATTTATTTATAATTATTTGTATATAATAAATATTTAGGAAAATTTATATCAAAATAGGGTTTTTTTTTTTTTTTTTTTTTTTTTTTTTTTTTTTTTTCTGTAATTACGTATTTAATAAAAGAAAAGATTTTATTACAGAATAACTAATCTTGTATTATATGAGAAAAGTTATAAAGAAACTAATTAAGCTCCAAATTCCCCAATGTGTAGACAAATGATTAAAAAAAAAAAAAGAAAAAAAAGAAATGCTATATATTTAAAATAATGACACGTGGCCTTTTAGATGATTGAAAGTAATTTTACAACAACGAGATTTCTTTTTAATGTATTTCTTTTAGTAGTATAAAGCTTGCTTGATATAGATATAACATAGCAAAAATTTCAATGAGATTTAGACATTTGTGTGTGTAAAATATAAACACGAAATACAGTGTTGAAAGTATTTATTTAAAAGCATTTATTTCTGTAAAATATGATGACATTGTTGATATGAATTAATTTAGAAGATAAAATAATCTATAATAATAAAAGATGTCTGTCTGTCTCTCTGTCTGTTTGTCTGTCTGTCTGTCTGTCTGAGCATCTATACGTTCAGCCCCTACTGAACGCAGAACTACAAAATTTGACATACGGGTGCTCAGAAGCCTGCCCGAGTGCATAGTGAAAAAAGAATTTAAAAATTTTAATTAGTTCCGGAGATATTAATTAAAACGTCGACCAATGTCTAATTAAAAAGCGAGCGGATCGTAATTTCAGCCCTTTCAGCGTGTTCCTCAAAAGAGGAAGCAGAGAGAGAAAAATTTCGCGGGTTTTTCTAAAGTGATCGCTGCCGATCTGTTGGAAATATCAAAATTACACCTATACCACGAGAAAGAGCATTTATTACTGATTGTTACGGTACAATTTTTTTTTTTTTTTAAATACGGATTTTTTATATTTTAAAAAAAAGTTTTAAAAAGGGTCGAAAATTTTTCTTTTTCGTAATCATCTTTTTTGAAACGCCCTGTACGACCAAGTAACGGTTCCATTTCTTAACAACTGGTATATTTGAAAAGGTCATTTAATCCTCTTTCGAACCATATAAACATTTTTACAAAATACCATATTTTTAGATTTTACGAAACATCGATTTTTTCACAAAACATTTTATAACTCAAAAGCGTTTAAAGATAAATCATTTCTTTTTTTATATATTAGATCTCGCTTCAACAGATCAATTTCCAAAAGATTGAGAGAAAATTTCAAAAACTGAATAAGTTATAATTTTTTTAATTTTCTGTATCGCGGCAGTTTTCTTCTTGCAACTGACCTTGACAGAGAAGAGAGAATAAGATTCTTCAGTGCCAGGTGCTAGAGGTCGGGAAAAAGTTGCTTTTCGTTTTTCGGCCACGTGACAAAGTATACTGGAAATAAAAAAAGCAGTTTTTGCATTTTTTCAATTTAAAATCGATCAAAAGCAGAACTTCGAAATTGCCCGTCATTATGGTTCACCTGTATGCAGTTAAAAAATCTAAAGTATAGCTTTAAAAATAAAATAAATAGACATATTATATTTATTTAAATTCATTTTTATTTCATCTGTTAATGACACCATTCACCAATTTCATCTGTTAACGAGTTACTTTTAACAGAATAATATTGATTTTTTTTTTTTTTTTTTTTTTTTTTTATGAATTCGGTTGTAAACAAGCAGTTTTGGAATTCTTAAATTTTAGATGGATTTCAATAGAAATCGTTAATCGCCCTTGATAGATTAGCAATTTTGAGTCTAAAATATATCATAGATATTCATTATTGTAATACATAATACATCATTCAAAAGATATTTTAAAGTTTTTTTATTGCAGGCTATTGAAATGATATAAGTCGTTCAAATTCTCTACGAAATTTTTTGAGAAAACTACGGAAAAACCAGAAAATTTTTATTCTTTTATATTTTACAGAGTTTCAAATTCAGATTTTCGCTCACATTTCGTACTAATAATTTTTAACGGTATATAGCCCGGAATTAAGCAAGTTTTGGAGAAAACCACAGATAAGTCAGACACAAATCTTTTTTAAAAATGTTACACGGCGCCGCAGGCGCTACCGAGCGGGACTTAGCTCGAAATTTGAAAGATCATAACATGGTGAGCGAACAGGATGTTTCAGATACTGGAAAGGGAAGAGGGCGCCGAAGGCGCTACTGCACGGGAATTTACTGCGCTTTCAATGAGCTATTTTTACGATATATCGATAAGCTGTTATTAAACCTGAAACGGGAAAAAGGCGCCGCAGGCGCCACCGAGCGGGAGTTTCGTAAAGTCGGATTTTTCAGGGATCGCGAACCAGCTGGTCGCCGAAGGCGGCTAGTTTAAAATAATTTAAAAGATATTTCTTAATCATAGATAACTAAACTTAAATCAGTGTTACTCTGTAACTAATAATCGGCTAATAGACTACGAATTAAAAACAAGTATATTTTTGCAATTCCTTTATTTATTTCAAACAAATTAGCGTAACTTAAAAAAAGTATTAATTATTTCAATAAAAAATAATCTGGTGTGTCACTCACACGACTTTCTCTTACCCTGAAATGGAGATTAAGGTTGGAGATTAAGATGTAAGATAACGATGTTATGTAAACCTATGTTAAACAATTCAAATTAGGCTTCGGAATAGTTTTATATAATAATTAATTCTGTGTGATTGGGGCTACCGCCCCCCTCAACCCCCCGCTTCATTAAAGCACCTAGATTTATATAAAATTTAATTCGGTTATTTAAAAATAATTCTGTTTTAAAAAAATAATTTATTAAAATTATTAATTAAAAATATTAATTAAAAAAATAATCTTTTATGATAATGCAGACGATTCCCATATTAGATAAGTAGTATAACACTAAATATCAAAAAAAAAAAAAAAAAATTCCATTTTATTCTCAATAAAAAAAAAAAAAAAAAAAAAAAAAAAAAGATTTTTTTCTAATTTTTTTTTTTTGTTAAAAGTGAAAAAAATCATAACTTTCTTTTAAATTATCGCAGATCGATGGTTCAACCATTTGTTTTAAAAGTATTGGCGAGCTCTTTTGAAAGATACCCATCATGAAAATTTACTCCCCTCGAGGGGGGACTTCCCCCCCCCCCCAGGGGGGAGGCGAGGCTCCTACAAACACAAAATTTTTTTCCCAGTTGTCTATCTCTATTACAAAATATATATATTCGTTTCATTTGGTTTAGTGCAGTCTATAGACGTTAAACTCTACTTACCTGCAATTTCGCCCATAGACGTAATGTATTTGAATACTTTTGAGTGTCCCTGTACACGAACCATTTGCTTGATCTTAACGAAAAGCTTACTGTAGCATCTATATATGATACACATTTAGAATACCAAGTTTGGAATGTCTACTACTATTTGTTTTTGAGATATGCTGATAACATACAGAAACACACACGGACACACAGACATACACACAGACACACACACAGACCATTAGCTAAAAACATGATTTTCTTATTCAGGGGACCTCAGAACGTGTAAATATAACAAAATCTCGCGTTCGAAAATTTTACCCAAAAACAATACTTTCTCTACCTTATGGGTAAGAGAAAGTAAATAGGAAACTGGTAAAAATTATCGTTTGCACTCTTGGCAGATATTAAAAGTGATATTATAGTGATATTATATTAAAGTGATACATAGCAGATATTAAAAGTCTCTACATATAGCTTTGTTGCAGTAGTTGTATACGTATTTTGTCATTCTGCGTTTCTTAGATGGACAGAAAGTACAAATTCTGCGTTTGTTAGAGGCACTTTTAGTCGTGTCTTCTGTGGGCTTTTTAATATTCAAAATACCTTCAATACTTGTTTTCATGATCACTAAACATTCGACTGATGGAGGACGATTACAGCAAATCTCGAAAAATGACAAGTGCTCAGTCGTGCTTATCGGATGACTCGTATCTCTAGTTATGAAGGTACTGGGAGTGAGGTGAAGTGAGCGCAACGGGAACATCTCTAATTCGCAATACTGACAAATGTCTGTCTATTAGACGAATGTTTAGTTATCTAGGATTAAGTTATCTATGTTTTAAACGATGCAATTATCACGATTGAATATTTTAAAATGTTTATAAATTATAAAAAGTATTTGTCTTCATTTTAAAACTTTAAATTTTTAGTTGCATACTAGTTTTGTTGGCTTTACTTTACCATAACAACTATGCTTACATACAACGGAGTTATATTCCAAAACTGTAACTATGTTTTTATATTAGCTATGCTTTTGATATATGTTTTTCTGCATTATTGTAAAATAAATAAATATATAAACAAATTATGCAAAAATAAATAAAGAAAGAAAGAAAAAAATTAAGAAAAAATTTAAAAAAAAAAAAAAAACTGCATAATGAATTGAATCAATTACTTTTACATTCATGTTTATAAAAACTGAAGAAGTTGAATTCATAATTTTACAATTATTGAATTTTTGTTGTTACTGAAAAATAGTGTTAATAATATGTTTTTTTTTTTTTTTTTTTTTTTTTTGTGTGTGTGTGTGTGGGGGGGGGGGGGGTTCGTCTAAATATTTTTAGATTAAAAGAATAAACATTTTATATAATCTAAATTATTTAAATAAATATTTTTTGATAAAGTAGGTAATTTAAAATTAACGTGAATTAGATATAGTACAATAAATTTATTAATTACTTTCCATGATTTTTTTACTATAACCGTTTTCTAATTCTAACTGAGAAAAATTTTCAGATTTTTTTTACACATTAAAAAAAAAAGAAGAAGAATATGCAAAGCAGTAATTGACGAAAAATCATATTAGATGTCAAAAGGTTTTTTTTTTTTTTTTTCTAGAATACAAACATATGTATTCAAATATCATATTTGAAACTACTAATTATTTTTCAAGAAAAAAAGTTTTAGTCATTTTGTTTATGTTAAACGGATACATTATTTCAAAATATTACTTCAAAATATTTCTATAACGATTAACTCGCAATATTCAATCTACGGATGTCTTTTGGCCGAAGATTATAATGTCCCTATTCATCTTAATGTAATTACTGTTAATATTTTATGCTAGATATTTTGCTTCTTAAGAAATATAAAAACGGAAGTAAAAATATTTTAAAATCGCATGAATGCATAAATGGAAATTATCCTGCTGTTATATTATTAGATAGGCAAGCGTTTACACATGTGCTATAAAGGTAAATTGTTGGCTCGTGTCTGTAAAATGTTAATGAGAAACACGCTGTAATATGAAACGTAGCAACGTACCAATTATAGTGTCTCCATTCTAAATTTTGAAGTTTCATAAATGTTAATATTTACATATATTTCAATGGAAATGAATGATAAAACATTAAAATTGAAACATTTTATTGTAATTACTGAACTTTTTTTTTTTTATTACGAATGAATATGTTTGTATTTTTATGTTTAAATTTTTTGTCACAGAAATAGTTTCTTAGATTTCATATGAGGTCTTTCAGTACTTAATGAGAGAACTGTCTGAACTTTTGACGCCCTAAAAATGCTAAATAATTTACAAAATAAATAAACAAATAAGTATATATAATGAAAATGAAATTTAAATTGCATACTGTATTTAATTATATATATATATACATCATTTTAAAATTGCCCTCGTCAAAATTTAATTAAAATATTTTTCGTTTTGATTTTTGGAAAATATTATGAATAAATATAAAATTTTATTTTCAATGATCCCAGTCCTAATACTTATAAAAAATAAGATAACTATAATAAACAATTTTCTATTTTTTCAGTAAAAAATTTTTATTCGACTAAAATGTTTTTATTAAAATTAATACCTTTGACTTTAATAAAAATTTGAAAAATTCTTATACTTCAGTAAAATATTTAGATGCTCCAGAACTCATGTTTCGTTTAATTGTAAAATTCACCGAATTCTCAGACATATACAGCTATTAAACTCAAGCATATAACTTGACTCACACACAAAACACAGCATAACCATACTAAAATTAGTTACTTCAAATATTCTAGTGGAGTGATTCACTTCTGGTTCTGACATAGCAATTTCACGGTGCATTAATTCAGTTATTTAAAAAGATATAAAACACATTCTTTACCCATTTCAAACGACCATGAAATGCATGACAGACATATTTTATCAAGTTAATAAAACTATTATTTTTGTATGAAAAACATTATCTAAATTTTGTATGAAATGAAAGCGGATATATTAAATACGTTTTATGTATGGATCCATTTTATGGTTCAATAAAGCGTTATCTAAAATCATTTTAAATTTTATATTACTGGATCAAATCTGTAATTTCTTTCATCCTAAATCCTGGTAAGTTTAACTTAGACACCGTATTTTAAAGTAAAACGTTAATTTAGGTCTTTGTGTTCAAAAAGAAAAGAAAAGGTAGATGCGGGTTGATGATATGAAATCTCTTTTTCTTCTCAACTTATGAAAGCAAAACATTTATTTTTCTATTGAAGAGAAAAATTCTTAGCATTTACGAGGTAAATTTATACATGCAAAAAAGCAGATACATGTTAGAAATTATAATACAAAAATTGTTTTTGATCAATTTGTTTAAGATGGAGAAGAAAGATAAATGCGAACTTATGATTTGTGATTTTCTTTTTAATAATAATAATAATAAAGTCCGTACGGTTCATTGTGACGAGTAGGTTAAATGTTTTACCCTCAACAAGTTGCCACCATTTAGAAAAAAATTAAAGTTTATTATTAAACTTGTTGAAGAAATTAGTGTAGGTTATGTATAAATGAAGTTTTCAACAAATGAATTAATAAATACTCTTTTTGCGTGAATTTGAAATTTTCAAGTGGCCGCCACTCTGTTGGAATAAATTCAGTACTTCAAAAGTTATCGTGATGATAAATTTTGAGAGTGCCACACAATTTCAATGGATTGTCACTTAAAAACAAAATAGCGGAGCATGTTGACTAGCACACTCATTCAGAATATTTATAAGATAAGTCCGCTGTCGAAATTTCGTTTGAAATTATTCAGTATCTCAAAAGTTATCGTGATGGCGAAATTTCAAGTTGCCGTACATTGGAAAAAAGTGGCGGTGGAAGTTTCGCAGCAAATTCATTCAAAATTTTATGAACATAAATCTACTGCCCAACTTTGGTTTGGATTAGTTGAGTAATTCACAAATTTTCGTGGTGACAATTTTTAAAGTATCAGCTTTATTTTAAGTGTCTTCTACTTCCAAACAAAGTGGCGGAACTAGTTATCTAGCAAACTCATCGAAGATATTTGTAAAATAAATTATTTGACTAACTTTGGTTCGAAATAATTCAGTGTTTCAAAAGTTATCTTGATGAAAACTTTTCAAGTGGCCGTCACTTGGAAACAAAATGTCGAAGCATGTTTCTCAGTGACATCATCCAAGATATTTTTAACGCAAGTTCATTGTCAAACTTTGATTCGAATTAGTTCAGAACTTCAAAAATTATGAATGTACCAATTTTTCAAATTTCTGTCTTATTTCAAGTGGCTGCCACTTAGAAACAAAATAGCATTGCAAATTGCATAACGAATTTATACAAGTTATTTGATAAATATGTCAATTGTTCAGTTTTAGTGCGGATTAATTCATATTTTCAAAAGTTATCGTGATGACACATTTTCAAGTGGCCGCTTAATTTAACGTATTTGCAGGTAATCTAAAGTACGGTATTTGGAATGACGGACCAAAGAAGGATTTAAAATTTCAAGAGGCCACCACATAGAAACAAAATGGCAGAGCAACTAAGTTAACCAACTCATCCAAGATATTTGTAAAACAACTGTGCAACTTTGGTTTGTTATGATCAATTATTTTGGAAATTACATTTATGACAAATTTTCAATTATATGTATATTACAATTATAAAATTATTGAAGCACAAATCCGCATTTTCTTTTTTTCTTTTTTTTTTTATTTGATCACTAATTTTTATCATCAATTTACTCTTTTATAAACAGTATAAGACCAGTATCATGACTCGACAAATATTTACTTAACAAAACAGTATTAAGTTCACATTTTTTAAATACGAATTATCGCTAGCACTTCAATAATGTTGCTGCTGACTGTATATACAGAAAGAAAGTGAGAGAAACTAAGAGTGATTGCAATAGGAAGATTTCTAAAGAAATTAATTTAAAATATGTAAAAAAAAGAAGAAAAAATTACTATTTGATTAAAAACTTGTTATTTGACAGTTTTTAAGTCTTAAAGGGTTGGTTGGTTGGGTTTTACGCCGCACTATTGCTGCGTAATGATCAATTGGCGACGTTCTAGGATTCGGGAAAGACGTTCTAGGTCCGGGAACATGCCATCACAATTTTGATCCTCCACGGAAGGGATGGCTCTCCGATTCGGTAACCCCCAGAGGTATAATTTTGACGGGAACATGAAGGACATTGCGACCACGACAGATTTTACGTACACCAGCCACCATTCGTGAGTACCGAACCCACAATATTCCAATTACGATCCTGACGCTCTATCGACTGGGCTACCGCGGCCTCAGTTTTAAAGGGACAAAGGATGATGAAAATTATCAAAATAGATTCAATTAAAATATCGAGATAATTTGTATAAAACGCATGAAGTTACATATAATATTTATGAAATAATAATATTCTACAGTTCCTCAAATGTCATTTAAAATTCCTTAGAAATTTTTTTATATTAAAATTTATTTTTATTGGATTCTGAATTTCGGGAATAACCAGTTACTTATACATAGTTGCCAACATTGTAACCCTTTCGCGACGGAAGGTCGCTCAAACCCTATTTATGTATATCTCAAATCCTATGGACATACAATGCCATTTTGTGCAAGAAATTACAGTGTTTAATACGTTCCAGGTCCCTGTGGCACAAATGTTGGATACTCGGGGGTGAATGAGAAAACGCTTTGGCAACCGGAGAAATGAGTGCGTTTCTTGCTGGCACGTATTTGTGACAATCGGCATGAAAGGGTTAATTTATTCCGGAGCAATTTTAACCCCTCCTTTATTTCATGCCCCTTTTATTTTATGAGTATTTTTATTATTTAATCGTAGTTATATATCGGAGAATAGTTCTATAAATTAAGTGGTACGAAATAAAGGCGGGCTAATTATGCTTGGAATAAAATAAAATATTGGCATCTATGCCCATGCAAATTTGTATTCATTGAATCCTTATAAAAACTTGTATGACTGTTAGCCCGTGTATTTGTCACAAAAGCTAATATTCATTTTTAAATTAAGAAATCTTTACTTTTATTTCGAACTCTTAAATACAAATAAATGACAAAAATTCATAAAAAATTAAAATTTTACCTATTTTTTGTTTGTAATTGATTCTGTAATTGAAATATAAAAAAATAAATACTAGATGTGTTTAGTTACTTACAAACAATGCATAGTAAAAAGAAAAAAAAAATGGGGATTTAAAATAATTTATATTTAGCACGAAGAATTTTGAAAATAGTCATTATTTTGTATTATTTTGTCCATAAAAGATGTTTTTCCATATCTAATATTGCTTTGTATCCTTTAGAACATGCTCTATTGATTTTTTTTTTTTTTTTTTAAGTTAGGTTTCATGACAGTAAAGGATGTAAAGGATTTAGGAAGCGATAAAAAATATAATAATAATAATAATAATAGTAAATTTCAACGTTTCTGTATCCTTAAAGAATCTGGAGAATGATACAATTTTTATAAAACATTAGACTAAAAGTTAAAAATTTTGATAAATATTTAGGAAATGACATACAGGGTGTTTATAATTAAAGTTACGATTTCAAATATCTCTAATTTAAAACTACCCAAGAACACGATTCGACGTGGATTTATTCAACAAAGCCGTATTAATTGTACCTTTTTTATGTAGATATTATTGCTAGATCTTTTGCTGGCGTCTGTACACCAACTTTCAACCAGAACTTTTATACTTAAAACCGAAATATTTATCATAAAACAAGTCTTTATTTTAAAATTTTATGTCTTATAAATTTTTGTACTATTTTCATTATTTGATTAAAAAAAAAAAAAAAAAAAAAAAAAAAAAACATAAAAATATTAATAAGTAAATGCATTTTTCTTCTTCTTTCTTTCTTTCTTTTTTTTTTTTTGAACGTTATTCTGTAAAAAGATATCTTTGAAATTATCCAGGCTTATAAAATGTAAATGTATTTTTTTAAACTTCTTTTGTAAATTTAATATCATAAAAATATCGGTATATAAGTTTTTAATTTGAAAATGGATATGTATGTGTATGGGAAACCCTTATTTTTATTCTATCTGAAAAATGGTAATATATAGAGCATAAAAATGTAATGAAAAAACAACAACAATTTTAATGATCTACTGGAATACTGTGGCAAAAAAACATTTTTAAATAGGAAAACACATAAAAATATTTGTAAGCAAATGCATTTTTTTTATATATAAACGTTATTCTGTAAAACGATATTTTTGAAATCTGTGAAATTATCTAGACTTATAAAATGCAATTTTTTTTCTTGTAAATTTAATATAAAAAATATCAGTATATAAGTTTTTAATTTTAGAATGGATATATATGTATATGGATACTTTTTTGAAATAACTCATTATAATTTGGTATTTTATTTATTTTATTTTATTTATTTATTCTTTTTTTTATTTTTTATTTATTTATTTACCTTTTTTGTCTGTGTGTGTGAAGGGAAGAGTTTATATTCGAAAACATTTAAAGGTTGGAAACCCACTTATTTTTCAATAATCAATCGATCGAATTTGACAACAATAAAAATAACAATTCAGAACATGCAGTATTATTATTATTATTATTACTTTTTTTTTTTCAAAAACTAAAGCAGAAATCAAATTGTTTTCTAGGCTTGACATGTCAACTCTTTATCTACTGATATATTCCGGTCAGTATAAGACATGTGCAAATTGTTCAAATGAAAGTTTGATGTTAAAAATCGACTGAGTTTATTCAGTGGTAGCATTGAAGAATTATTGCATGAACCCGAAAATGATTCTTAGCCTGGTCACATTCCGCTCTTCAATCCAACTCTTCTTAAAATAAATTCGTATTTTCCTCATATATATATATATATATACCTTCCTATTATATATAGTCATACGTTTAGTCAAAATTAGAACTTCCGAAATAAGAATATTTCGGTTTTTTGTAGAATATTATTTAGAAGGTCTCTACTATATGCTTTGATTAATTTCAATTTAAATCTTGCCTGTTCAATTACTTTCTTTTAGAGTTCCCATTATACTATAGATATGGGAAGCTAGGTATTAATGAAAATTTTCTATTTCAGAATTCAACTTTTTTTTTTCTTTACTGGGATATGAGGTATCCGAATGTAAATCTGCTATCTTGAGGCTATTCAGTTTATTAATTTGTTAATTTGTACAGACATTATCTCAAGAATGAATCATCGTAAAGACGCTAGACTAATTTTAACATATCACTTTTGGTACTGGCAAAAGTGTTGTCCAAACTTCTGGTCAATCCATATTCTGCTGTTTATTTTTTCTTCGGTAAATATCGCTGATTTCCATTTCAGTGTACATGATACATGATTTAGATCTCCTAACACTTTTTGTGACTTACGAGGCGGCTCGGAGCTGGCGTTTCCTTTCTTTTACAGTGAACCGTTGTTCATGTTTCTTAAATTTATCTACGAATAACCATTCTTATACTATTAAAAATTCACCACATCTTAATTTTAAAGAATTAAAAGCGTAGCAACCAAAATACTTTTAATAATTGACTCCAGACTACATTTTCTTACTACATTTTTTGTAAATATGCTAAATATAAAATTAGGAAGATACAATTTCGTTTAGTTACTTGATGCTTCATTTTAAATATTCTACAATAATATAATTGCGACAAGAATTTTTAACGGTTAGAAAGATTTTGCAAATAAAAATATAGTTGATATGATTTTTATTGTAATATGTAAAATATAATACTTTTTGTAATGTTTAAAATTTTCTAAAATACCAATCATTTCTATTTATAAATATTATTTATAACAAGGGAGGGAAAAATTATTTGTCACTGAGAGGAAATTAAATTTATTTATGATTTGCTTGTTCCTTTATGGCACAGTCACAAAAACTTACGTTTTGCTCTGTAATCGATTTACGCCTAAAATCTTTTATATCATTTATTGTCGTGTAGACGAAAAATGAAGCCTTAGAGACCTTAGTGAATTTCAGTATTTCATTTGAAAAAACATTCGTAACTCTATATAATTCCTTTAATAGGCTACAGTTTATATATTGTTTAGGCAATAAAAATTCTTATTTGTTTTAAAGTGAAGATAAAATAAATTTTAAAACATGTGTTGAATCAACCGCAGCGGATATGCTAGCGCCAGTTCACCATTCGCAGACAGACATGTGATTCCAAAGAAGAAACTTTTTAACCTTTCTTTTTACTTTTTCTTACACATAAGGTAGAGAAAATATTGTTTTTGGCTCAAATTTTTGAAATTGATTTTTTGTTATATTTATACGTTTTGAGGTCCTTTGAATCCAAAAATCATGTTTTTATAGGTTTGTTTGTGTGTGCGTCCGTCTGTGTGTCTGTCTGTTATCAGCATATCTCAAAAATAAATTATAGCAGAAAGTCCAAACTTGGTATTCTAAATGTGTATCATATAGGGATGATACGCTAAAGTTTTCGTTGAGATCAAGCAAATGGTTCGTGTACAGGGACACCCAAGAAAATTCAAATACATTACGTCTATGGGGGAAATATCAGGTAAGAAGATACATCTATACATCTAAATAATATAAATATTTATTTCTGAACTCGGTGGCGCATTCTTAGCGCTTTATTAAACAGAATGAATAGCAATTAATCATTTATTCAAAAACAGAAGTAATGAAAATGATGAGCTTACCATTTCTGTTCTGAGGAGTCGGCTGTCCACTTAGCTGAATATTTTATTCTATATTACCATTATTAATTTCTTCTCTGTAAAGTAATTGTATTATTAATATAACGAAGAAATTAATCTTGACATGTTCTTTGGGTTTAAAACGTACATTTAATAGAAAAGAAAAATAAAAGTAAAATAAAAAAAGGAGCGAGAATTAATCTCACTCTACATTACAAAGCATAAACACTAACTGAACTGGAATCTATTCTGATGAAAAACGTACAGGTGTGGAATCACGTTGTACAGTTCTAATAATAGATCTTCACCCCTTGAAAGAAAGGGAATGGAAAATTGGGAGGGTGGAAACAGATACACTTTTGTTCTTATTATAATGTTCGTTTTTCTTCACGGAACACATTTTTGGAATAAATAAGTCTTTTCGAGTTTGTAGTTTTCTGTCACCCCTCCTCAAACGAGGAATAGTGTCTTAGTTCCAAATTGTCGCGGTGTTTCAGAAAGATTGGCTTAGGAGTAGGTTTTGTCAACACATCTGCAGTCATTAATTTACTCTGCAGATATTTTAGAGAAATAATCCCTTTCTCACACAGGTTTTACACGCTGTGGTATCGAATGTCAATGTGCTTGGAATGTGCTGTGTGTTTGGGCGATTCGATCATTTTGATTGTAGACTGATTGTCGTCGAATAATCTTATGGGTAATTCTTGTGGTAAGTCGAGGTCCTCTAGTACCCTGGTGAGCCATAATATCTCTTGTCCAGCGTTTGCGGCTGATATGAATTCTGCTTCACCAGAAAATAGAGCTACACACGTTTGCTTTTTCGATGTCCACTAGATTGGTGTTTTTCTTACTAAGAATAGATTTCCTGTCATCGATTTGCGATCAGATTTATCACCGGCCCAATCGGCATCGGCGTAACTGGTTAGTATAGGTTTTTCCTTTCCGCTTATAACCAAATTCAATTTTTCAGTGGTTTTTAAATAACATATGATCTTTTTCGCAGCATCCCAGTCTTGCTGCCTGGGCTTCTCATTTCGTCTACTTAGAATATTGACAACTGCTGCAATGTCAGGTCTAGAGATAGTAGCTATATATAATAGGGATCCGATGGCTTGTCTGTATTTTGTATTGTTGTTTAGTAGATTATCGTCTGAGGCATTATCCAGATAGCCAGGATTCATAGGTATATTTGTGGGCTTAGCGTTTTGAAGATTGAATTTTTCTACGAGTTCTTTAATTTTAGATCTTTGGTTTATAAAGTATTCTCCTTGTTTAGATTTTTGTATGTTGATGCCGAGGTAGTAACTTATTTCCCCGAGATTTTTGAGCTCGTATTTTTCACTAAGTTTCTCGATAGTTTCTTCTATTTGTTGGTCCGACCCTGATATTAAAAGGTCGTCCACATAAATAATTATATGTATGGGGTTTGTTTCATTTTTCCTAAACAGGCAGGCATCTGCTGTGCTTTGTGTAAAACCGAATTCTTTTAGAGTTTCACCAATTTTCAAATGCCATGATCTGGCGGCTTGCTTAAGACCATAAAGGGCCTTTTCAAGTTTCCAAACTTTGTTTTCGTTTCCTGGTAAAATATAGCCTTTAGGCTGTTCCATGTATACTATTTTATCTAAGTCTCCATGCAGGAAGGCAGTTTTAATATCAATATGGTGAACCTGTCTGTTTCTGTGAGCAGCACTGGCTAAAAAGGCTCTAATTGTGCTATGGGATACCACCGGGGCAAAAGTTTCGTGAAAGTCTTCGCCATATTTTTGGCTGAAGCCCTTCGCTACCAATCTTGCTTTATATTTGGCTATTTTGCCTGAGGAGTCATATTTGACCTTATAAGTCCATTTGGACCCAATTACTTTTCTTCCTGGTGGAGGTTCTCCCAATGTGAATGTTTTGTTTTGGATTAAGGAATTCATTTCTTCCTGCATTGCGTTTGACCAGTTCTGTTTTTCTTGTGGGTTTGTTATGTTGAGAAAATCATTATAATCTTTAGGTTCATTAGCCTCAAAGTTTTCTGCTAAGTAAATAAGCCTTTCGGGAGGTACACCTTTATTGTGTCTATTTGACCTTCTCAAGGTGTCATTTGTGTTGTGTTCACTAGTGATATTTTGATCTGGTGAACTTATGTCAATTTTGACAATTTCGCGCCCTATATGCGATTCTGTGTCGGAGTGTTCATTTGTATTATTTTCTGAGAGTAATTTTATTTCATTGTTTTCTCCTGAATTGTTTATAGTATTTTCAATGAATTTAACTGTTCTTGCAAGTATTACGTGGTCATTTTTCAAGTAGATTCTATACGCTTTAGCGCTGTTATCATAGCCGACAAAAATGCCTTCTCGGGCTTTGTCATCTAATTTACCCCGTTTACTTTTATGAATGTAAGCATAGGCTTTACAGCCAAAAGTTTTTAAGTTATTTAAATTTGGTTTGCTACCATGCCATAATTCGTAAGGAGTTTTTGTAGTGGCTTTTGTAGGTAGTCTGTTTTGGAGGTAATTGGCGGTGTTCAAAGCTTCTCCCCACAATTTTTTGTCTAAGTTGGCTTCTGATAAAAGTGTACGTGTCATTTCGATTAGTGTACGATTCTTTCTTTCCGCAACCCCATTTTGGGCTGGGCAATGTGGTACGGTGAGCTGATGGTGAATACCATTTTCTTTAAGAAACTCTTCTACATTTTTGCTCATGTACTCGCCACCATTATCTGACCTTATTGTTTCTGGTTTCTTTCCAAATTTGTTTGTGGTAAAGTTGACGTATTCTTTTAATTTCTCGATTACTTCGCTCTTTTTACTTAGAAAATAAATCATTGTATACCTAGAATAATCGTCAACAAAAGTTAAGAAATATGATTTACCACCTATTGTTGGTACCTGAATAGGTCCGCAAACATCGCTATGTACTAATTCTAGTATTTGTTTTCCCCTATTTTCTGCAATTTTTGGATACGGGGTGTCAGTCAGTTTTGTTTTGATGCAAGTTTCGCATGTTATCTCGTGTTTGCAGTTATTGATTTTTATTCCCAGAACTAACTGATTTTTGTTTAGTTCTTTAATGGAGTTGAAATTTTTATGTCCCATGCGTTTATGCCATAGAGTAATACAGTTAGGATTTTGGCATTCTTCAGTCAGGTATGTGTTATATTTGTTTATTGGCATGGGCAAATTTAACTCATATAAGTTGTTATTTTTTGTACCCTCTAAAATTGTTTCATTTTTCATAGAGATGTAACACTTTTGTTTAGTGAACGTGACTTTACAGCCATTTTGGGTGGCTTTGTGTACAGATATTAAGTTTGCCTTTAATTCTGGAACATATAAAACATCCTTTAGTGTTAGTTCCCTTTTTTGTTTATTTGGATCTAGGTATTCAATTTTTATTTCTCCTGAACCAAGTGAAGTGAGGGTGTTACCGTTTGCTACACATACTTGCGATTTTTGTGACTCATCTAAATTAACGAAAAGGTCTATATTGTTGCTTATGTGCGATGAGGAACCACTGTCAATTATAAAGTTGTTCGTCATTGTGTTTTGAGTCGTGAAAGCCATTTGTTTTGTTTGTGATGTTATTTGCTTCATTTGTTTTGAATGGCTTTGTTGTTGTGTATGTGTGTGTGGCAACTCATCATTGTGTGTCACTAACTGTGAGGAATTGGTTGTTCTGAATTTATTTCTAAATTGTTTGTTTTTAGTGTTATCAGCATTTCTGTTTTTCAGATGCCAGCACTCCGATTTATTGTAGTTTGTTTTCCTGCAGTACGTGCAGTATTTATTTTCCTTTTTGAAATTACTATTATACTGTTGTTTTTTATTTATATGAAAAGCTTTAGAAGAATTTGTATTGTTTTCGGAGACGTCTTTTCGACGATTGAATTCATCTAGCAATTTGCTGCTAACATAGTTAGGTGTGAGTTCATTTTCAGGGCGAGCTTCAAGGGCTATAATCAAGGTTTCATAACTTTTGGGTACGGAGCATAGTAACAGTGCAGAAATGTGCGCGAATTTAATTTCTTCCCCAATTGATTTCAATTTATCTATGATTTCCAACATTTTATTTATGTGGATTTGCATATCGCCACCTTCTTCTAGCTTCGTGCTATATAATTTTCTCAATAAGTATAATTTACTACTTAAGTTTGTTCTTTCGTGGATATCACGCAATTTATTCCATGTTTCTAGAGCTGTTTGGCATTGTTTGATGTGGATGATTTGAGCGTCATCAATGAACAAATTTATGATTGCTCGCGCTTTATTGTCTTTTTTTCGCCATACATCTGTTATAGGATTTGGCGGGTCATCTGTAATAACCTCATATAATTCATCCTTCATGAGATACATTTGCATTTTAAACTTCCAAACTGAATAATTTTCAGAATTTAGTTTCTCAATTGTTGGACTTTCCTTAAAGGATGCCATTTTCTGATTTCTTTTTATTTATAGTGAATACTATATCTTTGAGAAGAATTTATTTTGTTTTGTTTTTATGATATTATTAATTCTTCAATTTTTCAGAAAACAGGGTTTCTTAATTTTCTTAATTCAAAAAAATGTACGAATGCATTTATTTCATATTCTTAATATGATTTCAAACACTGAATACTTATTTTGTTAAATAGTAATATAATTTAATATATGTGTTTTATTTTCATATTAATTTACTTTTATATATTTTTCCCTTTATCTTCGGGACAGCCAGACAATTTATAAAATACCTATATTTTAAAGGTAAGCTTTAATATGTTTATTTAAGAACAATAGTAACAATAATAAATTGTTTAGTTTTTTTTTTTTCTTCATCTATTTAATAATCCTTCTGTCACATAATCTAATATAAATATTTATTTCTGCACTCGGTGGCGCATTCTTAGCGCTTTATTAAACAGAATGAATAGCAATTAATCATTTATTCAAAAACAGAAGTAATGAAAATGATGAGCTTACCATTTCTGTTCTGAGGAGTCGGCTGTCCACTTAGCTGAATATTTTATTCTATATTACCATTATTAATTTCTTCTCTGTAAAGTAATTGTATTATTAATATAACGAAGAAATTAATCTTGACATGTTCTTTGGGTTTAAAACGTACATTTAATGGAAAAGAAAAATAAAAGTAAAATAAAAAAAGGAGCGAGAATTAATCTCACTCTACATTACAAAGCATAAACACTAACTGAACTGGAATCTATTCTGATGAAAAACGTACAGGTGTGGAATCACGTGGTACAGTTCTATAAATAGATCTTCACCCCTTGAAAAAAGGGAATGGAAAATTGGGAGGGTGGAAACAGATACACTTTTGTTCTTATTATAATGTTCGGTTTTCTTCACGGAACACATTTTTGGAATAAATAAGTCTTTTCGAGTTTGTAGTTTTCTGTCACTATAGACTGCACTAAACCAAATGAAACGAATATATATATTTTTATATGCGTAAAAACATGTTTCATGTGGAATATAGTATAGAAATCATTCACTGTTCATTTACAGGGCTGCACAAAATAACTAGAATATAGTGCGGCAATACTGGAAAATTGATGGAAGTGTACTTCAGGTTGTGCTGTGTGTTATTAATATAGGATTATATTTATGCGCATCATGTTATGTGTACATAACTTTTAGAAGGTACACAGGGCTGTCAGTATTTAAGCTATAACATTCTTTTGTATTGTTAGTGGAAGCACTTTAGCGTTATTTTTTACCATGTCTAGAAAAGCTGCTCTGGAATTCAAATTAATTCCTGATAGCCATATGATATATAATGTATTTTTCTAAGCTAAATATTCATTTTTTTTTTTTTTTTTTTTTTTTTTTTTTTTTATTATTTACAAGTTTTGAGGCTTCCCCAATACCGAAGTTAAGTTTTTAAAGTTTGATGTTTGCTTGTCTTTGCTAGAGTAAATTAAAAACAAATTATTTCAGGCGATCCAGATGTTGTATTTTGAAGTTGTTACTATAGAAATGTTTGTTCAAAATTAGTAAGTTTCAAGGAATGCTGCGTGTGAAAGTCGTGTGAATAATTTTGAGCTTTAGAATTATGAGCTTTAGAATTTAATGAGCTTAAGAATTATGAACTATTAATGAGCTTTAGAATTCAATAACGGATGTACTTCTATATAAATATTGGTATAATAATGAGAATTAATTGTCACCTAGAACTAATTGTCAAATAAAGCTGTTTCGAAGACTCATTTGAATTGTTTTAACATAGGTTTACATGACAGTGCTCGTTATCTTACTCTTTAATCTCCAATCTTTATCAATAATATTAAATTTCAGGGTAAGAGAAAGCCTCGTGAGGGACACATCAGACTATTTTTTGTTATTGTTGATATATTCTTCATTCAAGTAAAATATATGTTTATACTTAGTCGATTCAAAACCATGTTGCATGAACTATTATTCTGAGTGAAGCTTTTATTCTTTATTTTGTTATAATTCATTAAGTTAGAAAAAATGTATAATATTTCTAATTCGAAACTCCCTTAAAAAAATAGTCCATATAAGGATTGTGTAAAACGATGATATTCTATTTGTTTCATCAATATTCTGAATGGGAAGACTGTCATTAGATTCAAGTTGATAATTAATTCGGATTCGTCTTTTTCTTGATATGTAGTTCTTCGTTCAAGCATCGAGGGAAATTCGGGAGAAGGTGAGTAAGATTTAATTTAATATTATGCATATAAAAATAAAGTTTAGTTTTTGCTAGATTTATTATTTATTCGGATTGGAATTCCTATTGTTTAATTCAAATTCTAATTAGTCAAACAACATGTATCTCAAAAGTGGGGCTGAAGAATAAAATTAGCTTTGTCACCTCCGCTGAATCAATTACAAAAAAAAAAAAAAGAAAAGAAACCCTCCAAAATTTTTAAATTGCACAATACAATGGCATTTTTGTATTACATTTAAAAGTGAACTTCCTAAATTAATATCATAATTTCTATGTAATGAGCAAAGGCTGTAATTTAAAAATATTGAAAATGTATCTATTTAAAACTAGCATGTTGTGGACCTTACAAAACTTTTTTGTATATCATTCTACGTAACAGCGCCGTTTAGGGTGTTACATGCACAAAGGTTTAACCATAGCTTCTCACAATAAAGATTTTATACGTGTAGCTTAGTGCTTATATAATCATCAGATGCTGAGATGTAGCTCTGGGAAAAAGCATAGGTGGTGAGTAATCTTAGTCCAATCAGTAGGCCGATATGCACGCAAATTATGTCAACATTCGTTTTTACAATGGTTTGAACAGGGGACAGTCTCCGCTCATCGCTCTTAGAGCTATGCTGGGCGCTTCAGTGTCTCGGGCAACAAGTGTCCGAGACAGAGGTAACTGCTCCGAACGTTTATTGAGAATTCAACAAGCATTTACAAAATTCGCCAGGCATTGAGACTCAACCGACAGAGGGAGATAATTTATTTATAGCAGGTGTGCCGGGATTAAACCCCACGCGACAGAGGGCACAAAGAGGAATAAATAGCTTTATTAAGACTTTACAATGAGAAGTTTAGTCTATGATTTCCTTATCTGAGTCCATAATTAAGTATTTCAGTTCATTCGTTTTAGTCTGTGATTTGGTTTAGGAGCATCGATAAAGTCTTTTTGATATTTGCTTGTTGTTGCCGGGCTTTCGCCCCACGAGTCAAGGGGCAACAGTGGTTTATTTGGTAACGTTGCTGCACAAGTTTGGAGTAGTGCTGCAGAACTGAGTGGCTTGGGATGATCACAATTGTAGGTTACAACTTGAGCCAGTAGGAAGAAGCTTGGAGGTTAATCTGTTAAATTAGTAATATCTTTTAAAAGTGCGTAGATTTTATTTAGTTTTTGGATTAAGGAGGGTATAGTGATGATATTATCTAACCAGTTTACTGGTCTTGGGCATGGGTTTCGTAGGTGAAAACTGGAGGTAAGGGGACAGTTGAAGTAGTAATGGGAAGCAGTGCCTTCCTCACCACAAGGGCACAGGGGTGAGCGTCGTCGGTGGAACCTATAAAGGTATGCTTGAAACGGGCCATGACCCGTGAGAAAGTCCGTGATAGGAGAAGTAAGGGTCCAAGTGTTTGAAGTGGGATTTGGGATCAGGTTATAAGTATATCTGCCTTTGAAGGAGTTATCCCATAAGGATTGCCAATTTTGTTTTCATTTGTCCTTGAGTCTAGATTTTACATAGGAAGGGGGGGGGGGCGGGTAAGTTAAAATCAATTGTTGCATGTTCTGTGGAAGTTTTTGCTAAATGATCTGCCATTTCGATCCCGACGACACCCCTGTGGGCAGAAACGTGTGCCAGGGAGATGATGGATTTTAGGTTATAGAGTTTAAGTTTTATTTTCAATATTATGGGGTGCCTACTTCTGTAGCGGGCAATGGATTGCAGGCCCGAAAGGCTGCCGCTAAAGATGTTAATACTTGGGTAAGAATGAACATTTTCCTCAGCCCATTCGACAGCTTTAAGGATGGCAAATAATTCCGCCTGAAAGACTGAATTGTGGTTTTCGAGCCTGCAGGACCTCTGAAAGATGGTTTCATTGTTGTTAAGGACACAGAGTGCAGCCGCTACTCCGTGTTCAATCTTGAAGCCATCTGTAAAGATCGCCACAGGAGCTAGGGGGGGAAGCTATTAATGTTACAGTTGGTGAGAGAAGATGCAACATCCTTTCCCGGATGGATATTCCAGCTGTTTGTAAGGGATTGTATATTTAGATTAGAGAAAAGAGAGTTTGCAAGCTGAGTATTATTTAATTGAAGAATATTAGTTTTTTGAGCCGCCTAATTAATAATAAAATAATTCCGCCTGAAAGACTGAATTGTGGTTTTCGAGCCTGCAGGACCACTGAAAGATGGTTTCATTGTTGTTAAGGACACAGAGTGCAGCCACTACTCCGTGTTCAGTCTTGGAGCCATCTGTAAAGATTGCCACAGGAGCTAGGGGGGGAAAGCTATTAATGTTACAGTTGGTGAGAGAAGATGCAACATCCTTTACCGGATGGATATTCCAGCGGTTTGTAAGGGATTATATATTAAGATTAGAGAAAAGAGAGTTTGCAAGCTGAGTATTATTTAATTGAAGAATATTAGTTTTTTGAAGTTGTAGGTGGGCATGAGGAATTCCTGTAACAACGGTCAGGGCGTCAATGGAGATAGTTTTATAACCTCGGGGGATTTGAAGGATGAAAGGTCTTTGTACTGAGTCGAATTTGGTTTTGTTTGCCGCCAACAGGTGACCTCCCCAGACGCCCGCGCCATATGTCAGGATCTTGTTCAAAGCATGATCAAAGCATGTTCGCAGGATCTGCCCTCTCTGAACCCGTACTGATTAGGATGGAGAAGGTTGTTAGATTCGAGATGGTAATTTAGTTGAGTTATTATTAGTTTTTCTAATAATTTGCAAAGAGTAGGTAGGAGGCAGATCGGTCTGTTCGAGGATGGTTCAGAGGGAAGCTTTGCTTGCTTTAGGAAATACACCACTTCCCCCTTTCTTAAGGTCTCCGGAAAGTACACCAAGTTAAGGCAAGAGTTGGTCCAGCTGTGAAAAACGTGAGGGATTGTGTAATAGGTATGTCTAAGAATTTTGAAATCTATATGATCTGGACCAGGAGCTTTGTTAACATTAAAACTATGCAGAATGGCTTTGACTTCTGCCTCCGTAAAGGGGTCATCCAAGGGAGACGAGAAGCTTTGGTGCTTTGAAGTTTGCGTATTTGCTTGTTCGGAATAAAGTTTCAGTAAGGTGCTCTAGGTTGTTACGTTTGGAGGACTGGGCTGGAGGACGTTCCAGTTTCAGCTTAGTGGGTGTAAAAACTTATTGCTGAAAAATTTTTTAGCTGTGCCGAAAACGTTTGTTTGTGTTCTAGAGAACTTTCTCCATGCGGTGTTTTTAGCCGTGTTGATTTGTTTTTTGAATTCAGCCGAGAGTTGTTTTATTTTCTGTTTGTGAAGGGGGGATGGATTCTGGAGCAACGTATTTTTGTTGTCTCCTTAAGGCTGTAAACTTGTTCCACATGGATCTGAGTTGGGGGGACCAGAAGTTGTAGGTGAACCGCCGATCCGATTTCTTGAGTTTAAATTCCGAGGAGGCAGCTGAGTGGATTGTGTTGATTAAGTTGACTGTGAGTTGCTCTAGTTGATTTGTGTTGGTTACCATTGTTATATGTTGTTGTAGGTGTGAGGCGGATTCTTGAAGAATTTTGCAAAATTTCTTAAAGTTGCCTTTTTTCGTGGCGAATCTCTTGCATAGTGTAATCGTAGGAATGGTGGTGATTGAATATGTGATGTAATTGTGGTCTGAATTGTTATGTATGTCGAGGACTGACCAGTCGTTAATTTTGGCGAAGGTCTTAGGATTTACGATTGTGAAATCTGGCCAGGCTCTCGCATTGTTTTTCTGGGATGTTGGTTTTGAATTTTCAATGTTTGCTATGCTGAGATTATTCGAGGCTATGAATTCTATGAGGCTGCTATCCCTCGCGTCTTCGCTTGGACAACACCAAAGCGGGGAGTTGGCGTTTAGGTCGCAGTCACATAGAAAGAGTGTTTTTTGTGAAATAATGTGCTGCTTTTACAATGATTGTCTGATGTATCATCATATTCAGTGCATTTATATGCCATAGAAGCTTACATTTAATCTTTATTTCACGGGGTAAATTACAGCACAGCAGCACCACCTGTTGACCAATATGCATTCAAAGTTAATCAGCATAATGTTTCATAATACTCCTCTTACATATCAAATTTCGTTCGATTAAACACAATAGAAATTGAGATATAGCCTTTCCTTAAAATGGACTAATCGCTGTATGGCAGCTCCAGCTGTTGAGCGATTTGCACCAAAAGTAGATAGGCATTAATTTATGTCCAGGTGCAACTAGAAATACATTTGCATGAAATTCTGCACTGTAGCTCCTGAGATACAGTTGCCAGAAAATTTTTGTCACACACGCACATACACAGACAGGCATTTTCTAAAAATAGTCAAATCCTGTTCTGAATTTTTCAAAACGTGTAAATCTAAAACTGAAAATTGAAATTTTTTTTAATCCATTATATAGCTTCTATCGAATACAGAAGAAAGTATAAATAGTTACCGAAAATTATTTTTTCTAAAGAAAAATTAGAAATTTTTATTTTTTAGAAAATTTTTATTTTATAAAGGAAAAGCAAATGTGTTAATTATCGTGCATTCTTTAAGTGGTACTTCAAAGTTTTAGCTTTTAGGTTCAAATCTTCATTCTTATAAGTTCTTTGTAATTAATAATAAGCAAAGTATCATAATGAAACTTTTTCATCAATAGTTTCTCTCAAAAATTCACACAAGTCTTGACTTAATAAGAATGAAACTTTCAAGCTCATGACACGCATATATTCGACTATAAAAGTTCCAAGGATTGTTTGCAATTAATTATGTCGATAAAAATTCTACCAGCTTCATTAAACCTTAATTTCAGAGAACTAAAACCATGGCAACCAAAAGATACTCAATAATTTACTGTAACTTTTCATGACACTATTTCATTTTCATCCGATACTTCAGGATAACAAATTAACCTCAGAATATTTTTTGCTACTACACTTTTCTTAATTATGCAAAGCATAAAATAAAACACATATTCTATCTTTCAGATAAATGAAGCATAATTGTAAATATTTCATAACAGATCGATCTCATCAAGACATTTTGATAGTTAAAAATATTTTAGAAATTCATATTCACATTGTATTTTCACTTGGTGTTTTCTATTACCTTAAGCAATAAAATCTAATGTAATTTATAAACTTTCTCATTTTTTATCGTTAGTCAATCCTATATATTTATGAAAAAGGAAAAAGATTTCTCACTGATTAAAACTTAACCAAAATATTTAAACCCATTTTAGTTTATACCCAAACTATATATAGGTATATCCAAACTTAAAAATTCGTGAAAATCTTTGACTTAAAATTTTGACCTTTTTGACATGTTTTGAGGGGTGAGGAATCCGAAAATAACAAAACTGTTTTGCTTTCTGTCAGTAAAGAGGTCTATTAGTTTGTTAGGTGTTTGTTTGTTTGTATGTTACTGTTGACGCATGCGCGCCACCCGTCGTTGATCACATGTCATAAGAGAAGAAAAAAAATAGTTGGCATAGGTGGACTCCACGTATTTGTTTCCACACATTTTAATTATGGTAAAAAACTATCAAAGTAAAATTGGCATATCGCACCCCGGCAAGACAAATGACACAACTTAAAAAGGCAGTGTTTGAGAACAATCAGCTTAAAGATAGTATAAAGAATGACTTTGGCTATAATAAAACTAACATGAATGCCTCTCAGGTAGATGAATTTTGAGAATTATAGATGCGACATTTTCCGCGTTCATTGGGGGCATTTTATACGCATTTTTCAATAACATAAACCCAAATTTCCCAATTTCTGCCATATATTGTAACTGACCGATAAAGGTTTAGCTGCAAATGCAATTTTTTCTGAAGATGAGGATAAGTCCAATCGCTTAAGCACCCCGAAAAGCCTTTAACCCCAAATTTTGATCAAAATTCCTATAACAATTCCTATAACAGTTGGTTAAAAACCTTGTTACCAAATATCTTTAAGCCACTTGTCACTTTATCTACCAGCATAGAGCTTGTCGCGTGGGAGACCTGTCTCTAGCGGCCTTTGTAATTTTTTTTTTTTTTTTTTTTTTTTTTTAAGAGTTTAAATAAACTTCGGAAGAGGGGCCTAGCATAGCTGGAATCGCTCGACACTGCTCCTAGAGCGGTGAACGGCACCTCTTCCCTGTTAATCATTTATAAAAATCGCTATACCCATTTCTAAGTAAATTTCTGCCATATATTGCAATGGGCTAACGGGTTGACAGCGAATGAGATTTTTCTGAAGAAGAGAATATTTCCAATCGCTTTTTCTCACCAAAAAATCCCTAACTTTAAACTTTCATGAAAATCGCTATGTCTAATTTCGTGTAAACCATATATCTGCCATACGTTGCAATTGGTCTTTAAAGGTTTAACAGCGAACGCGAAAGTTTCTGAAGATGAAAATATTTCCAATCGTTTATGTACCCCTAAACTTTCATCCAAAATCTCTATATCGATTTCCGAGTAAATCCAATTTCAGTCATATGTTGAAATTGGTCGATAAAGGCTTAACTGAGAACGCAAATTTTTCTGAAGATGAGAGTAAGTCCAATCGTTTTAGCACCTCCCCGCAAACACTTAATCCCAAACTTTCAACAAAATCGCTATATCCATTTCCGAGTAAACCCGATTTCTGCTACGTTTTGCAATTGGCCGATAAAGGGTTAACTATGAACGCGAATTTATCTGAAGATGAGATCCAATCGTTTTTCTCATCAAAAATCCGTAACTCCAAACTTTCTTCAAAATCGCTTTCTCCATTTCCGCGTAAACCGAATTTCTGTCATATGTTGCAATTGGCCTTTAAAGGTTTATCTGTGAACACGAATTTTTCTGACGTTGAAGACAATTCTAATGGTTTAAGCACCCCCAAAAGCACTTAATTCCAAACTTTCATCAAAATCCCTATGACCGTTTCCGAGTAAACCCAATTTCTGCCATATGTTGCCATTGACCAATAAAGGATTAATAGCGAAGTCAATTTTTTTCTGAAGATAAGGGTTAATCCAAGCACCCCGAAAAACACTTAACTACAAACTTTTTTGAAAATCGCTATATGCATTTCCAAGTAAACCCAATTTCTGCTATATGATACTATGTGCCGATAAAGGGTTAACAGCGAGCACGAATTTTCCTACCTTGCGAAATTTTCAAAGTCGCATGTTTATAGTTAATGATGGTTCATCAATATAGTTCATCCCGGCATTATAACTGATATTTATCAGCTGGTCTTACATCTTTACGATACAAATATTTCTTTTCATGCACATTTAAGTGAAATTTTGTCCTATTCTCCCATGTTAAGAAAATCATAAATTTCGAATAAATTCTGAAGTTTTTTAGAATGTTACAAATATATAGGGTTTTTGCCAGTGTCATAAATAATATTTTAAAACTGGTCTGACCTCTCTGCGATCATTCGTTCGTGGGATATCGTGTAAACAGTCTAAAACACTAACGGGCTAACACACTAACACACTAACGGACTAACAAACTAACAGACACCCTACAGACGGACACCATACAAATTTTGCCTTTTTTTGATTTCTCACAACTGAAAACGTATAAAAAAGTCAAAAAACCTAGGTCGAAAATTTTCGCGATTACCTAAGTTCCCCATACCTATCGTATGATGGGGAACTAAAAATATGTTCTCTTTTAAGCAGTACGGTAAGAGTGCTGTTAGCACTATGACTTGACTTAGATGCGTTGTATAATTACTATTACAAACTAGTTTATTGGAAATATAACCATTTGAAATGTGGATAATAACTAACTTCATAAAGAAATTCACAATATTTCAAATGTTATTGGATAATTACTAAAAATTATGCCGAAATCCAAACTTTATTTAAGTATTTTATATTTGTATGTATGTAAATATTTTTATCGAGTTTACATTAAATAATATTAAAAAGGTCCATCGCGAGAATAATCTTTTGTAATAAAGTTTCTACAAAATACTGGTCCGTCGAGCTGGAGTGTTAATGAGAAAATGGATCAGCAACGACTCATTATTGATGAAACAGTGGGCCAACGAAGGGTTCAATACTTACCCAACTGAAACCTCCCTTAACTTAGGGAGCGACAACACGAAAGTATTAGGCATATCTTGGCAAACAAAAGATGACTGTTTGACCTTAGATGTTAAAGGAATTCTTGAATTTGTTGACACAGAAGAAAATACAAAGAACCATCTTGCAAACCATCGGGAAAATCGTCGAACCGATGGGGTTGCTTACACCATTTACTATCCGAATGAAATGTCTTACGCAAGAATTTTGGAACAGAAAGGTCGTGTTGGATGAAAATTTGCCTCGAGATGTATTAGAAATGTAGCTGGCTTGTTGTAAGGAGTTATCACTCCTTAGAGAACTTAGAGCCCCAAGACTTGTTCTAGATTCTTATAGTGAAGATGAAACACAACTACATGTGTTTTGTGATGCCTCTAAACTGACATATGGGGCTTCAGTTTACATAAAAGTTAAAAAACAGTTACTTTGGAAGTTAGTTTGCGTACGTTATCTCTGGAAGAAATTATTGCAGATAAGTCAAACTAGTTTTAAAATATTACTTATGACATTGGCAAGAACCCGACTAATTTGCAACGATTTAATTTTAAAAAATTTGTAAGTTATTCGAAAATTACGATTTTCTTAACGTGAGAGAATAGGAGATATTTAAGTTTAAATGTACATTAAAAAGAATATTTTTACTCTAAAGATTTCAGACTAGCTTTAAAATATCAATTAGAATGCTGGAATGAACATAATTAACCATGAAAAATGAACTTCGAAAACTTCGTAAGTTATTTCAAATTTGTGAAATTCTTAATATGGCAGAAATTTTGCATAAATGTCCATTCTCAGTGGTATTTTTATGTAAAGGCATCAGACCACTTTTTAAAACATTATGTAGGATGCTGGACAAAATAAACATCACTGACTACGAATTTTCTAATTTAAAAATTTCGCGAAGTATTCAAAATTTAGGACTTTCTTAACATGGTAGAATAGGGCAAAACTTCGCATAAATGTCCATTTTGAGGGATATTTTCACCGTAAAGATGACAGACCACGTTTAGAATGCCATTTATGATACTGTCTTGAACATAATTAATTACAAATGTTCTAATTTGAAAACTTCGTAAGTTCTTTTTAATTTTAACATTTTCTTAACATACCAGAAAAGAACAATATTTCACAGAATTTTGCATTATGGGCATCGTGGCATTGGAAATAGTATGGAATTGCATGATAAACTACAAAACTGTTCCCCAATAAAATAAATTAACCAATTAGGATAATGTACTGAACGGTGGATAGCCTATTAGTTGGGTTATTTCAGTCTCAAGCAACCGTATCAAGCAATCGGCCAGATTCATTTCTCTTAATAGAACTGTAGTATATCTTGTACTAGAAATTTATGAGAGTATATGTATGACGAGGAATTAAGCTGAGTCCACTTTTGACAAACAGTTTATTTACTTATTTTTTTGTTAAGGAAAAAAGTGAAGTGCATTAATTTCCTTATTTCAAAAAATTTTACTGTGCATGAACCTGACTTTGTATATTTCTGGGTGCTAGGACAACTATGATAAATATAAGACATCTTTGTTTTTGATGGGAAATATTGATTGAAATAATTTTCCAAAATAATTTTCCGAAATAATACTGAAAGGCTAAAAGAAATATTAGATTAAAAAAAAAAAAAAAAAAAAAAAACTGAACTTTTTAAGACAGTGTTTAATTATGATATAAACCCTCAAACAAGGTAACAGAAATACCTTTTTTATAAAAACTATATACAAAAAAAAAAAAAAAAAAAAAAAAAAAGAACAGAAAAAAATGCCAAAATGTTTGCAAAAACATTTTTTTTTTTTTTTTTTTTTAAACAGATGATAGAAAAAAATATTTATCAATTGCTTTGATAATAAATGCAATAAGAGGATAAAAAAAAAACTTGTTTAAAAAAAAAATCATGTAGTATTTTTCGACAAAAAAAAAAAAGGTGTGATGTCGAAGAAATATAGAAACCTTAAATTCGATGCATTGGCTGCACTCCAAAAATATTCATTTTAATAAAATTTATTATTTAAAATTTTTTGGATGATTATTCTTTAATATATGGCACAAAATATACTTTTATTTGCTAAGTATACTGTTCATTATACAAAATAAAAACTTGAAAAGAATGTTTGAACAAAATGAATAGCTACGCTTTAAAAATTATGTCAGATCATTATTTGTGTATTAGACTAAAAATATTTGAATAAACGTTTAATAATAAATGCTTTCTTACCCTTTTTTATTAATTTTTATGGCAATATAATTTTCCTTCCACAAATATTTATTTATAATTATTTGTATATAATATATAGTTAGGAAAATTTGTATCAAAACAGGATTTTTTTTCGGTAATTACGTATTTAATAAAAGAAAAGATTTTATTAAAGAATAATTAATTTTATTATTTTGCATGATATGAGAAAAAGTTATAAAGGAAAACTAATTAAGCTCTAAATTCCCTAATATGCAAAAAAATTACAAATTAAATAAATGTATAAAATAATAATAATAATAATTTTTTTTTGCTATTTATTGAAAATAATGACACGTGACCTTTTGGAAGACTGAAAGCAATTTTAAAAGGATAAGATTTTTTTTTAACACGCTTTTATTAGCTTCACCAGTATGTATGTTTGTATGTATGTTTGTAACCGCTCTGGGAACAAACAAAAAATCTACATGGTAAAAAAAAAGACTTTCCCTACGTGAACGCTGTGGCTGTGAGGTAAAGCTCCACTCTACGAGCCTAATGGTCTAGCGTTCGAGCCCAGCCAGGGAAGATTTTTTAAAAATGTTTTTCGTTTAATTCTAAATTATTTTAATTAAAGATTTAAATGTATGTAAATATTATGGTGTGTCACTCACACGATTTTCTCTTACCCTGCATTTTAATACTCAGATAGATATTTTCTGCTTCGCATTTCTATAAAAGCGTGTTCTTTACTTTTTTAAAACTATAATATTATTAATATATTTCTTTAATTTTAGTAATATAGAGCTTGCTTGATACAGATAGAACTTAGAAAAGAAAACATAATGATACACATTTCTGCGTGTAAAATATAAACGTGAAATATAGTGTTGAAAGTATTTATTTTAAAGGATTTATCTGTAATTTGTGATGGCATTGTTGATATGAATTAATTTGGAAGATAAAATAACTGAAAATAATTTAGAAGATATTTCTTAACCGTAGATAACTAAACTTAAATCAGTGTTACTCTGTAACTAATCATTTGACTCATAGACAAAACAAGTATATTTTTATACTTCTTTTATTTATTTCAAACAAATTAGATTAACTTAAAATAGGTATTATAATATTCCAATTTAAAAATAGAAAAGTGGTAACAATTATCGTTTCCACTCTTGGCAGATGTTAAAATTGTGCTCTTCACAAATAGCTTTGTTGTAGTAGCTGCATGCGTATTTTGTCATTCTGCGTTTCTTAGATGGACAGAAAGTACAAATTCTGCGTTTGTTCGCCGCATTTTTAGTCGTGTCTTCTGTGAGTTTTTAAGTATTCAAAATATCTTCAGTGTTTATTTTGGTGGTCACTAAACACTCGACTGTTGGACGACGATTACAGCCAGTGGCGTCGGGGGCCACAACTTAGAAAAATATTTTTTTAAATAAAATTCTGATAGTATAGTTTTAAAATTAGAGAAAAAAATGCTTATTAGAATTTTCCAGGGGGGGGGGGGCACTGCCTCATTGTGCCGACGCCAATGATTACAGGAAATCTCGAAAAATGACTAGCGCACAGTCGTGGTTATCGGATGACTCATATCACTAGTTATGAAGGGATTGTGAGTGAGGTGAAGTGAGAACAACGGGAACATCTCGAATTCGCAATACTGACAGGGGTCTGTTTATTAGACGAATCTTTAGTTATCTAGGGTTAAGTTATCTATGATTTAAGCGATGTATCAATCCTGATTTAATGTTTTAAAATGTTATTAATTTATCAAAAACATTTCTATGTATTTTAAATTTTTAGTTGTGTACTAGTTTTAATGGCTTTTCGTCATTTTAACAACTATGCTTACGTACAAATAAGTTATATTCCAAAAGAGTAAATATATGTTTAAATTAACTATGCTTTTGATATATGTTTTTGTGCATTACTATAAAATAAATAAATAAATAAATATGAAAAAAAAAAAAAAAAAAAGACTCGATAATGAGTTGGATCAATTACACTAACACTCATGTTCATAAAAATGAAGAAATTGAATTGATAATTTCCAATCAATTAAATTAGTTTAATTAGTTTAATTAGTTTCTTTATATTATTTTCTCATTTGGTATTTTAGGTTAAAAGAAATAAAATTTTAAACAATGAAAATTATTTAGATAAGTATTTTTAGATTAAATAAATTTATTAAAAGAATCTGACTTCAATAGAATACACTAAATTTGGGAATTACTTTCCATCGCTTTTACTTTTCGAACTCTATAGTGAGGAAAGTATTGTGATCATGCCAAAAATACGAATATGAGATTTTGGTGTTTCTACATGTTTTGTAGTTTCCTGAATTCATATTTACTGTTTTTACGATGATATATGTGTGTATCTATGTGAGTGAACATAATAGTGTCTGAAAACTTTGTTCGAATGAGCTGAAAGTTGGGTGCATATGTTATAGGTCACCATAGCACGAACCCTATTGATTTTGGTGAATCTAGCACTTATATTTCTTTTACAGGGACACAAAGAAAAATTCTTTATCATTATGGTCTATTAACCAAAAATTTTTTAAGTGCGATACAAAATTTATATTACAGCTGAACGAACTGTACACATTTTGGGGAATATAGCGTTTACAGTTTTTTTACAGGGACACAAAGAAATTTTTTTTATTATTGTGGTCTATATGGGCTGAAATTTCTTAAACAGCGATAGCGACTAAAAGCCTCATTCAACTGAACTGAAAATTTATGCACGTGTTATAGGTTACCGTTACAGAGAGTTAATAAATTTTGGTAAATCTAATGCGAATAGTTATTTTACAGGGTAACAAACAAAATTTTTTTTATCATTATGCACTATGGACCCAAATTATTTAAAGTTGGAAGCAAAAGTATCCGAGTACTAGCAATAATCCCTGTCTAAAATAAGTACACTTAATACTGCTTTGTTAAATAAATCCTTTTGGTGTCATGTTCATAGTCAGTGTAAGAACATGATTCGATAAGGATTTATTTAACAAAACAATGTTCAGTGTACTTTTAGAATATCGGAATTACTGACATAGTGCTCGGATACTTTTGCTGTGACTGTAAAATGTGATTGCGTCTAAACTCCTTATTTGAATGAACTGAAATTCCATACACATGTCACACAAATCTTAGAGGTTTTAGTGAATCTAATATACTTATATACTTTTACACAGGGATACAAAGAAAAATACTTTATCGCTGTAATTTATGGACTGAAGTTATTTAAAGTGTGATAGCGTCTAAATGCCTCATTCGATTAATCTGAAAATTTATATGCATGTTATAGGTAACCATCACACGAACTTTATAAATTTTGGTGAATCTAGCACTTATAGATTTTTACAGAGGCACAAAGAAATTTTATCATTAGGAACTATGGGCTCAAATTATTTGAAGGGCAATAGCGTTAAATTAAATAATATTATATATGAAAAAAAGTACACTGTTAAAAAAAAAAAAAAAAAAAAAAAAAAAAAAAAGATACTTTTTACAGCAAAATGTGCTGGCAATTTTTGTGCCAGCACATTCTGCTGTTAAATAAGGCAATTTACCGTGGAAACATGTGTAAAGAGAAACTCTTTTACAGTTGTTTGTGCTGTAAATTACCTCTTTCTAACAGCAGAATGTGCTGGCACCAATACTGGCAGCACATTTTGCTGTAAAAAGTATCTTTTTTTTTTTTTTTTTTTTTTTTTTAACAGTGTACTCATACACTCTATTGTAATTTTCTCTTACATTAATTTATTTATACAAGTGTTAATTACTTAATGTTCGGAAAGTCGAGTGGAGTCAGTCGAGATTTTTTCTCTTTATGATAGCCGTTTTTCCAATTTGCATTGATAAAATTTTTTTAGAATATTTTACGCATTAAAAAGAAAACATAAACATGGAAGGTTGCCATTGAAGAATTCATTTGACATTTCAAGAGGGCAATTTTCATTCTAGAATATAAACACATGCAGCCAGAAAATTCATATTTGAAACTGCTAATCATTTTTCAAGGAAAAACGGTTTTGTTTATGTTTACATTAATACATAATTTTAAAATATTAGTTTAAAATATATTTTTTACGAATACATTATTTTGAAATATTACTTTAAAAAATATTACTTTTTTTTTTTTTTTTTGTACTCATGTATTACGAATAACTAACAATATTCAATCTGTGGATGTCAATTTTGATTGAAGACTATTCTATTAATATTTATCTTAATGTAATTAGTGTTAATATTTTATGAAAAACTCTTTGTTTTTTAAGGAAAAAAAAAAAAAAAAAAGAAGGAAATTAAAAAAAAAATCAGAATTGGGTGAAAGTATAAATGGAAACTATAATGTTAAATTATTAGACAGTCAAATGTTTACCGATATGTTATAAAGTAAAGTTAGAGGCATCTGTCGATATAACGTTATCGAGAAGAATAATACAGTAATATTACGAAACTTACCAACGTACCAATATATATGTGTCTCAGATCTAAATTTCGAAATTTATTAAACGTTAATATTAACATTTAATCCAATCGAAATATAAAACATTAAAAATTGAAACATTTTAATCACCGAAACGTCAGCGAAGGCCTCCATGTAGAAACTCAAAAAAAATTTTGTGTTTACTCTGTGTGTCTGTCTACATGTCTCGCGATGGCGGTCGCGTGAATCACCTTATTGACTTTTAAAATTAGTACGTATGTTCATGAGCCGCATGTAATTAACTGTATAGTATTTTTGTTTGTGATTTATGTACAGGGACACACTAAAGTATTATATCATTACGGGCTAAGGGCAGAATTTCGTTTAAACGCATTTTATTAAGGATGGATAGATGGTTGGGTTTAACGTTGCACTAGTGCTGCGCAGATGGGCAATTGGTGACCATATTATTAAGGTTACAATGCATTAAAAACATTAAATTAACATAAATTATTTAGATGCTTAAAAGCATGTTTTCTGTAGGAAAATGCATGCGTAGGCATAATAATTAATGTACAGGACCTTACAAAAGTGTTCCGACAATGTGACATAATTATCCAAATTGTGTCAAATTTCAAACTATTACTCATACGCTACTACATAGAATAAGTTGAATAGTTTTGACTGGTGCATATAATGTTTATGGCTCGTGTACAGGAACAAGAACATTAAAAAAGAATTTCATGGCATTAGAATCTATGGACAGTTTTACAAATAAGCACATTTTAGAGCATTTATGCTGCATTCAACATAATGGAATTCATATACATTATTAGATGCTTAAAAGCATGTTTTCTCCAGAAAAAATATGTACAAACTTAAACAATTTATTTACATTGCCACACAACATAAATCACTGAGGAAAAAAAAATACCGCCTTCATCTAGAATGAATAAGTGGCCATTTCCTAAATCCCTAAACTAGAAATATATAGATTTCCGAGCTATGCGTATAAGGCACGCAAATAAGCTGAATAGATGAAATGATCGTGAATTTCTAGTCTATACATTTCTAGATGGTGAAACAATACTTTGAATATTCTGAATATTGTGAATCCTTTGTATTGCGAGTAATTCTCGCTTGATTTTCTAGAATCGGGTCATAAACCAAGATTATAGTTGCTAAAACATGCCTCTTGTATTCACATTTATTTGCTGAGATTTTTAAATAAGTTTGACCTCTATAATATAGACGAACGCTGTAGAGTTATTATAGGGGTTTCTAGAATTCGCTTTCAAATGGGACTAGAATTTATAAAGAGGACATAGAACTATTTTTACTAGAGCCGCAGTCTAGATTCTAGATGTCAGTTACAGAATTTTTTCTTAGTGTTCTGATGACATTTTGTAATTATCAGAAACATGTAAAATTTCGTTCAAATATTTATGAGTTACAATGAATTAGTTGTATCTTTTTATTAGTGTATATAATTAATATTGATCATGTACAGAGACACAAAAGAGAATTTTGTAACATTACGGTCTACAGACGATATTTTTTATAAACGCATTTTAAAATGGTTACAGTCCATTAAACACAATGGAATAAACGTATGTTATAGGAATGTTTAAAAGCGTATTTTGTGTGGAAAATGGTAGCCATAAAGTTGGTAATTAGTTTACAGGGCTACCCAAAACATTTTCGATGTGTTATGCAATCATTTGGCATCAAATATAGTTCAGCATTTATAAATTACAAGGAATTAATATAAATCTATGAGTTATAGGGAAATATAAACCACATATAGATAGACTTCAGAAATGTATAGATCATAAATGATATGAAATAAAAAAGATCTTGAGTACTGAGTGACGAAAATTGGAAGTTGGGGCTCCTAATCTGCCTGATACTTTTTTTTTTTTGTTTAATTTTCGTCACAGAAATTATTTCTCAGAGTTCCTTAGCAGTTTGAACTTTCGAAGATCGAAAAAATTCTACAAAATTCATAAAATAAATAAATAAGTAAAGTAAAAATTAAATTTATAATTGCATATTTTATTTAATATACATATAACTATAATTTTAAAACTATCCTCATCAAAATTAAAAAAAATTTTCGTTTGAAATTTTGGAAAAAACATTATGAATAAATATATAATTTTATTTTTCAAGATCCCTGTCCTTATACTTATAAAAATTAGGTAACTTTATAATAACTATTTTCTATTTTTCCATTAAAAAATATTATGCTCTAAATATTGTTTTTATTAAAACTGATACTTTTGACATTAATAAAAATTTTAAAACTTCATGAGACTTATTAAAATATTTGTTTCATCCAGATTTCATGCCAATTTGATTGTAAAATTCATCGCATTCTCAAAAATACACAGCTATTAAACTCAAGCATGGAACTAGAACCACTTACAAAATTCAACATAATAATAATAAAACTGGTTACTGCAAGTAACTAAGAGAAGTGGGTCACTTCTGGTTTTGATAGAATAATTTCATGGTACATTAGTTTAGTTATTTAAAAAATATATAAAGCCCATGCCTAACCCATTTTAAACGGCCGATGTTAAGTGAAATGTATGACGAAAATAAATTATCCAGTTAATAAAATTATTATTGTTTTATAAAAAAAATCCATCTAAAAAAAGCATATCTAAATTTTGCATGAAATAAAAGGTATTTTATACTTAGCGTCAGATGAACATTGACTTAACATCAGATTACGAATTCAAACGGGGCTAAAAGTGGCAGTTTAGGATTTCCAAAGTTTGTAAACTCTAACTTCAATAGGAGTCAAGTTCAAAATTTTTTGTAATGGTTTATTAGTTTCTAGTGCAGAACTACCACGAAAATTTTATAAATCACTGTGACAACACTCTCGATGAATTCAAATTCCATTCAGACTTCGAAATTTTCGATTGTTCCTAAATTAGCAAGATTTCTGATCTGTAGTGCATTTAACACAATTTATTTGATTTCTGTAGTAAGAATGACTATTTCACTCGATTTTTTCGGGAGTATTCATTGATTGTTGATTTTTGTAGCGCAAAAAATTGTTTTGTTCAAATTTTTTTCTGAATATTCATTTAATAAAATGCATTCATCGACTAGAACCTGTTTATGTCTTTAAGATACATTCTACATTCAAAAAATGTAGATAACTTTCATAACAATATAATTGCGGGCTCTATCTAGGGCTGAATATTCATTAAATAAAGTGTATTCTTCTACTAGAACCTATTTATGTCTTTAAGAATTGCTTTCTACACTCAAAAATGTTTAAAACTTTCATGATAATATCATTACGGGTGATATCTACGGGCTGAATATTCATTAAATAAAGTGCATTGGTCGACTAGAACATTCATATGACTTTAAGAATTACATGTCAATAATTTTCATAACGATATCATTATAGGCTTTATCTATGAGCTGAATATTCATTAAATATAATGCATTCATCGACTAGAACCTGCTTATGTAATTTCTACACGCAAAAATGTCGATGGCTTTTATAACAATATCATTACGGACTGACTATCCATTAAATGAAGTGCATTCGTCGACTAGAACCTGCTTATGTCTTGAAAAATTATTTTCTACACGCAAAAATGTCGAAACCTTTCATAACAATATCATAACATGTTCTATCTACGGGCTGAATATTCATTAAATAAAATACATTCGTCGACTAGAACCTGTTTATGGTTACAAGAATAACTTAACTACATGCAAAAATGTCCAGAACTTTCATAAAAATAACATTAAGGGCGTTATCATTAGCTTGTTTTGACATTTCAATGATGGTAGGTCATATAGAAGGTGATCAATTTAAAAGAGTACCCATTGGTTTTTCTTATTACCCTTAAATATAAAACATGTGGCAACTATTCTAACACTGAACTAGAATTGTTTGAACCTTGTTTAAGTGTGGGAGATAATTTCCGTCACTGTTGGACTGTTACAACTTTATATGTGAGGTAAAACAGAAATGGAGACGCACATTTTTTTAATCATGTAATAATTTTATTTATGAAAAGCAAAATTAAATTAATTTTTTTTTTATATTATCATTCCTATATTACGTTTACATTATCATTATCATTTCATAGGCTTTTCCAGAGAAGTCCTGCAAACATCGAGGAATTAAAACAGATCATAACTGAAGAAATCTCGTCAAAAGCACCAACAATGCTGCAAAGTGTGTCAAAAACCTGGTTCGACGTGTTCATGTTTGCATTCAAAATGGTGGCGAACATTTCAACATTTTCTGTAAAGAACGATAATGTAAAAAAAAATTGAATTAAATTACGCTTTTCAAAAATAAAATTATTACAGGATTAAAAAAATGGTGCGTCTTCATTTCTGTTTTACCTCACAAATAAAGTTGTAACAGTGCAACAGTGTTGGAAATTGTCTCATACACTTAAACTGGGTTCAAACAATCATACTTCAATGTTAGAATAGTTGCCACATCCGTCAGATTTAAGGGCTATAAGAAAAACTCACGGGTACTCATTTAAACTGATCACCCTGTATAATGGCCAATACCTTTGAGGTTTTATTCATTATAAATATAATTTTCGTAAATATCTCCAAAACGAAACGTCATAGAAAGACCAAAAAGGAAGGTGCACAGTCAGATGTTATCAAAAACTTACATACCAATTTGCAACTTTCTACTTCCAACCGTTTTAGAGTTATGCGAGATACACACACACACACACATACTTACATACAGTCACGAAAAATCGTATAAATTCGCAAATATCTCTAAAACGGAAGCCTGTGTCGTGACTATAGTTGAATGTGTACAACTAAACATCATGATACTAACAAATATAAATTTACAACATTCTATGATCATTCATCTTTGAGCTATGCGAAATACAAAATTCGTTTCGCAAATCGGGATTACTATAATTCCTTATACTTTGTATAGGGAAGTAATAATAATAATAATAATAATTATAATAATAAATTTCAACGTCCCTTGCCCCCTTAAATAATCTGGAGAGTGATATAACTTTTAAATAACGTTAAACGAAATTAAATAATTTGATGAATATTTAAGAAATATATTTCATACAATAAAGTTAATCATCATCATCATCATCATCAACTTCAAGGATTAGGCATAGTGCCTGTTCCGGCTTCATTGTTCAGTCCACCGCTTTCTCGGTCGTCCTCGATCTCTCCTGCCCTTTGGGGAGTAGTCGAGGGCAGCTCTGGGAAACCGTGTTTCCGGCATACGCTGTACATGGTCTTTCCATTTAGAACGATATTCTTGTATTCTATCACATAAGTTGAAGATCTTTAACTCCTTCCTGATGTCTTCATTCCGAATCTTGTCGAAAATTGTGCAGCCTTTTATAGGTCTCAAATGTCGCATTTCTGTTGCTTGCTGGATTCTCGATAGATCCCGGCTTCCCAAGGTCCATGTCTCTGAGCCATAAAGTAAGACGGGTGTGGCCATGACCCTATAGAATTTAAGTTGTGTTTCTTTTCGTGTCTTCTTCCTGAGGGTTTTTCTCAAAGTTCCACAGATGTATTGGAATTTGTGCAATTTCTGCTGTACCTCGTTCTCATAGTCATAAGTGAGATCACAACCTACCCAAGCAGCACCGAAACGTTCTCTGAACGTTCAAAAATTGTTCTGCAAACACGTTCTAAGAACGTTCACTCTGAACGTGTTATAGACGTCTATTTGTCCATCTTGAAGACGTACAATAGTACGGTTCAGAGAACGTTCAATGAACGTGTAACTATCACCATCGGTGTTATAGAAGCGTTCTGAGAACGTTCTATGTATACGGTCTCAGAACGTTCTAAACGTTTTTAGAACGTTTTCAAAACGTTATACACAATTTCAGAACGTTCTAGAAAACGTATTGTAAACGTTCTAAAATAGTGTAGAAACGTTCTGAAAACGTTCTATACACACGTTCTCACAACGTTATGTAAACAATTTTTGAACGTTCTTTGTACGTGCTAAAAATGTCTTTCATGTATAAGAAAATGGAAGAACTCGCAACAATTGTTCCGGGTCGAAAGAAGACACGACCCTTCGTCAGACGAACATAGTAGGCACGAGTGCTGAAAATACAAGAGTTACGTTTCAGTTTTTCTTGCAGCATTCGTGCCTACTTTGTTCGGTTGATGAAGGGTTGTGTCTTTCTCGACCCGGAACAATTGTGGCGAGTTCTTCCATTTTCTTCGAGTTCTTGAATTTTATAGTGTCTATTCAAAATTCTGCACTTGTTGTTTACTTATTTTTTTTTTCTTTTTTTCCTTCCTTTCCTTATTTATCTTTTCTTTTCTTTTTGTGTAGTACATTGTAATATGGTATAACAAACGATCAAGTATTTTGAATATTCTGGATAAATATTTGAATTAAAAAACAAATAAATAAATTCAAGATTTGGAATATTTTGAAAAATTTTAAGATATATGCCCCCTGCTAACTAATTATTATTCCCCCCCCCCCTAGATTTTGCATCATTATAATTTAACAATAGAATATAACCATATTTGGATATTAATTTTAATAAGTTAAGCAAAAAAACTTAAATATATTTTTATGTCTAAATTTTGAAACTTACTACAAACTTTTAGCATTCAAACCCAAAATTTTTTTTATTAAATTTTAAATTATCAATGGAATCTCAAATTAATGCCCAGATATGTTACATATTCTATTTTTAAACTATAATAATGCACAATCAATGGAAAAGAAAAAAATAAAAATTAGTTAAAAGAAGTACCCAAGTGTACAAAATTAAAACAATAAACTGTTTCCTCGTTTTCTTTTTTTCCATATAATTCTTAAACAAATAAACACAGAAGTATAAAATTTGGATAGCATATTTTTTAAAATACCATAAATCGAATTTTATATAACTTTAGCATAAGTAATAATTTTTAAACTAAAAATCAGTAAATTTTTCTCAAAAGTAAACTTTGAAAAAATGAAAAATTTCAGCAATTTTAGAAAAGAAAACTTAATGAAAAATGGTCATGAAGGTGCATTACAGATAGGTTAAAGATGTACGTGCATCCATATTTTATTTGTAGATTAAAACCGTATATTTCTTAGTCATTTATTTTCTTTCTTCTTTCTTCTTTATTTTTTCGCGTGTGAATTTTTTTTTTTTTTTTTTTTTTTTTTTTTAATTTTACATAGAAACATGAAAATCGGATAAAACGTCCATTATTAAATTATTTATCAACGTTTTTATTATTCTAGTGATGGTCACAGTTTATACAAATTAGTAATTATTATTATTATTATTTTTCAAAAATTCCGTTATAAAAGTAAAAGAAAAATGAACACAGAAAGAAAAATCAGGATTTTGTTTTTAACATTTGAAGGCATGTGCGTCTTCACCTGTCTATAATGCATCATTAACACATTTTTTCATTAAGTTTTCTTTACTAAAATTGTTGAAATTTTTCATTCTTTCCAAAGCTTACGTTTGAGAAAAATTAATAATTATTACTTTAAAATTGTTGTTTATGCCAAAGTTATGTAAAATTCGATTAATGATATGATAACGAACATGCCAGCCAAATTTTATGTCCATGTGTTTATTTGTTTAAAAGTTATGCACAAAAGAAGAAAATAGGAAAGCAGGTTTGTTCCTTTAATTCTGAACAGCGGTGTATTTTAAATACATTTAAAAATATAAAAAATAAAAATTATTATTATTATTTTGTTTGTTTTTTTTATTTAAATAAATTCCGTGAAATTTCCTTAATATTTTCATATTTCAAATCATGCGTATGCAAAATTTATTTAAATTATTGATTTTGAGTTTATAAATTTTACATATACCATGCAGTGAAATATAACAGTATAAAAAGTGGTAAAACTTTTTGAAAAATAAATAATTAATTAATTAAAAGTTTATTCTGCAAACAAAACAAATAATAAAATAATAATAATAAATAAAATAAAATAATTTAAAACATTTAGAAATATTAAGAATCACCTTCATATTGTTTGTCTATGTTTTTTTTTTTTCTTTTCTTTCTTTCATTTTTCTTACTTTTGGATTTTGTGATTCATTTGTATGTACGTGTGCCTTTGTGTTATAAAATTTTACGTACATGTCTTCAAATATAATAACATACAGTATTTTCATTTTTTTTTTTTTTTTTTTTGAAAACTATAATTAAAGAAAACTGAAAAGTTTTAAGATGCTCCTTACCGAATAATTATTATTTTTCCCTTTGATTTTACAATAATATATTTTAACAATAGAACCTAAACATATTTGGGTAATTGCGAATTTCTTGTTAAGTTAAATTTATATATATATTTTTATAAATATATATATATATATATATATATATATATATATATATATATATATATGTTTAAATACTGAAACTTATGGCATTCAAACATAGAACTATTTTTAAAACTTTAACTTAACAATGAATTCACAAATTAATACCTAGATATGTTATATATTCTATTGATAAAGAGTAATAATGTACAAATGATGGGAGAAAATAAAAATATTTAAGAGAAGTATTTAAAAAAAATTAATTGATTAAACTGTTTATTTATTTTTAATTTAAATCGAATTTGTGAAGTTTTAATTTTAAAGTATTGATTTAGAGTTTATGAATTTTACTTACAGATGCATTGAAATATAACAATATAAAATATGATAAATTTCTTGAAAATCTTTTAAATATAAAATAAATAAATTTTAAAATTTAAAATATTTTTAAAATTTTTAGAGAGCCGGCTGCTAACTATATTTTCCCTTGATTTTACAATACTACAGTGTAACAATAAAATTTAAACAAATATACTTAAATATATCTAACATTAAACTGTAATAATACAAAATCGAATGCGGAAAAAAATAATAATAATAAATAATTAAAAGGTAGTTAGCATGAAAAATTTAAAAAATTAAAGTTTTCAAATTATTATTTTTATTTTTATTATTATTACTCTTTATTTATTTATTTGTTTATTTTTTATGGTTTTTGAAAACTTTAATTTATTTAATTTTGTTAAATTTTAATGCAGATTTAGTCAAAACTATGCAAATCCTAGATTATACATATGAAAATTGTGTAGAATGAACTTATCTGTAATATTGTATCCAAATGTCAGGAAGAAATCTTAAACTATGACGGCAGAAAAAATTACCGTTATCTATCTTTGACCTTAGAGTTCGTGTTCGTAGTTGCTGTTCTGGCAAACCCAATAAAAATTTCACAGTTTGGCGAATTTTTTCGTTATTTTTTAAGATTCAAGATTTAGCAAAATGTATGTCTTTTTTATATTACTTATTGAAAAGGAATGAATTTTAGATATATTTATTATTTTTATGAGAAATACAAAACTCAAGATTTTTATTCAGATTTTTTTTTTTAATATTACGTGTTATTGTACGTGTTATTATTACGTATTATAATATTTTACAAAATAATTGACGTTTATTATGAAGTAAAATATAAAAATTTGATCGTAACTAAAATAATCGCATGCCTGCTTATATGAATCAATTACAATAAATTACAGGAAATGTTAAACTAGTGTCTTGTGACTATCATACAATTCTTTTCTTTATTTTCTAATACAATTCACATAGTTTAGATCAAATCACACATTTTACACAGTAAAATTGAAAAACAAAATAAAATAAATATATATATAATAATAATATTAACATTTTTTTTTTTTTTTTTTTTTTATAAAAAAAATATCGATAACTTTGTTTTACATTATCACAGATAATTGATTCAACCGTTCGTTTTAAAAGATATCAACGAGTAATTTTGAAAAAATATTATAAAAATTTACACACCCGAGGAGGGGGGAAGGATTGCTATTCTTCCTGTTAAAAGTCTTCATGTTCACCGTTAATATTTTAAAAAAATCAGTTTCACAATGTTCAACTAAAGAAATCCCTATTGTGTGTATTTATAAGAAATTTTTTCCTCTATTGTAATATTAAAAATTTTGAAAAAAATAAATGACAGCGCGACCTGTTGAGCGTTATATGTGTAAAAAAAAAAAAAAAAAAAAAAAAAAAAGGCTAGGGGGGGGGGGGGTAATAATCACTAACTGATATCAAGGAGGAGCTAAATATAAGTTTGCAGGAAATTCTGTTCATTAGTTTTTGACCTAGAGTTGACACAAGATTCTTATCACACATATCCAGACACACAGACAAACTGGCATTTTCTAAGAAATATCAATTTTTTATTAGAACATCTTAAAAAGGGAAAAATCTATCGGAACGCGAAAGTCAAAAATATTTCCGAATCAAACCTTTCTTCTTTTTATTATAGAAGAGTGTAATAAATAAATAAGGAAAACAAAATTTTCAGCTACTTTTTTTTATTGTTTCAACTTCTAAATTTACAATATCATAAAGATCATTTACAACGTATGATCACTGTTTATTATTAAGTTTGTTACTTACATAAGAAAAAAGCACTAGATTTGTGAAAATGTTCAACTTCCGGTTTTCGATAAATATACACGTTTTGTGACTTCTGAGTATGATTTGGCTTTTTTGGTACTTGAAAATGACTGTGAGTTCGTTAAAAAATAAATAAATAAAAATAAACGGGGACGCGGTTTCTCACAAAGCAATTGACGCAAAGTAACATAACATTTGAATGGACCGGGAATTAAATTAGTGCTTTAGCATTTAAGATATTATCGTCCATCATGTGACGCTGATATAATGTGAACCCATTTAAGGAAAGATTGTATCACAGCTTGTTTGATACATAAATGCACTAACGTTATATATGAGATCAGCATTATTTATATCTCTGCTGATTCAATTTGGGTGCATATCGGTCGACAGGTGCCTCTGCTATGTTGCAATTTAATCTTGCTAACGGGAAGGCAGTATATCAATTTCTATGATATTTAAAGCCATCGCATTTCGTTTGTGAGATGGCTATTGTAAAGTTAAATAAAGTAATTTTCCATATCGTCTATGTTAGGTAGCGCTACTACGTTGAAGTTTTACCCGTTTAGTTAAAATTTTATTTCAATTTCTGTCATTTAAATGCACCAAACTCAGTATGTGAAAAATATATTATTAAAATTTATTCTGATTGAATTCGGATATAAATTGGCAAACAAGTTGTGCTACTATTACTTTCTACGATTTCTAGATGTCTACATTTAAGCATCTATTGCTGAAAATTACACGAAATTACATATATAAAAACTTTATTATATGAAAGTAAATTGGTTAAAATTCTGTATATGTTAATCGTAGGTAACGCTGTTCATATAGAATGATATAAAAGAAAGTTTTGTGATGGTCCCAGAATAAGTAATTTTGTATTATAACTGAGTCACTGAACGAAAAAATAGTTATATTTTTATTGATACGAGTATAATACAGAAATTATTTATTTTTTAGTAATAAATTAGAAAAATAATTCGGACCTCATAGTTTATAAGAAATTTTCCATCTCTACTTCACTATATTGTTTAATTTAGTGATAAACCCTAGAGATAATGCCTTAAAATATGCTTGATTTCAAATGAAGAAGAAGAAATCTCCCGAAATCTATCTTTAGAGCTTTATATGGAAAATAAAAGTTTAAAATAGGTTATTTTTTAAATAGCTCTTATATCGTATAAAAATTTCGTGCACATTATATGCTGTGTAACAAAATGCATAGAAAGAAAAAAAATTCATACTATTGAATATTTACAAGGAGCAATTTCGAATTATATGTCATATTTTTTCGAAAAATATTTGTGAGACCCTTTAAAACAATCATTAATATTAGTAATAACATATACTACACGTTTTATTTTGCCAAATCGCAATAAATATGCCAAAATGATATCCATTCCTGCTTCCTGTAGTTTTGCAGATGGCCGCAGATTTTTAACACATGTGGTGGTATAATCTGCTGATTAGGCGAAATGCACTTTATACATTTACACCCGCTTTTGATTCGGAATTTTTATACTATTTAAAAGTAATCTTTTTCTAAACTAGTATATTGCGGTCATTACAAATTTTTCTTTTATGCTTTTCTGTACAAGTACATGATATTTATTAAAATTATTATTTACCAAAATTATTTTTCTGTAATGAATACAGGCAATTTTCATTTGAAAGAAGTAAAACATTAAGCATACAAAAAAAAAAAAAAAAAAAAAAAAAAAAAAAAAATCTATGGTATACAGAAGATATTTTAGGAAATGTGTTTTATAAATAAAAAATGTAAAAAATTTATAATATTGTTTTAAATTTTCACAGATTTTTAGGATTCAAGCATTCGTTTTAAAGGTGTGGATGACTTTCTTTGTAAAACACACATGTTGAAATTTTAACCCATAGGAAAAGGCGATGCCCTACACAAATCAACCCTAGATTTTTTTTTCTAGTTGACTATTACTATTAAACACACACACACACACACACACACACACACACACACACACACATATATATATATATATATATATGTATATATTACATAATTTCAATATCACATTTTTATACTATTTTAGTTTAGAGCATTTATAAGTAATAGAAATTAAGCTATTGCTTTTCCGTTAACGAAATTAAATTGCAACATACCAGCGTCATCTGTCGATCGATATGCACCCAAATGGAATCAGCAGAGTTTTATATGATATCAATATTCCATATCAAGTGTGTGTATTTATAATCAAGTGCATTTATAAGTATTATTGTATTTATAATAATTTATATCACAAAATCTGAAAAATTGCTTTATGTTGGCGGGATTAAATTGCAGAACAGCAGCGCCACCAGCTGGCCAATATACGCTTCTAAATTAGATCAGTGTAATTTTACATAATATCTTGCTTACATGTTAAGTTTGGTGCATGTATACACCGTAGAATCTGAGATATAACTTCCCCGATTTACAAAATAGCATCACAACTTTCATTCGATAGATCCAAAGACAAATCATCAACAATTTAGGTCAAGATCTAACTAAATATCAAATTTTGTGAAATTCCGTTCATTGGTTTGTGAGATACAGAGTCCACAATTTTTTTACAATACACACACAAAAAGACGGACACGCAGATTGAAATTTTCTGAAAATGGTCGAATTGTGTCCTGGATATCTCAATACTGTATAAACTGTTGGAAACCCAGAAGTCAGAAATTTTCAATTATAAAATACATTTTTCTCAGAAGAAAGTAGAAATACTATTTCTTTAACTTAATATACATCTGCTAAAATTTTATGAAACATATAATATTGAATTTCTAAAAAAAAAAAAAAAACGGAGTAATATGTTTTATTAAATTCAAAAAATAAAATTATAAATACAGATACTTAAACTTTATTTTTTTTAACATGTTAACAAAATGTAAAACTAAAAATAAGGCAACATAAACAGAGAAAAAGGCATTTTGTCACATTCGTTATAACCACACTTAGACAGAACGTGTTACGACGGTGATACACTAGAACGTTTTTCTTAGAACGAGAATTGTACGTTTTATAGATGGTACAAAGCAAACCTTTTCAAAACGTTCCAAATATTACTATTTCTGAACGTCTAATAGAACGTTCTTTTAACACGAAACACCGTGTTTGAACGATTGTAACCGTTATTAGACGTTCACAGAACGTTCCCGTGCTACTTGGGTAGATAGGTAAAGTGTGATACTTGTTCTAAGACTTCATTTTCAATGACAATTTTTGTACGAATAGGTTCTTTCCCTTTGAAAGCCATAGATTTGTTTTTTTTTTTTTTTTATCGAGATTTTCATTCCATAGTCTTGACAAATTTTGTGTAGGCTATACGTTGATCTCTGTAGATCGTCTTCACATTCCTGAATGATAACCTGGTCATCCGCGAACAGTAGCGTGTTGATGGAAATGTCTACTTTTAGCTTAATTCCTGGGGCGGCTGAAGTTTTCCATGTTCGGATGATGTCGTCTATGTAGAGATTAAACAGAGTTGGGGATAGACTACATCCCAGTCTGACTCCTTGGTTAGTGTCTACTTCGTTGGTTTTGTGTGTGCCGATGAGTATCTTTGTATGTTGATTAAAGGACTGACAAGCCTGAATCAAGTGTCGGGGGAATCCGCTACATTCCATGATAGACCATAACTTTTCTTTATTCACACGGTCGAACGTTTTTTCGAAGTCTATAAAAATAGTATGCGTTTCCAGGTTAAATTCTCTACGCTTTTCAATTATCTGTTTTAAAGAGAATACATCGTCTATACAAGATCTTCCTCGTCTGAAGCCAGACTGTTCTTCTAAGAGCATTGATTCTGACAATTTCCTTACTCTGTTATTAATTAGTTTGCTATATAATTTATAGGCGGTATTTAGTAGGCTAATGCCCCTATAATTCCCGCAGGAATTCCTATCTCCTTTCTTAAAGATTGAGATAACTTTTGCAGTCTGCCATTCTGTGGGGATCGCACATTCTCTCCAACACATATTAAAAAGATGTAACAGTTTTTCATGTAGTAAATCGCTACCATATTTGAAAAGTTCTGAATTAATATTGTCTGGCCCTGTAGCTTTTCTGTTTTTAGATGTTTTCAATATATTCTTCAATTCCACCATATCAATACAATCAATATCTCTTTCAATTGTTCCCATCTCGGTGGTTAAGGGGACGGTTGGGTTAAACCAAAGGTTCCTATAATGGTTGATCCATTCCTTCACTTCAATAGTGTCAATATTTGCTCGATCTCGTTCATCATTATTTAAATTTCTTATGAACTTGTAGGCCATGGTTTGTCTGCTGTGTACATCGTGTTCAATATCACTGATAAATTTATCCCATGAGTTTTGATGAGCTTTACGAATGATGTCCTTTGCGAGATTTCTTTTTGTTTTATACAGTTTCTCAGCTTCTCCTGTTTTTTTCTGCAGAAAATTTAAATATGCTGCTTGTTTGTCTTTAACAGCCTTTGCGATATCCTCGTTCTAGATTCTCATGCCTCTTGTCTTACGGTGTTGTTTCCTTTTGCCTAAGGCCTCCAGCGCCGCTTTTTGGATTATGTTCTTTATATTTTTCCATTCTTCATTTACGTCGTCTCCAGGGATCGAATCCTCCAATAGTTGATTTAATCGTTCTTGATAGAGTCTTCTTATGCTGTTTTCTTGTAGTAAGAATACTTTGAAAACCTCATTGTCTGGTTTCTTGTTATTGCGTTTTATCCATCTAGACAACAACTTAATTTTGGAAATAACCAGATAGTGGTCTGAGTATATGTCATAGCCTCTGTAGACATGTGTATCCATAACTTGAGGGGACAATTTTCTGTTGGTAATGATGTAGTCTATAAGTGACCTAGTGCCCCTTGCACTCCATGTGTATTTATTTATGTCTTTTTTCCTAAAGAAAGTGTTTGTTAATTTTAAGTTGTTAAAAGAGGCAAAGTCTCTCAGTTCTTTACCATTTTCATTTAGGTGGGACAGGTCGAAGGATAGGTGTCAGACTAAGAGAGACACCCTGGTCCTCCAGGTTGGGGGTTTTGCGTAAGGTTGGTACCCTTACCTTGTAAAAACATAACAATAAAGTTAATAATAATAATAATAATTAATTTCAACGTCCCTTGTCTCCTTAAAGAATCTGGAGAGTGATATAACTTTTAAATAACGTTAAAACAAAATAACTAATTTGATAAATTTTTAGGAAATATAATATGTATAATAAATTTTAGAATTTTATTTATTAAACAAACACGAAAATAAACTGAGTTTTAAGAAAATGGACATTTTAAAGAAAACATTGCTTGGAATAATAAAAATAAATATGTTTATTTCCTTTTCAGACAAATTTGATTCTATTACAAAAACGTTTCAAGAGAAATTTCATATTTAAAATCGAAGTTTTTGTCACAAAAGTAGTCTTTATTTTAAAATTTTATTTTTTAGAATTTTTCATATAACTTTCTTTATTTGACTTATTACTTAAATGTCTGTTCATTAAATGCGATGAAAAAAATATATGAATTTACGCCCAATACACAATGAAAGCAAATGTATTCATTATCAATAAAAGTAGAAATATATTTAAAAAAAATTTTAATCTTCAAATTTAAATATTTGTTTGCTATAAAAATAAATTTACTATTAGAATTTTAGCAATTTTATTTCAAAAAGTTTTTCTTTAAAACCCCCTTTTTTGTTCCTTGTGAAAAAAAGATAATATATAAATCTTAAAAATACAGTGGAAAAAAATGACGGTTTTAATCTACTGGAATAGCGTGACAAAAAACGTTTTTAAATAGGAAGAAACATAAAAATATTAATAAGCAAATGATTTTTTTATTTATTTTTTAATCTGAACGTTATTCTGCAAAACGATATTTTTGAAATCTGCGAAATTATCCAGGCTTATAAAATGTAATTTTTTTTAAACTTCGTTTGTAAATTTAATATAAAAAAGAAATATTAGTATATAAATTTTTTAATTTGAAAATGGATATATATGATACTTTTTTGAAATAACTCAATATAATTTAGTAATATTTCTTTATCTTTATCTTTATCTTTTCTTTCTTTCTTTCTTTCTTTTTTTTTTTTTTTGTGTGTGTGTGTGTGAAGGGAAAAGTTTATATTCGAAAACATTTGAAGGTTAGAAACACTTATAATTTAAGAATGGATTAATCGAATTTGGTAACAATAAAAATAACATATTCAAGAAATGCAGAAATATTATTATTATTATTGTTTTCAAAAACTAAACTAAAACTGAAATCAAATTGTTTTCTCAACTTGACGTGTTAACGCTTTTTCTACTGATGTACTCCGGTCAACATTAAATAAGTACAAATCGCTCAAATGAAAGTTTGATGTTAAAGATCGAATGAGTTTATTCAAGGGTAGGATTGGAGAATTTTGGCATGAAGCTGAGTAGGATTCTTGGCCTGTTCATATTCCGTTCTTCTTGAAATAAATTCGCATTTTTTTCGCATCGGTACTTTACCCATACACAGAGTATCCCTAAATTCATGGACCAAAGTTTAAAGGGAGACAGGACACATTATAAGGATTCAAAACTACATTCGAACCCGTAGTCTAAAATGTGATTTTAACCTTTTAAGGACCGAGTGTTTTTTTTGTTTTTTGTTTTTTTTTAACAGATGTGGGCGGGGATTTCGAATGTTGAATATTAACAACCTAGTTTGTTGTAGGGCGACTAAGGCACCCGTTGAAAAATAATCGTTTTATTTTATTTATTTCTCACTCTCACTTTAAATAATTCATTTGCTAGCAAGTCCGTGCGAATTTTCCTCACTTTGTTTATCTCTTCATTATCTTTTAAGTTATTATTTTATAGACGTCATTTTTTTTTCATATGCATGAGCAAATTTATTTTTATTTTTATTTTATTTCATTTTATTTTATTTTTTATTTATTTATTTATTTATTTTCGGGGAAGCATATTTCATTTTATGCTGAAAAAAAATGGCAACAATTAAAATTTCAAAATGTATTTTAAAGCTCTTATTTTCATATTTTAATTAATTTTAAAAAATGTAATCTTACATTCGTTACAAATAAGGTACCAAATGAAAGGCGTAATTTTTCGGAATCCGTTGCTTTAAACAGCTTATCGATCGGACATTTATGTTTTTTAAAATTCACTAAAATATGAAAATTAGGAGACAGAGTCCAAGGAAACCTCTTACGCCTACTCTTAAGCTTAAAGCATGACAGAATAAGCCACGGATGAGGGTAACTGTATATGCTGATATTTTTCTTCGTACAAATAATTACATATAGTAATAAAGCTGTTTCTAATCAATGTATTTAAACATTAATCCGTTGCATTAAAACTGATATTGTATCCGTTACATTAACAGGGATACTGTAAAAAATTTGAACAATTGCTGTAATATTGTGTAAGTAAATAGCTTTTTTGTTCATTTCCTCACAGCACATCTTGCTTTTCCTCTTACAGTTTTCATTTCTGATCCCATAATGCTATAAAAAATAAGCTTCTCTATGTGTATTTTAGTATCTTTAAAGTCTGGCCCATGAATTTGGAACACTCTGTATATAATCATATATTTAGTCAAAATTACAATTTCCGAAATAAGAATATTTTGTTTTGGTGCAGAATAATTTTTAGAAAGTTTCTTCTATATGATTTGATGCATTTCGGTATTGCCTGTATCTTCTATTTAATTTCAAAATGTACTATAGTCGGGGAAATGTTAGGTATTCATGAAAATTTTCTACTTCAAATTTTGACGTTTTTACACGTTTGGCGTTATGGGGTTCCCGAATATAACTCTGCTGTCAGCAGGCTATTCAGTTTGTTAGTTTATTAATTTCTTAAATTGAATAGACATTATCTCATGAATGAATCATTATAAAGAAGTCAGACTTCTTTTAACATATCATTTATGATACTGACTAAGTAATATCTAAACTTCTAGTCGATTCAGATTCTACTCTTTTTTCTTTCTTCGTTAAATATCACTAATTTCCATTTTATTCTACTATAACATATGATTTAGAGTTCCTAACACACTTTGTGATTTATGATGTGGCTCAAATGATGTGGCGTTTCTTTTCTTTTATATATGAGAGGGAAAAAATATTCTGTATTTTATTTGTGTTTTTAGACTTATATTAAGATAGTGATTTGTGACAAAACAACAAAACGACAAAATTGAACAAACGACAAAATTTCGAACAAAATTGAGCGTGCAGCGCGCATAAGCCTGCGTTGTGGTAGGCAGTGGGAACCTTGAGCCAGATTTTCTTCATTAGAAATGATTTTTTTTTAAATGTTTTTATATATTCTTTGCAAATGATATGCAATTTTGAGAATTCATTAATTATAGTGATTCCTTTAAAAATAGTGACCCGCTAACGGGCGAAGCTCACTAGTCTGTTAATAATAGTCGAAATGTCCGAAACAAGTATAGCTTCAGCTTTCAATTTCCAAATCCTTGTAATCTCATCCACTTAAATTATTGTAGGTAGCAACATCTGATCTAAGAAGTTTTATAATTTACTGATCTCAAATACTCGATATCTGTGACATCATCACTTTTAAATTTTGCATATGCCAACAAAAATTCAGAGAAACTACTAAACGTGTTTAATATCTTGTGAGATGCAAATTTCTGTTTTTTTTTTTTTTTTTTTTTTTTTTTTTTTTTCCTCTTTCAAAAATGTAGTTTTATAGCAAGTCAAACGAATGCATTTTGTACAATTAAAAAAATTATAAAATTTTAGCAATTTTCCCTGAATAAAAAAAAGAAATTACTGCCTTCATCTAGAACGAATGAGTAGTCATTTTCTGAATCACAAAGCTAGAAATATAGACTTCCGAGTTATGCGTATAAAAAACACAAATAAGCTGGATAGATGAAATGATTGAGAATTTCGAGTCTACACAAGATAGTGAAATGATATTATGAATATTATGAATTCTTTGTATTGCGAGAAATTCTCGTACGATTTCCTAGAATTGGATCACAAAGCAAAATTATAGATACTAAAACTCACCTCTTATGTTTGCATTTATTTTCAAAGATTGTTAAATAAGATGGACCACGATAATATACAGAAATGCCCTAGAATTCTAATAGGGGTTTCTAGAACTCGCTAGCAATGGGTACTAGAATTTATAAGGATGACATGTAATTATTTTTACTACAGTCACAATTTAGTTTCTAGATATTGGTCACTATTTTTTTCCCGTGGTGTAAATGTTTATAGGCTTTTGAATTCTACTATCACAAATCTAAATTTCAAAGTTGAATGATGTCTTTTTCTAAAATTTGCGCCACACAATGCACTGGGAAAATATATATATATAATATATATATACTGCCTTCATCTAGAATGAATGAGTGGCCATTTTCTAAATCCTTTAACTAGAAATATAGATTTCCGAGCTATGAGCATAAAGCACGCCAATAAACTGAGTAGACGAAATGATCGAGAATTTCTAGTCTACACATTTCTAGATGGTTAAACAATATTCTGAACATTCTGAATATTCTGAATCTTTTGTATAGCGAGAAATTCTTGCTTGATTATCTAGAATCGGTGCATAAACCAAGACTATAGTTGCTGAAGCCCGCCTATTGTGTTCGCATTTATTTGGAGATATTTTCAAATAGGTTTGACCTCGATAATATAGACAATCTCTCTAGAGTTCTAATAGGGGGTTCTAGAACTCACTTTCTAAGGGGACTAGAATTTATGACATGGAACTATTTTTTCTAGAGCCACAATTTAGATTATAGATGTCAGTTACAGAATTTTTTCTCAGTGTGTAATAGGTCAATAGAAGAAATTTAGAACAGGTATACAAACAGGAAACTGAGAAGAAAACAGAAGAAAACAAATATGCCAATGCATAATAGCTAACATTACAAACCTCATTTAGTACAGACGAGAAAATAATTTAAAGAGGTCGTTTTTATGAATTATAGCACTTATTTTTAACCGTGTTCATTCTTTAAAGAGCTAGAACAGTATAATAAACTCATCTTCTGCTCTGATTAAAGTAAAATATTGAGATTGTGATGATAATTGATTTTATTCTAGTAGTTTGCACCATCCTCCATAGTATACTTTAAATATATATACATTAATGGAAGCAACAAATATTCAAAATCATTATTCTTTCAAACGATTAGCTGTTATTGGAAATTTTGTTAAAATTCCTGGTACTTGTTGTATATTGACATTTAAAAGATGCATGCTGTGAAATAGATATTTGCACTATGAACAACACTTGTAATAAAATTTAATGTTAGTTTGGGTAAACTGCATTTTGAGTTAAGAATGAATTGAGGTTAAAGAATCAAAAATGACAAAATAAATTATATATTTAAATACACACACACGCAAAAAAAGAAAATGTTCTTCAGGAGTTTTTATGTTTAAAACATTTACTAGTTATTTTAGACTTCAAAATTACCTTTAAAATAGAAGAAAATAAGCAAAAATTTCTTTCCTTTCTAAAAAAAAGAAAAACTTTCTCATTTTAAAAAGGGAGTTAAATAAACTCATTATATATTAAATATAGAAAGATAAAGAAACTTTATATTTGCGACGAACTTTGTAAAGTGAAAAAGTATTTCGCTGTTGATTATTTTTTCACAGACCATTTATTTGCTCAATGACCTTTGCGAATGGTAAGATTTTCATTCCGATTGGATGTTGGAGATATTTACACAACATAATTTTAAACGTTTTGCTTGTTTGCTTTCGGCTATATATATATATTCAGATGGGATAATTTTCTCAGTATTTTAATGTGAAATGGTTTTCATATATCTTTTTATTATTATTATTATTATTATTATTATTATTATTACTTTATGACAGACTATCTCAAAGTTCGAAAATAAAAATGAAAATATTTGAAATAATTATTATAATTATTTTTCAGGAAAATGTTTTGACAAATTCATTCATAATTTAAAAGTAAATATAATGTATGGGTAATGTCGTGTTTGATTAAAACTAACTAAACATTAAATGCGTTGGCTGATCGTTTCTACTCTTCAGCAAGTCAACGGGGGTATCAGGTTCGAACCCAGGTCACTCTCCTAAGTTTCACCATTCGGAATTTTCCTCATTTTATCCGACACCAGCGTAAATTAAGGCTAGTGTTCCTTAGAAAACTATTGTGCAGTACATTTCTCCCAGATCTTTTACCTTGACGTACACAATCAGCTCTAAACCTCACACTGCACCACATCGAAGAAACTAGTATGATGTGACCACCACCACATGACTTTCTTCTATATCATTTTACACAAAGTTCATCGAATACAAATTATTTATTAAATTACTTTTCATTATAAATGCAGATGATTTTTAATCTGACAGAATTATATCATTAAATGCCGAAAGAAAGTTAATATTTTACTAATATCAAAAGAAATACAATTTTTTTTTTTTTTTTTTTTTTTTAATATAAGTTTTGTTGTTAAAAGATTAAAAAAAAAAAAAATATATATATATATATATATATAACTCTGTTTTAAATTATCACAGATCTATAGTTCAACCATTCATTTTAAAGGTATTGATGATGTCTTTCGAAAGACATCCATATTGAAAATTTAGTCCCCAGGCGGAAGCGACGCTCCCACATGCACATTTCTCCCCTAATTAACTACTACTATTATAAATAATTCATATTAATTTTACAATCACACGTTTAAAACATAACCTTTATGACTTCTATTTAAGATCTTCAAACTCGAAAAATAAGCTAAAAATTCATAATTGTATAATTTCGAATTATAAGTGTATTCTGGAAAAAAAAAAAAAAAAAAAAAAGACAGGTCAATGACCTTGTATATACGTCAAATGGATAGATCAGAAATCTTTTGTAGCCCTGTAAACAAAGGATAAATAAACTTTCATACCACACTGTATGTGGAACATGCATTTGTGCATTTGAAAGTATATGGCAACTTGTTTGGTACAGTCTAAATATGTTAAAGCTTACCTACCTGTAAATTCGCCCATAAATGTAATTTATTAGAATATTGTTGTTTATGTTGTTGTACACGGAACATTTGTCTGCTTTTATTGGAAATTTGCATGTTGCACCTACGTGACCGTCTAATGATACAGGTTTATAGTACCGAGCATATATATCCAGCTAATATTTGTTCTACGGATTTGCTAATAAAAGGCGCAGAGACAGACACAGAGATAAATCGCAAAATACTTGATTTTCGGATTCAGGTTATCCCAGAACGTGTAACAATAATGAAAACTCAATGTGATAATTTGGCTGAAAACAGATATACATTCTCTTCTAAGTATGTATAAAAAAAGTAAAAAAAAAAATGTTATAATCAAAGAAAATATTTGAATTACATACTCATAGGTTTTATTGTTTGTTTCTATAATGATTGAAATTTGAAACATAAATACATAAATAAGATGAAACAGAAAAAAAAAAAAAAAAATCTGTAATTACCATCCTTGAATTTTTAAACAATATATTTAATTATTTTATATATATATTATATATGTTATTCAGTTTTTCCTTTCATATAGTGGAAGTATCCCAGGTGACGCTCGTTGACCCAGCCGTTGGGAGTTTTCCCTGATTTTCCTCAAAACTCGGATAAATACGAACTAGGAACCTTAGAAAGACCCGCATGAAAGGCCTTCTACTCCTAGGACTACGACCTTCGAGTAGCCTGTCGGCCTTAATGCACACAACCACAATTTTCATACAGCCGAAATTCATAATCCGTAGTGTCATACGTAGTGTCATCCGTAGTGTAGCAGAAATTCCAAACTCGGTATTCTAAATGTGTATCATTTAGGCATGCTACAGTAAACTTTTCGTTGAGATGAAGCAAATGGCTCGTGTACAGGGACAGTCAAAAGTATTCAAATACATTACGTGTATGGGGGAAATTGCAGGTAAGTAGAGTTTAACATCTATAGACTGCACTAAACCAAATGAAACGAATACATATTTTTTGTAATAGAGATAGTCAACTGGAAAAAAAAAAATGTGTATGTAGGAGCCCCGCCTCCCCCCCTGGGGAGGAAGACTCCCTCGAGGGAAGTAAATTTTCACGATGGGTAATCTTTCAGAAGAGCTCACCAATACATTTAAAACAAATGGTTGAACCATCGATTTGCGATAATTTAAAATTATATATATATATATTTATATTTATTTATTTATTTATGTAATATTGAGAATAAATTCAACTTTTTTTTTTATATTTAGTGTTATACTACTTCTCTAATATGGAAATTGTCTGCATTATCATAAAAGATAATTTTTTAAAATAATAATTTTTATAAATTATTTTTTAATAACCGAATTAAATTCTATATAAATGTAGATGCATTAATGAAGCGGGGGGTTAAGGGTGGCGGTAGCTCCCCTCACACAGAACTAATTATCATATAAAACTCTTCCGAAGCCTAATTTGAATTGTTTAACACAGGTTTACATAACAGTACTCTCTATCTTACCTCTTAATGTGCAACCTGTATTTATAGTATTAAATTTCAGGGTAAGAGAAAGTCGTGTGAGTGGCACACCAGAATATTTTTTTTTATTATTATTCACTAAATTAATAAACTATATTTTAAGAAAAATTAAATGCCTACTTTATATAACTAAATGCGTGTGTAATAACATGTTGCCAGGATAAAAAAAAATATATCTTATACTATTAAGTGAGCAATATTTGTATGTATATTTCACTGATCTCGAAAACGGCAGCTCGGACAGTCACGAGATTTAACACAAAGGTGCCCCCCGAAGGATCATTGTGCACATCGAAGTCAGAATTACGAATTTCTGTTTAGTTTTCTTTTAATTAATAAAAATATGAAAATATTAAGCTAATAATAGCAAAAAATTAGGCATTTAAATTTAATCCATAATTTAATTGTTGCCAAAAAAAAAAAAAAAAAAAAAAAAAATACGAGTTTATTATTTTTTTTTCAACAGGAAAATAAATACATTTATCTAAACATGAACAATACTACACACTACTGATCGCAGAGCTTTCAAATTTGGCATATAGGTACCTGGGACCCTGCAGGTGTGCACCTCATCGAGATTTTTTCAAATTTCGAATTTGAATTTTTTAAATTAATGTTTTTTCGATTTTAAACATTGTCTTTTGTGTTTCATTTTTCATGAATTTATTCTTCGATTGTAATCGTCTGCGTATCTTAGCAACGGCTATATTATGCAATTTATTTTTTATTTAATACATTTATTTGAGGGCGAATCTTTTTTCTCTTTTTAATTTATTATATTTATTGAAAATAAAATGGTAATGCAGTAGAAAAAATTAAATATATTAAATTTAAAATTTAAAAACGTATTTATAACAGTTATGTTTATGTATAATTTTTGTAGTATAACAACAATTATTTTTCATTTGTTAATTTAATTTCTTTAAAAGTTTTTTTTTTTTCTTTTTTTTTTCTAATTTATAGTATTTGTCAGGAAATAATGGTAGTATATAGTAGAAAGGATTAAACTGATTGGAATTTATTTGTTTTTTTATGTATTTAATTCCTTCTAAAAGAACATTTATTTTTTATTTTATTTCATTATATTGATCGGAATCAAATTGTAATACAGTGTAAATAGCATGAGCAATAAAATACTTGGTTCAAAAACTAAAATATTTAATAGACGCTGAGATACAGTTATCTTTAAAATCGTAGTTCTTAAATAATGGTAGACCCACCTATCGTCAATAAATACCCATATTGAAATACATAGGGAAGAGATTTCTGCAGGCAGAGGGAACCTGCTCCCGATACAGTGCGGCCAGAGAAAGAGCTGCCGTAGAGCGATTCCAATGTAATTATTTTAGTTTTTATCTATAATGTGATGTGAAAAATAATGATCCAATTCTTTTGGAGATTCATTTAAATATAGTGGCCAGCGAAGCGGGCGTAGCCTGCTAGTATATATATATGTTATTAACTGGATTTTTTATTTTTACTTTATTTCATTTTATTTTATTTTCAAGCAGAGAAAAGTTAAAAGCTGTGCGAACAAAAAATTTTTTGTAATTTATGTTTTAATAAAAACGTAATTAGTAATATAAATTTTTGTAACTTTAGTAAGAGTTTTTTTTTTTATTTTTTTTTTTTAAAGAATTTAAAATGTAAAAATTGAATCTAGATATCAGAATTTATTCCAATTTATAAAGAACCATTATATTTAAAAGAGAAAGTTTTTATTACTTCAACAAATCTTTTTTTTCCCCTTCCTTTATCAAAATACGTATATGTTTTTATATTTTCTATTTGATATTTTAAACTGTATTTTAAACTTTTTTATAATTACTTAAAACTCTGAGTGTTTAATGTGAGTCATTAAAAATTTACATCATTTTACTTTTAAAATATAATGTATGCAGAAGTATTTATTGTTCCGAAAATCTGGAGATAAAAAAGTCCTGACTTTCACGTTTAAATATTTGTTTGCTAAAAGTGCAAATATTTTTAAAGTTTTTTGCGTTTGTATTTTAATCTGCAAAAGTTCACTTTTTTTTTTTTTTTTTTTTTTTTCTAGAAACAAGGTAAAACGTGTTATCAAAACGAAGCTTTGAGTAATGTACTGTAAATGTGCATTAAGCATTCTTTTTAAAGAAACACGAAAAAGGAGATTAATAAGCATATATTTGCTTTCTTATGCAAGGGTTAATTTTTCGAGTAAAGTTTTTTAATTTTTATTTTTTAATTAGTGTGCATTTTAAAGCTTTTAAATACTGTAATTTCTTATTTCTTACTATCATTTTGAATTTCATTTTGCTTTTTATAATGTTGACACCAGAATTAAAATATATATCTTTATTCATAAAAAATCTCTCTCTTTTTTTTTTTACTTTAAATTTTTGTGCAGTTTTAAATCTTTTAAAATATTGCTTTCTAAGTGCTTTCTTGTTTTGAAAATTTGATTCCATAAAAAAAAAAAAAAAAAAAAAACTGGAGTGACACCACTTGACTTTCCGAACATCAAGTGGTTAAAGGTTGTATAAATAAATTAAGGTAAGCGAAGCTATTTATTTAACATAAATAAAAGAGAAAATCATAATAAAGTGTTGGGCTTTCTCTATATAGTATATATTTTAATTTAGCGCTATTGTCCCTCAAATAATTTGAGCCAATAAATAGTGATTATAAAGTAACTTTCGTTGCGTCCCTGTAAAAATTTATAAATGCTAGACTCACCAAAATCCAGACATTTTCTGTGACGGTTATCTGATACATGTATGTAAATTTTCATCTTAATATTATAAGGAGTTTGGACGCTATTGCACTTTAAAGAATTTGAGCCCATAGGGCATAAAGATAAGGAATTTTTCGTTGTGTCCTGTAAAAGAACTATAAGTGCTAGATTCATCAAAATCTACTGCCTTCGTGAAATGGTGATCTATAACATGTGTATATATTTTTAGCTCAATCGAATAAAGTGTTCAGATGCCATCGAACTTTAAAAATTTAGACCCACATTGACTATAATGTTAAAGAATTTGTATTTGTACCCCTGTAAAAAAAAACTATAAGCGCTATATTTCCAGAAATTTGTACATTTTGTTCAACTGCAACTTATATTTTCTGTATAAATTTTCAGCTCCATCGAATAAGGCATTTAGACGCTATCGCACTTTAAAAATTTAGGCCGATACATCATAACGATAAAGAATCATTCTTTGTGTGCCTGTAGAAAAACTATAAGTGGTAGATTAATCAAAATCGATAGGGTTCGTGCTGCGCTGACCTATAACATGCATACTAACTTTCAGCTCATTTGAGCAAAGAGTTTACACTGTATCGTGTTCACTCACATACATACACACATACATCATCGTAATAATAGTATATATGAATTCAGGGCACCTCAAAACGTGCAGAAATATTAAAGTCTCAAACTCGGATTTTTAACATGATTACAATCCTTATTCCTTTCATGATTACAATACTTTCCATGTTTGGAAAGTAAAAATCTGTCGAAAAACAAACATTTCCATTATCCCTTGCTATACAAATTATAAACGCGTAGGAAATAGTGTGGTCAGAGGACTTATAACTGGCCGACTCCTATAACTTTCCTGTAATAGCCAACTAATACATACGTAGTAAAAACTCCTAAATCGATTTTATATAGCGAGTTTAAAGAAAAGCTTTAAAACAGTTTTTTGAGACTTTCATTAGCGAAACTTAAAACTAACATATTATCAAGGTGCTTACTAGTTTGTCGTAACTAACCAAATACATAAAAAGGATACATAAAATAAGATTTATTTAGCAAATTGGAAGAAAATCTAGAGCGGTTTTTAGATACTGACATTCAAGGAAACCTCCCAACCTTATCTGCACACAGAAAACCAAATATTATATACGAAAGGGCACCTAAAGGCGAATAAATATGGCGAGTTTGAAGAAGTCCGTAAAGCCGTTTATTTAGACACCCACCTTCGAGACCTGGAATTAACCTAACCTACCAAATTAGAAAGTCTGTCTATTTTAACTCAATAATGAACTAATAAGTACGAAAAAACATCAAAAAGTGCTTTATGTAGTAACTTTCAGGAAAATCGTTGAAGCCGTTTTTGAGATACGGACTTCCGGTTCTACTCCCGATTTTGAATGTTTCACCTCCAATTTTCTGAATTTCTCCCAAAGTTATCAAATCATCTGAACAGCGGAGCTTTATTAACCATAAAGTTTCATTATTATATATATTTTTTTTCTTCTTCTTTTGGAAATATGATAGTTAGGAAATCCCCCTGCCCCACAGTGCAACGGATTCCAAATCTAGCGGGACAAAACCCTAAAAATCATCTCTCAAAATAATAATTTTGGACCTTTTATAAACAAAGTAGTTACCCTAGACAAATCATTTCCAAAATATAATAACAATAAGCGCCCGCTTTCCTTTGCGAATCTTTCGACGAAAACAAGTTATTCCCATCAGTTTTTCCATGAAGGCCGTCGTCAGTCATAGCCATGCGCTTCATTTTACAGGTCGAGTTGTAAAGATACGTGCTTCCGATATGTTTTTTGTTGTGCATGGGTATTTTGCATCAAGGTATGTAGTTTATATTTTCATACGTTAGTAAATGTTCTTTTCCACATTTCTTTTATAACATTAGATCAAATTTGTGTTAAAAATTGTTTTAATTTTAGTCAAAGTTTTGATATTCTTAGGATGCCAAAACTTTTGTACATTTTTGTACACGTTGATTCTAGTTCTATTTTATTCGTCGTTTCTTGTGATTTTTATATAGATAAATTTTATCTGCAGTCATTTGCATATTAAGAAGATATTTATTTTTTTACAAGTAGACTACTGGCTGTATCGAGAAGGAAACTTTACAAAAAGTTAAAAAAAAAAAAGAATCTTATAACTATGCAAGATTTAAGCTTGAAAATATACTTATGGATTACCTCAAAGACAAATTCAACTTACAAAACTGTGTCTCAACTGATGTTGAAAGAATTGATAGGATTTGTGCATTTATTTATGATTGGATTTAATCAAAGATGGAAAACCAGCCATCGCAGTAAAAAAAAAAAAAAAAAAGAAAGTAAGAAAAGAAAAGAAAAGAAAGAAAGAAAGAAACACAGTGATTGGTTGAATGCTAGTATATTTTTAAAAAACTTTGATTTACGCAGTACAAATGAATTATCGACTGTGAAGAAACCTGGACGTCCAAAAAATTATTTTGATTCGAGTGGAATTATCTAAAACAAGGAAAGTAAAGTCATTTGTTATGGAAAGTACACTAAACAAGTTAACCCATGCTTCCAATATTAAATTAAGACAAAGTGGTAAAAGGGATGCTGCTACAATGTTAAGAAATTGGTTTCAAGTTCTAAAAAAGCAACCAAGGAATAAATAAAAAAGTCTTAAAAAGGCAAAGAAAGAAATATCTAAGTATACTCCCGAAGAACCTTTAGTGTTGATAACTGACACAAAACAATAGTACATAATAATAATGTATATGATAATAATAATAATAAGAAGAAATAATAATAATTATTATTATTATAATTAAAACTAATGATTGAATTACTTTTACTCCGATATAAAATTTTGTCCCACTAGATTTGCCATCCGTCACACAATGCGCCCCCCACACACGTACAACCCTGGTAATAGAGGTAAAAAAGTGTTCTTATTCTAAAAAATAAAACGTGAACTGGTCTTATTCATGAATAAACAACGGTTAAGTGTAGAATGTTAAGGATTCATATTTGGGGCTATTATTACATCTAGATCCGCACCTCCCTTTTTGATCACTACATGATCTATTTCACTAGAAAAAATCGTAACTTGGCTAGATATTTTCGGACATCTATAAGTATGTGTGTGTATATCTCATAGCCCGAAAAAGGTTATACATAAAAAGCTGAAATTTTTTATAAAGAACATTGTAACATCTTACTCTGCACCTACATTTTTGGCCCTTTTCGATTTTTTTTTTTTTGGATATACACGATAGCTCCAAAATATTTAGTCTGTGCGAAGACTCTCATTTAAAAAATGACTACAATAACTGAAAAAAAAAAAAAAAAAAAGTTAGCCAAATTAAAATTTAGTATCATTCTGAATTTTACTTTTAAATATTTACACATTTTTAAGCATTAGAAAATGCATTTAGAGTTGCGTAATCTATATAAGAAATAATGCACAAGGTTAAAAAATTATATAAAAGCTGAAAATCTAATAATTTTTGTAAAATATGTAGAAAGTAAATTGGGGCTAAATAATTTAATATTCTTTTCATATGCATACAATGGACCACTAATTGGCGGAACTGATTCTAACTGATTTTCAAATTACAGATTTTATTTTCAAGATTATAAAGCAGAACTGATGCGCATATATTAGTAATTAATTACTTTTACCATTTGAAAAACAAAATGTTATTTTTGATGTTATTATTATTATTATTATTATTTATATATATCTTGTTCCATTTCCAGCTTCTTGAAACCTTTTTTTAAGTTTCCATTTTTGAAAGAAAAAAAAATATATGTATATATATATATATATATGATTCTTAAACCATGGTTGATCGAGAGAAATTTATATCATATGTGGGATGATGATTTGGCGCCTTAACTTACCCTTTTTGGATAATCTTTTTTTTTTTTTTTTTTTTTTGAGGGGTGGGGTGGGGTGCGGGTGGGGGGCAGGCGTCAACAAACTCCATTTTCCTTCTCGATATGATTTGTGCTGGAACTTAAATAAAATAAAATAAAATAAAAATTAATAAATAATTTTTTTTTCGTATTTTATGTACTGCGGGAAAAAAAAAGGTTCTAAGTTAATTAAGAAAGGTAAGTAGCCAGCCATTAATAATTTTAAGCGCCATATTTATTCTTAATCTTTTAGGACGGAGGACTATTAGTCTCAATCTATGGATTTTTTTTTTACAATACCAGTTTTACGATAGTTGAACATTTATCGAAATCGAAAATTTATCGAAAATATAATTGAATAATTTGAAAGCGATGTTATAATTTGAAAAGAAAACGTATCGAACAAGTTTATTTATTTACTTTTGTTTTAAACCCATTATTTACAAATTTTAATACGCAGTATTTCCATTTATATATTTAAATACTTATCAATATTCAGCTGCCTTCCCCCTCCCCCCTTTTTTTCCAATTTATTTTATTTTATGTTTTATTTATTTATTTTTAATTTAACCGCCATGTGTCGCGTGGATTGTTTCAGAACTAGCATTTTTTTCTCAAGCGTAATATATTTAGTGACTAGTCTTTATATGTGTTATGTTTCCAGGAGGACAAAAGAAAAAAAAACATTTTTTACAGAGAAAAATCGTTGTCTAGAAGAATCAACCATATGTAATTTTACAATATAAATAGGGGGGGGGGAAGAAAAGAAACATTTCTGCTGCCAAAAAGATGAACTTTAATTCACTTAAATTCTCATTAAACTGAAAATAAATAATAAGATATTAAATAATATTGGAATTTTTTTTTTCTTTTAGTAAAAAAGAATTTTTTTTTTTTTTTCATTTTAAGCATACATAGTAATAAGAGTCATAGAAGTATTTTCTAAAACTGAAAGAGTTTCGTAAAAAGAAAAAAGGAAAACAAAATCCTAAAACAAAAATTTATTCAGTTACATAAAGAATTTTTAAAGAACTTTTAAAAAATATTTAGAAAATAAAATTTTTATAGCTTCAACAATTCTTGCTATAAAAATTTTATTCTTTAATTTTTTCTTTTTACATTATAATTTTTAAAAATTTTTTTATTAATTACCTGCAAATCTTGGTTTTTAATAGGCGCATAAAAATTTTACAGTAAGTAACTTTTATCATGTAATGCATGCTAGAACATTATTCATAAAAACTTACGAAAAGAAAACTTTATCTTCAACTGTAAATTTAATATATTCTATTTTACATTAAATGTTTATTTATTAATTTTCTTTTTTAACTGTAAAATTTTTCTAAAAACAAAATAAAATATAATTAAGAGCCTAGAAGAAAAAAAAAAAAAAAGATATTATTTTAAAAAAAGCATTACAATTGTTTTATAATATATATATATATATGTATATATATGTTTCTTAACCATAATGAATAAAAAAAGAGATTAATTAACATATGTTTTTCTTATGTACATGTTACTTTGGCAAATGATTAAAAAAAAAAAAAAAAAAAAAAAAAAGGAGCATTTATCTCTTAATTTTATGTACGTTTCCATATTTTAAAATGTCTCCATTTTAGAATTTTTGTTTTAAAAATTTAAAACTCTCTTAAATAACTTTACATTTAGTATACCCTTGAGCTTGAAATAAGAAATATATCTATACCCTGGAGTTTAAGGCCACCATGTCCATTTTGTGAAAATAATTAACACCGCGTCCTTTATGTGTTTTTTATATTTACATATATAGAGGCATTAAGCACTAATGTCCAGTTATTATAAAGGAGGTAAAACAGAGAAAAATAGAATCATGTCAATTTCCTTTATTCATGACAAATATGTTACATTTCTGCACATTAAATGTACGGTGATAACTCTTTTCACAAAATGGACATTGTGTCCTTCCCCTCCCGGGTATATATATATATATATATATATATATTTAAAAAGGAATAATACTGAATTACTAAAAGTTATTAAAATATGTACTAAAAAAGGTTACATTTTTACATACCTTATGCCCAAGAAAATGCAGCAAAATAGATCAACAGACAGAATATAAAGATTAAAAGAAAACGAAATGCTGATAAAACACCAGAGAAAAAGTTTTAATAGGACGAAACACTAAAAAAAGACCCAACTATGTATATATACATGCACACACATACACACACATATATATAGTTATTGGCACTTTTAATCTTTTAATGTATTTGAACTTAAAGCTTCATAAAATTTTATTCTTTTCTCTTGGTAAAATATTAAGGATACGCTGATTTTTAGTGTTTTAATAGCAGAAATCGAAGCATTTTTTATTTTCTTCCGTGCATTGAGGCGGTTCCCTGACGATGGCCTTGATAATGTTATTATTACTTTTTCATTTAATTTAATTTAAAAACTTGTTATGCTTTTATTTTTTACATTTTATTTATATGTAGACATATGTATTGATAATGAAGTCGATAAATAGTTGGATAAATAATTGGGTAAATAGATAGAATCTTTGGGGGTAAGGAGAAAATATATTTAGTTAAACAAATTTAGTTAAACAAACTAATGCATTCCTAACTTCAAATATCTTAGAAGTGGATTGACGGATTTGAAGCATAAAAATTCTTTTTTCTTTTCTCCTTTTATTGGTATAGGATGTATTTCGGATTGTCGCTTTAAAAGCTATATTGAAATTCAATCATGCTGTCAATTCAATCATCTGTCTATTTTCCTTATTTGTCATTTAAAAATAATTATATTACTCATCATAATACGAATTTAAAAATTTAAAAATCAGGTATATTAATCTTTTTGGTTAATTACAGTGTAGAATAAAAACAATTTATTTTTAGTAAAAATTGTGTATATGAAGAAAATACTATTAAAATTTCAAATCGTATGTTTCAAGCATCACATTAAAATAAAAAATTACCGTAATTTCTGGTAGATAATCCGCAGGTAATATGTGTCATTTCTCCACCAGAAATTTTATTTAATAGAGAAATCTATACTATTTCGAAGAAAGAGCATGTACAAATATAAATTTATTTACCTATTGAAATTTCTGGTGCAAAAATGGATTATATAACCTGCGGGGTATCTACCAGAAATTACGGTACTTACGTTTAGCAGTGATTTTAAAGATCGTAAATACTGTAAACGGAAAATTATATTATCCGTTGTTGTGTGTATGCATGTATTTAATTGATTTAATTCATCTTGGTGTTTCAAAATTTGAGCTTAGTTCTTCATTATCTTTCATAGTTTTATCATCAAATCAAGTTTGAATTTTGCCAATATTTGAAATAAAATCCAACTTTTTAAGTAGGCTATTAATGACGAACAGCATCTTGATTTATACTTTAAAGTTAAAAAAAAATTATTTTCTTTCAAGGATTTTTTTTTTTTTTTTTGCATAGTTTATTAGATCCTTTTAAGGAATGGTAAAAATTGTCATAGCTCGATTGTTTTATGCTACTGGACGTTATTAAAATTTTCATTTGAGATTCCGTTTAAACTTTAAAATTTGAAATCAGGAGTAGAAAATAGAAAAACTTATTATAAAATTATAAAATAATTGAATAACTCTAATCTAAAGCACTAAATTTTATTGATTTATTTGCGACTATTGCATGTTTATCTAAAAATTAAACCTGGATCCTTGATATAACATGCAAATATTCTAACCATGAATCCACGTGGTCGACATCAGGTCAGCACTATTGGACCAATTAACAATTGAAAACATTTATCTATTCTGCAAATAATGACGCTGTTCTACAGAAAAATGTTTCGCATGATTGCCGGGTTATAATAAATGAAATTGAACATTGAAATTTTGAACATAATTACTCTAATGCTGTTAAATTACGATAAATAATTTTGAACAATGATTTTGACCTTTTTGAGCATTGACTTCGAATAACTAATTTTAAATATTGTTTTGTATTTGGTCAGTTTTATAATTAAGAAATATTGCATGAAGGTCTTTTTTGTATATGTAATAAGTATTACATTACATATGCATACAGGTGAAATATATTATTTTTATCGTTTTTTTAAGAAATTAGATTAAATTAAGTTTCAAATGTACATGCATATTATTAATTAATAAATAGTTATACTTTAAATATGTATTACATATTTTTTTTTTTTATCTCCAGTACATTTTTCATTTACTATGAACTTAAAATATACTATAGCGTATTATTATTTGAATATTGCTTGGTAGTTTAGTAACAGCTTTTGTGTAAGAAATAGATACCACTGTTGCTGAAATAAATAATGATTATAATCGAAATTCTAAGTACACTTGTGAGTAAAAGATGAAGCTTAAATACTAAGCCAAACTCAAAAAAAATTTCTTTGCGATATAAATTATGTAAATGTAATCGTATAAAAAATATATTCTTTTAATTTTGTAATGAAAGTGGTATTAAGGAAATTCATTTTTATGGTTAAATTAAAGCAATTGCAAAAGTTGGAGTAATAAGATAATAAGCAATATAATTATTAGATTAATTGGATAGTTTATAGTAATTATATTATTTAAATTAATAGTAATTAGGTAAATTTCAAAAATTTATAATTCATCTCAACTGATTACTAAACCAAAATTTTAAATCACAGAATTTTTAGCATTACTTCAAAGAATATTTCGTTTGCAATTTTTGACAGGAAATCCATAATGTATGTTTATAATAAAAGTAGAGAAATGTAAAAGTGAATGTAATCAGATAATTTATAATAATAAAATCTTTACATTAATTAGATATTTTATAGTAATTTTATAATTTATAATAATAGCAATTAAATAATTTCCAAGAGCTACTCAATAGCTGTTAAAATACAGGTGAGAGATATTATTATAATCTTTAACGTAATAAATTAAAATATGCTTCAAATGTACATGCACATTTTTTAATAATTTTATCTTAAGGCTTATATATCTAAGTTCTTATATATTAAGACTTTTTTCTCTGTTATCAGTAATGAAATTAAGCTTTAAGAAGAAAAGTAGAAGAATGTGTAAAAATAAAATATATAAAGTTTTTGTATCTCATTTATGTGAATGCATTTGAAAAAATAAAATAAAATAAAAATAAATAAATAAATAAACAGAATCGGAATACAAAAAAATTAGCTTTTTTTTAAAAAAGTTGTTATATAACTTCTCTTTAATTTGTAGATATATTTATGAGGAAACTGTATTTTACCTTATATATTCCTTGAAAAAAAAAAATTATCGTCCTAACAACTTACTTAACTTCTATGTTCTTTTTTTTCTTTTTCTTTTTATAATCTCTCTCTCTCTCTCTTTTGCTGTTATAGATCACTTTAAAAAATAAAATACCTAAATATGTTTTTAAGAATTTGATCTATGAGTACATTTAATTAATTGTAAACATTACAAAAAATTCTAATATTACGTTTCAAGCTAAAGTGCTTTGTTATTTTAGAACCGATAAAATATTAGTTTTTTTTTTTTTTTTTTAGAGATTAAATAGTTGCTTTTTCTTAATATTAATTTCTTTACAAAAAAAGATAATTAGTTGGAATATACGGCTTCTTATAAATAATGAAAGAATGAATGAATGAAAGTTGATATTCTTTAAAATATCGACTTTTTTTTATATATATATATATATATCTATATATAAACATAAAAAAAAATGAAAATTTTCCTATTTATATGTTTTTGAGTAAAAGAAAAATCCTTAGATATTTTTGCGACTATTCATCATACACAAAGTAAATTTTGTTTGCATATTTTTGTATAAATTTTCTTTCTGCGTTTTTTTAAACCTAAAAATCTAATCTATATCTATCTATCTATATGTATATATTGTATAATTCATATTTCATTTCGACAATATATATATGTGTTTTTCCTTAAAAGTATTACTGGTTATTTTTATTTTATTTATTTGTTTCTTGAAGAAAATATTGGCATTTCATGGTCTGTTTTCCTTCCATTTTACAACTTTGTTACGATATATTATACATAATAAATCTCTTTTATGCTAAATTTTATAAAGGTTTACAATTCTCAACATTATATCATAGCCTGCCTCCTAAACTAGATGCCTGTCGCGTGACTCGGAAACTTAGCAACAGTTGAAGCGGTAGACAGCGCCACCTGGTACAGATTGCGCGACTTTTTTATTCAACAGCCACCAAAAATTTTTAAAAGTGGTACATGATATACATAAAAGACGAATACAATAGAAGAAACGCCGATTATATATATCATGTATCACTTCTCAAAATTATTGGTGACAGTTGAATAAAAAAGTTGCGCAAGCTGTACCAGGTGGCGCTGTCTACCGCTTCGACTGTTGCCAAGTTTCCTAGCTACGTGACAGGCATCTAGTTTAGGAGGCTATGCTTATATATATAATATAAATCATATTTAATCACGATAATATATATATATATATATATATATATATATATATAGTACGTCAAGGGTGTCTAGGAGTGATTCAATGAATAGAAGATAATTCCATAACAACACATTTAATGATGAACAGACGAAACATAGACGTACAGAAAAAACACACAAGGATGAATAACAGCAGATTTAGAATAATAAGATGTAGATGATTCCACGGTTCAAAACCTGTCAAGTTTCTTAATATATTAGTAGTTTAGAATTTAGCATCTACGCGTGCAATAGCAAATTGTAGGACTAGAGCACAAGGCTCTACCTTCTTAGTCGGAGCTCTCAGTACTAAAACCAGTACGAATGACTCAATCAGCCTTCACGCTGATTGTCTAGCTCTGTCTATTCTCAGTCGGATACTGCCAAAAACTTCCTCTTAACATCTCGTTCATAGACGGGCATCGGATGTAGCGCCATCTGATGACTGGTGGAAGAACGCACCCGTCCCCCCCCCCCATATATATATATACATAATCATTTTAAAAATGAGTCCAATAAAATAACTATCTAAGGTTTCTAATTCGTTGGCCTGTCAGTGTAGCTATCCATTGTTCTGTTCTTTTTTAATAGTTAAACTCAACTATTTTTCTTCTTAAATATTTAAATGTACTATTTTTGGTTACTATTTTAAACTGCATGTGCCTCTAAAAAATATAGGGGATATTGGATGAATGTAACAACGTTTTGGCATAATTCGAATTTGACCTTAATTTACTCAGTTGCTATCAGACTTACACTTCTAAAAGAATTTAGGCATAAACTAAAACTAATAAAATTTTCAAGAGTATCAGAGTTTTATGTATAATTTAACGATATTCAACTGAAAAAAACTAATTATGAACATTTGGGATTCGTGGTTCGACTTGCCCCATAGTTTTGGGCAAGTCGAATCTTGGCTTACTATGACCAATATACAATACATAAAAATATTTGTAAAGCAATTATTCATACATTGAAAACTTTTTTATGAATCTAAAATTTTTTGAACTTTCGATTTTTGAGAACTTTTAAACTATCACTACTCGTTATAGAGAAACTTTGAACTCTTAAAATTTTAACACTGAAATGAAAACAAAGTATCAGGATATTAGTTTTGAATAAAATAATTAAAAACAATTCAGAAAAGCAAAGTAAAATAATATAAGAAATGCAGTTAAGGTGTTTGGGTCAAGTGTTATCACTCTGATAACACATACAAAATTTTTGAGGTAAGTGTAACTACGGGTGACAAACAAAAAGACTTAAGAAAGAAAACAAATATGAAGTTTTATTCAAAATCTACATACAACACTTAATTTCTTTACATAAAACAGTGGAATTTATTTTTGAAGTACAGCAATGATAAAATTTCGAATTTGGAGCGAGGAATACTTTCGGGGAGAAAAATGTAAGCAAATTTTCAAATTTCTAAATGTGTAACTATTTTGTATTCGGATTAGTTTATTGAGATAAAATGTGTAAGGTGTGAGCGCTTGCCTTGGCTGCTTCAGACCCCATTCTAACTTAGTACTTAATCTAGCAAAGAACAATAGGAGACTCTTTAGGTTAAAATAAAATGAATAATTTATTTCGACACGAAATATTGGGGAGGAATGGATCGTGGAAAAACTCAGTACTTAATTAGATAAAGAAATTGAATAAATATAAAGATTAATCTCACCACTGGTGATTAACTAGATCCGGCGAAAAGCTGGCCGCTTAGCTCTCAATAGATACCGTCGATTGAAAACCCCGTCAATGAAAAGAACTTCTGTACCTTCCGCTGCTTATTCCACATTAGAATGACAACTTCTTGACAATCACTAGATTTGTTCAACACTCTATCTCTTAATAATCCGCTACTACATATGTCACCACGAACATACTCTCTTTCCTCACTATTTAACTGCCTTAAAACTGACAACCTCCATCACTTCAATTCACTAACTTCCATAACTAATCCTATTCACACACCTTACACAAACTGCGCGAGTCCTATCTTCCTTTTAAGGCTGATTTCCAGGAGGGTTGAAACTTCGAGGTTCAAAAAACCATTAATCACGCTTCCGACACAAAGAGCCAAATGTCTTGTCATCAGTTGTAACCTTTTTTTTATCAGATTGAGCAGTTACTTCAAAGGAAAGCATGCAAAATTGACAAAGATATCTGCCTCTGGCCCCTCAATTATCTCAGCAGGGGGGTTAGCGTCAAGGAGATCTTAAAGCTATCAGCGTCAAGGAGATTTTCAACCAGTTCGAGGGTTTTGAACCCGGTTGACCACATCAAAAGATTCTGAATAGTACTGCTCCAACCAACCGCTAGTGGAAACCGGCCTTTAGTGACTCCAAGCCGGCGTGAACTCATCCCAACTCCAATCTATTGCGCCATTCTGTGCTGGGCCCAGTCTTTGCGTCTCGACCTCCGATTTACTTTCACTTTTCGCCACTGGTTACATCCTTTTGTCTCAACCCGGCGCTATGTTACGATTTTACTTTTCATACCGCTTACATGCGGTGACCTGCAAATGACTCAACCTATTTTACCTAACAAATATAACGTATAAAGATACAAAGAAATAGATATGGTGACTATTTGTCCCATATTTAGCTTATTAATTGATTTATAAGGATTTGGTTTATAAGGAAATGTACACTTACCTCATGGTTTTATTTACCCCATTTCGTCCTAATTATTTTACTATAAACCAGTAAAAACAATTGCAATATATACAAAACTTCAACACACTGCTTACAATAATACTTTTCGAAGAAATAAAAATATTATTCACTCCTCTATGGATAACAAACTGCTGATTATTATTAAGTAGATTAGAATCTGATTAGAATTTTTCTTTTTCTTTTTCTTTTTCTTCTGTCTCTCAGTCTTTTTTTTTTTTTTTTTAACGGCAAATACAAGAATTGTTTTATGACTAGTATTTATTTTTATTTATTTATTTATTTTTTAGAAAAAAGATTTATAAAAGACAGTTAATATATATTCCTTATTTTAAAAATATATTTTGAAAAAACGACAAACAAATATTTAAAAAAAATATATTTAAAAGGTAAAGTTTAAAACTGATGTAATCAAAATATAACAATTTGCTTTTAGTTTTCATATTCTTTGTCATACGCTATGAGTATAAAAGATAGTAATACAATCCTTGAGGGTTTTGCAAATTTTAAAGGAAAGCATATTTACCCATTTTGTTCATTATCATAATATTATTTACCTTATGATCTTCCATGATTTAAAAGTATATTTAACATTACGTATTTTTAAGAAAATGTCGCAGTGATATTTACATAGTATTAATCATGCTGCTGGATATTTATTTTTTTACTTTTTATCCGCATAGATAAATTATTAAAAATGCAAATAACTTTTTAGTGTGTTATTTTTCCTGGATATTTTGATTTTAGAAAGAGGAGACTATGAACTGAAATTATAAAAACGTAGTTTTACAAACTGAAATTTAATACACAGACACACACACATGTATATATATATATATTAAATATGAAAATCACACAATATTTTGGAAAAATAGCTTACTGTATTCATTGTAATACATAATATAGTACTTTTTTACACAATGACATTTCTTTACAAAATTTTGTAAAGTTTCTCAAATTCCAATCATATATTTAGAATATGAATGACTTTGAAATACGATGGCTGTCCGTAAAGTATCCGAATTTAATTTTTAACTAAAAAAAAATATAATGGATATACAAACTTCAGTTTAATCCCCTTCAAAGTATCGTCCTTGAAAAGCAACACACTTAGCCCAACGTTGTTGCCACTCTTGGAAGCAGGATTCGAAGTCGTTCTTTGGAATAGCCAACAGCTGTTCGATCGCTTTTTATTTGATGGTCGTCACATCCTCAAACCGTCGTCCTTTAAGCGTTTTCTTTTGCTTTGGAAATGCGAAAACGTCGCACGGAGCGAGGTCTGGTGAGTAAAGAGGTTTCGCTTTTCCAAAGCTAAAGAAAACGCTTAAAGGTCGACGGTTTGAGGATGTGACGACCATCAAACAAAAAACGATCGAACAGCTGTTGTCCATTCCAAAGAACGACTTCCAATCCTGCTTCCAAGAGTGGCAACAACATTGGGCTAAGTGTGTTGCATTTCAATGACAATACTTTGGAGGGGATTAAACTGAAGTATTTATATCCATTATATTTTTTTAGTTATAAATTAAATTCGGATACTTTACGGACAGCCCTCGTATATGTTTAGGAAAGGAAATATGCATATACTTTTAAGAGTACTTTAATAAAAAGTAAACAAAATTCTTTTTTTTTTCAAATTAATTAAAACGAAAGGCTCATTTATATATCTGTGTAAATTACACACATGAATTTTTTTAGAATTTATTTATTTGACATAAATTTAATAATATTAAATTATTATGGTGTTATGAACATAGCTTTTTACTAATTTATAATTTATGCTTAACTAGCAAAGCAACACCATAATTATCAGTGATTGAAGTTTGGGTTGCGAAAAGAAATAGTTTCTTTACTGAAAGTTATGAATCATTCTCAATGTACTTTTGCCTTATTGTCGTTATTATATTTATCAGATAAAGTTCTATGAATTAAATAAGTACTTTTAAACCCTCAACTGTCCCGGGCGTATATATATGCTTTCGGAAGTACCATCCTTTGTTTTGCGCTTTTACCAGTGACATTATTCACAGGGCTTTGGAATGCAATAATATAACAATATTTCGCCATCTGCTATATATGGCTACTTGGAATGTTTTCATCTTATAGAAGAAACAACTCCCAAACATTGGCAGTTACAATTTTTGCTTCAATTTGGTGGAATGCATAATTGAGAAATTCCATGGTACTGCACGACGACCCACCAAACGACAGAAGTTACAAAGTGACTGTTTTAAGACTTACTGATAGACACTTTGCGCATTTAGTACTATCAATGTCTTCAAAGAAAAACGCACCAAGGAAATGCGTTGTTTATTCAAGAAAAAATATCGTCACACTGTTAAAAATGGTTTCTTAAAAATGAGCTAAATTGTCTCAAAATAGCTCCGAAACAATATATACTTAAATTTGAAAACCCATGTACTCATTTTTGACATGTGAAACATGGGGATATTTGGATTCTTATTGGTCAACCCCATTTTTGAGCATATTAATATACTCAAAAATGAGTACATGGTTTCTCAAATTTAAGTATATATTATTTCGGAGCTATTTTGAGACAATTTAGCTTATTTTTAAGAAACCATTTTTTACAGTGCATGAATCCCGTTATCAATGCCCTAAATGTGATGTTGTTTTTATATGTCCAACAATGTTTCAGGCGATATCACAGAATAGCTAAGTTCTAACATCTTTTTTATTATACTGTTACTCCATATTTTAAATTTTAAATTTTCATTTTTCTTTCTCTTTTTGTGTGTATAAAAATAAACACTTTTGGGAAACACTTTTGATAAACACTTTTTGGAAAGTATATCCCTTATTTTCCTCCAATATACCGAATAACTACGTCTGCTTGTGTAAAAAACGCTGGCACTGCTAAGTGACTCTTCTAACAAGGAAATATTCAAAAGGTGTCATCTTCAAAAAGAATTGAAAAAAATGTATGTGATTCTACTCTTCATAAAACACCAGAAAATGAAACAAGTCCTTCCGGCTTATTCGGAAGGGTAGGTTGATTTCTTTTTCTTTATCAAGTAGCCGTCATTTTGTTTCAAAATGACGGCTACAAATTATTAATGCACTTGGTAGAAATATTAATGTAGGCTATGCACATATGGAGTTTTAAGCAAATCGGTTCATAAATGCATTTTTATGTGAATTTAAAATTTTCAAGTGACTGGAGCTTGGAAACAAAATGGTGGGTTAAGTTGACAAATATATGAAATGTATTTGTGAGATCAGTCTACTGTACACATATAGATCGAATTAATTCAAAATCTCAAAAGTCATCGTGTTGAAAAATTAAGTGGCTGCCACTTCGATCAAAATGGCAGAGAAAGTTGCTCATCTAAGATATCGTTGCAAATTTGAAAATAATTTTTTTTTGTAGAAATTCTTTCAAAGAGGCTTAGTAAGTTGATAAAATGTTACTTTTCTGCATTTCTAGTTGGTTTTAGCATTAAAATAGCCTAGTTTTTCGTTAAAAACGCATTAAAAATATCCAGTAACGCAAGTAATGGACTTGGCGCCAAATTTGGCGATTTTTCCCCTATCGCGACTTTTTTGGCGACTTTTGGCGAGAAAATACTTATTATCGATATACCAAAGATGGACGCAATAACGTGATTGGTTCACGAGTTACGTGAATTTGCTAAATTTTTGTTGTTTGAAAGATAAATCCATTTTTTAACTTTGATTTGAATTGATTAAGTATTTCTAAAGTTACCGTGATAACAAATTTTCAAGTGGCCGCCACTTGAAAACAATACAATGGAACAAGTTGCCCAGCAAACACATCCAAGATATTTGAAGCATAGGTTCACTGTCCAACGGTGGTTTAAATCAGTGCCGTGTTTCAAAAGTTATTATTATGGCAAATTTTCAAGTGGCAGTCTAAGTAGCTGCGACTTAGAAGCAAAACAACTTGCCCATCGAAATCATCCAGTACATTTGTACGATAAGTTCATTGTCCAGTTCTAGTTTAAATTAAATCAGTATTTCAAAAATTATCGTCATAAGAAATTTTCAGGTGGCACGACTTGTAAAAAAGTGGAGTGAGATGCCTAGCGAACTTATCTGAGATATTTGAATGATAAATCCACAACCCAAATTTGATGCGAATTGGCTCTGTATTACTAAAGTTACCATAATGAAAATTTTCAAGTGGCCGCAACTTGGAAATAAAATTGCGGATCAAGTCACCAAGTGAACTTATCCTAGATATTTGAACCATAAGTTCACTATCCAAATTTTTTTTTTGAATCAGTTTAGTATTTTAAAAGTTATCGTGATGGCATATTTTCAAGTGGCAGTGTGATTTCAAGTGGCTGCAACTTAGAAACAAGATATCGAGACAAGTTGCCCAGTGAAAACATTCAAGATAATTAAATGATAATATCACTGTCCAAATTTGGTTCGATTTGGAGTATTATTTCAGAAGTTATCGTGATTTTAAATTTTCAAGTGGGAGCCTGATTTCAAGTGTCCCCGCTTAACTTAAGACATCTGCCACTTTATTAAAAATAGTGGATAAAGTTCATTAATAAAGTTATTTGAGACATTTGTAAAATCTATGTATACATGAAAATTAAAAAAGAAATTCGGAACACGCTTTTTGCAATTTGAATTTGAAATTTTCAAGTGGTCTCCACTTGAAAACAAAATGGCGGAGCAACTTGGTTAACAAACTCATCTAAGTTATTTATAAGTTAAGTTAAGACACTGTCCAAATTTGGTTTGATTTGGAGTATTATTTCAGAAGTCATTGAGATTTTAAATTTTCAAGTGGTAGCGTGATTTCAAGTGGCCCCGCTTAACTTAAGATATCTACCACTTTATTAAAAATGACGGATAAATTTCATTAATAAACTTCATTGAGACCCTTATGTGGTCTATATTTACATCAAATTTCAAACAAATTCGGAATACGCTTTTTACAATTTGAATTTGAAATTTTCAAGTGGTCTCCACTTGAAAACAAAATGGCGGAGCAACTTGGTTAATAAACTCATCTAAGATATTTATACGATAAGTTAAGACACTGTCAAAATTTGTTTCGATTTGGAGTATTATTTCGGAAGTTATAGTGATTTTAAATTTTCAAGTGGTAGCCTGATTTCAAGTGGTTCCCGCTTAACTTAAAATATCTGCCACTTTATTAAAAATGGCGGATAAACTTCATTGAAACCCTTATGTGGCCTGTATTTACAACAAAATTCATACAAATCTTGCTCTAAATATGCTTTTTACAATGTCGGTTTGAAATTTTCAAGTGGCTGCCACTTGAAAACTAAAAGTCGGAGCAACTTGGTTAACGAACTCATCCAAGATATTTATAATATCAATTCGCTGTCCAAATTTGGTTCGATTTCGAGTATTATTTCGGGAGTTATCGTGATGACAAAATTTTCATTATAGATAGATAGATATATATATATATAGATAAACGAAGTGATTGCAATAGGTCGATTTCTAAAGAAATCAACCTAAAAATTATCGGCTGAAATTAATTACAGCGACCACAAAAAATTATCAAAATTAAGCATATTTGGCGATTTAGCGCTGTTAGGCGATACGTTTGCTAGCAAAGAGATTGCCGTATACGAACAGAACCGTGTTTTGCTTTTCCGCCAAGTACTGAAAATCAATTGCCTAGCAGTGTGAAATCGCCAAATATGCTTAATTTTGTTACTTTTTTGTGGTCGCTGTAATTCATTTCAGCTGATATTTTTTTCATTTTCTGGTGTTTTATGAAGAGTAGAATCACATATATTTTTTTTCAATACTTTTTGAAGATGACACCTTTTGAATGTTTCCTTGTAAGTTTTCCTCCGCAAGTAAGGCGTTAATTAGAATCAATACAGCAAATACAGTCGGCAGCAAAATTATCGAAGCACACATCCACATTTTTCACATATATATATATATATATATATTTATTTATTTTGATCGCTAATTTTTATCATCAATTTTTTTTTTTTTTTTTTTTTTTTTTTTTTTTTTAACAGTATAAGACTAAGATTATGGCTCAACCAATATTTACGTAACAAAATAGTATTAGGTGTACATCTTTTATACAGGAATTATTGTTAGCGCTTCAATAATTTTGCTGCCGACTGTACGTATAGAGCTGTTTTGCCTATATACAATATAGATTTTATGCTTGTTATTGAAAAAAATCTTGTTGGCATAAATCGTCTCTGCTCAGTTCCCTATGATATGTTTGTTATCATAAATCTCTACTACAAGGTAGACTATATTCATGTTAAGAGAAACAAATTTTATAAATCGCTCGACACGGCGATAGACTAAAACACACTACCTTATAGTTTATTAATATTTCACTTCTATACATCTATCTTATCCTATTTTCAAAATTAATTTTTTTGGGGTCAGTTTTGTATTTTAAGGCCGGTTTCCACTGGAGCTGGAGCTTCGAGGTTCAAAAAACGATTAATCACGCTACTGACACAATGAGCCAAATGTCTTGTCATCAGTTGTAACCTTTTTTTTTATCAGAATGCGCAGTTACTTCAAAGGAAAGCATGCAAAACTGACAAAGATATCTGCCTCTGGCCCCTAAATTATCTCAGCTGGGGGTTAGGGCCAGGACATTTCCCTTCAAACCAACCTCATCGAACCGGGTCCAACCGCTTGACCACATCAAAGGATTCTGAATAGCGCCCGCGCGAAACGTTTCCAACCAACCTCAGTGGAAACAGCACTTTACTTTTCACGCTATTATGAACTATTATCAATGCAATGATCGCTATAAAGCAAGCTTGTGTGAAAATTTTCTTTATTCTGCTATGTTTAGAAAATCTTAAATTTTGAATAACTTAAGAAATTTTTAAATTAGATTATTCATTCCCAATGATTTTCAGATTCGTATCCTAAATGACGTTTTAAAAGTAGTCTGACATCCTTACGAAGAAAATATCCTTCAAAAAGGACGTTTAAGAAATACTTTGCCCTAAATATAAGTAAATTTCGAATAACTTACGAAATTTACAAAGTAGATTGTCCTTCGTCAATGATGTTCATTTCAGCATCAAAACTGATATTTTAAAGCTAATGCGACATCTCGACGATGAAAATATTTTTTTAACCCCCCTTTAAGCAAACTTTTTGCATATTCTGCTATGTTAAGAAATTCTTGATACTCGAATAAATTACGAAATTTTCAAAATAGATATGTTCGTAATTTTGGATCTTCGTGAAAGCCTCATAGCTGATATTAAACACTACTCTGATATCTTTATGATAAAAATATTTCTTTTGATGCGCGTTTAAATGAAATTTCGCACTCTTCTCCCATGTTAAGAAAATCATAAATTTTTAGTAACTTACTTTAGTTTCAAAGTAGAGTGTTGCATATCAATAAGGTTCTTGCCAATGACATATGTGATATTTTAAAATTAGTCCGATTTCCTTATGCCTATTTGTTCTTAAGTTATCGTGCACACAGACCAACAAACTAACACACTAACAAACAATCAAGCTAACAGACATCCTACAGACGGACCCGATATCAGATTTGTTATTTTCGGATTCTCTACACCTGAAAACGTGTAAAAACTTCATAAACCGAGGTCGAAAATTTTCACGATTACCAAAGTTCTCCATACCTATGGTATGATGGGAAACTAAAAAGTCTGAAAGGAAATTGCATTAAGTAAATTTCTTTGAATTAGATTAATTTTCCAAGTTGGCATGCTAATTTTCTTAATAATTTCCTAACTTTAATTTAGAAAACCACTCGAATTAATAATATATTATAGTACAATTCTGGATTAAATATTTAATAGGAATTTATGATAACATATATAAAAAAATCTGGAGTGACTCCACTCGATTTTCCGAACATTGAATAATTAACTGTTTTGTAGATAAAGTAAAGTAAGAGGAGTTGTTAAACAAACAAAAGAGAGAAAAACAAAATAGAGTGTTTGAATATTTTTCTCCATATATTACACGATGTTTTATTTAACGCTACTGAACTTTGAGCCCATGATCATAATGATAAAGAATTTTTCGTTGTGCCACTGTAAAAACCTATAAATGTTAGATTCACCAAAATGCTTATATTTAGTGCAACAGTGATTTATAATATTCATATAAATATTCAGCTCAATTGAATAAGGCGTTTACATGCAATCGCACTTTTAAAAATTTGGTCCCATAGGCCATAATGATAAAGAATTTTTCTTTGTGCCCCTGTAAAAAGATTGTAAGTGCTAAATTCACCAAAATCAATACGGTTCGTGCAACTGTGACCTATAACATGTGTACAAATTTTTTGCTCAGATTAATAAAGCGTTTAGACGCTATCGCACTTTTAAAAATTTGGCCCCATAGGCCATAATGATAAAGAATTTTTCCTAGTGTCCCTGTAAAAAAACTATAAGTGCTAGATTCACCAAAATCTATAGGGTTCGTACTATGATGACTTACAATATACGTACCAACTTTCAGCTTATTCGAACAAAGCGTTTAGACACTAGCGTGTTCACTCACGGAAATACACACATACATACACACATACATACACACATATATAAACACACACATACATACATCATCGTAAAAATAGAGGAAACTGACTCAGGGGACCTCGAAACGTATAGAAAAATCAAAATCTCAAATTCGGTTTTTTGACATGATTACAATACTTTCCTCACTATACTGTTCGGAAAGTAAAAATAGCATTCTGTGTGTAATATGCTCGCTTCTAAACCTGTATATTACACTTATTAGTGTCCAAAAATATGTACGTTAAAAAATTTATGTTTAAAATTAGTTTTTTTTCTTTATTTTAGAAACTATTATAAATCTCTCGAAAATTAGACATTTTTAAAATTGAAGAAAAATTCAGGTTTTTAATAAATTTTATGGCGAAAAGTAATATTTTAAACAAGAGCTGTTGTTCTCTTTAGATAACAGATTTTGGCAAAACGATCTTAAAAAAAAAAAAAAAAAAAAAAAAAAAACACCATTAACATTTAAAAAATAATTATTTTGTGAACTATTTTTAATTTAAACTGTAATATTTTTAATTTAAAACTAAATACAAAGTTTACATTTTTTTTTCTTTTAATTCACGTATAGTATATGTTTGGGGACAGAATATAATTTTATTTAAAAAATACAAAAGAGTGAGAGAGAGAGATAAGAAGGCAATATTTCTCTTTGCAATATCAGCAGTAAGAAAATCTTAGCATGATTTAAAATAAGTGTTAAAAATAGCGTAAAATAAAATAACAATTTTATTTAAAATACAAATTAGCTCTTCACGATAGATATCTAAAATGGGAAAATGAATTCCTTTGACATTTCTAGTAAGATTTGAAAAGAGAATTAACCCCAAAGTAGAATATTACAATTGAATTAGAAGTTCTGTAGGAAAGCTTTTAAACATTTCTTTGCATTTAGTTAATTCTTTAAAGCATTTTTGTTTGTGTTCTACCATATACGAGTTTATACATGATCAGTAAAATTTTTATAACTAATTGAAACATATTATTATAATATAAAGTAGTAAGTTGTGGCCACCACGAGACTTTCTTCTATATTTTCCTATACAAATTCACTCAGTAACAATAATTAAAAAAAAAAAAAAAAAAAAAAAAGTGGGACTTTGACAAAATTTTGGGTAAAATGTGAAAATTTGTTAAAGTTTGTCAAAACACGGAAACCATGGGACTTTGACAAAATTAGGGGAAAAATGCAAAAATATGTTAAAGTTTGTCAAGACACGGAAACCGTAGGACTTTGACAAAATTAGGGGAAAAAAGCAAAAATTAGTTTAAGTTTGTCAGAACACGGAAACCGTGGAAGTTTGATAAAATTAAGGGGAGAGAAAAAAAAAAGATTTTTTTTCTAAGTTTTCTTTCGTAAAAAGTAAAAAAAAAAAAAAAAAATCGATAACTTTGTTTTAAATTATCACAGATTTATAGTTCAACCATTCGTTTTAAAGGTACTGACGAGACCTTTCGAAAGATACCCCTCTTGAAAATTTTTGCCCTATATCACCCTGTTAAAAATTTAGAAAAAGCGGGATGGCAACGCAACCTGTAAGACGATTTTTACCAAAAGTTGATAGGCACTAATTTATGTCAAGGTGCAACTACATACCAATTTGTATGAAATTCTGTGCAGTAGTTCCCGAGATACAGTTGCCACAAAATTTTGTCACACACACACACACAGACAGACAGACAGACAGACATTTTCTAAAAATGGTAAAATTGTGTTCTACAGCTCTCAAAACGTGTAAATCCATCAAAAACCCGAAATCGAAAATTTTTACGAATCCAATACTTTCTTCTATTGAAGATAGAAGAAAGTAAAAATGCATGAATAATATTTTTCTTTTCGAGTAAATGTGTAAATTTAAATGGCTTTTTATTAATATTAATTTATTTAAAGGAATAAAAAGACTGTTCCTTATGGTGTATATACTATTTGTTTTCAGGACTATTTAAATAGTAATTAATAATTGATTCTTTAAATTTAGAACCGAATCGATGTCATGTTTAGTTTTTCGTATTTCCCTGCACTGTTAAAAATGGTTTCTTAAAAATGAGCTAAATTGTCTCAAAATAGCGTGTAAATCCAAACTAAATAGCTCCGAAACAATATATACTTAAATTTGAAAACCCATGTACTCATTTTTGAGTATATTGACATGTGAAAAATGGGGATATTGGGATTCTTACAGGTCAACCCCAATTTTGAGCATGTCAGTATACTCAAAATTGAGTACATGTTTTCTCAAATTTAAATATATATTGTTTCGGAGCTATTTTGAGACAATTTAGCTTATTTTTAAGAAACCATTTTTAACAGTGTGCATATAATCCGCAGGTCTGCTGTACCAATTTCCCACCAGAAAATTTAATTAACAGACAAAGCTACTTTTAAATAGAGTTTTGTGTCGTACAAATATACCTCTCTCGGTAAATTTAACTTTCTTGTGTAAACCTATTTTGTTTGATATGTGGATTATACGCATAAAAATATAGTGTGCTTTTTATAAAATCTATATCGAATAGTATGCTTAAATTTCTTCTTGCAAGACAGTAACATATTTTTTTATTCCTTTTAAATCGATTTTGTTTTTTCAAAAATATTTATGGCTATAAAAATGATTTCACTAGCAACATTAAAAATAACCTAGATTAATATCTAAAATATTAATTTACGATATTTTATAATTAGTAGAATCCAATAATAATAATAATAATAATAAAAGAAATGTGCACACTACCTTAAAAAATATTAAAGTATCCCATAAAAAATTACGTAATTAATAACAAACTTTCCAATTTTTGATAATTTAAATTACTACATGTCATATTTAAGCAAATTTAAGGAGTTTGAAAACAATATAAAGTCATTTGTAAAATATATTAATAATATACTAAAAATGACATAACCTATTCCTTTTTTGAGGTAAAAATCATTACTTCCTTCTGATATTTTTTCATAAAATTCTATCTAAGAAATAATTGTAATCAGCTCATTTTCCCAAAAGAAACGATGTCAGAATTTTGTAATATTAGAAATAGTAGATACTAGTAGATATATACAAATTCATTCAAATTGAATGAGGAATAAAACCTTTTTGTAAAAAAATAGAACCAACTCCAAAAAGGAACTACTATTCAGACAACTAAAAATGAAAGAAAATTGGCAGAAAATGGAACTGTAAATTGCGCCTAAAAGTATAAAATAATTTCCTTCGCCAAACAACCTATAACACTACAATTAATCATAACTTTTGAAGTCGGCGCAAAATTAAATAAAAATTGATAACTTTATTCAATACAAAAATCAAATCCTATTCAATATACACATATCACATTGTCACCTGCAAAACGCAGCCGAAAACAACTTTGATTCAAGAAAACAAATAAGATTTCGTAAGCAACAAAAGTTGGAGAAGATCCTGGTACCCGACGTCCTTGGTGAAAGAAAAATAGCAAAATATTCTGGCAAACATATTTAATTTTTTTAGGATATCATGGTTAGTTTGATAAGGTATATTAAGAGAGTAATCAAGAATATGAAACAATACATCGTACAATATATATTATGAAAATATACACCTTACGTGTATGTTTTGATCGCCAAATCCAAAAGCCACCAAGTATGATAGTTATCAAAGTTATACCAAATTTGCGAAGGAAACTCTAACTTCGTAGTAACATAAATACCGCATTGTAAGGAATGTTCACTGTTCTATGTAGATGCTACTAATAAACCAATTGTATACAGTGATAAAATAATAAAGGAAACATGAAAATGGATCATTCGAGACAACAGCATTTGTTGCTACCAATCTAAAAACAGACCTTTAAAAACTAATTAAATTTTATTTAATTTTGCGCCGACTTCAAAAGTTATGATTAATTGTAGTGTTATAGGTTGTTTGGCGAAGGAAATTATTTTATACTTTTAGGCGCAATTTACAGTTCCATTTTCTGCCAATTTTCTTTCATTTTTAGTTGTCTGAATATAATTCCTTTTTGGAGTCGGTTCTATTTTTTTACAAAAAGGTTTTAATTTTCTCTTTTCAGTGAAAACTTATTTATATAGCAGAGCATCAGAAGACGTTCGACGGAAATTTCACAAATCACAACTTCCAAGAAAAGTGACATAACTAAAAAAAAATGGTTTATGTCACTGAAAAATACATGAAATGCACCCAATGTGAACAAAAAAGTTACATCTCCATCTAGAAAGTTATGCACTCGAGAGACAGTTGTGCCAGTTTTATTCTAGTCAAACTATTTTTAAGTTGATTTTTCTCAGATGCTGCATTTTTAAGTTGTGTCACTTTTCTTGCCTTTATCGGATATGAGCAAAAAACTACCTATTGAACGAACATACGTTAAATTAAAAAGTCTTTAGAAATGTAAAGAACGGATACGCTGTATTCGTAACCGAAAATTCTGTTAGGCATATATATTGAACTTTACAGTCAATACGTGTCACCCGCTGAGCTGGAAATTGCGCAGCGTAAAGTTCAAACAAAGAGCAAAATACGCATTGCAGCTGACGGACAGAAGTTTCAACATTGATACTTACATACTGCTTTTACCAGTGTAGCTGCATGCGTTCAGCAGTTAGAGTGAGAACAGACTTTTGTGAGTATCCTGTAATTTGTTTATATCTTAATGAAATCATAATGAAACCTATTTCAGGCCAAGATCATTACGACAACAAAAAAAAAAAAAATATTAAAATTAAATCATCTCTTACGGAGTTATAAGCTAACAAATTTCAACAACAACAAGGAGAAAAATGGTTTGTATTGAGAAACTCTTCCTTTATGAAGTCGGTTTAAACGTCTATGCGTTAAACGATGTGACCGCTTACAATAACCATACTTTGAATTTTACATAGCATAAATGTTACCAGCTACGCTACAACATATGCAATGTCGTGCAAGTGTGCACAAAATAGGAAATTGTGAACAAACATATGCACGTTTTAAGCGTTATGTTTTTAGCATTAATGTCTAAACTATTTTTGCGTAATACGCCGATGATTCTCTGCAATTTTATAATTCACTTTTTCCCCTGTCTTGAAACGTTTCCGAGATAGGATCGCTAACTCCACTCTTTTCCACCAGGTGGCACTTCAGGCGGTGGAATCGCGTAGCACATGCCCATTTTACTATACCTACATACCACTTTTATGACTATAGCTGCAACTGTTCAGCAGTTAAAAGAGTCGGGACTGACTTTTTTGGGCACCCTGTGTTTTCTTTTGATCGTAAAGATCTTACAATGGAACCTATTTCAGACCAAGACCTTTACAATAAAACAAAAAGTATCAAAATCGGATCATCCGTTCAGAAGTTATGAGCTAACAAACAAAAACAAAAAAAACATACGCTTTGAATTGAGAACCTCCTCCTTTTTGAAGTCGGTTAATTAGAGCATCTCTTAAGAAGTTATAAGCTTACAAACACCAACAACAACAGATAGCTCGAATTAAGAACACCCTCCTTTCTGAAGTTGGTTGAAAACGACTTTGCGCTAATCGATGTGACCGCTTACATTAACAGTACTTTGAACCACAGAGTATACGTGTCATCCGCTGCGCTGCAAAGTGTGCAACGTAGTTCAAGTGTGCACAGTGTAGGAAATTGCAAACAAACAACTGCACGTTTTAAGCGTTCTATTTTTAGCAATAATGTCTAAAAACTGTCTTTTCGTAGTAAATCGATGATGCTCTACAACTTCGTAATTAACTTTTCTCCCATCTTGAACCGATTTTGAGATAGGAGCGCTAATTCCGCTGTTTTTCACCAGATGGCGCTTTATTTTCTTTAGATTGTAAAGATGTTATAATGGGACCTACTTCAGACCAAGATCTCTACAACAAAACAAAAAGTATCAGGTAGCCGTATTTTGAACTATATAGCGTATGTCTCATCGGCTACGCTACAACGTGTGCAATGTGTAAGTGTGTAATAGTTGTGAGCATAGTGTAAGAAATTGCGAAGAAACAAATGCAAGTTTTTAGCATTGCATTTTTAGCATCAATTTCTAAACTATCTTTTCGTACTAAATCGATTATGCTCTGCAAGTTTAATATAGTGTATTGAGTGAGCATAGTGTAAGAAATTGCGAACAAACAAATGCAAGTTTTTAGCATTGCATTTTTAGCATCAATTTCTAAACTATCTTTTCGTAATAAATCGATTATGCTCTGCAAGTTTATAGTTCACTTTTCCCTCCTGTCTTGAACCGTTTCCGAGATAAGAACGTTAGCATGAATGTCTAAACTATCTTTTTGTACTAAATCGGTGATACTCTTGAGCTTTGTAATTCACTTTTTCTTTAGAACCGTTTTCGAGATAGGAACACTAACTCCGCTATTTTCCACCAGGTGGCGCTGCAACCGGTTTAACCTTGTACTGCATGGCCACTTTGCTATACTTACATACCATTTTTATCACTATAGCTGCAACCGTTTAGCAGTTAAAAGAGTTGGGAGTGATTTTTTTGGGCACCCTGTATTTTCTTTAGATCGTAAAGATATTACAATGGGACCTATTGTAGACCAAGACCTTTTCAACGAAACAAAAAGTATCAAAATCGGAGCATCCGTTCAGAAGTTATGAGCTAACAAACATAAAAAAAACATACGGTTTGAATTGAGAACCTTCCTTCTTTTTTGAAGTCGGTTAAAAAGACCCATTAGGAAAAGCATTTTAACTTGGAGGAGACTTTATACTTAACATCATCACATAGTCAATTCACCCCATTAATTAACAATAATTTTAGCAATAAAACGGTTTTTTTTCTTTTTTTTTTCTTTTTTCTGATACCATCAATGGGTTTTAGTTACTGCATTTTATCTTTAAATTATTTTCGAGAATTTACAAACAGTTAAGATGGGATTAAGTTCTGGGGAAAATTTTAACGTTTTATATAGTTTTTACGTAAAATAAAGAAAACTTCTACGGCCCGACTTTATGACAAAATATTTTGTTTTGAGAACAGCCTACTGAGTTGTTATTTCAAAAAACTTAATCTCCCCTTTATTTTATAGTTAGGCAGTGTTTCTTTTCTCAAATGCGCTTAGCGATTTTTTTTTTTTTTTTTTTTTTTTTAAATATTTTTTTATTTTATGTGCATTTGCTTGTTTACAAATTATTATTATTATTATTATTATTTAAGCATTATTTAAATAAAATGGAGCTCCTTCCTTTTCGATTTAAAACTTTCGTAAAACTATAGTTGGAGTTCCATTTCACGAGCTTCTATTATTTGACACATTTCTCCATTTTACGAAATTTTCTTCAAAATAAGAATATTTTTAGATCCAAATATTTTTTTCGTAACATAAAAATTACACAAGGTATTTTAATTTTTGCGGAGTATAAGTTTAGTAAGTGCATTAAATGAAGAAAAAAAATATTAATATTAATAATAATAATAATAAATAAATAAATAAATGAAAATAAAATAAAAATAAAATAAATTTTGTTGACTGAATTATATTACTAAAATAATGAATAAAAGAAGTTAACATTATACATAAAAAATAATAATAATTTCTTTGTTACATAAAATATAGTATATTAATTTGTGAGTTACAAAATTATTTATATATTTATTTTTAATTTCTATCAACTCTCACACTAAACTAGATAATCTTTCAACTTATGTCACATACTTTGTGTCAAATGCATCACCACTCATGAGCCGTTCGCATATTCCAGCATTTGAGAGTTACGATTAGGAATACTGGAAACGTTTCAATTGTATGCTTCCATTTAACATTTACATACACTAAAAGTTTTATTGACAGAATTTTAAAACTGGTTTTCAGTTAACGAACACTGATGCTCATATATTTTGCAATCGATTTTTTCAGTAAATAACATTTTTTTAAACTTTCCAACAAGGATGAAACGTGTTAATGACTTCGGATTGTCTGTCTGTATGTTTGTTCGTCCATCTGTCTATCCGCGGTCTAACTCCCGTAAATATTCATGGAATTTCTTGAAACTCATATGTGTTATTCAAGTTCACTATCGGATGTTTCCTATTGAAAATGGAGTTAATACCTTTTCTAGTTTGTGTACAGGGACAACCGATAGTATTCCAAAGCATTGTGTCCTACGAGGGGTATTTCTAAAATCATATTTTAATACCATTACTTTAAACTAATAGTAATGATATTGAAACATGTTATTCAAGTCCACTATCGGATGTTCCCCATTGAAAATTTAGTAATTATCATCAATGATTTATATACAGGGATACCAGGAAGTACTCCAAAGCACTTTGTTTTACGAGAGGTATTTCTATAAGCCTAATTTTAATAATTTTACTTTTCACGAATCTTAAAAAAAATTTAAATGTATTATTCATATGCAAAAAAAGAATGCTTTTCATAGATTTATAGGGCCACATAAAAATATTCAGTTACAAAAACAAAGACAGGAAAACATAGAAAAAATTATTTATAAATAACACTATTTGTATTCCTTTTAAAAGATAAAAGTCAGATGACGAAGATATAAGTCTTCATTAAGAAATAATGTTCTTTGTATTCGTATAGGATCATGGTTACATTAGAGGTAATGATTGATCATTAGCTTTTAAATTAAAAATATAAATTTGTTTAATTATTTTTTTATATTTAGGAGGTGATATAATAAATCTATGTTTATAACACATTTTGAATAAACAAATTTTTATTATTTATTATTTTTATTTCTAAAATAATAAATTTTTTTAAATAATTTTTTCTAAAATAAGAAATTTTAGTAAACTTCGGGGAGTTGAACGTTAAATTATACTCTGCCATATCCTTTCTTCAATAAATAAAAAAATCGTATTTGTTATAAAAGACTGTAAAATTCACAGTGTTTACCGTTATATATAATATAAATATATAGTATATGGTATTTTCCTTTCGAAAAAGAAATGTCCATAAGTTTTTAAGGGGTAAAATTTTATTTTTTCGGTCAGTTGCTGAAACAGTTTTTGCCAGTCCCTGCCCATAACCTAGCAATGAAATTACATACAGTGTCATTAAACTTTATTCGATTTCCAGAAAACCATTCATATGTTTTCTTTATTTCGTCTTTCAAATGATAAACCCAGCATTGAATCTAATGTTTGTCTATTATTTCGTTCTTTTAATTATTTTAAACTACAAAAATATTTTAAATATTAGTTTGAAAGAAGAATTCTTGATTACCAACTTACTGACATATAATTTAAACATTTAAATGCTAAACTATTTACAAAAAATAGTTCTAAATAAAATTCTGCTAAATATTTTTTAATAAAAATGTGCGATCAAAACTAATGTAAAGTATGAAACAATAGCAATCAAATAAAATTTTTCAGTAACACAAATATTTAGCTAATAGTTTATCGATAATAAGTTCACAGATATTGAATTAAAAATACATGGCAATTCTTTTATGAAGCCTTTAGCAAAAAATAAGAAGAAGAAGAAGAAAAGAAACGGGCAAAAGGAAAAGTAAAAAGAATTATTTTGTTTAAAGGGAAAAAAAATAAGTATTGGATATCATTTATGAAATTCAGAATCACTGATTTGCATATCAATGAAGAAGAATTAAAGTTCTTCATATTAATGGATTAATGCATTTTTATTGGCAAAATAATCTTAAACACTTATTTTTTATTTATTTAATTTTACTCTCTGTATGGAAAAAAAAAAAACTATTAATTAAAAAATAAATAAAAAATAAAAAAACCTCCCTCCAAATAATGTAATATATATATATATATATATATATATATATATTGTTTTATTTATGTTTTATTTATGTATTCTTTCTTTTCTTTTTTTTTTTTTTTTTTTTTTTTTGTTAAATGTAATACATTTAGGAAAAAGAAACTAAATCCAAATAACCAGAAAGTTATTTATTTTGCATATTCTACATATTTTGACAATAATGAAATATTTTTCATTTCGTAAAATTCATTTAATATTCATTGTGAGAAAAAAGATGTTATATAAAAGGTAGAAAAAAATATATAATTTGTGGGATTTTTTAATTACTTTTGTTATCCATTTTCTGTTTTGAAATTTTGGCGTATTTTTTACATATTTATGAAAATTTTAAGGAAAAAGATGCTAGCCAAATGGGATTAGTTGACAGGTTATTATTTAAATAAAATAAAATAAAATACGTTTATAAAATCACAGATTGGAAAATAAAGCGACATCAAAATTTTGAGAAGAATATGTCTTTTAATATCTATATATACATCTATATATTTTATATTTGTATGAAGTTTCTTGAAAACTATCGATATATATATATATATATATATATATATTTTCCTTACGTTTAAACATATAAAAATTGTGCTTTATTACTGAAATAACTTTAATATTTTAGAATTATTTTAAAGATAAAAATGTTTATAAGATTTTTTTATTTTATTTATTTATTTATTTTTAAACAATTTGTTGAATCAAAAAAAAAAAAAAAAAAAAAAAAAAAAAAAAGTGAAATTCGAAATTTATAATTGAAATCCTCGTATAATATTAGTGAACATATATGTTTTTTTTTTCTAAATTTAAGCTATAACGTATTCAAAAATATATTAAAACTATGCTCAAACCTTATATTTTAATAATAATGTATATGCATATTAAATCCAAATACAATAAAATCTTATTTTTAAACTGCAGTGTTGAGTCTTATAATGATATATACAGTTGGTAACAAAAGTGTCCGAATACTAGCAAAAATTCCTATATAAAAAAAGTACGCTTAATACAGTTTCTCTAAATAAATCCTTGTCGAATCCTGTACTTAGTCAGTCTAAGAACGAAATTCGACTAAGATTTATTTAGCAAAACAGTTTTAAGTGTACTTTTTTATATAGGAATTTTCGCTAGTGTTCGGACACTTTTGTTACCGACTGTACTTGTACTTTTTATTTCAGAGCTAAATGTAATGAAGACAAAGCATAAAATAATTTTCTAAAAGTCCTCAAATGAATGCATGAAATCATTTATGACAAATTTTATATACTTTTGAATTATATTCCTCTGTTTCTCTTTTGAATATCGCATTAAATATTTCAGTCAATTTTAATGAGTATAAAATTTCAGTTTTACTTTACTTTTATAAAATGAAGTTCATCAGAACATCACGAATCGGCGACAAATGCCACCTAGTTATCTACATATGTCACTAAAATCATCCACGACAGAGACGACAATTTGTCGCCTAAAATATTTTTACAAGGATGCTTTGTTCGCTAAACATTTTAAATGATCATTATTAAAATATTTTTCTTCTTTGTGATTCTACAACAATGCTAATTGGATATATTGTATTTTTGCTTTCACAAACCATTCGTTCCTTTTTTTCCTGGTGAAGAAACGTGCATATCTCTTTCGACATAAAACAGTTATTGTATGTTTTTTTATTTATAATGTTTGATTAAGTTCTTCAAATACTTATTTATTTTTTGATGTATTTTATTTTGGTGTATTTTACTTGCAGTTGTATAAAAATGTCTGGCATAATTCATATACAGGAGAGCACTCATTATCCGCGACTGCGAGAGACGCTAAAAAAATTTACATTTCTAACCTCCAAAACACCCAATTTTAATTCAAGCCAACAACAAGGAAAATACAATAGGTTATACAGTGCGAAGGTCGAAAATTACCGGCATGTTTCTTGTACATCGTTATCCTATAGACCTACTTGAAATTTTTTGACGGTTTTAGGAGGAAATGGATCTTTTTTACTTTAGAAATAGGGGTTATACTGTTCTACCGCGTGGAAGTTTCATGTTTGCACCCCATTTTACTCTGTTTTCGGGTTATCTGCGAATGCCACCTAATTACGTGGATAATCGGTGCTCAACTGTATTCTTAAATGCGAAAATTGATTTTTTTTTCCAACTTTCGTAGGAACCGATATGACCAAATAATCAGTTTTTGTGTTTTTTTTCTCGTAGCATTCATATATTCAGTAAAACTGTTGATAAAAAGTGTATTTTTGTACAACTTTTTCTATGTATTATATTCTTACACTATTAAATCATAACCTAGGTGATCTTTTATGCAACAATAAATTTTCATTGTTGGCGACTATCTTAATAATAGTTTTAAAGTAATATTCCTGAACACAGACAACAATTTTACAAAAATTTCATTATGATATAAAAAAATTAGCAACTAAAAACATTAGTATTAATACTCTTAACCATTTGATAAACTCTATTTGTAAAAATATGTCAATTTTTAAACTGCAGTCTCCATTTTTAAAACACATTTATATATAATAATAATAATAATAATAATAAAAGAATCCTAATATTTATTTATGAAGTAAATGAATAAATTTTACAAAAATTGTATTTTTTCAGTTACCATCCAATCTCCATATTGAAAAATAAATTTTTAACAAATAGCAAACTTTATTGCGAAACTTCTTCGTGCATACCACAGATAGGACACTTCCATAAGCTACGTAGTAACCAAAACGAAACTACAGTGAACCTATGGGCAATAATTGTAAGTTATTGTAGCTTTTCGGATTTCGTTTTTGATTGTCTTTATTTTATTGCATGTACAGTCAGCAGCAAAATTATTCGAGCGCTAGCAATAATTCCTACGTAAAAAAAAAAAAAAAAAAAAAAAAAAAAAATACTCGAAAATTTTTTTTGTTAAAAAAATTCTTGTCGAATCATGTGCTTAGTCAGTCTAAGAACATGATTCGACAATGATTTATTTAACAAAACATTATTAAGTGTACTTTTTTTGCATGGTAATTATTGTTATCGCTCGAATAATTTTGCTGCCGACTGTATCTTTCTTCTTGACATCACTTAAGCTTTGTTATTGCTTACAAATTTGAACTTTAAGCAATATTTAAGGTAAAGCTTAGAGAGTTTGCCCACAATTTAACAGAACGATATAAAAAACCCAAATATTAATTTTTTGCTAAACTATTCGTGCATAATTTTCAATTGATCCTTCTTCCATTCATTTAAATTGCTATTTTGTTGCTCTGTTGTAATTAAAACAACAGCTGTAATAAACCCTAGAGAGCTATTTTTCGCTATCTCTCCTTATACGGTAGGACTGATTGCACACATGGGTAGGAGAGATTCCGCTTAATTATAACTACAATTATATTGTTAATAATAAAAATTGCACTTAAATGATATTGTTATAAGGTATTTTTAAACAAATATTTTTTTATTGGGAGTGGATATTTCAAATGAATAATTAAAAAATCAGAAAAATTCTTTTTGAGCTAGGATGGTTTCTTGTTTGCTGACCGAATCTCTCGTTGTTCACAATCATTGCACTTATTGCTGTACATGGTGAAATTATGGGGCACCACCTGCCACAAGTGAACCTGTTCGAGATGGTGCAATGCATTTCAGAGGGAAAAAAAAAAAGAGGTTAGCACACCATGTGGGTAATGGTATATGGCTAGTCCGGCTCATTTTTAAACTCAGAATTCGCCCACCGTTTACGCCCACCGAATTAAGATTTTTTTTTTTTTTTTTTCCTGAAAATCTTCCACCTGTACATGTTTAAAACATAAAACCTAAATTTCACGTGGTTTGAAATCTTCTCGTTTCAACTTTAAAATCTCCTCCCTTTACGTTTATTCAAATTATTTTATTTTATTGAAATTTAGACAATTACATTCCATAAAAATAAGTTTGAATAGTCTGATATTTTTTGCTTGCACTTAGTTTTATCCCTCCTATTTGCAGCTGACAGCTGCACAAAACTTGAGCATCACACATACTTGAAAGTATTGTAAAACTAAATAGATATACAATAACATTTAAATACTTTGTGATAAATTTTTCATAGACTAACAGTAGCATTCGAGAGGTAAATCACACCAGTGGTGTGGCTTTTGTCGATCGTGCCACTCCTGAACTAGTCGAAGTTATTTCCTGGCGCAGTTCCAGACATTCAAAAAATCTCATCCTCATTGCCTTCTCATCAATAAGCTGCGAAATCTCTATTAGTATAGAATTTTATAAAAATCAATGCGCAAACTCTCCTAAATAGCAAAAGTGCAAACTCTCCCATTTTGGTAGAAGTGTCTGCGCTGTCTTTTATTAAATAATCATTCGCTTCTAGAGAATTTCTTGGTGCTAGTTCCGTTAGTCTGGGTTAGTAGCTTATGAAAAACTGTTTGAATTAAAAATATTTTGTATTGCTACCATTATATAGAAATTCTTAGGAAGGAGAGTTTTAAAAATTAAACTTTTTATTTATTTATTTTATTTATTTATTTATTTTTTTTTGAAAACGAGCCAAAATAATGAATTTTATCTTAAACTCTTGAAGCAATGCACATTTAAGGGGGCATTTCACTATTGGTGTTGTTCAATCTCCTAAAATTGCAACTCGCCCATTCTGCTTTTTTTTTTACCGATCTTCTATGTGTGCAATCTCTTCTACCGCGCGACCTCTTCTAGTTTTACCTTATTTTAAAAAGCAAATGCAAAATATTAATGATGCAGGTTTTGAAACTATACATCCACCAAAAAAATGTATTTTAATTTTAATACTTTTTGTATTAGAATTTAATCAATAAATGACAAATATTTTAATGATAATAGAAAAAGAAAAGAACAACAGCTTATAATTCTTGTTTGAATTTGAACACGAATTCGTTTGACAGCATATTATTAGACAACTAGTAAACCCCTGCGAAATTTTCGCACTTTATTTCTTTTCTTATTTTCCTTTAAAATTTGAAACTTATAAATACTATACCATTTTCACAAACTAAATAAAATTTTAATTTACCAGAAGCCAAATTATTATTAGAACCAAAATAAAATTGTACAATAATGAAACCAAAATCATTCAAAGAAAGGTTTCAAAATAAATTTTATGGTTCACGACGCAGTTTTCATACTTCCACAGGCAGTACAGTTTTAGTATAGGACTGCTACGACGCCTTTTAAAATTTTGTCGCCATGTTTGCGATGAGTTTTATTAATTTTGGTATAAGTTTTTGTTTAAAAAAAAACTAATTCCTATTTTGATTACATTTTTAATGATTTTTTTTAGTTAATTTATGATAATAATTCACATTCTGTTTGTATTTTTTAAGTAATTCTAGGTTTAAAATGAAGCTTGTAAAGATTCTGAAGAAGCATCTTTTAAAAATACATTTTTCCGTAAAATAATGTCATCGGACAAATGTCGTCATTTTTTCTTATTAGTTCACTGAGCTAGTCCGCGTGCTTAAATATGTTCATTTTTAAATATTATTTTTTATCCTAGCGTATTTTATTAATTACACCACTATCGTATCGTTTCAACAAAAATAATTGTAAGTGGTCCACGTTAGAGAAATATTATATTATGGGAAAAAAAAAAAAAAAAAAAAAACAGAAGAAGAAGAAGAATGATTTCTTTAGGAAAAAATAGCTGTGAATCTTTTAAATATACTTTTATCAACGCAACTATTTTTAAAAATTACAATAAATTTACTGAAATACAATAAATTTTATAGAAATACTTTATTCACTAATCTATTACTATTCGTGTAGTCGAAATATATCAATGTTCCATATAAATATGCTATTTATATAGACTATACATACATACATCCCATGCAGAAGTTCTTGGTTTTACTTTGTTGCCCGTAGTAGCGCTATTTACTACCGTTTCGGTTTGATTTATAGTTTCAGTATTCTACCGATCTTGTTTAATGCCTAATCTGTGGTAGATACTTTCCCGTGGTTCCGTATCTACTGTTATATCCATCCAATTAATTCCGGCCAGTTTACCGATATCATCGTTTGATATTCGTCTTCTGGGCTGTTAAAGGTTTCTGGTTATCAATGTAGGATGTTTTAAGTCCTTCTATTGTTTTTTCTTGGTGTAACATGTCCATTAGATTTGACTTTTAATCGTTTTACTTTTCTAGTGTGAACCACTACCTTTATTTCTTTTCGCATTATTATGTTTTGATCTTTTCTTGGTATAAGTAGCGAATTTCTGTGTTTTACTGTCTTGTTAGTTGTTCTAGTACCATTCATTTGTTGAAAAGCAATGTTTTTTATACATTTTAGATTAATGCTGGTAAAACGCGGTGTTTAAATAGGAGACATGTCATTTTTCATTTAAAGGAGTCTTTTGCTATTTAATGCTATAAAGTTCATTCCAAAAGTACCATGTATATTTATCATTTCTCCTATTGATATCATTCATAACATTCCATTCGGTGACTGAATGGTTAGTGCTTTGGCTTTCCGTTTCTAGGTGTTGTGTCCAAATACCATTTCTGAGATGTATGTTTGTAAGTAGTTCTGAATTTCCTTTAAGCTGGGTCCTAATCTACAGGGTGGGCGAAAAGTAACTCCCTATTTTGAATTTGGGATAGCTATTGATGTTATGTGTAGATTGCAATGAAAGTTACCTTGCTTTGTAGAGTGTAATTTGGCATTATTTGTAATTTTTTTTTCTTTTGTCCAATATATGGCAGTGGCTTGATGAGTGATTCACTGGACGCAGGACTGGCCGCCGAAGCTCCACAGAGTGGCCTGCGCGTAGTCCAGACCTCACCCCATTCGATTACTTTTTATGGGGGTGGGCTAAGGAAGAAGTGTACCGCAGCAAACCTCAAACTCTTGGTGAGCTTGATAACAAAATCTGTGAGGTCATAAGTGTTGTTCCTGATGAGTTCTTGCGGAAGGCCATAGCAAACGTACCTGTTCGTTTAAGACAGTGTATAGAAAATACTGGGGCACACATTAAATTGCAACTTTTGTAATTATCATGAAACACAATAAACTAAATGTGTACAAAAAATTGCCTTCATACCTACATTGGTTTAGGAGAGAAAAAATATTTCCAGTAGGGAGTTACTTTTCGCCCTCCCTGTAATTAGCCTGAGTATGCAAAGAACGATTGTAATGCACGCTTTTCCAAATTATTCACGTTCACGATGTTGTTACCTGATGTTTTCTTTCGAAATATGTAGACAACGTTGCACTTCCATTATTTAAATGTGGTGAAAACTTTTACATGTTCATAATAAGACCTTTTAATTTCTTCAATGAGCAAACAAAGTGGCAATGAAAGAGTTTTAAGCACTTAACCTTTTGAAAGGGGCTCTTACGAAATCCTATGGTGAAGCGTGACAGATGCTGTCACAGCCCCTTTCAAAAGGTTTTAAAAGGTTTTAATACAAAATAAGTGCATAGGAATTAAGTATAGTTTAAAATTACAAGTAATTTACACCCATTGCAATAAAATAAAACAAAAAGCTTGCCTTTAAGAGGAATGAATAAAAAAAATTATTAAGTAACTATATAAATAAATAATAATAATAATAATAAAACTCTCAACAGTTGTTTCGGATCAAAACAGTTGACTTTTCATCATATGAATAAAGTTCAACACGATTGCAGTATGGAAGTGTCAATGTAGAAAGCTGAGAAGAGTGATAGGGTAAATTAAATGAAAACGAATTCTTAATAAACACTGGTTAAAAAAAAAAAAAAAAAAAAAAAAACTACAAAATGGTTCATGTTTGCAGAGACAGATATTTTTATTCATTAATGATGCCAGTTATTACCCGTGCTATGTGTTTTGAAAGTGAAGAAACGTAAACTTTTCTTAATATGCTTTGCCTTTGAAAAGGCGATTCTCCTTGCTGATTGAATATGACTTGCGTTAACTTTCATCTTTAAAATTTTAACAATATGAAAGTTCATTGTTATTTCAGTTCAAACAATGTTTTATTTTACTTTTAATATTACTTATTTGTGTCTACTTTCGCTATGAAACATCTTGCTGATTATTTCTTATATGATTCAAAATCATTTAAGATTTAGTAATCCCAGGTAGATATATGGTTAGCAAGTGTAAAAGATTAATTTGAATGATTTCTAATAATTAAAAACCAAACATTACATACCAGCTAAAAAAAAAAAATCTGCTGAAAAACTGTTTTAGAAAATGTAAGTATTCTAAAGGCATAGAATGTGCGGAAAATCTGCAGTTTGGAATACTAATCTGCAAAAAACCTGCAGATAAAACTGTTTTATTACCTGTAATTTTTCATTGTTCCAAATATTTAAAAAAAAAAAAAATTAGATAATCTGAAAGTTTTTAGAACAAAGAAAAATTGCAGGTAATAATACCTTTTTATTTTAAAAGAAATCTTCAAAACGACTGTAAATAAAAAAGAAAAGCTGCAGAAAACTGCAGATAATCTGAAGGTATTTAGAACAATAGTAAATTTTAAGTGGAAGAAAAAATTATCAGCAATTTTTTGCTTCCAAACTGCAGTTATTCTGCGGATTTCATGATTCTTGTTCCAAGTACCTTCAGATTGTCGGCACTTTTTTTTAAATAGAATTTCTGCAATTTTTTTTAGCTGGAGATCTCCATTTTTTTTTTTTTTTAGATTAATAATTCCAATTTCAGTTTTTCTGCAGTTTCTGTATTCCAAATACCTTCATACATCTGCATTTTTCTATAGTTTTTCCGAGATTTTTTTCTAACTGGGATATTATAATAGTAAATACTGCATTTTATTTCGTTGTATTAGGTTGGTTAGGTTTTACGTTGTTCTAGTGCTGCGCAATGGACAATTGGCGATGGTCAGGGACTTACCCCTAGAGGTGGACCGGAGACATGCCATCATTATTTTGATCCTCTACGGAAGGGATAGATCTCCCGCTTCTCTGACTCCCAGAGGTATAATTTTGACGGGAATATGGAGGAAATTGCGGCTACAACAAATTTTACGCGCACCAGCCACCATTAGTGTACACGACGGTCTTTGGACTGCTCGAGTACCGAATTCGCAATCTTCCAATTACAAGCTTGGTGTTTTAGCAACTGGGCTACCGCGGCCCTTTCGTTGTATTAGGAAAAAAAGCACCAAAAACACCCAAGGCAAAAGTCAATTGATTTATATAAGCCTTAAAAGGATCGATATAAAAACTATGAAAGAAAATAGTTTTAAGCAATGACAATTCTACCAGTGTTCAATCTGCTTAAATTATTTTAAGATGTGAAAGTTATGATTTATGTCCTAAAAATAAAAATACATACTATTAATATTTTCGAGAATGATAAGATTTTATAAACATAAATATTTCACTTTACGGAACTAATTTTATACGCTTTAAAAATCTGTCTGCAATTTTCTTCCGGAAAGGTCTTTACATTATTAATTATCTTTCAAAATCCTTATCCCTAGTGGCTGAACTGCTATATATTTGTTTTTAAAAATAAAAATGCAAGCTTGAACAATAAATAACACAAAGTTTGACGTAAAACGATAAAAGGGGAAAAATGATAAACTCCATTGATTTAAAGCATTTTTTTTTTTTCCTTTTTTCGAAATTTAATGAAAATTTTGAAGTGAATATATATTAAAATTCTTTTTTTGTTTAACTTTGTCTTTTCTTTTCTTAAATATTTTATATAATTCAGAAAATGTTCAAGTTTTACATTTTTATTTTTCAGCGTAGTAATTTAAATAATTCAGTTTGCTAAGTTTAGTGAACATTTTTTTTTTAAATAAGAAAGCGCAAATACCCTGTAAATCAATTTCCCTCATGTTAAAAATGTAGATATGAGCTGCTTAGAATTTTGAATGTTTATTATAGAACATAAAAAAATATTTTATTCGTATAATTTTTCATTACGGAAAAAGAAAAAAAAAAAAAAAACTTTTGTGAAACAACCGCACGACTTCCATTATACGCTATTACACGCATTATATGCATTTTTGAGAGATAACGTGACCAGAAGACATAAAAGTGACCTAAATAAGTAGAAACGTAAAAATTTTCCGGTAAGAGAAACTTCATACATATATAAAGACATATAATACGAAGCTTACATATAGCGAGGTAAAAAATAAGAGAAAAAACATGGTAGAGTTATTTTTTGAAACACAAATTTCCGAGACCTGAAGATGACCTACCTAAGCAGGATGACTGTTAATTTTCCTCTAATAACCACGTAATACATGAGAAATAAATGTATTTATATAACAATTTTCAAGAAAATCGTTAGAGCCGTTTTTGAGATACCAACTTACAAAAAATCAATTATTGACCGGAAGACAATAATTACATACAAAAGGATATTTAAAGTGAGTTAATATGGCGAGTTTGAAAAAAAATCCGTACAGCCATTTTTAAAGGAACGCGCTTGCGAGACATGAAATTGAGCTATTTATACAGGACCGCCTACCAATTTTCCTGAACTAACTAACAATATCATTCGAAAGGACATCTAATATAGCAAATTTGAAAAAAAAAATGTTAGAGCCGTTTCTCAGATACGGACTTAAGGTCCCACTTCCGGTTTTCAATTTTCACCAATATATGTATAATTCATTTGTACATCAGACCTGCCTCAATTTTGAAGTGTTGTAGTTCTATTTTTCCTAGTTTTGGAGATATGATAGTCAGAAGATTCCACACATACATACACACACACAATGACCAATTTAAAAAAACACTTTTTTGGACTCAGGGGACCTTAAAACTTGTAAATCAGGTGAAATCTCGATATCGAATTTTTGGACCAAATACAATACTTCCATTATCTACGGAAAAATTTTTCTTTATTCTTTGGCTAAAAAAATTGGCTTAAAAAACGTACAAGAAAATTATAACATTCTTTCATTTCACAAAATAATGCATTTTTAAAAATTAAAATTTTAAAAAATTGATGAAAACTAGTTGAAAGATAAAAAGAACTTTTTATATACCATGTTTTTAAATTTTCTGTTGAATCATATAAACGCTAACGAAGGCAGCGGGGACCCTAAACAATTGGCTAAAAGTATTTAAAAAATGCATTGTCACCGTGTTCTTTGCTGTTCTGAAAGTTTCAAATGTCTAGCTAGTCGGGAAGTTAAATGATTTTTGAATTGTATAAACGCTACCGAAAGTAGCTAGGATCCAAAAAAATTAACTAAAAGTATTAAAAAGGGGCATTATTATCGTGTTTTGAATTATTATTAAAGTCTGAAATGTTTAGCTAGTCGGGAAGTTAGTTAAATAAATTTTCTATTGAATCACATAAACGCTACCGAAGGCAGCGCGGACCTGAAACAGTTGACTAAAAGTATTAAAAAATGCATTGTCACCGTGTTCTGGGCTGTTCTGAAAGTTTCAAATGTCTAGATAGTCGGAAAGTTAGTTAAAAATGGATTTAAAGATTTGTACTGGACGAACAAACAAGAATAGGAGTTAATAAAAACATGGTAAAAAATAAAATAAAATAAAATAAAATAACATTTTCATCTCTATAAATGTGTGCGGCCCAAAAGCGGTCGAGCGGTTCTGCGCTCAAAGCTGGTAGACGTGAGGTACTGGGATCGATCCCAGGTCACACTCGTCGAGCAAGCCGTTCAAAGTTTTCCGTAGTTTTCTCCGAAACTTGAGTAAATACGGGCTAGGGCCCCTTAAAAAAACCTCCACGGATGGCTCTCCTCCTCAGGCTTAGGACCCTAAAGCAGTCAATCGGAAATATTCCCAAACACCAACACCAACATCTCTATAAATATGTTCTGAGAAAGAATAAAGACTAATTTACAACAGTGTATGAGTCGTGGCCCCACGAGCAGGTAAAAGCTTTTGCACATGAAGCTGGTAGACATGAGGTGCCAGGTTTGCACACAGGTCGTGCTTGTCGGCCAAGTCCTTCGGCGTTTTCGATGGTTTTCTCATAAACTCTCTAAAATGTGGGCTAGGACCCCTTAGATAGATAGACACCACGGAGGTCAGACCACCCAGGCCAAAGTTTCTGAAGTAGACAACCAACCTTAAACTCCACAATAGACCTACAACACATGTGGATCGTGTATTCCAAAACCTTCACTGCTTTATTAGTTGATTGAAAACTGATTTCAAAACGCACATAGAAAACACACCCTTTATATATATATATATATTTCAATGAGAATTAGAAGGACTAATTTTATGATTATCTTGTCATTATCATTTTCAAAAATATTTCACTAAAAGTTATTTTTTTATTTTTGGTAAAAGAATTTAAAAAAGAAAAAGGTTAAATTTATTTCTTTTTAGGTATTTTGCACAGTAAAATGCTTCAAAATTAATTTTTGATATAAAAGACATTTAATTAATTTTACGTCTGAATCATAAGCACATTTGTTAATTAAAATAAAATAAAATCAAAGAAAATAAATGAAAATATGTTGATTGTCAAAAAAATTCAACCTTGCATTGAAATTATTTAATACAACTGAAAAGTTTTATGCCTTAAACACATGAAAACGTCATAAACTAGTCAACTTTTTTTTAGGAAAAGAAAATGTCAGATATTCCAATTCGAATAAATTTTTCAAATCAAAAAAAGCTAAATAATTAGTTGGAACATAACAAATTATAGAAATTTTTATTCTCTAATTCTTAATATTTTTAACTTTTCAGACGTCATTATTAATTAAAATATTTTTGCTTCTGATAACTTCTTTATCTTTTACCACGCTTAATTGTCTTCCTTAAAAACAATTTCCATATCGATGCAATTTTCTTTAAATTATTTTTTTAAAGGATTTTCACAAATATTAATTAAATCATAAGAGATCTATCTATTTTTTCTTAAACCTTTATAATAAAACAAAGAGATTGGAGAAAATTTTAAATTGAAAATAAAATTTTTGATCGTTTCCGATTTCTTAAAAAATATTTTTTAAAATGTAATAATACGATTTGGCATAAGAGGAAGCATGTTTGTTTGCAATTTTGATTTTTAGTAGAATCTAATTATAGAATTAATGCGTTTTTGTGCATTGTATTTTTTTAATACGTGTATAGTGAAAAGAATAAATGTAAAATACTGATAAAAAAAAAAAAAAAAAAAAAAGGTATTGAATTAAAAACAAAGCTTGTTTTAGGGTTTTCTGTATATTTTTTTCGTTATTTTAATAAAATATTTGCTTCGTATGCATATGCATGTGTAATTGAACTATTTTAATTTTACAGGTTTACTTTGTCGGTTCTGGTGAACTTATTTTGTTGTTTATAGGGAAAAATGAAAAAAATAAAATAAAAATAAAAATAAAAAAGTTTAAAAAAATAAAAAATAAATTATAAAAAAATTGAAATTGAGAGTTAAAAATAACAACAACAACTATAATAATATTGCAATTTGTTATAGTTTAAATTAAGATGTGAAATACCATTATTTAAAATATGCTTTGTGTAGTTTTTTCTTTAATTAGTGACTTTTAGTAGAGACATTTTATAGATCCTTTGTGTTTACGGTATTCGTATTCTTGTTATAAAAGATATAGTAGATTGATGGTGATGAAAAAAGTTCTAGAACAGAAATTGAATTTTAAGAATTTCTAAACGACTCTTCACTATTTTAATTACAAGTCTTTGAACGTTTAAATTAACTTATTTTTAAAGGTTAAAACCATCTATTTCTTACGAACTTAGACTGGTGTTTGTGAGCTTATACTTCTAAATAATCAAAATAATGTCGATAAATTCTATTATATACAACTCATATTTAATTAGTAAAAAATGAAGATGACAACCTAGGATTGAAGATTTCGTATGGATACCAGATATATAAAATTTCAGTCGTTAACTTAAACTACTAAGACTATAGTATGTGTTTGTCTAAAATATTTATAAATATGGTAATAGTGACTCATGTTGAAAAAAATGATTTAATATTGCAAACATATATGTTATTCACTACCTAAAAACCTATTTCAGTCAAAATTCTTACCATTTTGTAAATTAAATATTAACAAAAGTAACTTTGACATTTTTGATGAAAATCTGGTGTTTCCATATAAATCGAAAGTTATTTACTTCCCTAAAATATTAGTTCCCCTTGTAGATTAATTTTCATATAGGGAAATAAATATACAGAATAATAATAACTTTGACCATTTAAAACAAGTCAGTAGTTACAAGCGTTAAAAATATTTGTGTTTAGATATGGTATAAAATTAATATCAGGCTGTCATCTCCAGGATTTTTTTTTTCTGTTAACTTGTTTCTTATAAAAAGAGAAAGACATTGTAGAAAGCAAGTTTAATTCAGTCATTCTCAATCACGTCGGTGACATGTGCTTGTGTAACACACTTTTCTTTAAAGAGTATTTAAAAGTACACATTATAAAAGTAGATGTTAATACTACACTGAAACATCTCTAAGACAGATTTTTATAATATTTTCTTGTCATAAAGATAACCAATTTACCAATTTACATAATAATGCGCAAAAGATACAACAAAATAGAAAATTTATAAGTAGAATAATAAAGTAAAAAATTGAAAATGAGTGCAGGCAAAATAAATAAATAAATAAATAAAAATAATAAAAATAATGAATAAATAAAATAAATAAATAAAAATAATAAATAAATAAAATAAAAACGAAAACAGACCAAACAAAAATAAACAAACAGAAATTTATAACAAACCCAAAAATCATCCCATAATTAGAGCAACCCCTCAATGCAAGGTGGAGACAGTAAGCTGCATCAAGAGCTACTACTAAAGACAAAAATTAGTTAAGCCTCCAGTATCCTAACGTGAAAAAAGAACATAACCACCGCAGTTCAGTTTCATACATAAATTTATAACAGATTGAAAACACAAATTTATCTAAAATAGAACTAATAAATACCTCGTATAAAAAATTTTAACATGAAGAAATACCATTATCTATTTTTAAGTTTAAATAAAAGGTTATATATTTATGCATATGGTCCCCCATGCTTTTTTTTTTTTGTAACTAAAGACTTTTTTCATTTTTGTATTCTGAACTGCAGTGGTTATTTTTTTTTCTTTTTTCATAATATGCAGGGGCTTAACTAGTTTTTGACTTTGCTAGTAGCTCTTGAAACATCTTATTGTTTTCACTTTGCAGCATTTAGGGGCTTTTCTGTTAATGACCTGAGAGTTTTTTGGGTTATGCATAACTACTGGAGTCATCAGCAACCGAACTGTAATGTGCTCAAAGCTGGTAGATGTGAGGTGCCGGGTTCGATCCCGGGTCACGTTCGCCGGTCTAGCCATTCTGAGTTTTCCGTGTTTTTCTCCGAAACTTTCCCGCAAACGCGGGCTAGGACTCCTTATAAAGTCCCTCATGGTGGGCGTTCCCCGTCAGGCCTAGGGCCCCATTCAATCGACTTTAAATCCCGCTCATAACTTTCTGTTACTGCTTTAGCGTATATTGTAATTGGAGTTATACAGGCTTGGATAAATAAAAACCGACCCGGAAGATATTTGTAAGAATTACGGGAATTGACCCTTTTTGATGAGCAGGAGAACTTATATCAAGTATATTTTATAGCAGGATTCCACGTATTTTTCAGGGCCGGTTTTACTTTGCCTACACAATACATGAATACAAAATTTTAACTTAATCAGACGATAGCAAGTGATTAAAAATTATATTCTTAGATGTGGCTCGCACGCATAAATAAATGTACAACATACCAAGTTATGTAAGATCCTGTAAAAATTATGCAACTAACATATTGACGAAAAACCACATGTATTTCGTGATTTGCGGTTTTTCATATTTCAAAATATGCGAAAATTTCGAAACCCGCAGCTGAAAATTTACATGAATACCAAAATTCCTAGCACATCTACTATGATCAGAATATAAAAACTACAAAACCTGTACTTATTTATTTACTTTTATAATTTATTCATTGTATTTATTCACACTTTGTATTCGTGATTTGCGGTTTTTCATATTTCAAAATGTGCGAAAATTTCGAAACCCGCAGCTGAAAATTTACATATGAATACCAAAATTCCTAGCACATCTACTATGATTAGAATATAAAAACTACAAAACCTCTATTTATTTATTTACTTTTATACTTTATTCATTGTATTTATTCACACTTTGTATTCGTGATTTGCGGTTTTTCATATTTCAAACTGTGCGAAAATTTCGAAACCCGCAGCTGAAAATTTACATGAATACTAAAATTCCTAGCACATGTACTATGATCAGAATATAAAATCTACAAAACCTGTATTTATTTATTTACGTTTACACTTTATTCATTGTATTTAGTCACAAAAATATTACTAAAAAAAAAAAAAAAAAAGTGTGGTATTACATTAAATCAAAAGAAAATATGAACTCTTATTTTTGTATATTTTTTTTTAATTCCAAATTGAAAGAATGTTTTAAATAATAATAACAATAATTACGAATGTGTTAGAACAAACAACGATTTTCATATTGTCTTGACTAATATATATGTCATAAAAAAAAAAAAAAAAAAAAAAAAAAAAAAGAATTAGCGCAACTGAATTTTGTTTGTTATTTAATTTTTTAAATACTACGTACATGAAACTTCAATCGTTAACCACATCTTGAAAACCTAAACACAACAATCATTTAACAGTATTTTTATTTATTATTATTTTTTTAATAGCATTAATCTTTATTTTACTGCGTGTGCCTTCATGTGTTTATTTACACTTAAAAGAATTATTACCATTAAAAGATTTATAAAAACGTATTTCCATTTCTACACTAAAATACTACGATATGAACTTGTATCAATAAAAAATATTAACTCGTTTATCTATAAAGTTTTTAAATCTCAAAATTGAAAAAGAAAATTAACATAAAAAATAGATATTTTTTTTAAGATACTGCAACGCATTTTGATAAATAGCATTCCTCGTTTTGTTTTGACTAAATGCATTCCAGCTTTATTTCTCTCTAGAAAAAAGATCGCATCTAAAGAAAATTGCCTCATATTCAAAGAGTGATTCATCTTTTCACTCGAGTTAAAAAATGTTTTAGATAAAAAAAAAAAAAAAAAAACTGTAGAAAAATGATAAAATATTCAAAGAAATGTAAGATTTATTCCATATTTTTTGCGCTTGGTGTTTTATAGATTAAATATATATACACTGGTGGACAAAATTAAAGCACCAACCTGTATTCTCGTTCTCTTCTTTTACACATAATTTTTAAACAAATAAACATATGAACATAAAATTTTGATGGCCCATTCGTTATCATCTTTTTACTTCGTAACTTTAGCATAAGAATAATTTTAAGCTAATAAATATTCACATTTCTCTCAAAAGTAATCTTTGAAAAAAAATGAAAAATTTCAATAATTTTTGGAAAGAGCACTTAATGAAAAGTGGTGTTAAGGATGCATTAGAGATAGGTAAAGACGCACATGCCTTGAAATGTTAAACTAAATCTCGATTTTATTTTATTTTTCTGTATTAACTTTTCTTTTAATTTTATAATGGACTTTAAATACATATATATATAATTAATAATTTGTAAATTATGAGCATCACCAGAATAATAAAAATGTCGATAAATAGTTTTATAATGAACATCTTATTAAAATTTCATGTTTGTATGTATAGTATTTTTTAAGAAGATATTCACATGCGAAAAAAAGAAGAAAAAATAAGAAACATAAAAATGAATACAGATAGAAATATTTGGTTGTAATCTAACTTATGGATGCGTACGAATCTTCACCTGTCAGTGAGGCATCCTTATGACCATTTTTCATTAAGTGTTTTTTCCCAAAATTATTGAATTTTTTCATTTTTTCCAAAGCTTACTTTTGAGAGGAAAATGAATATTTATTTGTTAAAAAACTATTCTTATGCTAAAGTTATATAAAATTTGGTTAATAATATTATAAAAAACAGGTCATCCAAACTTTATATTCATACTTAAAAGCAAAAAATCATACGTTATATTCATACGTTTATTTGTTTAAAAATTATATGCAAAAGAAGAAAACGAGAAAACAGGTTGTTACTTTTAATTTTGTCCACCAGTGTATATACAAATTTTTGTTAATTGGTTTAATAAAATCTACCTCAAGAGTGTTTTTGTTAGGCAAGCTATCAAGATTATTAAAATGAGTAAATTATATGTTTTTATAAACAATATATTTTAGACACCTTTTACTTTCTTCTATATACGTAAAAACAAAGTATTGAACTGGTAATTTTTCTTTTTATTTCCGGTTATCAATGCATTTGCATGTTTTAAGATGTCTTACACATAATTCGAATAATTTCTTAAAATATCTTTATTTATGAAAAGTCTATATTTTAGCTTTCATGGTGTATAAAGTGCTCAAAACTTAACATGTAAAGGGGAATTATTAAAAATATATGCTGGTTAGATTGGGACGCATAAGTGCCGACTGGTGATACTGCTATGCTGCGATGGTACTGCTATACTGCCCTGTTTAGGGAAAGGCAGCTCCTATAGATATTTCAGTTTCTGTAGCATATAAGTGCGCCAAACGTGCCTAGTGAGATGGCCATTATGAAAAATTTTATTGATTCAATTTTGATGCATTTCGTCTTACAGGTTTCACTGCTATTACACATGTTTTGTGATTTTCCAGATGGTTATATCTGAATATATATTGATTAGTTTCACACGAAAATGTACATTTAAAACTCTAGTGGGAGGAGCTTAAGGTGGCAGATGCATATAAGCCGACGGGTGGCTATATCTTAACTTCTATAGTATATAAATGCACCAAATTTAATGTGTGCGATTAGTTTTAGGAAAGTTTTATTGATTTATTTTGGATGTATAGCAAACGACCAGTGGCGTAGTTTTCATTCACTTTATACGATTTGTTTATGGTTATATACCTCAGAATGTATTGTATAAAATTGCCCCAAACTGCATATGTACAATATGTATCATAAAGAGCTACGTTTAGTAATTGTCTGCGCATATTAACAGGTATACTGCGCTTTTATATAGAATGATAAAGAGCTAAGCATTGCAATGATCACAGTATACTTGTTTTATTTATGTACTTGTGGCAGTGCTGCCAGATGGTTATTTCCCCAATTCTGGGTTTTGTACCAAAAAAATCCCCAACTCAATTTTTATTAAAAAGTAAATTTTTTAAACAAATTTTTAAAAACATTTAGCAGATTTAAACCTAATTTTTTCCTCAAATGAGCTCATTTTTGAAAAAAGTCCCCATACACAAAAAGAAAACAAAAATTACTCACCAGTTATAGGAACATTTTAAACTTGCGTGAAGTACTTTAGTGCTGGATATACGAGAGGATATACGTAAGATTTACTTTCCTCCTAAAGATATCCTGAGGATGTCCTAGGAAGAAAGGGTACCTTCAAAAAGACCCTACAGGCTTAAGAAAACTAGTACAAACACCTACAATGTGCAACGCTGTAAACTTATCAGGCAGAAAAGAGTTGAAAATTTCCCCATATTTCTCCCCAAAAAATTCAGAAATCCCCACAAAATTCCCTACACACATTCAGTCAAAAGTCCCCTGAAGACCAAAAATCCCCAAAAGGGCAACAAAATCCCAAATCTGGCATCACTGACTTGTGGTAATAATCTCTCATAATAAATACATTAAAGGGACTTTGCACCTTTGACTCGGCTACACTTATGGTTCAATGTAAAAATTTATATTTCCATTTAATATTCATAAATTGAACTACATTAGGTTTGTACATTAAAATATACAACCAGACAATAATTCTTATGGTTTTCATGCGTTTTTTACATAGTGGAAATCATTACATTTTCTCAGTTTGCATTTTTCATGATCTTCAAAATCCTAAAACTTCTACAGGTATTTAAGAAAGGACTTAATACTTTGTTTGAATGTTTAAATGAATCTACTTACAAGAATCAGGTATGGACTCTGCAATATGTTTAAAAGTAAAAACATTTAAAAGAAAGTATAACATAAATCCTGTTTTCCTGGAAAATTTTATTTATACATGCACTTTTCAATTTTTTTCTCAAAAACTAATTACATTTCAAAATACATCTTGAATTTTTTTTAAGTAGGTTCGATTAAATGTAAAAAGAAAAAGAAAAAAAAAAAAAAACGAAAAGAAAAAGAAGAAGTCGTTTCTTAAATATCTGTGTCGAAGTTTTAGAATTTTGAAGATCATGAATTCATGGAAGATTTCAAATCTATAAAAACTAAATCAAAAAACATAAGAATTGTTGTCTGAATATACATTTTATTTCACCAGCTTAATATAATTCAATTTATTAATATTAAATGGAAATTAGAGTTTTTAATGAAACCTTCAGTGGTGCCAAGTCCCCTTAAACGTAGGAATTTTCCCAACAAATACATTAGAAAATTAGCATTTTAGTACATTTCTGATATGTTTTTACTATTTTAGTAAAAATCAAGTCAAATAGCAATCGCTTAAACGCTTTCTTTATTTTTAAGATATTCTCAAAATTATTGAATGGGATAATAACTGAACTCTTGAATTTACGAAATAATTTTTTTCACAGTTATGACTTAGAATAGTCAAAAGTAGATGCATGATTTGTAGTCTTACATTGACTAGGAAACATTCAAAAGGTGTCGTCTTCAAAAAATATTGAAAAAAATATATGTGATTCTACTCTTTCTAAAACACTAGAAAGCGAAAATATTATCGGCTGAAATGAATAACAGCGACCACAAAAAATTATCAAAATTTAGCATATTTGGCGATTTTACACTGTTAGGCGATTGATTTTGAGTACTTGGCGGAGAAGCAAAACACGGTTTTGTTCGTACATGGTATTCTCGGTGCTAGCAAAATTATCACCTAACAGTGCTAAATCGCCAAAATTGCTTGATTTTGATAATTTTTTGTGGTCGCTGTAATTTTATTTCAGCCGATACTTTTTTCACTTTCTGGTGTTTTATGAAGAGTAGAATCATATATATATATATATCCAATATTTTTTGAAGACGACACCTATTGAATGTTTTCTTGTGAGAAAAAGTTCTGAAACAGACATCTAGAATATAAATTGTGGCTCTAGAAAAAATAGTTCCATGCCATCCTTATAAATTAGTCCCCTTCGAAAGCAAGTTCTAAAAAACCCCAATCAGAATTCTAGAGCGTTTGCCTATATTATCGAGGGCAAAGCTATTTAAAATCTCTGCAAATAAATGCGAATACAAGAGGCGGGTTTCAGCAACTATAATCTTAGTTTATGGCCCAATTCTAGAAATCAAGGAAGAATTTCTCGCAATACAAAAGATTTAGAATATTCAGAATATTCAGAATACTGTTTCATCATCTAGAAAAGTGTAGACTAGAAATTCTAGATACAAGAGGCGGGTTTCAGCAACTATAATCTTAGCTTATGACCCAATTCTAGAAATCAAGGAAGAATTTCTCGCAATACAAAAGATTTAGAATATTCAGAATATTCAGAATACTGTTTCATCATCTAGAAAAGTGTAGACTAGAAATTCTAGATCATTTCATCTATTCAGCTTATTGACGTGCTTTATGCGCATGGGCAAAAATCTCTATTTGTAGTTTAGGAATTTAGAAAATTACCACTTATTCATTCTAGATGAAGGCGGTATATATATATATATATATATATATATATATATATATATATATATATATATATATTTTCTTCCTCAAAGTAGATTTGCAAAAATATCTCGAAATTAAATATTTAAATTGTAAAATATATATTTTTAAATTAAGAAAATTCATTTTCACAGCATATTAGTAAATTCAAAAAGTTACTCACATTCTCAGATTTTTAAAAATATCGGCACAAATTTTTGCAATCATTTTGACTTTAGGCCAATATCTGCAAAAATAAAAATTATCTATAACCCTCAAGGATTGTCAGCTGTACCGTGATCTTTTAAATTCACGCATGAACAATATTTGCAGGTGTGCGTTCCTTTCGATTGCCAACAAACTATTTGCTTTGTTATATATGTATATATATATATATATATATATATTTAAATTATCTCTAAATTAATGTTTTTTATGTCAGGATAATACAGAAAATTACTAATTTATTTATTAGTTACTTTAACAAAAGTATATTATGCTCTAAAAAGTTATGTAAATCTAATTCACATACTTTATATCTAAATAAATTAGAATTGGATAAACTTTTAAAATAACATTTACTATACATGAAAAAAAAACTTTTAGATGCAGAGGTAAAAATTTCACCAAAACTAAATATATTTATTTGCATACATTTTTTTGAAATCAAAAGTTTAAGATTAATATTTGTTTTAAACGATGTAAGTTTTATTTTTTGAAAAAGTACTTTTAATATGAACAAAATGTACTACAACTTTAAATACATAGAACAGGAAAATCCTCTTTTCATCGTTTTAAACTTAAACAAACTGCACTTGCGTTTCACTTGATGAAAACGAAATACATTGCAATTTTGACTATGATATTGATTTTTTGTAAAAAGATTCGAATTTAGTTTCGTATTCTGTGCCATTGAATGACACAACTATAATAAAAACCTACAGTAATGGTGAAATCCTTTTCAAGAGATGAAATTTTGTAAAATAAAACTATCTGAAAGGAAATTTTAAAATTAAAAAGAAAATATTATTAAAAAATTAATCAAATATTCGATATGTTTTAGGTGTAAATGTTTCGAAAGAAAATAAAGAATAGATTTCTGTACTGATAAGTATAAAGGATTTAAGTCCATATTATTGATTTTTCAGAAGACGAAAAATAAAGTTAAACTAACTAAAAACTAATCAGCAGAATCGACTAGGAAAAAGGGATTATGTTGGTTTATACGCTTCAGTGATTGTCAATCTTCATTTAATAAAGGAAAGCAATTGAATTAAATATTTTATACCAAAAATTAATGCTAAATTTCTGACTTGAATATTTTTTTACCAATGGATTTTCTCAAAGACTAAATGACATGGATTTAAATTCTTTATACCAATCGATAGATAATTTTTTTCTGAGTCTGACTATATACTTAACTCAAAATCGACATTTTTGGACTTAAATCCTTTATACTTATCAGTACAGATTTATACATTTAAAAACTTTGGCTTTTCTCAAATTTGTGATGTTTAATTATAACATTATTTTTTAAAATAATTCAAATTATGTCTTATTGTAAATGTCTTTATGAAGTTGTATTATCGATATAGATTTCTGAGGTGTTATTGTTAAGAATAGAAGAAATGGGCAGGGATTTTTCGAACAACATTAAAAAAAAAAAAAAAAAATTATTTTGAAACTATAAAGTTTCAATCGACAGATGAATGATACATATTTAAGTATTTAAACTTAGATAGAATTTCAAATGACGTTTTATTTTTAAAAAGAAGAAAAATGTTATGAATTTTATACTGGATATTATATTTTATTTTAACATATAGAGGCATTTTTAATGTTACCCAGCAACTATATCTATATCTATTTATATTTCTCTCTCTCTCTCTCTTTATATATATATATATATATATGTACTCAGATAAGTTTCAACTTTTTGTATTTGCATAATTTTTTTTGTGTTCGAAATAAATTCATTGTTGGTTTAAATGGGTCCGCAGAGTGAAAAGCAGAGTCTTTTGAACAATCACAACATTTAATAATATAGAAAAGAAGAATAAACATTATGCTGGCATTTCTTGCCGCACGCTTAGCAAAGCTTTCTCGTACAGACTCTTATAAACATCTCTCTCTCAGAGAAGCGAAGATGCGCCGTTGATTACGTAATACAGTTACGTAACATCTGACGTCATGACAGGTGTTCGCTAGTTAACAGATGATATGAGGAAACATGCAAACATGAAATGAGGAAACATGAAATCTAACATTTCCCCCTTATTCAATAAATGTTTCGAAAATAAAACATATTTATGCATTATAATAGCATATTAAAAATTACAGAAAATTATTTTTATGCAAAAGTTACTTAAAATGAGAAAAGTGTTAGTAAAGAAATAGAATTATAAGCAAATAATTATGGTTAATATAATAAAATAAAATACGTAAAATATAAGCAGTTAATTTCTTAATGGAAACACAGTTTAAATATATTTTTTTTAAGTTCATCAGTCCTGAGTATTAAGTCCTATCATATCACAACATTTTTCATGTTTATATGCATTTAAACTTTTTGTTAAAATATCTGCAGGTTGTTCATCTGATGAAATATATTTAATGTCTATTAGTTTATTATTGTAAACTTCTCGCACAAAATGATGACGAATGTCAATGTTCTTAGAGCGATTGTGATGAACAGGATTTCTTACTAATCTCAGTGCAGATTGATTGTCGCACATGATTGCAGTCGGACTTGATATAATTTCAGGATCCAATTCTTTTAAGAAATTTCTAACATGAATTGTCTCTTTTGCGGATTCGGACAGAGACATATATTCAGATTCTGTTGTGGATAGAACAACGGTTCGCTGCTTTCTAGATTCCCAAGAAATAGGTCCACCGGCATATTTAAAGACATATCCTGTATATGATTTTCTATCATTTATATCCGATGCCCAATCGGCATCAACAAATGCTGTCAATGGTTTATCGTCTCTGTAATACACAATTCCTAAATTTCTAGTGCTATTGAGATACCTTAGTATTATTTTAGCAGCTATCCAGTGAGGTTTTCCTGGATTGTTATTAAACTGACTTAAATAATTTACAGCATGGGTGATATCTGGTCTGGTAGCAACCGACAGATACATAAGAGAACCAATTAATTGTCTATAAGGAATTTTTGACATATATGATTTCTCTTCTTCTGTATTTGGACACATTTGTTTAGTTAATTTTACACTGTTATCTAAAGGTGTATTCACCACTCTAGAATCTTCCATATTAAATTTATTTAATAATTCTTCAATGTATTTCTTTTGTGTTATAGTGATGCTGTCCCTATCTTGATTAAATTCAATGCCTAAGCAATAATGCAGAAGGCCCATATCTTTCATTTTGAAAGATTCTGCTAATTTATTTCTAATATCAAAATAGTGCTCTTCACTTTTAGTGAGACAAATTAAATCGTCGACATAGACGATTATAATAGCATCAAAAGGATATTTTGAGTAATAGACACATTTGTCGGAATTCAAAGGGTTAAATTTCATTTTTCTCAATTTCTCATCTAATTTCTTAAACCACTGTCTTCCTGACTGCTTAAGGCCATACAAAGATTTTTTTAATAAACACACTTTATTTTCGTGTATATCATTTTCAAAAAATTCAGGAAGCTCCATATAAATTTCTTCATGTAACATTCCGTTAACATATGCCATAATGAAATCTAACTGGTATGCTGTGAAACCATTTTGAATAGCATACGCGATTGCAGTTCTTATAGAACTTAATCTGGCTACTGGTGAAAAATTTTCCTCAAAATCTATACCTTGTTTCTGTGAACACCCTTTGTCAACCAATCTGGCCTTAAATTTTTCAATTTGACCATCTGGTTTGAATTTTGTTTTTAAAACCCATTTACACCCAATTACCTTTTTATCTTTTGGTCTATCTACAATTTCCCAAGCGTTTTGCTTAACTAAAGAATCATATTCTAATTTCATCGCGTTCTCCCAATTTTTAGCATAATCTCCATTTAGCGCGTCGATTACGCTGGGATTAATTTCATTAAATGAGTTATCAGCTAATTGAGAAGTTTCATCTTTATATTTTGTATCTGTAATATATTCCTTATGAGACTTTTGAAAGTTCCAACTTTTAATTTTTTTAGGTCTGCCGGGACCACGTTTAAAAATAGGATTGTTTTTATCAATCCCTTCCTCTTGTTTACATCTACCGTCAGCACTGTGGAAGCGTGCTGGGCCCATAACCATTGTTGGTTTAAATGGGTCCGCAGAGTGAAAAGCAGAGTCTTTTGAACAATCACAACATTTAATAATATAGAAAAGAAGAATAAACATTATGCTGGAATTTCTTGCAGCACGCTTAGCAAAGCTTTCTCGTACAGACTCTTATAAACATCTCTCTCTCAGAGAAGCGAAGACGCGCCGTTGATTACGTAATACAGTTACGTCACATCTGACGTCATGACAGGTGTTCGCTAGTTAACAGATGATATGAGGAAACATGCATTGAAATCTAACATTCATCATAATAAAATATTAAAAAAATAAAAAATAAAAATAATGAAAGACTTTTTCTATTAGCTTGATTCGCACTAAAAAGTAAGAAAAGTTTAAAATCAATTGTTTCCACCTAAATTTCATACTTAAATTAAAAAAAAAAAAAAAAAAAAAAAAAATCTAATTTTCATTTAGAAAAGCTATTTGCACCCCGTGGATTCAGAAAAATCGTCCCTTTCATTTGGTACCGAATTTGTAACGAGCCACGTACTTTTAGAAATGACTGAAAGGAATTAAAATGAAGTGTTGCCACCTAAATTCCATACTTTAGTTAATTAAAAAAATCTAATTTTCGTGTAGAAAAACTGCTTACATTCCTGGATTCTGAAGAACTACCCCTTTCTTTTGGTACTGATTTTGTAACGATAGGACTGATATTTATAATCTATTTTCCCCTATTCTGTTTTTAACCCGGATTCGGCAGAAGGTTTATGACAGAGAATGTAAGATAAAAAAAAAAGTTTTTTAAAAAAGGAGGGCTTATGGAATATTTGTTTATGATGAAATATTTGTTTTTTGGTGTTTTACCTTTTATAAAAATAATAGAAATAAATATATATTTTGTGATCAAATATTAGAGTGAAGAACCTGAATAATTTTTTTTAAAGATAATTTGTGATTTTATTTATACCAGAGAGGGTTTATGTCTACATGGGTGGTACGTTTGGTTAGAGTGACTTCCCTTTGAAAGGGGGGGGGGGTTAAGAGACTTTTGTCGGAATTCTATCGAGTTTAAGAACAGACCAAGAAAACCTTTAAACGCCTAGGCCGATAAGAACGAGCTGTGTTTAAATCCTTCGCCTCTCTTCTACTTGTTTTAAAAGCAAATATTCTATGCAACTAGTTAGACCTTTATTTTGAAAGAAAATAGAACGTGTGGTCGAAAATCTGTTAGTATGTGTGGTTTAATGCTCAGATAAAATAATTTAGGCTGTTTCAGATATATAGGGTGTGCCCAAATGAAAAGGAGACTAAAGTTATATGTTAAGAAATTTTAATAACAATATTATAATTACCGTTTATGTGGAATAGTACAACTATAAATAATTGCCATTGGCATTGATACACTGATCCCAGCGCGTAGACAGGGAATTGATGGATTAACAGATGGGTCAAACAAACACCCACTCACTCTGTCTTCTGATTCTTTGACAGATGCTTGGGCACCCATTGTGCACAACTTTGCCATAACCAAGTTTTTTGTGGATTATGTGATGCATAGTTCCTTTGCTTATCGACTGTTCAACAACAATTTCACGTGTGATAATCCAGTGATTCTGTCGTATGAGCTCATCCACCGCCGATTTCTTTGTGCTGATCTGGAGGAATCCATCATGCAACGAACTGCGGAAATGACTCTCCAGTAATGAGGATATTGATGCGAAGCCGTTAACTACGTATGTGCATCTAGCAATACCACCATGCCATCTATCGGCTAACACATTAACACACTAAGATTTGTTATAACGCCGCTACAGCTAAGGTCTTCTTTTAATTTGGGCACACCATACATAATATTATGTATTAAAAAACAAATCTGTTTCTTTTAAACAGAATTGAGAGCATTTGAGCATGCGTGAAAAAGGTTTTGAGTCAAAATGAAACAGCCACATTCTATCGTCAAACCATCGACGAACAAACTACTACATAGGAATCTAGAAAAAAGTATGGAGTTGAGTGGATTTTATGTCAAAGTAGTGCTATGCAGTGGGCAATTTGCAACGGTTAGGCATTCGCCACCAAGGATGGTCTGGAGGCATGCTATAACATTTTTTATCCTCTGTGGTGGGCATCCAGAAAAAGAAGAAAGACTGAATTTAAGATTTAGAAAGTTTCACGTCACACAAGAGCAACAAAGTGAACAATTGGCGGTGGTTTGTGCTCCACTGCTAGATATGGACCGGAGACAATAGTATCATATTTTTTTTTTCTCCACAGAGATGATCAATAAATAGAAGAAACATGCAATATTGATATTTTCGTGTAAAGTTTGTGCCAAATGCGTAGACATGCTTCAAATTCCGCGTCTGCCAACTTTCCTGAAAATACAAACTAAAGAATTTAGAAAATATGGATAGAAAATGTCTTGCTTAAAACTCGGGATAGGCTGAAGTTGAGAGTGAGAGAGTTTGACGTCATCCTAGAGCTACACAGTAAATAATTGGCGACCTTCTGGGGTTATTGTCACACTTAGGAGAAATGTGAAGATATGCCATAGAAAAATTGATCCATTGTAAATTGGGGCAACTGCTCCGCTTTTGTAATCCCATATGTAAGATTTTTATAGAACATGGAGGAAATTGCAGACCTTTTCGTGCACCAGATACTTTTTGTAGGCTCGAGGTATTTTGGTTGGTTGGGATTAACGTCGCACTAGTACTGCGCTATGGATAATTTCGACGGTCTGGGACGCAATCCAAAGATTGGTCCGGAGACTTAACATTCCAATTTTGATTCTCCACGGAAGGTAATTTGTCGGCTCAAGAATCCAATCGTAATTTTCCGATTACGAGCAAAATACTTTGGTAAATGGGCTACCGCAGCCTACAGTCGGTAACAAATGTCTCCGAACACTATCAAAAATTCCTATATAAAAAAAGTACACTTAATACTATTTTGTTAAATAAATCCTGGTCGAATCCTGTTTTTAGACTAAAATAAATAAATAAACCAAAGAACTAAGATTAAATCTTACGATAGGCGTTCCAGGCCTGACAGGAACATTTTTCTATAAATTATGCATAAAATGTTCAGATTTGTTTTCCGTTTAACACTTTCGAACAAAGTTGAAAAGTATTAAGGACTTCGGTTTGTCTGTCTGGCCGCACTCTAACTCCTGTAAATATTCATGGATTTTTTTGAAACTGATATGTTATTCAAGTTTACTATCGGATGTTCCCTATTAAAAATGGAGTGAATACCTCTACTGGTTTGTGTACAGGGACACCCGAAAATATTACAAAATATTGTGTTCTATGAGAGGTATTTCTATAAACCCTATATTAATTATTGGTCAAATCTAAAACCTGTAGATGGCGCTGCGCGCCGATATTAATGTTTTTGTTTTCTTCTTTTCTCTTGAGTGTGTTCTTCGTGTTCGTCTTTGTTGTAATAAATGTATGTCTCAGTAATTGATATCCTATTATTTCCGATTTGTGTCGTCAATTCACACCAATGAATTGGAATGAACCAACAGTGGCCTGCAGTCCCCACGACTCTGGACCGATAAGGTAAGATATTTACCTTATTTCAATTTAATATTCTGAAAATGACTATTAATGACTATTTGTGATCTAACATACGTCGCCAAAGTAGCGACATGGTTTTGAATGATAATTTTTATATAACGTCGTTAAAAGTTTAATGACACAAATTATGGCGCCCGAACAGGGACTGCCAGGCCCATAAAATGTGAATTAGCGTTGTTCTTTATTTTATAGTCCAAATTTGTAAATTAAATCAATATGGCAACCGAACTAGAAAAATTAAAAAGAAAACGATCTACCCTAAAGGGATAGTGCACTAAATTGATGAATACGATAAACATAAAGTTAAATGAACCCGACGAAGGGTTAAATGTTTTCGAATTTGAATCCCAGTTAGAAAAACTGCAAGTCAAGAATAACGAAATTATAGAAGTTGAAGATCAAATTGAGGCCAAAATCACGGATCTCAACGAGCTACAATCTGAAATAGAATCGAGACAAGAATATAGGGATTCAATTATTGATGTAAAAGCTCAAATTATGAATAAGATAGAGAAAATTAAAAATTTAAATGTCACTCCGATCTTATCACAGCCAAGAAATGAGCAAACACCCAATTTGCATTTAGAAAGAATTAATGCGAGTTCAGTAAGATTGCCCAAGATATCAATTCCTGTTTATAAGGGTTCTCCGGAAAACTGGATCGAGTTCTGGAACCAGTATGAAGTAACAATACATAAAAACAAGGATATATCTAATGTTCAGAAATTCGTATATTTACGCAGCTTTTTAAAAGCCGAAGCTTTAACAGCTATTCAGGGTTTAGCACTCTCAGATCAAAATTACAATACTGCAATTGATTTATTAAAATCTAGATTTGGAAAAAAAGATATTATAATAAGATATAAAATTGACGCGTTATTAAATTTGAACCCTGTTAAATCTCCAAATCAAATTAAAGAATTACGCTTACTGCACGACACCCTTGATGTTAATATTAAATCTCTCGAAAATTTAGGAGTTGATTTAAAATCCTACGGAAATTTGTTATTTCCAATTGTTACAAAATTAATACCTACCAGTATTATGATAGACTATAATAAAATGAAAACAGAATCCGAGGAATGGGATGTACAAGATTTGTTAAAACATTTAAAATTAGAAGTTCAGACTAGGGAAAAAACCTTTTTATTTTTAAAACGCGAAGTAGAAACTCACAATAGCGGGTATAAAAACTCAAATTCCAGATTTGATTCAAAATCATCGGAAAATAATAATAATGCTTCCTACCGGAAATCTGGTTCGGGATATAAAAATTCTAACACAATGCAAAGTGCATCAGCCTTTAAATTAACTGTTAGTAAATGTATATTTTGTGTTGATGCAGTGAATGAGCACGATAGTAAAATGTGTAAATTAAATTTAGAGGACAAAAAATCGTCTTTACGCAAACAGGGAATCTGTTATTTATGTTTCAAAAGAGGTAAACATACAGCTAAATTTTGTTTATCGGGTCTCAAATGTGACACATGTTCAGGAAAACACAATATATTAATCTGCTATAAGCAAAAATCGGAAACTCCAACAACGGCTCATATGAAAGATAAAAATCACATCGGACATACCCAAACAAATACTTCTGAGAACAGTGCTTGCGAAAATGATAATTCTGTATTGTCCTATAAGTGTCCTGTACAAAATCCGCTTGAGAATAATGAAATATATTTACAAACTTGCTTCGCAAGAATAACAAATAATTCTAATTTAAACTCTCTAAAGTGTGCCATATTATTTGATAATGCGTCTCAACGAAACTTCATAAACATATCACTCGCGCGTGAATTAAAATTGCCGGTGATTAGAAAAGAAACTCTAATCATATATCCGTTTTCTTGTGATCAACCCCAATCAAATGAATATTCAGTCGTAAATTTCGAATTGTCTCATTTAAAAAACCACAAACAGAAATGTTATGTAGAGGCATTGGTCGTAAATCAAATATCTTTTACGAAGTTAAAGATACTGGATGACGCATCATGTCGGAAACTTTTGGTTTCGAGTCAGGGGGAAGGAAATAAATTTTCGCAATTGCATTCGAAGGCTCCAGACATTTTAATCGGCGGGGGTTATTTTGGAAACTGCAAAAAAATAAAAAGAAAATTAATCGTTCGTTGTTTGCTGTAAATACATTATTGGGATGGACATTGTCAGGCAATAATAATTCAGGAAACAATCCAGACAACTTAATTACTGGCGCCTCTGTGTTAAAGATTGAATGTGGTAACTCTATTTGTTTACATGAAAACCATCCATGCATGAAAATAAATGAATCATCCGAATGTACGGGTAATGATTTGCAAAGCTTATGGTCGTTGGATCTTTTGGGAATAAATGATGATAAATTGATTTCTACTTCCGATCAGGAAATAATAAATAAATTTGATAAGCAGTTAGAATATAAACAGGGTCATTATGTTACTCATTTATTATGGAATGACCATGGTATTGATAAATTTGAGAATAATTTTGAAAATGCTAGACGGCAATTCAATTATTTGAGAAAAAGATTAAAAGCGGATAAATGGATTTTTGAGCAATATAGGCAGATAATCACAGAACAAGAAAAACGAGGGATAGTTGAAGAATGCGGTCGCTCTCAAAGGGAGTATTTCGCCCCACATCGTGCGATTATTAGAAAGGAAAAACAAACATCAAAGGTACGAATTGTTTTTAATTGTTCCAGTAGAGTTTCGGGGTGTAAATCTTTAAATGATTGTCTCGTAAAAGGGCCATGTCTTACACCACCAATTTTGGATGTAATTAATAGATTTCGAATGTTTAAGATTGCGTTTTGCGCAGATATTGAAAAGGCGTTTCTAATGATAGAAATCGCGGAACCTGATAGAAATTTTCTGAAGTTTTTATGGTTTGACGAGGACACTCAGAATTATAAAATAATGCGAATGACCAGAGCGACATTTGGTTGTACAACTTCTCCTTTCTTTTTAACGGCAACAATTAAGAAACACATTAAGGAATATAGGGAAATTTATCCGGATAGTTATGAAATGTTAAATTCAGCTCTGTTTGTGGACGATTTGCTTTATGGCTCCGATACCGTAAACGGTGCCTATGAATTAACTTCTACTGCGGTAAATATTTTAGCAAAGGCTGGAATGAAATTAAGAAAGTTTAGTACGAATTCACAGAAATTAAAGAACATGTGGGATAAAAATGATTGTTTTTCGGAGGTAAACAATGATAGTGTAATAAATATTCTTGGATTGGTGTGGGATAAAGATAGTGATAAATTAGGATTAGCTTTGAAATCTATAGTTGAAAATTTGGATATATCGGTATGTACGAAAAGATATGTACTGCATACAGCTGCAAAATTTTTTGATCCTATTGGGATTATATCTCCCTTTTTAATTAGGATAAAGTGTTTTCTTCAAAGAATGTGGGAAAGAGGTATGGATTGGGATCACGAATTGCCGGATGATCTTAAGGGAATTTGGATAAAGTGGTGTAACGAAATTAAGGATTTATTAGAAATTCGAATAGATAGATGCTATTTCACGTATGTTGATTTGAAAAATTCGTGTGTAGAACTACACATTTTTTCAGATGCTTCACCACTTGCATATGGTTGTGTTGCATATTTTAGGGTTATCAGTAATGATAAAAAATGTTATGTAAGTATGATTATGTCGAAGGCTAGAGTTGCGCCGCTAAAGAAACTAACGTTACCAAGATTGGAGTTAATGGGAGCGGTGATAGCAGCTAGAGTAGCGAAATATATTTGTGATATATTTAAAGAAATTAACATCGAGAAATTTTATTGGACAGATTCTACTATTGTTTTACACTGGGTGAAGGGATCGGCGAAACAGTGTAAACCCTTTGTTAAAAATAGAGTAGTTGAAATTCAGGAATTGTCAGTACCCGAAAATTGGTCATATTGTAATACAAAGGATAATCCCGCAGATTTAGTTACTCGTGGTATTAGCGCAAATGCGTTAGTTAATAATGATTTTTGGTTTAAAGGTCCAAAATGGTTATCTGAGCTAAAGGGTAAAGGTAATGATATTGGGGAAAAGGTAGACACGCAATATATTACCGAAGAAAAAAGGAAAACACCTGAAAAAATAATTCAGTTTAAAATCTCTATAGAAACAGTTCAACCAATATTGGATCTTGAAAAATATAGTAACATTTTAAGAGTCCTCAGAATCACGGCATGGATAAAGAGATTTCTTAACAACGCGAATCCTAAAAACGAGAAAGTTAAGGGTCCATTATCGGCAGAAGAAATTGGTAGTGCGCAAACAATGTGGGTTAAATATACACAGAAATTTAGTTTTCCGAATGAATTAAACTGTTTGATAAATGGGGAACCTATTTCTAAAAATTCAAATTTAATTGAGTTCTCACCATTTTTGGATTCCGAGGGAATAATGCGTATCGGAGGAAGGCTTCAGAAATCAAATTATGCCTTTAACGAAAAACACCCGATCCTGTTGCCTTCAAAGGGTAAATTAATTGATTTGTTAATAAAAAATGCGCATGAAAAAGTTTTTCATTTTGGCATTAATGATACATTAGTTCAATTACGGGAGGAATTTTGGGTAATCAAGGGCAGACAGGCAGTAAAAAGCGTATTAAGAAATGCAGAATTTGCATAAAATTTAATTCTAGATCTGGAGCCCAGATATCAGCTCCGTTACCTGCAGATCGTATCAATGAACAAAAGCCATTTGCAGTGATAGGCCTTGATTTTGCAGGCCCCTTATACATCCGAAATAATGATAGCAAATATTATATTTTGTTGTGCACATGTGCAATAACTAGAGCAGTGCACCTAGAATTGGTAGAGAACCTATCAACGGAAACATTTGTACTAGCATTCAGAAGAACAGTAGCAAGGCGTGGTCTTTGCCATACGGTATACTCCGATAACGCACGAACCTTTCATCGAGCTGATATAGAGTTAAAGCACATCTGGAAAATAATCAGCCATCCCGACGTTAAAGATTACTATAGTAGTAATAAAATAATATGGAAATATATCATGGAAATGTCGCCATGGTGGGGAGGCTTCTATGAAAGACTGGTGCGATCCGTAAAAACTGCATTAAGAAAGGTGGTTGGCAAAACCACTTTAACACACACACAACTACATACAGTTATATGTGAAATTGAAGCTTCAATAAATTCGCGACCCATCACATATATATATGCAGACTCAGGAGAACCTTCTCCAATTACGCCAGCACACTTCTTGGTAGGTCAACGTCTAACTACCCTACCTATCGTGCATATGAAACCCCATGTGCTTCCTGGAACTTCTGCAACATATGTGAAACGTTTCAATCAAAAAGAACGAATATTGGACCAGTTCTGGTCAAGATGGAAGAAGGAATACCTTCTTCAGCTGAAAAACGCCATGACAAGTCGACACTCCAGTATTCGAGAATATTCGCCAAACGATGTTGTGTTAATCCACGATGCTAAATTGCCCAGACACTTATGGAAATTAGGAGTAGTAACTCAAGTGTTTCCCGGTAGAGATGGAAAGGTACGATCTTGTGAGATAAAAACAGCTACAGGTACATTTAGACGTCCTTTCCAGTTGATTTATCCAGTTGAAATTTTTGAAAGAGACTAAAATAAACTTTAAAAACTTATATTTACAAACTATGACTTTTGGGTGAACTTTAAATTCTCTTTGATAATTACAATTAGAAAATGAACATAAAGTTAATGTTCATCCGGGGGCCAATGTATTAATTATTGGTCAAATCTAAAACCTGTAGATGGCGCTGCGCGCCGATATTAATGTTTTTGTTTTCTTCTTTTCTCTTGAGTGTGTTCTTCGTGTTCGTCTTTGTTGTAATAAATGTATGTCTCAGTAATTGATATCCTATTATTTCCGATTTGTGTCGTCAATTCACACCAATGAATTGGAATGAACCAACAGTGGACTGCAGTCCCCACGACTCTGGACCGATAAGGTAAGATATTTACCTTATTTCAATTTAATATTCTGAAAATGACTATTAATGACTATTTGTGATCTAACATACGTCGCCAAAGTAGCGACATGGTTTTGAATGATAATTTTTATATAACGTCGTTAAAAGTTTAACGACACCCTATTTTAACTCTTTTACTTTACACAAATCTTAATTAAATTCAAATATGTTATTCAAGTGTACTATTGGTTGTTTCTATAGAAAATGGAGTAAATACCTTTACTGGTTTGTGTACAGGGACACAGGAAAGTATTCCAAAGCATTGTGTTCTATGAACGGTATTTCTATAAACCTATTTTAATACCTTTAGTTTACACAAATCTAAATGAAATTGAAATGAGTTATTCAAGTGTATTATCGGATGTTTTCTGTAGTAAATGGAGTAAATACCATCGCTGGTTTGTGTACAGGGACATCCAAAAGTATTCTGAATTATTGCGTTCTATGTGAGGTATTTCTATAAACCATATTATAGTAACATTACTTTTACCAAATCTTAATTATATTGAAATACGTTATTCATATGCCCAAAAGAATGGTTTCTATAGAATAGCATGTTTAGTGTTTTAAGATTTACAGGACCACACAAAAATTTCAGTTGCATTAATGACTATTATTGAAAATTTGCTGGAATTGCGTTTCCGTTTCCGTTAAACGTTTCTAATACTTTTTAACAATTTTTAAGTGTGAATGTGATTTTAATTTGTGTATTCATCTGTACCACTATCCATCTGTCTATCTATCTGCCTGCCCGCCTCTAGCGTCTGTATATATTGTTAGAAAAAAAAAAAGATAATTATCATTCAAGTTCACTGTAGAAAGTTCTTTATTTAAAATGGTTTTAATAGGTCCTGTACAACTGGTGTGTGTACAGAGACACCTAAAAAATTGTTAATGCTTTCCATTTCAGGACAGACATTTTTAAATTACATCTAAATAACTTCTGCAAAGTCGTGATGAAAGTGAAATTTATTGTTAATATGCTAATATAATATTTGTATCGAATGTGATAGGGTTAACCTTCAGATTTACTTGGCTACGCTAAAATATTTAGATACAATAAGGGCGGAAATTAGAATCTAAGGACTGCATTTTCTTTTTCGTTAAGCATTTTTAACACTTTCCAAGAATGTTTAAGAGTGATTTCGATTTTAATTAGTCTATCTGTATGTCTTTCAGTCTTCATGTCTGTCCGTTGTGTGATAAGTTATAAGTTGTACGATACAACAAACACGTACATTTGGAAAGTGATAATAATGAATGCGTATCGCATGTCGTTTCGTTCTTGTTTTCTCTTGAAAAGATAATTAGAGGAACATACAAATCTTTCTCGAATTTTTTTTAATATTTATTATGTTTACTTTAGAAACTTTGCTGTCTTCGCTTTGAAAATCGCTGCTGTAGACAACGGAGCTGACTCTTTTAAATGATGTTTTAAAATGAACTGTCCTTCTAGATGGATGAAGCCAGATTAGGTAATTTTTATAAGACATACTGCATATTAATATATGTAACTTTTTTCTATTTGATAAAATAATTTCGTACGCTTTAAAAAAAATAATTAATTAATCTATGTCATAATAAAAATGCGTTTTTTTTTTTTTTTTTTTTTTTTTTTTTTTTTAAGGGAATGATAATATATCTTTAGTGCAGGCGTACTTTTGAATTATGTATCGCTTTTGCCTAGTTGCTTATATTTTTTAAAAAGGTTATGAATTTATTTCCCCAATCTAATTTTTGCATAAAAACATATTTGCATTTTTTTTTTTTTTTTTAAGAAAATTTTAAAAGTATTTGAACAGATTTATTAATAGATATGCAAATGCTGATTCAGAGTATATTATGCATTTTTCTTTTAAATATATTTTAAGTCGACGCTCTTTATTTATGTGTATCAAGCTGCTGTATTTCAAAACATAAATAAAATCATCTTTTCTCCAGTAGATAGATGAAAAGATTAATTTGGAAATATGGTAATCTTTCGAAAGTAATACAAACAACCATATTATGAAAAAATCGATAACACCGTGTTTTTTTTCTTCTACAAAATTTACTAAACATGTTTCAGTATGAGCTTGTTTTTCATAACATTAATAAAGTTTCACGTTTTTTAATATTATTCATAAGCTAATCTTTATTGTAAATTTTTGTCTTCAGACATTTTTTTTAATTATTGGTATAGAAGTAAATTTTCTTATATATATATAAAAAAAATATTTAGATTAATGATTACTTTATAAGAACATTTTTTACACATAAGTAAATTAAATTTAAAATGTAGCCGTACAAGTTATTTCTAATTTTCATATGGAGGTATGTATGGTATGAGTAGTGTTGAATCGGGAAAGTAAAGATCGACAGTTCAATTTAGTGTTGGAGGTGGTCGCAAGTGATAGTTTCGAATTAAAAATATTTGATTGAGAAAGTAAAGACCGCATTCGAATTTAGTATTCGAGGTGGTCTCAAGTGATAACGTCAAGTCGGCTTAGAAATATTGGGTTGAGAAAGTGAAGGTCACTAACTGAATCCAGGATCAGGTGGCGATGTTTTGGGTGAGATACCAAGTTCAATTTAGAAGTGTCGAGTAGAGGTACAATTGGGTCGGCGTAGTGTGTCTCTAGCTAATGGAGAATTAATTTGTCAAAATGAGAACAGGATTTACGGAGATTGCGAAAGTAGAATGAAATTGAATATAAGTAATTTTAGAATGAGTATTTAGTACAAAATGAAGTGAATCGTTAAATGAAGTTTATTTTTTATTGATTTCCAAGCTAAGTAATTTGTGCTTATTGAAGCGGTTATTGGAGTGATTATTGGAGTGCTTATTGACTTGCTTTTAGACGAGTTTATATGATAGAACCTTTATGACATTTTAACGTTTAGGGCATATTTAAGCTTCCTTCAACAAGTGCTACAGTCCGATGACCTCGAAAGTTCTTTAGTGGTGTGACACCTTTTTGATATACTCTAAATTATTGAGTTATATTACTATTCGATTGAGTTCATTATAGTAGTTCCTCCGCATCTTATTAGTCCCTTTCCTTTTCAAGACTAAGACTAAAATAAAAGTTTGATGTTTTGGGGATAATCTTCTAGTTGAGGCTGCAACACATCACAAGATAAGAAACTTCGGAATGATACAAGTATAAAAATAAATTATATTTAAAGATCACATTTGGTTTAAATTTCAGTTTTCCAGATTTATATACCATTTATTCCTGTTACTTACCTTATCTATGCCTCATCATAACGGAAACCTTCTAATCTGCGGCCTCTGCGATAAATTAGCAATGATTGTTGGATACCGTTACGAAACTGGTGGCAGTTAGGCAGAATATTATATTAAAAAAAAAAAAAAAAACACAAATTTTATTATTTATACACTCATAAACTTTTTATATATCTATACACGCAAACGCATATGTTTTAAAATAAAAACACAAACATATTAGTTTACGTACACATATTTTGCAGTAAAAATACATACACACTGTCACATTTCTATTTTATTATTCTTTGTAGGGCATCATTTCATGCTTCTTCTATCTTGACAATAAACCTTGCTTGTATACTCAGTCTTACATAAGTAGCCATTTTGCTTTCTATGATATTCAAACTAAATTTTTATTAATGAAAGGATTGCTGTTTATATTTTATAAAAATATTTAGTATACAATATTTTTCACATAGTTCACAATTATATTTTTGAAAATAATTAACTTGAAAGTGAGAGTTGACTAATCTTATTTCATTAAAAAGTTACGAGTTGATTATACATTTCTACTATAGAATAAACTTTATTTTATTTTTATTTTTATTTTTATTTTTTTTAGTATCAAAGTTCTAATTTTCTGCAACTGTGTAAAAATATTATTAATATTTTACAGCTCTTTACAGTTAATAGCTTTTACACATTCTGAAATTATTATATGTTTATGCACGGCAAGTAAATTTACTGAAAAAAAAAAAAAAAAAAAAAAAAAAAAAAAAAAAACGTTCGACAACAATTTTTTTTTCATAAAACTTTAGAGGAAAATGTAATTGTTTTCATCATTTATCTGCATAGAATAAAATAAGATGAGTTAAACCTAAATTCTTACAGAATTTAGTTAAAAAAATAAATACAACTTCCCCCCCCCCCTTTTTTTTTTTTTTTTTTAACGTAAACAAAAATGCTAAAATTTTAATTAGATAAAAAAATTTCAGAAAAACTCTCATTATCTGTTAAAAAAAAAATATATATATATTTTTTTTCAATTTGTCCGTAATTTTTTTTAATTATTATTTATTTATAGTTTAATACTAATACTTCATTCTTTTATGTGACTTCAATTAAATATGACAGAAATATTATTTATTTATGTTATATTTTAATTTCGTTGTTTCACAACAATGTTTAAAAAATATTAAATATTTTATCCATATAATGTAATTCGTTGCAAATGTGACTTGCTATTTCTTCCAGCATATTCCAACATAACCACTCTATTTTGAATACCAAATTTAAATATAACCTCGCTGCCAAACTATAGCTAAATGTTTACACATGGATCGTGTTTAGGGGAGAAGGAGTATAGTATGGATATGGGACTACTGTTGACAATTTGAATAATTCAGCTATTTATCGCTCAAAATTCCTTTGTAAGTTTTGAAGTTTGGTAACACTTGTATTCACTTCCTTAAGCAGTTACGCGATAACCGAATTGTTAGTTCAGTAGTAGTTTATAAAAAATACTTTTTTATAGGGCAACACTGGTTGGTTGGTTGGATTTTTCGTCGCAGTAATGTTGCGAAATGGGCAATTGGCGACGGTCTGGGATTCACCCTTATAGATGGTCCAGAGGCATGCCATCACAATTTTGATCCTCCTTGGAAGGGATGATTCTCCCGCTTCGGTGACCCCCAGAGGTATAATTTTTGCTGGGAGCATGGAGGACATTGTGACCACGACAGATTTTACGCGCAACAGCAAACATTAGTGTACACGACGGTCTTTGGCCGGCAGCAGTTCCGAACCTGCAATCTTCCAATTACGAGCCCGGCGCTCTACCGGCTGGGCTACCGCGGCCCAGGAAACTCTGGAAAAGTAAGTTTCTGATTTCCTTTTTAATGACGAGATAAAGCTATTTCACTTCTCTTGTTCAAATAATAAATTACCGTGTTTTACAAATGATTATATTCAATAAATATGTTGACATTCACTTTTGATCTTCTTCACACTAACCAGTGTGGATAAAAAAAGTACTTTTTTTTTTACATTTTTTACTTTTAAGGGTAGAGAGGATGATGAAAATTATAAAAATAGATGCAATTCAAAATATCTAGACAGAATGTACTAAAATAGAATATGTACTGTTTTTAAAATAATAGTATGCTACATCTCCCCAAACATTATTTATTTATTTACTTTTTTTTTTTTTTTTTTTTTTTTTTTTTTTTTACATATTTTTGATTTTGAGAATAATTAATTATTTAAAATGCCCCTTGCTAATTTTTATCATCCAATCCTCTTAAAAATGTTTGTTAATATTGAGCAGTGTTTTTGTTATAAAACTGGCCATTAATTTTGAAATCATGAAATTATTACTCTTTAATTCAGTCGCATGGTAAAACATTCAGGAAGTTTTCAAGTTTTCAAGTTTTAAACTTTTGTTCTTTGTAACTCATGCTGTTACAAATAAAAGGTCAGACTTTTTAAAAAAAAAAAAAAAAAAAAAAAAAAAAAAAATTGAAAAAAAAAAAAAAAAAAAGAAAGAAAGAAAAAGAAAAAAAGAGCTTTAATAAAACTTAGTATTATCATGGGGCATTTTGAAATTGAGCATTATTTTGTAATTTATTTTTTATTATTATTCATAAATTACGACTTTTCATCTCAAAAGTTGTTTTTATCATTTGAAGCACGCCATATGCAAAAGAAAAAAAAAGATTGATTTCATATAAAACAAAAATGATTAATTTTAACGCTGCTTGTCCCCTTAAAACATATATTAACAAATAGCTTGATTTATTAACGAATGTAAAGACAAATATGCAAATTATTGTAATATATATATACGAGGGTTGCCTTATAAGTTTCTACAAAAAGTAGGAAGAAACAGAATTTTTTTGCGACAGTTTTATTGCTTTTAAAAATATTCGTCTTTAAGATTTATGCACTTTTCCATCCGTTCAAACCAATTATTGAAACAGTTTTTCCACTCTGAAGTTGATATCTCAGAAACATGGTTTTGAAGGCATCAGCAGCTTCTTGAGGGGATGAAAATCGCTACCCACGCATTTTTTGTTTGACGTAACGGAACAAGAAAATGTCGGTAGGCGACAAATCGGCAGAATATAGGCAATGATACATTAATTCGATATTTTTATCCTACAAATAATCATTTGTTTCACGTGCTGTGTGGGAACTTGCGTTGTAGTGATAAAGAATGATGCGTTGAATTTTGTTGTTTTCCTGATTTCGTTGATGACTTTTGACAAACAAATTTCTGTATACCATTTACCGTTAACAGTTTTTCGATCCTCTAAAGATGGTTGCGATATGTCCTGTAAGGCCGAAGGAACAAACAGTCATTTTCTTGGAAATGCTTCGTGAACGAACAACTTTCGTAGGATTCGGTTCATCCGGAAACTCCCAAACGGTAGGGGAAACCCGTGTACCTAGGGCCGCTTTTTTTCAATGCCCAAAAACAGAGCCCTTGATCTGTTTAAAATTATCAAACTGATATGTACATATCTTTAGAACTAATTACTTCCAATTGGGATTAATATAAATACCTAAAATAGTAAATTCCGTCAAATAGAAAGCTTTTTAAAAAATATCACTCGTGGCCCTAGGTACAACACCCTCATTGTACCTGGGGCCAGACCTCATTGTACCTAGGGCCATTCTTTCAAATTTAGATTTCACTTTGTAATGAATAGAAAATAAGCATATAAACATGTATTTTATAAAAGGAACAATATCAAGTAATATATTTATTTATCATATAATAACTATCACGTTGTTGCCTTAATTTGAAACACGACATTTTTCTTTCTTTCTTTTTTTTTTTTTTTCTTTGGGATATTCTAACAGAATGTTTTTTTTTCTTCATTTTCTTTTTTTTTTCTGGAGTGCCTCTTGGATTTCTAGATCTCTCTGATTTTCGGTCACATCTTTTCTTTGATGTGGGAGGTTTTGCTTAGGTTCGTAAATGTTACAGCATGACACACGAAGAGATGTTAGATGTTGAAGGTTTCGAAATTTCAGCAGGACATGAAACAGAGACATCCAGTTCTATCATTGTTGGTTCACTTTCTTCCTGAAAAATCTTTTTTTTTTTATTTATTTATTTATGGAGGGATATGGATATTTTCTTTCCGTCACATTTGAACTTAAATATTCATCCTCAGTGAATGTGTTTTGATTCATTGGCCATATGCCGGATACACGAAAGCCTGATATAATGTTTACAGTAGTAAAGGCCGACGGATAGGACTTGCCAACATTTTCAGCAACGTCATATACTGTGATTGGTTTACCAGAGTTTGCCAGCATCCAATTACTATAGGCTGTACTGTGTTTAACACTTTCGCGACCGCTGACGTAGGTTCACGTCATTTGCAAATATGAAACTCTACCAGTGGGGCAATTTGTATGTTATTTGTTTCTAACAAATATGCACAATATTCATATTTGTACAATCAGTATACTATGGATGCAAACACTTTGATTAGAGAGGGTATGATTATAATGCATATCCATTTGTAATATAAATATGAATACGAAAAATTTTGTTTTGAAAAATTGTAACTTATGGGAAAAACGCCCACAGGCACCCCTTACTATCAAAAAGACAAAAACATGCGGTCGCGAAATTGTTAAAGGGTCCAAACACACTGGCCCTAGGTACAAGGTAGCTATGTGGCCCTAGGTACAAGTTTTGGTAACTTCATTCAAAATGCCTTCCACTAAAAATTCCACATGCAGAGAGGACTAATTAAATATCTCATTTATTACTCAATATAACAAGCAAAATTATACACTAGAAATGAAAGAAAAATATTTGACTTGCCTTTGTAAAATAACAAAAGAGATGAGCTGCAAAATTTTACTTTAAACCATGTAAATTCGTTTTCTACATATAACTTGTCAAAACTTTCTCCTCAAAAGTTCCAAAGTAGTTGTAAAAGTAGCAATTGGTGTTTTTATTCGCCCAATTGAGTAATATAATTTAAAATTAAATATTATTCAAATAAAGTGGGGTGGCCCTAGGTACATGATGGCCCTAGGTACACGGGTCTCCCCTATATTGTTGCTTAGTTTTTGGCTCATATGAATATATCCAAGTTTCGTCACCTGTAACAATGGTGTATACGAATTTTTCTGTTTCAAATTTGAGTTTCTTTAGCGTATTCTTACACCAATTTACACGTCCCTCTTTTTGAGCTTCTGTCAAATTGTGCTGAACCCATGTTTTTAACAGCTAAATGTTCGTGCAAAATTGAATGTAATGATGTCTGTGATATGCCAAGAGATGCTTCTATCTCACGATACGTGACATGTCGATCTTCTTCAATCATCTTGCGCACAGCATCGATGTTGTTTGGAATCACTACCGATTTTGGTCGTCCTTCACGAGATTCATCATTGACGGACGCACGACCACGATGAAATTCTGCAAACCAATTGTAAACACAAACAGTCTTTTCTGATGATGTTTCATTGCCAAAAGTTTCACGAAGCGATACTATGCATTCTTATCGAGTGAGGCCTTTCTTATAATCATAAAAAATCATCCAACGGCAGTGGCGAATCCAGAACTTAACTTTTTTTTTTTTTTTTTTTTTTTTGGGGGGGGGGGGGTCTAAGACTTTTCAAAATGTTATTCTAGACCAATAAAAAATTTACAATTGCAATATTCAATTGTGAATGTCAGTGTTTCTTTTTTTTTTTTTTGGGGGGGGGGAGTTCAGCCCCCTAGCCCCCCCTTAAATCCACCACTGTCCAACGGAAACCTTCATGAGCTACTTCCATTTTTTTCACCCACTTGCTTCTTTTAAACACTCACTGTAAACAAAATACGCAGACGATTTCTAAAGATTAATAAGACTAATTTCTAAGACGAATTCCAAGATAAAAAAAATGTGAATTTTACAAATATCCTGAAAAAAACTTCAGTAACGTCTTCTATTGGTCGTTTGTAAAAACATAAAAGGCAACCCTCGTATTATAATGCATATATTTTATGTGTTAAAAATATTACTTAATATTAATTGTACTTTATTGGAAAAAATGTAGAATGTGCCTACACCAGCCTCCTTCTCCTTTAACTCCCGCGTATGGTCGTTTGTTCTAAGTCTTTCATTACTTCATTCTTTCACTAAAAACTGATTGAATAAACCCACAAAAACTACTTTACTTTTATATAACATATTTTTAAAAGTAGCACGTATAGGAAATAATTTTATAGTTATCTTGTCATTAACATTTTCAAAGATACTTCCCTAAATATACTTAATTTTTTATTGCGATGAAATAATTAAAAGAAGAAGAAGAAGAAGAAGAAAAAAAAAAAAAGAAAGAAATATTTTCTCTTAGATATTTATGCAGTGACATGCTTAAAAAAGAAGTTTTGATATCATTTTATTACTTTTACGAACTAATTATAAGTATAATTAAAATGAATCATTAATCAAAATGAAATGCAATAATAATAAATAAATTTTAAAATGTTGATGAAAAAATTGGCTTTTGCAATGAAATAAGTAAATATAATGGAATTCTATGACTTTAACGTATGACAACCTCAAAAATAGTTTAGTTTAATAAAACTTTCAAAATGAAACGCCAAACATTTCATCTCCAACTGTCTTTATTTTTTTTTTCAAATTAATATGAAATATTAATAAATAAATAAATAAATACTTAGCTGGAACATGCCAAAACATATCTGTTTATTCTTACACTCTTAGAATTTTCAATTTTTCTCAGATTATTATTATTATTATAAAATGATTTTGTTTCTGATTAATATTTTCATTTTAGTATACGTATTCTTTTTCTTTACAAATTTTATTTCAATGTATTTCTTTTCCCTTTTTAAACGACAACTTTATATTTTTTACTTTGCTACAAGTACTAATGTATTTAACTGTTTAATGACAACTTTTATATTTTCAACTTTTCAACTTTGCTACTAATGTTTTTAACTTTTCAGTTTAATACTTTGTTTTACTTAAAAAAAAAAAAAAAAAAAAAAAAAAAAATAATAATAATAATAATAATTACATGACGTCGTTAAATACATTTCGAAACCTATATACTTCAATAATTTAACCGTATTTTTAACAAAAAAACTATTTTTTCTTCTTTTTTTTTTAACTCATGTTTATTAATAATATATAAACGCTTAAAAGAAATATTTTCAATTAAAATATGCACATAAATACATAAAAATTTATTTGCTTTTTTAAGGTAAATTATTACGGTATTAATTATTATGAATGAAAAATAGGACCTCTTATTTCTGTATAATTTTTAAATCCTCAAACATATTTTATTTTTATTTTATATCTTTAATAATAAAAAATAGATATTTATCTTACGGTGCTGCAACGAATTTTGATAAATAGCATTCTCCGTTTTGTTTTGACTAAATGCATTCCAGCTTTTTTCTCTAGAAAAAAGATCTCATCTAAAGAAAATTGCCCGATATTCAAAGAGTGATTTATCTTTTCAGTCGAGTTAAAAAACGCTTTAAACATTTTTTTTTTCAACTTCTGAAATATTCAAAGAAATATAAGATTTATTCCACATTTTTTTCATAGGGTGTCTAATAGCTTTCTTTCTTTCTTTCTTTCTGTCTTTTTTTTTTTATATATATAAACAAAAATGGCATTTTTTGATACTTGGTATAAAGAGCTATTTCATTTGTTTTTGGTAGGAATTTATCAAGAAGGTTTTTAATATGTGTAATATATACGTCGTTTTATGTAATTTTTTAGACACCTTTTATTATTATTATTATTTTAATACATAAGAGGAAAGTGATGTTTTTGATTTCTGGTTTCCTTTGATTTACATGTTTTGAGTTGTCCTAAGTAAAAATGGAAATAATTCAAAAAAAAAAAAAAAAAAAAAAAAAAACGATATTTTGGAGGAAAATTCAGTTTTTTTTTTACTAAAAAAAAAAAATGCCAATACATTACGTTTTGAGACAGACATTTTTAAAAATCACATTTAAATAACTTTCTACTACAGAAATCATAAAGAAATTGACATTTATTGTTAATATTCTAACATAATGTTTTGTAAAGAATGTGATATGATTAACCTTCAGATTTGCAATGCTACACTAAAATATTCAGATACATGAAGGGTTGCAATTATAATCTAACGTGTGCATTTTATTTTGCATTAAGACGTTTTAACACTTTCCAACAACGTCAAAGCGTGATTTTAAATTCAATTAGTCTATCTGTATCTTTTTCAATCCTTCTGTCTAACTGTTGTGTGATAACGTAGGCAAAGAATATTGAAAGTTATATGATACAACAAGTACGTACAGTTGGAAAGTGTTAATAATCAATGCGTACTGCATGATTTTTTGTTCTTGTTTGCAGTCATTTTAGATTTTGGCATATATTTCGCAACAGCTGGCATCGCTATGCTGTAATTTCTTCCATTTATGAGAAAACTATAAATCATCTTTCTGTGTATATAGTTAAATGCACAAAACTTAATTTGTGATGGGTACATTATAAAAAACGAAGACGTTGACACCGCTATGCTGCATTTTTCCCATTTATGGTAATGCTATTTTTCTACTTCAATATTATGTATAGAACATACACTGTAACTATAGTGCATCATACGTAAGTATTATTGGTATATGTGTCATCCGTATAAATGCACGAAAAAAAAAAAAAAAACTTTTTATTGTAAGAAGCATTTCAGTTGAAAGATTACACTGGTCTACAGTGGTTCGGTAACAACGGTCAAATTATTATTTTTATTACTAATTCCAATTTTTATTTAAATATCTGCAAGCAAAAAAGTCCCACCACGTTACATTTTTCTGTTAGAGTATCAGAAAATGGCAATTTTCAGGAATTTTTATCATTTTCACAGTATCACAGGTTGTAATCCTTCCTGCTGGCAACCCAGAGTCTTGGCAAATCAGAGTCCCGGCATCCATGTTTGTTCCATTTTTTTGTTTAAATATCAAAAAATGGCAAATTTCATTATTATTTTTTTTAAATATTTTTACAATACAGTCGACAGCAAAAGTATCTGAGCACTAGCAATTAATTCCGATATTAAAAAAATACATTTAATACTATTTTGTTAAATAAATCCTTATCGAATCATTTTCGTAGACTAACTAAGAACATGACTTGACAAGGATTTATTTAACAAAGCAGTATTAAGTGTACTTTTTTTTTAGACAGGGATTATTGCTTCCAGTACAGATTAAATAATCGTAACAAAAAATCTGTACGTGTTACAGATTTTTCGGTATTATTTTTGAATTCTGCACTACAAAATTAGTTGAAAATAGGTTATTTCATTTTTGTTACCCTCCAAATTTTTTTTTGTCGACTAGTGTTATTTGACCATATTTGGTTACATTAACATACGTGAATGACTATTGGCCTGCCTTGTATTGCTGAATTCAAAACATTTATTTTTAATTTCAATTACATAAATTTGTATAATTTAACCCTTTAAGCGTTAGCTGTTTTTCGGTATATCTGTTTAATGATTTATAAAATTAATACTATGCACAGTACAAATATGAGAATTTAATATTATATAATACACATATCTGTTAAACTTATTTTATCAAAAAAAGCAACATGTCTTTCAAAATTTAGCCACTTCAGCCTTTTATTTCGACTATGCATGACAGAAAAAGACGGCCTTAACGTTTAAAGGTTTTTAAATGGATAATTAACAGACATTTGTCGAATTATAAACCTTCTTACTCTATATATAATCATGAACTAATTCTTCCTCCCTTGAGTAATGTACGGGACCTTCATCGAGTCAAGACGTTTGTTTTAGTGCTCCCGATGATCGGCTAAAGACAAAAGGAAAGGGGTGAGTTAGAGTAATGCACTGTACCATTTTCTTTTCATAAAGTTTTTACCTATCTTATGGTACCATTCATTAAATCCTAACCCAAGTGGTTCATTAATAATATGTATAATTATTTTTAATAACTTGTGCTTCCCTCAGCAATGGTGTTCAACATGGCTGTTTGCTTTTTCTAAAACTAACTAAAATTTAGCTCGCTTTTGCTCTTAAACTCTCTCTAAAAACCTAAATACGGAATATTTTCCAATCCACAAACATGAACTGACGATCATTGCTGACCCTCATATATGTATTTTATTAATTATCAATTATTTTATCCATCCTTCAAAAGTTTTAATTCCGTAATGTAATCACCACGTGCTCTGCGCCATTTTCCTAAGTCAGCGTCCTTGTACGGGTACTTGCCAATCCCCGGATGTCGTCATGGAGCGCTCCCACCCCGTTTTTTAGGGGTGTTCGATCCTGCCATGATGGCAGAATCGGTGGTTGTCGGGTGCCTAACGAGTTTTATTTGGCCAAGTCTCTTAATCTTCTCAAGGACCCCTCGTAATTGCCCACTTTAATATTGATTTTTAATTAAATTTCAACTTCAGTATTTATCCCTAATTGTCTCTTTAATTAGCCCCTCAATACTGTCTATTTATTATTGTTGGGCTCTGGCTCTCTCTGGTCAGGGTCCCTGGACTTAGTCATCCCAGTCATTATTTGTTCTAATTACCCCTCTCTGAGTGTCGTCCTTTTTTTTTTTTTTTTTTTTTTCCGGTAACTGCTGTCCATCCATTAATAATTTCCCACTTAATAGTAATTATCCATCCACTTGTATTTATCCAACTTTATATTAATTACTTGTTAAAGATCCCCTCTTGTCCATTGCTCTCTCACATTGATTATAACTGCAGTTACTAAATTGTTCCTGAATGGCACTCCAGTTCTCTTGCTCATTTGCATCTATTACCTTTAATTGTTTTTCTCCAAACTTATAATTATTCCAATTGAGTTAAATAAAACCCCAAAATTTCTTCTAAGTCCCGCCGACCGAGGGGACTTAGTCTTGACAGCTTTATTTTCAAGCCATCCACCTAATTTTTTCTATGTACCTCCGTTCGTAGGGACTTAGTCATTTTCTAAATTAAAACCCAATTTTCTTCAAGTCCAGCCGTTCGAGGGGACTTAGTCGTTTTTTCCAAGCAGAACCCCAACTTCTCCCAAGTCCCGACGTTCTGTTAGACTTAGCTTTATTTTCATACCTACCACTTAATTTTCTCTAAGTCCCGTCGTTCGAAGGGACTTTGTCATTTTCTTAAATAACCCAAATTTCTTCTAAGGCCCGCCGTTTGTAGGGACTTAGTCATTTTCATAAATAAATCCCATCAGAGCCAACCACGTTCAATTCTATCTTCAATTGTCCCTTTTGCAAGTCTCGGGAGCAGGATTTACCAACTAACCTCCAATAAATCCACTTTCCACTTCTCCAGAGCCAATAAACCCACTTTCCACTTCTCCACAGCCAAATTTCAATTTTTTTCAAGTTTCGGGGGGGGGGGGGGCTGCCCCCCCTTGCTCTTAACAAAGCATTCCTAAGGATAAAGCTCCTGAATAGGGCAGCGAAAGCAAAGGCCAAGGCAGAAAGCCAAGCCACACAGGACCTTCCTACACCCACCTCACAACAAACGACACCGGAAAAAACAATGCCATCGACGGAAGCCTCTCCATTACCAGCATTAGTACCACCACCTCTCCCACCAAGACTCTCAGAACAGTCCTCACCAAAACCACATGAAACAAGCAACCACCAACAAAGCTCCCCTTCTGTCAACCTGAAGATCGATCTCCAAACAGAGTTCGCCCTACTTAAAACAAGACTACAAGAACTCAAAGATATCCAAACAGACATGAATACAACACTGGGAAGGCAGGAAGCATTCATCAAGGATAACCTCAAGCCCCACACTCCTGAGCCCCAAAACGAAACAGTGCAGCAAGAGAACAGCCACCAAGATTGCCCACCATCCACATCAAGTACATCCAAGGACGCACCAACATTTTCACAGATAACAGCAAGTCCACCGAACACAGCACACTGTACAACCAGTCATCAACGCCGACCAGAAAACATATTTGCACAAGCTTCAATAGCCACCCAACAAACAAGAAAAACCATTCATGTCACACCAAAAACACAAAAAGACAGCGGCAGGCATATTATGGACGCCCTCAGAACGCATCACGTATCTACACAAGCAAAAATAGATTTCACTAAGATCCTCCGTACATCTGTAGGTATCCACTGCAAAACTGAAGCCGACGCAAAAATCCTAATGCAAGAGCTCCAAAATAACACAGAACTAGAAAATACTCTCAATTTCAAACAAAGGCCCTGCCCACCAATGAGGATCCTGCTCATGGGAGTTCCAGATGAAATGGACGCGGACACAATACAACACAGACTCAATGAAATCACAAGAACAAATGCTAACAAAGACCAAATAATACAGATCCTGAGGAAACAAAAGTCAAGACTACCACAAGCCAACAATTGGATTCTACATATGCCGACTCCTTACGCGGAGGCCTTCCTGGCGCTACAAGCGGTGCAGCTGAGTCTCTTCAAATGCTATGTTAGGCCCTATACAGAAATAAGCAGATGCTCGAACTGCCAAGCTCTAGACCACACCATCCACACCTGCACAAGCAACATCTTCTGCTCGCACTGCTCTGGCGGGCATAAAAATGAAAACTGCAGCCTAAGGCCCAGCTGTATCAATTGCCAACGACAAAATAGCGTCAGACGCACACAGGGGCTACTTCCCTTTCCCTCTAACCACCCAGCTTACTCCTTGACCTGCCCAATACTGAAGGAAAGTTACTCTCGCAAAAGAGAATATCTAAACAAGAAATATCCCACCAACAAAGACACGACACAAACAGCCCAACAAGCCAACACCCAAACACAGCAACACAAGACCAACAACACACACCAGAGCAACAACACCAGACGCACAGGAAGATCTAGAGGCAGGCAGCAGAACCGTTCCTCCTCCCGCAGACCTTCATCCAGAAGACCAAACCCTCCAGACCAAACAAGTCACCAACCTACTCCTGAGAAATTCCACCAACGTAACCAGAGCATATCAAGACAACAACACAGGCACAACGAATCATCACGAAACAACCAAAGGCCACCATCATACACCAGATCACAATCACGCCCAAGACAACAAAGAAACCACATGAGTAACCCACCTGACTGGTCGTACAACCCTTATCTGTACGGCCCCCCTCAGATGTACTACTCAGGACCAGCACAGTTCGATTACGACTACCAAATGGAATGTGACGAGGCCTATTACCACCCTCCAACCTCATCACACTACGCCCAACGAGAACGAGACCAAGTAAGAGGGTAAGTTTTCTTTCTTCCTATTCTGCCCAATAGCTCAACCCCTTAAATTTACACAAAATTAAAAAGAAGCACAGAAAAAGAGCTCTCTCCTCGTCTCCCCAAGATGCAGCCTCTTCACCTCCCCAACCCAGACCAAATTTCAACAGCCTACGCTTCCTGCAGATTAACCTCAACGGTTCCATGGCAGCTAACTTGGCAGCACGAACTTATATGGAAAAGAACTCCTACGACTTCGGGCTGCTACAGGACGCTTACTGCACCGTGGGGGGAGTTCTGTATGGCTTCCCAACCTCCTGGCCTAGATTCAGCTCCAAGCAGAACACAGCTCACATCGTCATAAACACTCAAAATCTCAACTACACCCATCTATACGCAGGGGAACACTGTGTATTCATTACACTCACCACAAGGGAAGGTGAGTTGATCCTTGGCAGTGCATACGCAGCCCCGTCTGTGGATCTTGAGTTTTGCCTGGAGGAATGGCAACACCTAATATCACAGAAAACACTTTTCATCTGCGGCTGTGATCTCAATGCCAACTCCCCACTTTGGTGTTCTCCACGTGAGGACGTAAGAGGTCGCAGTCTCATAGAATTCATAGCCTCGAACAACCTAAACTTAGCTAATATAGAAAACTCACATCCAACATTCGAAAAGGACGGAGCCAAGGGTTGGCCGAATTTTACCTTGGTAAATCCAAAGACCACGGCAAGAATCTCCGCCTGGTCGGTTCTAGATGTACACAATAGCACAGACCACAACTACATAACATATACACTAGAAACAAAACCGGTAATCACATACTCCAAAAGATTTGCAACCAAGAACAAAAATTTTAAAAAGTTCAATACACTAATCAAACCACCTTTTAACAAACCTAAGCCAAGAACTGCACACAGTTAAAAACAAAACACAATTAGAACAACTCACAGTAAACCTAATACAAACAATCCACTCAGTAGCCACCTCCTCCTTCAGGCTCAAGAAATGCGGTCGGCAATTCACCTACAACTTCTGGTCTCCCCAGCTACGCTCGATGCGCAACAAATTAACAGCACTAAAACGCCAACAAAGATTTCTGGACCCCGCGATGTTACCCCAACAAAAACAAAAAATCAAACAACTTTCGGCTCTCTTCAAAAAACAACTTAACATGGCAAAAAACGACGCATGGAGAAAATTCTGCTCAACACAAACAAAAGTTTTCGGCAGTGCACAAAAATTCTACAGCAACAAGTTTTTCACCCCAACGGAGCTGAAGCTAGAGCGTCCTCCAGCTCTTTCCTCGAAACGCAATAACCTTGAACACATCACAACAACACTCTTTGCACCAAGCAAATATCCCAACTATCAAGCGCCCACTTTCTCAGCTCCCTCGGATGTCCCCTTCACGGAGACTGAAGTCAAAGCCACTCTCTTCAGCTACAACGTTAAAAAGGCTCCTGGCCCAGACAATCTGGACTTTCTAATACTAAGACACACCTACAACACAGTACCACACATACTACGCGACTGGGCCAACCTATGCCTGGAGCATAGTTTCCAGAAATCCTTCGATGAGGCGAGGTGGTGTACTTCCTAAAGCAAGGGAAGCTCCCCTCTGACCCTGCATCATATCGTCCGATCTGCCTGTTGCCAACTTTAGGCAAACTTTTAGAAAAACTGGTTGTAACCAGATTGAACTTCCATCTGGAATCTAACAACCTCCTACATCCAAAACAATTCGGGTTCAGAGAGGGCAGATCATGTGAACAAGCATTACAGGCAATTAAAAGCTCCTGCGCCTCTAACTCAAAGTCCTTGGAATATACCACCTTAGTCTCACTCGACATCAAAGGAGCTTTTGACAACGTAGAGTGGCCCCACATATTACAAGCACTACACGAACTCAACTGCCCGAGAAACCTGGCGGGGGTCATCAGCACTTATCTCTCAAAAAGGAAAATCATTGTCAACTGGGGTAGTGGCTCTACAGAGCTCCCTCAAACTAAGGGGTGCCCTCAGGGCTCATGCCTGGGACCTATAGTATGGAACATCATAGCCAACTCGATCCTCGTCCGCATGAACTCTGAGGGTCACACTACCTACGCGTATGCTGATGATTTCTCAGTCATTCTCTCGGGAAGAACCAGGAAGGACCTGGAGAACCAGGCCAAGGAGGCCCTCCCTCTCTTTAGCAAACTCTTAAAAGACTTAGATCTATGCCTCTCCCCCTCAAAAACCCAAGCGCTAACTTTAGGCTTCCCCAAATTACTTCAAAGATCTCCCGTGGTGAGAATAGACGGCGTCAGTGTCCATCATGTACCCCACCTAAAACTTCTTGGCCTGACCATCAACAGGAAACTTAGCTGGACCGCCCACCTGCACGAACTAAAACTGAAACTTATGACAATTTACCACAACTCCATAAAACTAGCAGGAAGGTGGTGGGGCATCTCCACCTCCTTTCTGAAAACATGGTACTTAACAATTGTGGACAAAATCCTAACATATGGTGCAGGTATTTGGGGTGGTTACCTGTCGAAACAAAATCAGGCCAAATTAGACTCCATCCAACGTCCCTTCCTCCTCCAAATTTCGAGAGGTTACAGGACGATCTCTACTGACGCCTTCACTGTCATTACGGGAATCCCTCTTGCCCACCTACAACTATTTATCAATTACTTAAAAACCAACATCCTCCAACTACACGATCTGCCAATAACTAATTCTATCTTCCCCAACACCCCACTGCAACTTCATATCCGTAGCTGGGACTTGCACCCGGCAGAGGACGCAGCATCCTTCGTAGTAAACACTCAAAAAAATAGCTTTGATCCCTCAGTCCCTGTGGCGGTGTACACGGATGGCTCAAAGACGGACTCTGGCGTAGCAGCAGCGCTCTGCGTCATGGTCAACGGACTTGAGGCTCATCGGTGGGCATGCAGGCTTGAGAATTTTAACACCGTTTTCCAAGCGGAACTTTTTGCGATTCAAAAGGCCCTTGATTGGGCAGAAGGCAACCCGCAGCTGTCACTAATAAACATCTACAGCGACAGCCTCTCGAGCCTGCAGGCCATCACTAGCCACAAGACTAAACACCCCCAAGTCTTAGACATAAAACGTAAAATCGCCAAATTAAAACACTTAATTTCCCTGGCACACGTTTCTGCCCATAGAGGCGTCGTCGGCAATGAAATTGCGGTCTCATTGGCGAAGGCTGCAACTGAAGGGGAGGATATTCTTCACTCTCTTCCAGCACCCCCATCCTACGTAAAAAGTAAATTGAAGGTACTACTGCACCAAAATTGGCAAACACTGTGGGATGAATCCTCAAAAGGGAGACATACTCACAACCTAATCCCAATAGTCTCAAATGTCTCCTGGAACATTTCTCCTCCGGTTGCGGCTTTTTTGACAGGCCACGGGCCTTTCCCCTCCTATCTGCATAAATTTCATTGTCGTCGGTCGTCCCTATGTCCTTGTGGCGAGGAGAGCGCTCCTAATCACTATTATTACTCTTGCCCCCTAACTGCTCCCTATCATCTTAGAAACCCATCTCCTAGACCCCATAATTGGCTAGAAAATATTCTCACGCGTAAACCCCTATTATTTAAACTATATAAAATTTATTTCCTATTAAATGAAATTTCAAACTTAACAGATTAATCTTTCCCACTTCCCTTGAGCTTGGTCAATTTGGAAAACAACAAAAGCTGTTTAATCACATCAAGAGTCAGTCCTGCACCTCTTGCCCTATGTCGCGAAGGGTTTTACCCGGCAAGAGGCTGACATGACCTACACCTATACTACAATGATCATCTCCATTCCTCTCGGACTTCAACATAACATTACAGCATGTCAGCATGCCTTCTGTCGCGAGGAGCCGGCTAGGCTCGGCATGCCGACCAACAAAAGACTATGTAAATTGAACTTGTTTCACATCGCCCATTGTCGCGAGTAGGCTCTGCTTGGCGATGATTCTTGTATTTTTTTTTTTTTTTTTTTGTCTTTCAATAAACATCTAGGCGCAGCCCACGTGAACTTAGTTCTGGAAGCGCTCAACACCGCTCTTCGAGCGGTGAGCGGGGGCTGCGCCCTGTTCAATTCTTCCTCCCTCTCCCCCAAAAAAGGCATTGTTCTGATGGTACATTTTTAAAAGATGATAATAAATTTATGACACTAAATTTCATTTCTTAGATACATATTTCATAAATATTGTTTAAATTAAAATTTTTCTTCTGAACTTATTCATTATGTCATTCATAAAAAGAAAAAAAAAAGATGAAGAAGAAAAGAAAAGAAAAACTGAGGAAATTATTAATAAATTGAATACAACGAGGATTGTTTGCTTTACTCTCATCTCTCAAGTGATGCTAAGAAATTAAGAAAAAAAAAATCTGTATCGTTAAGTAAACGTTAAAAACATTTTCTGTAAAGAAATGCATCTTGTGTTTAGACTCGATTAACAAAGGTTTAATTATAAATAATTCTAAATATCACGAGTATATTAACGCATTAACGCCCAGCGTACTCATTTGAGGACTGCTAATAAAATAGCACGTATATTTTTTGTGGTTTCTTGGAAGGATTTCTGCTTTTTAATGACAGTTTATAGCATTTCTCTAAATTTCTCCAAAGTCTTACATGACTGCTTTTAAATATAATTACATAATTTGGATAGTTATTTTATAATTTTTCATTCATCGCATATAAATTTGTTTTTTACGTAGATATACCAACTTAAACCATGTTGAATAATATTATATATGTATTATAGTACTTTATTTACTTTCGAAACTTTTCTCAGCATGTAATAAGAAATTAATCTGTTATCTCGAAGTTATTATAACTGGAAGTTTTTTCGCTAGAACACTATGCGTCCTCAAATAAGAATAGGCTTTAAATTTAAAACTATCAGAAGAATTGTTTAAATTTAATGCAATTTATTGTCAGTTGTCTATATTCATTTAGAGATGAAATATTCATCAAACTGTATTTTGCAAAATTAATTCTGCCGTTAACGGGTTAAAAAAGAGTTTATATGTCCATGAAAAGTTTATGCACTGTCTCATTCCACCCCCCCCCCCCTTACATATTAACCCTTTCAGAGGTGGTGATGCCACTACAGCATCACCTAATTTTCATTTTTAACTGCAAAAACGCATCTCGGAAATTTTTTAGCAAAATTTTACTTTTATAACTTAGCAGAAAACGTCGTCGAATTCTTTTATTTTAATTTTGTTCGTGAATCCCGGTGGCAGTGTAAATGATGCGAATTACCTTGCGCCGGAAATGGTTAAAAAATATATTCATTAAATTATTCTACCCAAGAATTTATTCAATACTGAGACTTATTCCATTTATATTTTATGTTTAGGATTAATTTTGCAGCTTTTTATCCTTCATATATCACCACACTTAAAAAAAAAAAAAAAAAAAAAAAAAACAATCATATATACATTTGAACCGTTACATAATGAAATAGTTAAATCCAGAAAAATTTTCGTTTGGTAGACAAATCGGTTCTTTTCTTTTTTGCTATAATTTGAAATATACCAGTGGTTATTTTGCATAAATATTCTTTTAAAAAATCTTATTTTGAAAGAAAAAAATTGTAAAAAGGAAAAATTCGCAAAATAGAAATTCGTTATATAGATCCGATTGTATTAATATATTCAATAAAGAATCTAGTTATTTTGAAATTTTCTTTTTTACATAAATTAATAATGTATGATTTTTATAGCATATTAAGAGGTGTTATTTATTTATTTATTTATTTATTATATGAGTTTGGATTAATATTTTCTTGTGTGGCATCATATTCAAAAAATTTTTTTCGATGTCTAGCCATTTAGTGTCTAAAATTACATGTAGTTCAAAAATGATATTATTCTTATATTGTAATAATAATCTTATTACAATAAACTTAGTAATATTATTTTAATAACCTTCATTTACTTCATTTTAAAAATAGGGGGGAAAATCGCATTGAGCGCTTAATAAATATAATTGAAAATTTTGAGGATCGAATTTATTCGAATTACGTCAAAGAAAAATATTTTTACATGATTTCGTGAAATCTTTTGATGATTACGAATTTTAACCATTGCATTTCTAGAAAAATTTAATGCTTGAAGTATTTTTTAAATTTTGGTAGTGTTAAGGATGTTTATAATGCAAATTGGGTTAAGAATATTTATAAAAATAACTATAGAGTTTTTTTAGCAGAATAACGTATAAAAAATTAATATAGTTAACTGCAGTTGATACGTTAACAGAGACTCAAAAAGTGTATTTATGAATTCAAAATCTCATAAATTTTTGTATTATTTTCAATTTTTGTATATATTTTCAGTTTGGTTAACGTCTTTATAACAGCTCCCGTTTCTGCATACTAAGGAACTGAGGGTAAAGAAAAGACTAAGTTCAAACAAATACACCTGCAGTGTGGGATATTCCGTAACTCTTTCGCGCTTCTTTGAACATTTTCTTTTTCTTTTTAGTTTTAGCTTCTGGAGGTGTGATAAAGGAATTGGAGTTTTTCAACAAAGAATGTGTTTACTTTCATCTTAAGACCACCAATATCACTTGATAATTTAGATCATACTACTGCAAAAACAGTTTTCCTTTCAAACCATAGCCTCCTAAACTAGATACCTATCGCGTGGTTCGGAAACTTGGCAACAGTTGAAGCGGTAGACAGTGCCATCTGGTACAGATTGCGCTACTTCTTTATTCAACTCTCACCAGTAATTTTAAGAAGTGATATATGATATATATATATAATCGACGTTTCTTCGATTCTATTCGCCTTTTATGTATATCGTATCCCACTTTTAAAATTTTTTTATGGCTGTTGAATAAAAAACTCGCACAATCTGTACCAGGAGGCGCTGTCTACTGCTTCAACTGTAGCCATGTTTCCGAGCCATGCGACAGGCATATAGTTTAGGAGGCTATGTTCGGGCCATGGCTTATTCAGGGTCTATGTTTAATAAACTTCTTTTAATTAATGTAACTGGACAGAATTGTAGTTGATCATCCTTCTGCCTACAGTAATGTTGGCGGTAGTGGAAAGGCTGATCACCCAGTCTAACAACTACCGTGCTATATAAATACTTTTATAATTTTCTCTTCGTGCTTTATGAGATCTTTTATGCTTCAGCTTATGGAGAAGTGCCAAAGAGAGTGAAATGATTCAAACAAGGATAAATATACTTTCAATTTGAAACCACTAGTCTCAATCAAAAGAAGAAATCATACACCTGCAGAAACTGTTTTAGTTTCGGGTCATGGCGTTTCAGTACATATCTTCTCCATTTTTTATGCTTGGGGAATAAAAAATGCCTCAGCTCTTCTGTACATTTTCTTCCACAGTAAAACAATGGCAAAGCAAAGGCCCTTCTACTAAACTTAATAATTGATTAACTATTGTTATTAAACTTGTCCTTCTTCACTTTAACCATTGCAAAATGTTTGAATTCCTAATCAAAATTGTGACTGAAATTACGTTTTACTCTTAAATAATAGTAATTTATGTTGTATCAACTTATATTTCATGTTTTGTCCTTTTGTAAATATCTTAATGAGGTACTGAAGCCATGTAATAAAATAGTAATACGTTTTATGCTGTTAATCGTTCTGAACTGCAGGCATTGATATTATTAATTTGTGCCTTAGTTATTTTTTTAACCAAATTTCCTTTTAAGATTTAAAGTTGTTCTACAACAGTAATTCAGAAGTATAGAAATGGATGTAGTACTACAAATTTACAAGGTGGTGCGGAGCCAACTGACATTTTTGAGTCGGTCATGTATTATATACGGAAACAGAGAAAAAAAAATAAGTAAAAGTGTATAAAAATACGACCGAATATGCCATTAATTTACCGCTGATTACGGTGTTAATTTTTTAAACAACACCAATCAGATGGCCTCTGTTTATATACAATGCATTCTTGCAAACTTTTCTTGAAGTTATCGCACAAGAACCTCTGTATCGTGCATGCACATCTGCACCTCATCTGTGGGTGCAATTTCGTCACGAATGTCTACTTATTATGAGTATTCAAGAACTCAAGCTAGCCATTCGTGGCGAAGTAGCAGTCATTGCTGAAGATGTAAGAGTGTGTAAGACCATAGCCTCCTAAACTAGATGCCTGTCACGTGGCTCGGAAACTTGGCAACAGTTGAAGCGGTAGACAGCGCGACCTGGTACAGATTACGCAACTTTTTTATTCAACAGCCACCAAAAAATTTTGAAAGTGGGATATGATTTACATAAAAGGCGAATAGAATCGAAGAAACGCCGATTATGTATATATATCATATATCACTTCTTAAAATTATTGGTGACAGTTGAATAAAAAAGTTACGCAATCTGTACCAGGTGGCACTGTCTACCGCTTCAACTGTTGCCTAGTTTCCAAGCCACGCGACAGGCATCTAATTAAGGAGGCTATGGTACGACAATTTAAATTAACTTTTGCAGTAATGCATTGATGTAAGCGGAGGCTATTTGTCCGATGTAGTCTTCAAAAAAAAAAAAAAAAAAAAATCTTATCAATTATAGATAAGAGGAATACTTTGTCACTTGTTCGTAATTTTAGAAACATTTACTTTTTTTTTACCTGCCTCCGTAAATAATATACAGTCGGCAGCAAAAGTATCCGAGCCCTAGCCAATAATTCCGGTGTCAAAAGGTACACTCAATACTGTTCTGATAAATAAATCCTTGTCGAATCATGTTCTTAGACTGACTATGAGCATGACTCGACAAGGATTTATTTACGAAAGCAATATTAAGTGTACTTTTTTTAGACAGGGATTATTGCTAGCGCTCGGATACTTTTGCTGCCGACTGTATGACAAGATAAAAAATGTTAGATGACTCTGCGCCTTCATGTGTTATATATATATATATATATATATAAAGATTTATTTATTTACTTATTTCTTATACGATTAAAACAAAAAAAATTACCAAACAACTTATTTCTTATTATAAAAACAAACGTATATTATATGCTGGAAATGTGATGCAACTATCATTTATTTTATTTATATCTGAATATATACTCTATAGGTAAACACTTAAAATTACATTTACTATACATGAAAAGATAGAACTTCAGAAACAGTGGCAGGAATTTCACCAAAGCGAAAAATTATTATTTACATGCATATTTCAACGCAAAAATTTGAGGTTATCGTTTAATTTAACCGATGTAATTTTTTTAAAAGTATAAGCCAAATATACCGTAACATTAAATACACATGATAGAAAGAACTCCTTTTTGTCGTTTTAAATTTAAATAAACAGTACTCTCACGTTTCATTTGGTGAAAATAAAATATATTGCAGTTCTGACAACGATATTGATTTTTGTAAAAGAATGGGAAGTTAGATTCGTATTCTGTGGCATTGAATAACACGACTAAAATAAAAATCTTTAGTAATGGTGGAATCCTTTTCAGGAGATGAAATTTGAGAGAGTAAAACTATTTGAAAGTGAACGTTAAATAAATAAATAAAATTTAAAATAGGGGAAAATAAATAAAGGAATATTAAAGAAATAGTCAAATATTCGCAATGTTACAGGAGCAATTTTGATAAATGACAAGAAAAAAAGTTTACAAATTTTAGTTTTTCTTAAATTTGTGATGTTTAACTTAAAAAAAAATAAAATTAAAATAAAAATAAAAATAAAAGTTTATTAAAATAATTCATGTTATGTTTTATTGTACACTTTTTAGATAACGTTGTGTGAAGAATTTACAAAGAATATATTTAAAAATACAGTAAATGACAGAGAAATTTTAGCAAGATAAAAAAAAAAAAAAAAAAAAAAATTATAACTTTGAGATTTCAGTTTACTAATGGACGGCATTTATTTAACAGTTTAACCTTCTATAGACCTTTAAATGACACACACACACACACACACACACACACACACACATATATATATATATATATATATATAGCTTGGTATTACACGCATATCATTAGTTTTTATAATAAAGTTACATATGTCTATACATATAAATATATATTTCACTTTACTCTCCCGTTTCTCTCTTTTTCTCTCCCTCTCATCTACACTGATGGAAAAAAAATCCCAACACCAAGAAAAAATTATTGTACAGTAATGAAATTTCAGCAATACATTTATCTAGGTAACATATTTAATTGATTAAAGTTTCAAGATCACAGGTAGAGCCATTGGCGAGAAGAGGCATTTCAAATGTGAAATGTTGGTACATTAGTAATCGGTGTAACCGCCAGAATTTTGAATGCAAGCATGCAAGCGTGCATGCATTGTGTCGTACAGGTGTCGGATATCAGTTTGTGGGATGGAGTTCTATGCCTGTTGCACTTGGGCGGTCAATGCAGGGACAGTTAATGCTGGTTGTGGATGATGCTGGAGTTGTCGTCCAATCATGTCCCATACGTGCTCGATTGGAGAAAGATCTGGTGATCTAGCAGGCCAAGGCAACATGTCGACACTCTGTAGAGCATGTTGGGTTACAACAGCGGTATGAGGGCGAGCGTTATCCTGTTGGAAAACACCCCCCCCCCTTGAATGCTGTTCATGAATGTCAGCACATTAGGTTGTATCACTAGACTGACGTACAAATTTGCAGTCAGGGTGCGTGGGATAACCACGAGAGTGCTCCTGCTGTCATACGAAATTGCTCCCCAAACCATAACTCCAGGAGTAGGCCCTGTGTGTCTAGGCCGCAGACAGGTCGCTAGCAGGCGTTGACCTGGCCTCCTTCTAACCAACACACGGCTATCACTGAGACCAAGGCAGAACCGGCTTTCATCAGAAAACACAACAGATCTCCACTCCGTCCTCCAATGAGCTCTAGCTTGACACCACTCACGTCGCAAACGGCAGTGGTTTGGAGTCAGTGGAATGCACGCTACAGGGCGTCTGGCTCGGAGCTGTCCTTGAAGTAACCGATTTGTAACAGTTCGTTGTGTCACTGTGGTGCCAACTGCAGCTCGAATTTCAGCTGCAGACGTAGTACGATTAGTTACAGCCATACGCCGAACACTGCGGTCTTCCCTCTCAGTAGTGCCACGTGGCCGCCCGGAACCTGGTCTTCTTGAGGCAGTACCTTCCCTTGACCACTGCTGCCAACACTCATGCACAGTGGAGACATTCCTGCCAAGTCTTTCTGCAATATCGCGGAAGGAAAACCCACCTTCTCGTAGCCCTACTACACAACCTCGTTCAAACTCAGTGAGCTGTTGATAAGGGCTTCATCGTCTTCTTAGAGGCATCCTTGACTAACATTAACCCACTACGTCAAATCTCAACTGTAAATAACGATCACGAACCTTACAGCGCTTATTTAAAGCAAACCTCATTTGCATGTTCATAGTCTCGCTACTAGCGCCACACTTATGCGCGTAGCTCTAAATTTGAATCGACGTCATCTTTCAGATGTATAAACACGCCTACCAAATTTCGTTTATCTAGCACAGCTCCTTCCTGGTGTTGGGATTTTTTTTTTCCATCAGTGTATATAGTAAGATTATTTTTGAATGTTTATCTGTATAACTTTCTGGGCGTTAGAAAGAAAAACGTACACACACAAAAAAAAAAAAAAAAAAAAAAAAAAATTAAAATAAATAAATAAATAAATAAATAAATAGGGATACAGATACGTCATGATGAAATATCTAATGTGTGGTGTTTCATTCTCATCAAACTTTCCAGTCTAACTTCCGCTTGAGTAGTTTATTTTAAAAAGTAGTTTCTGCTTTCTTTTTCTTTTCCTTTTTTATGAAAGAGTTTTTTATTAACAAGGGACCTAGGCCTTTGAGGTATGCTGTTGGTGGTTATTTTCCATACTCATGCGAATGTAAGAATTCCAAGGAAAACTCTGAACACCTAGGACGACAAGATTGACCTGTATTCAAACCCTTTCCCTGCCTTCCTCCAATTATTATAGCAAAAATCTATGTTGCTTGTAAGGCTCTAATTTAGAAAAAAAAAAAAGTAAAGCATGCGGTCGGCAATATATGAATATACGTGGTTTAAAACTCAAATAAAACAATTAAGGTTGCTTAAGTTATATCAATAATTTTTTATAATTGTTATCACTTATTAATATAAATTACTCCTTTTTTTACAGATATATTATGAATAAATATATTTGACATTAAATATTTCTAAAAAGGAATACGCTTGAAAAAATTATTAAATAAATATATCTACTTATAGAGTGTTTCTTTTATTTATATTTATATTTATTTATTTATTTTTTAAAAAGGATACCTTTAGTTTGAAAGGGCTTTTGAATTATATACAGCCTTATATATATATATAATTTGAATAATTAAATTCCTTTACAACAGTCAGCAAATGAAAGAAAGATGACAATACCAACATATGAAATTTTAAATGAGATTATTTCGAATAAAATTATTGTCACGATGATAATTTAATTTAATTACACTGAGTAGTAAAAAGATGTTAAAGTACTTACGCAGAAGAGAAATGACACACATGAATCATAAGCCTAACGATGAGTTAATTTGCTTAATCCATTAATCCAGTAGAAACATTCATCAAATAATAGAAATGGAAAGAGATAAATTAACCAAAAGGATCTGTTAAAAGAAAAGAGAATTCATGAAATGAAAAATAGAATTTTAAATGCTGAAAACCAGAAATGATCATTCATCAGGAAACTTGCATCTCCTTCAGCATAAGCAAGATTTCGGATCGCTGTATAGCTAATTCAAGCAATATACAACTCAAGTTTCTATCTTGCAACAAAACAAAGTTAAAAAAGGAAATTAGATTAAACAGTAACACAACCAGAATTGAAAAATGGAATAATTATTTTTGATAAGTCCACATGTAACCGATGCCAAACAGTAATAGTAGAAATAAACAGGTTGCCAAAACGAACGAACCGAAAAGAAATGATTAAAAGTAAAGAAACGATAAATCGAACTAGTTGCTTCTGAAATGAAATAAATGTAAGCATTAAAAGATAGTTATTAATCTTCAAAATTTAAAAGCTAAAAACACTATGAAAAAGATGATATTTAACAGGGTTATTTAATTTTAACGTTAGCCTTTTGTATTTTCAGTTTAGATTAAACGTTCAACGTAACGCAAGCTAGCGCCATCTTACGTGAAAAAAGGGAGTTACTATTAAGTAATTATAGAAAATGTACGATTTGACTTCCAATTTTTACATTAGTTTAATTTGTATTCTTAAGCAATCTCATCAAAAGGCCAACAAGTGATGATTAAGACATTATTATTATGTTTATTGGTGAATTATTATTTTAATTTTAAATATTATTATGTATTTTTTTTTTTAATTTTTTTTTTATATAATTTAGAATTGATTAAAATTAATGAAAACACCAAATGCGATTATGCATAGAATGAAACCTTATGTTTGAAAAATTAAACAAATATAATGTATGAAGAGTTCAAACTTAAATAATATCAACCAGAAAAATAGGATGCAACCTGCAATTGCGATAATACAATGCTTCCTATTATTTTTTCTTTTAATAATTAAATTCATCAACTCACCCAACCAACCAGCCACACAACACCACACTTCCTCCCTAATCAAACATCTTCCCTCCCATCCTCCACATTTCTTATTTTATTATATATATATAAACATTTTTTTTTTTTTTTTTTGTGAGACAGTGGACATTTATTGATATATAATAGAATAAATAAATCGCTTGGGGTAACCCATATCAGTAGTAGTTTTAATTAAATGGTTAATATTTTTGTTTTTGTACTGAGATGAACAAAGTCTATGTATGCGAAATAGGTGATTAAGAATTATATTTCTGTATACAGATAAATTAAGACAAGAATTAAAATGTGTAAATAAATTTACTTTAAAACAAAAATCTGTTCGTTTATCATATAGATCAGTAGATATTTTACCACCATTAAATTTAAGTTTTAAATCTAAAAAACTAATGAAATTATTGTTAATAAAATTATGTGTTAAAGTAAGGTGAGAGGGATATTGAAATTTTAATGAAGATGGAGTAGAATTCTTAACATAAAAAATTATAATATCGTCAATGTATTTATAAATAATGACATTATCATTACAGAAACTTTGTTCATAATGGTATAGATATAAGTCAACTAACAAACTCGAGCTATATGCCCCTTGTGGGATACCGATCTTTTGGATATAATTAGTGTTATTATGTTGAATATAATTATTATGAATAATAAAATTTAAAAGGGTCTTAAAAGAAGCTGCACAAAAGTATTTAGGAAGAGAAAGTTCACTTTTTAGACGCACATAAAAGTTGTAAATGATTTTATGTAGATCGGTTAAATTAATATTATTAAACAAGTCAGCAAAGTCATAAGTAATAATTTCAGTAACATTGTTCAGAGTTTGTACTATTTCTTTGAGTTGATAGCTATTTTTAAGTCAGTAGAAATTGTTGGATTTACTAATTAAGTTATAAATTTGTTTAAGAATGTCTAGGAGGATTTTATTAGCATTATTGTTGTATGTATTACAACCAATAGTTAAAGCTCTAAATTTAATAGGATTTTTATGAAATTTAGGAATAAGAACAATATATGGATAGTTGAAATTATTAAATGGAAGCTTTAATAATTTATAAAAGCTATGAATTTTTCTATTATTAATTTTAATGTCATTCTAGATGGGATGAAAGTTAGCACTCGAAGATATAGTTTTACCAAAAAGAGAAAGATATATATATATAATATATATGCCGCGTATTTGTTTTTTAAAAATGTGTATTTTCTTCTTCTATCTAATTCTCTCATAAAAAGATATTTGCATTTTTTATTCAGAATTTTTTTAATCCTATTAAAAAAAATAATTATAGGTATGTAAATTTTGTTTTAGAATATACTGTGCATATATTTCTCTTTAAATATAATTTGTTGGGAATTTTCATTTATGTATATCAAACTGCTGCAAATAAAATGAATAAAATTCACTTTTCCACTATAACAGATGAAAAAGTTTTTGAAAATATGAAAATATTTTAGAAGGCAATATAAATAAGCATATTGAAAAAAATAAAAAATAAAATAAATAACAATGTGTATTTTTTATAGAAATAATTAAAATTGTTTTAGCATAAACTTGTTTTTCATAGCATTATTAAAGGTGCATATTTTTTAATGCTATTCATAAGTTTAGCTTTAAAGTAATGATTTGTCTATAAATATTTTTTCTATTACTTGTGTAGCACAAAAAATATTACATGAGACTTTATAGAAATTTAATTATCATCATTATTATTATTTGGAATATTACATTTGGAATAAATTTTGGTTTTGTATATTTATTTTTAATTATTTCAATGACTTATCTTACTTTATTTTTTCAATGGCTTATCTTTCTTTATACGTAACCTGTGAATTATCACATTTATTCCTATTATTATTCTTTGTATGTCAATATTACCTTTTTTTCTGTCTTGGCGATAATCTTGGTATGAGGCACTGTCATTTAGAACATCGCGCATTAATTTTATAAAAATTCACAACATTATTTTTAATGATTAAAATACACTCTATAACCAAAATAATAATAATAATAATAATAATAAATAAATAAATAAATAAATAAATGCACCAAGAAGAAGTGGGGACAAAAATTGGTTGATGGGGTAGAATGGGTGGTCCGAATGGGACAAAAATTGGTAGATGTGATGTACATGTGGAGAAAAACAATTGATTACAGTTTCAGAAAATTTAAATGATTTAATTAAGAGAAAGGGCCTCACAAAGTAAGCAAGTCAATAACGCGTTGGTACACTTCTGGCCCATATGTACGCACTTATTCGGATTGGTATTAATTGATAGAGTTGACAGATGTGCTCCTGTGAAGTATCGTGCCAAATTCTGTCCAAAGGTTGCGCTAGATTGGTAAAACCCCGAGCTGGTTGAAGGACCCTTTTTATGATGCTCCAAACGTCCGCAGTGGAAGAGAGATCCGGGAACTGAGCTCAACCCCATTTCACTGAGCCGACTATTAAGGGTATTCGAAGTCACTGAAGTACCAGTTGCACGTAGGATCGACAATAATGATAAATTGATGCTTGATTCCATCAAAACCTGTATGTATGTCAATTTGTGTCCAGTTTGCATTACTCCTTGGTGCGTCACTTTTTTTGTTATAGAGTATATTTGAATAACAGTTTCCGTTATATTCAATTCCGATAATCACTCAACACAGCTAAACATCATTCATTGAATATTTTATTTATTTATTTTTAAAATTTCTTATGCTAGAATACTAGCTAATTAAAGAAAGCTACATAAATTGTATTGCACCTATTGTACCTATTGTAAAATTAATTGCACCTATTATTACCAGTTTCCCTAAATAAAACCTTGTGCTTTCTATTGAAGTCAAGCAATTTAACCTAGAATTCTAATGACTGAAATTTGAAATATTAGCTATAAAGAAAAATTTCAATTTAGAAAGAACAGTAAATGTGATTAAATATAAATATAAATATATGTATGCATGTATGTACTAAAAAAAAAAATAAAAAAAAAAATCATGGGTTATTCATTTTAAAGGAATGTAAATTAGCATATCTAAATACGTTAACGTATGAAAGTACGTTCATAAATCACAATTTTCTTTTACAATATACTCTTATCGGTATAAACAGTTTAAAGTGCAAACATAATTAATCCTATGTATGAGAAACATAAATGTCTGTTTTCTTTTAAAAATTATTCTCATGAGCATTTTTTAAATATCAAATGTCTCATAAATAACTTTATGCAAATGTAACAGATATACGCGTTTGAGTAAATAATAGTGTAAATGATTCGAAAAATTATATGCATTTCTGTTATATTCCTATACATTCCTGGATTTACAGGCTGTACAAATTTCATTTATTCGTGAAAAAAGCAAAAAATGTATGTTTTTTTTTTTTTTTTTTTTTTTTTTTTCCGTTAGTAAAGTAAATTTTCCACGTTTTTCGATAGACTTTAAATTATCAAGCAGCTGAAAGGAAATCTTACGTGAAATTAAATTAATGACTTTGCTGAAACATGAACAAAATCACTTTTGTAATTTATGTGTTGCCATTATTTTAATGTAAGTTACATACTGAATTTTAAATAAGCAAGACTTTAATAACTTAATAAATAATGTTTTTTTTTTTTTTGTTGTTGTTGTTGTTTTCTGTCTTTCTTAAAAAAAAAAAAAAAAAAAAAAAAAAGAAAATATTACAGGTGACAAAAACTGTTTTTGGAGATATTGTTAGTAACTCATAATAAAGTCGACATAAATTTATTTATTTATGGACTTTATTATTCACAAAATATTTACATTTGATTATACACGTATTCAGAAGGGCATATGCGAACTTGCATATTCATGCACTTGCATACGTGAATGCTGATCTTTAAAAATTTTTAACCTAAATAGAATGTTAATCTATAATTTGACGTTTAATTAATTAAACGATAAAGTTAACCATCGAAAACTCACGTTTAATGCCTTAACTGGAGACAATTCAGTCCCCGATGTATGGATGAACCCAATGCAAATCCGATGAACTTTAGATGCGTAGATGACAAATTTGTGAACAGAATGATTTTCTAGTAATCTATTGGGTTTTATCGATAAATAATGTCGTTTTTTTTTTTCATGTTTTTCAAAGTGAATTTATATATTAATATATTATATATTAATATATTATATATATTAATTTATATATTATTATATTAACAACAAACATTAATCAATGATATATTGACCATTTTGTTGGATGACCTTTTGCCATCTTACGGTAAGTTATAAAATTTCACGTTCGAAGAAGTCTTGGTTTTTAGAAGCGAAGGTTTAAAAAAAATGACATTAATTATCGAACAACCCAATACATCCGACGAATGTCAGATGAAAAAATCAAAAAGCGATAAAAATAGACATTTTGATTGAAATACGTTCAATGACAAAAAAAAAAAAAAAAAACATTATTTTGTTTAATTTAAGATGAATTTTAGAGAGAGAAAAAAAAAGAGATCTGCGGTATTGAAAACTACGATATGCGCTTGAAGCTAATATGAACCTACATGACTGTTTCATTTGCATTCTATACAATATGATGTACGATCAAAACAATAAAGAAACTTTTAAAGAATACATGTAAGTTCCGTACACTTATAAGAACATTTTACATGCTTACTTATTAGTTTTCCGGTTACGTAACTCGAAATACATAAGAAGGAATGATTTTTTGTGCTTATACAAACATTTATACAAATATTTTCCACCATTTTTTCAATTGCTTATATAGGCTTATTAAATTATTGTAAACTTATCGATTCGTAGATAAGAATACATCTTAAAAAATAAAATACACTTTTTAATCAATGGAATTTGAACTCATAAGAAAACCAGCAAACATTACTGGTTAACGCAATGATGAAATATGAGATGCGTGTATAAACAGGAAACAAAACAATATTTTTCCAGCAGTAGTCCAGTTTTTATATTCAATTTATTTTACTAAATAATTACGCCTCTAGGGGTGAGTCTCAGACCGTGTGCAATTGCCCATTACGCAGCACTAGTGTGACGTAAAACTCAACCAACCAACCTAAAAAATTACCGATATCGATAAATTAAAAGTGTATACCGTTGCAAAATAAATCGGCTTTTCATCTGAAATTCCGATCTAATTTATAAAGGAGATTATTTTTCTTTTCTTTTCTTTTCTTTTTTTTTTTTTTTTTTTTTGGAAAGCTGGTGTCGAAAATTTCTCGGAGTACCATAATGCTCGATATAATTTATGGTCGATGAAAAGCCTTCCAGTTTTATGACCAGCCACATAAAATGAGAATAGATGCTGAGCATGATAACTTTAATCAAACGCACAGTGTTCAATTTATTAGCCTAAGCAATATTTAATGCATTTATATATATATATATATATCATTTATATTTTAATTTAGATGACAGCTAAAAATGTAATATTGGATTCGTTCTTAATTAAACTAAAATTAAAATCGATATTATAAATTTTATGAAGGTTTTCTTGTAATTATAAGTTCCCAAAGACAAGTTGTACCAAAAATATTTTATATCAACAGAGTGAAAATACCGTGTTTAGAACTTACTAATTATTTCCCAAACATCCGAATTGCCGAAAATGTTATATTATGGTAAAATTTGAATACTATCAATATGTACTGATATATTGGTAGACTTCACGTCTATTGATTTGACAGAAATATTAATTTACAAATGAATATCAAATTCTTGTCCTCGAAAGAAATTTCATAAAACAAATAATAATGAAAAACATAACAATAATCAATATTTAAGTAAAATAACATATATATATATATATATATATATATATATATATATATATTTGATGTACTTTTGTAAAACTTTTACTAAATGGTATTTTCTAAATATGACAATAGTATAAAATTCGAAGTACATTAATGATTATTTTTCTTTATCAATACTCATAAGAGTTTTTAACGCTGGACAAAAAATAAATACCGGATCATTTTCGCATTTATCACACTTTTCTAAAAATAATTGAAACTGGCAAGTAGTATGAGTGCTTAATAAAATAGCAGTCTGGATTGATAATAACTGAATTATTTTCCTTGCATGTTGATACATATTTAAAGGGATATTATATTTGTAAATATTGCAAGAGACCAATCTACTAGAAATTTCACAGTCTTATAAAATTTATAAATGACTGTAAGAAAAAAAATATTTTATAAAGACGAGCCAGTGTTTAAATATATATATATATATATATATATGTTTTTAAATTTTTTGGAAATTTAATTAAGAAATCTTATTTCAAGGGAAAAAATTCGTTTCATGTAAAATAACTCTAAACGATCTAAACTTGTGAAAAATTTTTAAGTGTTTTTAATAATTATGAAAATATATTTACAGTCAGATTATATAGAGTATATTCAGTTTGTGACTTGTTTTCAGTAATTTTCCTTTAAACTAAATACAAGATTTTTTCTAAATGTATAGGATATTTATCAAAAAATATTCGAAATCAATTCTATTAATATTAATTTTTGAAAAAAAAAGAGAAGAGGATTTCCAATATGTACTTTACTATCGTCCAAAGTAAATTCAATTAAGATATATTGCATTGTACCACATTTGGTTTACACAAGAAATTATTTCATTTGAATTCGCTATAAAGGAAACAAAAAACTAATTTCTGACCCCGATCTTCACAAGGCTAAATTCAATTACAGTCGGATGTCTTTCAAGAAGGATCTTAAACATAAAGTATGAATTGATTAAAATATGCGATACAAGACTCTCGTTTTGAAAGTAACACTGCTCGGCAGGAAAATTGCTTCTGACAAAATTTCAGCATATTCTTATGTAAAATGACCCCTTTATGTCAAATGGGGGGGGGGATTATTTTAACCGTTAAATATCTTGAACCTCCTGAACTCCTGAATCCGAATATGACGCCCATTTTGCCCAATCACCCACCGTTTTTTAGGAACGGCCACTATTTTTATCATTTTTCGGTGATTTTATGGCTATAAATTTGATTTTTAGGAGGGGGGGGGGATTATTTTAACCGTTAAATATCTTCTGAGGGGCTAAAGGGTTGGAAAAATGTAAAACATAGACATTTGCGACAATGGAAAAAAAAAAAATTGGGGGGGGGGGGATTTGACACTGAAATTATGTATTACATATCTTATATTTTTTTAATCTGTTATTAACGTTATTTTTTAAACTTTTAATTAATTAATTAATTAATTAATTAATTGTTAAATTAATTCGTTTTCATTCATCAAATCAAACCCATGGTCATAAAATTATCGAACAGGGAAAAAAATTTGGGGAGGGGGTGGTATAGCTAGAAAACTGTGGGTAACTGGGCAAAATGGGTGTCATATTTGGATTCAGGAGGTCATTTTACATAAGAATCAGCAAAAAGGGTATCAGATCTCGATTTTTTTCTCGATTTTTTTTTTTTTTTTTTTTTTTTTTAGAGCAGTGTAATTGAAAGAACATATTTACGCAGCTCTCAGTTGTGTTCTTACAAACTAGGAACTAAAATCTTACTAGATCAAGTTTCGTTCCAGTTGAGAGGTTTATGGTTCATTTCTCTCCTAGACGGTATAGGGCCGCGGTAGCCCGGTTGGTAAAGTACCGGGCTCGTAATTGGAAGATTGCAGGTTCGATACTAGACCCGACCGATAACCGTCGTGTACAATAATGGTGGTTAGTGCTCGTAAAATTTGTCGTGGCCACAATGTAATCCATGTTCTTATCGAAAATAATTCATCTGGGGAAAATAAAACTGGAGAGGCATACCCTCCTTGGAGAATCAAAATTGTGATAGTATGTCTCCGGACCACCCTTGGAGGTGAGACCCACTCCGTCGTCAATTACGTATAGAGTAGAAAGAGTACGCCCTAAAACTCACGCAATTTCAATCTCCTAGATGGTATAATGGTGCAAACTAGGAATATAAATAAAAACTTTTCCCTACGGCAGTAATAGTTTCTGTAAATAATTATTTTCTGGCCTTTTGACAAAATAATTTTTAATAGTGACATTTTTAAGTCTTATTTGAACAAGATATTATGCAAAAAATAAAAATAAATAAATAAAATGGTAATAAAAAATGCATATTGGAAAACAAATGTTATTGAACACCGAAACCTTTCATTTGACCAATATAATAAATGTAAGAATTATAAAAAAAACAATTGCAGTTAAAAATGCTAATAATAATAATAATAAATATAAAAGTGTATTGTTTTTATTTTGATGCAACCAAAACTGAATTCACTTAGAGCTTATCTATTTTCAAAAGCAATAATTATTTTTTACCTATGAGAGAATAGACAAAAATATATGTTTAAGTGATAAAAATTACAAAATTTCGCATATATGTAGGAAATTTTCTGGCAATGTTATACAGGACTTTTTGTATTAATCTTTAGTTTTGTTTTAGTTTAAATATGCATCACATGCAAGCACTTATTAAATCATATTAGTAAACTTTGTAGCCCCTAATTTGAAATATTAAAGCTTAAAAAAAAAAAATCGATTTAATTTTTTTTTCTATTGCTTTACTATAGATTGTTATTAAATAAAATTGCTTTTTTATTTTGCTGTATTCGATGTAATTATTTTACAAAACAGTTAATTTTATTTTTAAAAACATTTACAGAAAAGATCTCTAGAAATCATTTTATACTCTGTATCAAGATCACTTTTTGTATCCCAAAAAATCAGTAGCTTTATTCGCAAAGACGACGTTTTAACAAGCCTGTAATAAATATATAGCTGTCCCAAAAATGTCAAGGAAAGACTATTTATTACGTGAGACAGGACAAGTTGTATGCTTTTAAGCTAAAATGAATATGGATGTATTTTGCCATGACAGCAAAACATCGACCACATGTATCTATACATAAATGTATCATTTTTGTCTCTGACAGATGAAGAGATTTGACATATTTCTAAATGATTTGTTGTACTTTTATTTTATAAGTATTTCGTGATTCAGCGAATAAGTCAAAATCAAGTTTAAAAAATAACAAGCAGTTAAAGAACAGATTATAGTGGAGTGATCTCTTATAAGCATTTATACATACAGTGAAATGTATAAATTTAGCGGAATGTTAGATATTTGACATTTCGAAATATATTGTTATATTGAACGACATTGTAATTGCCGTTTTTTCCCCTTTGATGATTTATTGCAGAAGTCAACACTATGTATGTAAACACAATCAATAAAATGTTTTAGATTTGAAATATATGAATATTTGCAAACACTTGGATATGTTATAAACTTAATTGTTCGTGATGTTTAAAAGAGGTTTTTTAACAAAAGTGCTGATAAAGCTACAGATGTGATCATTATATTTAGCTATTAATATAATGTTATCGGTTCAAGTTTACAAGTAGATTATATTAAATAGTAAATAATATTAGGTATAAAGTATAACAATATATATATATATAGGGGAATGTCTCCTGTTATGGACATTCTCCGATTATTTGAATACTGTCAAATATGTATTGTAATAGTATGCAGTCTTTGTGCTAACACCGAAGTGAATAGATGAATTTTCTTAGTAAGTGCAAGCATTGAAAAAAAGAAAAGAATATGAGAAAAAGCGACACAAAAGTGATATGTGATTTTTTTCAGAATGCGATAAATCGAAGTGATTTAATACAAAAATGTAAATGCAAGGTATATTTATGCAGTATATTTCTTATACTTTGTGATGCAATATCGAATTTAGCCAAAATTTGGACCGAGAATTGCTTTTTCTGCCATTATAAAAATGGCTGCCATTCCCAGTTGTGGGCACCTGCATGTAACCGGTTGTGGGCGCACTTGTATTTTTCATTTAAAACGTGTTTTTGACTTACAATCTGTCAAATATGATCGCTTATATCAAAATAACATATTTTATTTGTGTTTTTATGTACGTTTAGGCTTTTTTAGCAATGTCAACCCCCAAAAATTCAAACGAATCAAAAGAAATGGATTTAAATTTGCTGGTTAAAGCCATTTAGGATTACTTAGTGGATAAGGAAACCAAAAAATCAACTGCCCGAGAATATGGACTTCCTTGCAGCATATGCGTACCGCCAGAAGAAGCATAGAGAAACTAAGGCAACTCCACCTTTCAAAGTGCCGGCCAAACGCTCTAAAAATTGGAGTCTATATAATCTGACGATGTCGACTTCTGTGTCATCTGTTTGAAGCACCTGCCACTATGCCTAACATGAGTTCTTTCAATCAAATGCAACGCGTGTGACCGTCTAATGCATTTGAAGTGAGCTAATATACATGCAAATTATTGCAAGCATTGCACTTCTGATTTGGAGATCGAAGAAGATGACGAATAAAATTAGAAAAAAGCCTCTTTCTGTTATTATTTCGGCCACCGAATCCTTACAAAATGAAAAAATTTTGTTGTTTTATGTATTTATGGTGGTTTTTCCCATTATTTTTCATTTTTAGCATCGGAAAAATGAGTGGCCATTGTTAACTTTTGCAGTAAAATATGACAAAACTTGGTTTTCTTAGAAATGTACCTCATGATTCTGTTAGAAACTTATGGTTTAAAAATTTCTTGAGTTAACTAACTGATCTGCATTATCCTCATAGTCAGGAAAATTATCGTTCATTAAGAACCTTCTCTCCATCAGTAATAAAATATGGCAAGGACATGGTTTTCTAGAGAATGTCTCAAGCGATTTTGATAACTTAAGAATAAGGGGTTTCGGAGAAGATAAATCCATATATGACATATTTTCATCTTTAGAAAACTTTTGGTTTATTGTTAACCTTTTTCCTTTGATTGCAAAATATGGCAGAAACTTGGTTATCTTGGAACTGAATCGGCAGAGCGCCGGTCTCGTAATTGGAAGATTGCGGGTTCGGTACTCGAGCCGGCCAAAGACCGTCGTGTACACTAAGGGTAGCTGGTGCACGTAAAATCTGTCTTGGCCACAATGTCCTCTATGTTCCTATCAAAAATTATACCTCTGTGGGTCACCGAAGCGGGAGAGCCGTCCCTTTCGTGGAGGATCAAAATTGTGATGGCATGTCTCCGGACTACCTCTAGGGGTGTGTCCCAGACCATCGCCAATTGCCCATCTGCGCAATGCGTCGTAAAACCCAACTAACTAACTAACTCGGAACTGAATCGAACAATTCTAATAAAATCATAAAATTAAGTTTTTTTTTTTTTTTTTTTTTTTTTTTTAAGAAACTTATTTGTTATATCCTCATCTTTAGGAAAATTATCGTTCGGTGTTGTATAAAATTCACTCCACAATGCCAAAATATGACATAAATTTGGTTTTCTTGTAAACTGCTCGAACGAGTTTTATAAATATTTAAGTTTTTGGTTTTTTGAGATGAGAATTCTAAGTCAGTCTTCGCAATCTTTAGAAATGTTGATATCCCCAGTTAAACCACACTTCGCCCGTTTCGATTTATGGCAAAATCTTGGTTTTCTGGGAAGTGCCTCTGTGTAGGTCAGTGCTTAAGCATTCTGTAATAGGGAAATATTGTATATAAAATATAAAACTTTCTTATTTCAAACATAATTTTTAACAATTTCTTAATAATATTAAAAAATTACTTGATTTTCTAAAGAACATAAATTTTGTGTATCTGTTGCCAATTTTAAATCTCGAAATCTGAATTGTAAATACTTTTTAAGTTTTGAAAATATAGAACAGTATAATAAAAATATATTTTAAAATTTCAATCTTTGGAGTAAGTAAAAAGATTACTCTGGAACAATCTTAAATATTAAAATAGCAGAAGATTTAAACCCAGAGGACGATAGATAAACAGAATGCAAATTCTAAACAAACTCGTATATTGTTCGTATGCGGTTGAGTGTTTTTCATATGAGAAGCAAAAGTGAACGGTCTTTTTATTAAAATAGTTCCTTTAAAACAAAAGGAAAATGAAAAAAAAAAAAAAAAAATTTTGCTGAAAAAGTCGCTTGTCATTATCATAAATATATACACTTGTTTATGTAGGAATACTTTCTGAGGAATTTGATTTCATGAACTTTAATAACTGCAGCGATTATTATTTATCTATTATATATATATATATATATTATTATTATTATTCAATACAATTTCTTGAAGGATTGTTGTAAGAAATTTGTAACAAAATTAATTTTTATTTTTATATTATTTTAAAATACATTAATTATGTGCATGTAACGCTTGTTGTATATTAAAACATAATGATTTTGAGATATATTAACCCTCGCTTTCCCAAGATGAGGTCATTTTGACGACATTTTGAAGTTGAAATTTAGTAAAGCATGCCTCATTCAAAAAGTGCGCTAATTCACTACAGATAGCAAACGTAACCAGTGGAATGTTGCAACTTCTAAACAATACAAAAAGGCGCGGTGCTGGTGGTTTTCGCCAAACGTGCCAAGCAGCAACTTAAAGCAATTTTTCTGCAGTAACGCCTTGATCTTGGGAAAGCGAGGGTTAATATGCGTAATAACTTATTCTTTAACCACGTTTCTTGAGGCCATAGGAATCTCTGCGCTAATGCTAACTCAACGAGTCCAGCGTTAAAATAGGGGTGGTAACCCTTGTGATTGAGATAAAGTAGCGATAAGGGAACTCCGAATGATTGGATGTTTACCAAATTCCAAACTGCACCCCTGCAACCTTTTGGAATCAACGCCAATTCTAGGGATGCGAAATTTGGTTGGACTGTATTTGTTATGTTGTTTCTTTTAAATATTTTTTATGTTATGTAGTACTAGATTCTGAATCTAAATGCACACATCTGAATAGTTTATTTCAAAAATTATCAATGTCCACAATTCATGAGAAGGAAATATTAAGAAATTTGTATTCTTTAAAATACCAGACGTTATTTAAAAAAAAAAAAAAAAAAAAAGAAAAAAAAAGAAAGAAAAAAAAAATTCTCAATTAGCAATTTTGAAAATTTTTTTACATGCTTAGCACAAAAAGAATCAATATTTTAGCTTTGTTTCAAATATCTTAAGGATAATTATTACTGTAATCAGCCAATCACTCCCCTTTATCAGTACCGCAATATCTAAGTAAAATTTTTACTTTATTAAATAAATGAAAAAAATATTACCAGAATTTAAAAAAAGAAAAAGAAAAGAAAAGATTGCTATTAAAAAATATAGTTACCCAAAAATCGGAAAAGTTGAGAATAATGCTATGGGTTAGAATTTTTTCGAAATTTTTTGTGTTCCTGTAATCTCAAGTTTCTTAAGTTATATCCTTATAATTTCAAAGTTATTTAGTAAAAAAAAAAAAAAAAAAAAAAAAAGTGAAACAAGTGAATAAGTAAGACAAGTTAAGAACTGTATGATAGATAAATTTAGTATAAATTCACACATTATGCATAGCTGATGCAATTTTTCAGCAACATTTTTCTATAATAAAAGACTTTGTCTTAAAAAACTGCATTTTGTTTGGTATTAAATGAAGCAAAAAGCTGTATTTTAGAAACAGTGGTGCTTGAAAAATTCGCAGTTATGTATTACGCGATACCATAAAAACTAATATATATTTCTTTCTTTATAGTTATATTTAAATATTCAGCATTTTAAAAGCCTTTCTGCAAAATTCATTTTAAATTTTATGCATCAAATATTTTTCTGGTCATTTGTCATGCAATTAAAAGTAACCTAACTATTTTTACTTTTAATTATAAATATCAAATATTGATTGAGAATTCTTCGAAGTCAAAATTTTGTACATTTATTTCCTATAATTTGAATTATTTTGAAATAACGTAATCATATTGTTCTTTGTTACATAAGTAATACTGCATAGTAATTTATTATTATTATTATTATTATTATTATTATCATCATTATTATTATTATTAAGATCTTTATTTTCCACGCATATTTCCTATTCGTACCACTATTTATGTGAATAAATATTATTGATTAGCAAATTGTATTTTTTATTTGTGTATCAGTAAAGTAATTTTTTCTTATGAAATATTATATATTTTTTTCTCCATTCATTAAAACATCTTCAAGACGATAATGGTGTTTTTATTAACTTATAATTAATTCTAAGTCATATAAATTAACTTATTAAAACCTCCTTTGCAAAATTATTATTTTTTTTTTTTTATACTGAAAATTTTGTCATATTTCTCTTTATAATAGAATAAACACGTGTTTGTAAAATCACTTGTTTACATTGCTTTCCAAGTTGCAAAATTATTATGAATTCTAATTCCTTACGCATATATATATATACTTAATAAACGTATATAAACATAATTTTTGTTGCCTTTACATATCTCTCTTTAATAAAATGTAGGCAAGATGTTTTTGTCAATGTATATCAAGCTTCAGAACAAAGTATGATCATTAACATCGTATATCATTATATATCATTAAAAAAAAAAAAAAAAAAAAAAAAAAAAAAAAAAAAACGGAGTTTTAGAAATACATTTAATGATACATTAAAATATTTGTGCCAAATATTAAAAAAGAAATGATAAACTAGATAAAATTTCAAGTAGAATGCATATACATTATTTTATTTAAGTTTATTGCAGAATCAAAATAAATCTGAATTATATTCAAAAGTTTATCTTTTAAGTTTTGCTTTAAGTCAAGGATTGATGACAAAAGCATCACAGTGTAATATTTTCTGTAAAGTTTAGTATTTAAATTTATATTTAAAGTTTAGTAGTATGAAAATATATTTGACATGCTAATCAGTTGACAAGTTAATCATTGTCATTATTAAGATAATAATATTTAGAAAATACGATAGCATAAAAAAAGAAACTAAATAACTAAATACATATTATTTTTCATCTAAAACTATACAAAAATTTACAATTCTATTTTACCATCCTTCTATCTGGAAATCAGGGGCTATTACATAATACTGATAAAATAAAAATAAAAGACATATGGAAAATTTAATAACACACATGCTGTAAAAAAACAAAAACAACAACAACAACAACAACAACAACAACAACAACAAAAAGCTTTTAGTTTCTGAACGCCTTTTTTTATAAGTACTAATTGTATTTTTCTCAACAAAGTTTTTTTTTTATGATTTATGATTCTTTTCTCACCAAAGTTTACCAAAAAACTTTTTCAGTTTCTCACCTCCCCTTACAAACGTTCCGCTGAATCTGTTTTACCATGGCTCCCTGCGATTCAATAGCGGGTGGCTAAAAGCAGAGAAATCTGCGTACATCCTGAACTTATAGGTTTTCTACCACTTTAAGAATTGGGCTAGTTACACGCCAGGTGTTCCGTGGTTTTAAATAGCCTGTAATAAGTATTTAAACGCTTGCAATTAAGGACATAAACTAATGAGAATATGAAAAGTATCTGAGTGAGCATACAATTAACCCCTTAACTTCCTCGGGCGTATATATACGTGTTTCCAAAATATGGCCTTTTGCATTTATTGCTACCAGTGAAACTACTGGCACGGCTTGACAATGCAGTCGAATAACCTTGAACGTGATCTCGACAGTATTTTCGAAAGATTTACTCATATCAGAGTTTAAAGAGAGCTGTGGCAATATGAAGCGAATCTTATAAATTTCCATCGGCAGGTAAAGGGTTAAGATAAATACATGCATAATTTATTTATTTGTTTATTTATTTTGGTCAAAATGTTTTTATCATAAATGAACAAATAAAAAGATCATTTATTCATAGTGACTTTTGCTTCTCTCATTGCGGATTTGAAAATTTAATACCTAAACATGATACAGTTCCAGAAATATTTCTTATCGAAAATTAATGAAATTCGCAACAGTGCCTTATATTTTTCTATAAAAGCAACTGACTAAACACGACATAACCACGGGCTAGGACAAGTCATTTTCAATATTTATTATTCTAGCATCTGAGATAATTTGTTTTTAAATGAAATCCAATTTTTATAGGGGAGAGTGAGGATGAATGGGACAGTTTTCATGTTTTTGCTGATAACATTTACGATATGTAATTCTGAATTTTGTATGATTGCTCATAAGTACACTCCAGTAATCAGTTACATATAAACATGCTAACTTTAATAAAAAGTTATCATTTATATTTAATAATAATTTTTTTACATGCATGTGCATTGTCCTATTCATCCCCACCTGTGGGAATGAATGGGACAGGACTGGTGTTAACAAAGAAAAGAAAACAAAATGGAAAATTAATACATTTTAAAAATTGGTTTATGTGATTTTATTACACACTATGAATTTACTGAAATTAACATAAACTGATGTATTGATTCAAATTAACACCAAAAGGCAAAAGTCCTTTGGTTCGCACAGTTCCTAGAGCTCTAGGCTTTGGTAGTTTAATCTAATAATATCTAATCTAAAAATAAATAAATAAATAAGACACTAGAAAGAGATAAATCATTATAATAGAGTACAAATTATCCAGATAAATTTTTGTTTCCGACTGATCAGGAAAAATCAGCATTCTATTCTTTTTTTTTTTCAGTCGAGGAAAAAAAAATAATAATAAATTCTATTCTGTTTTACATTAATTGTCACCAGGATTTATTTAATTAGCTTGATTGAAATTGTGATTTTAATCAAATTATTATTAATTTATTTATTTTTAATTGTTGATTTAAGTTGCATTGAATAATCTAACTTACAATTTTTTTAATCATATTTTTTTAAATCAAAATCAGAACAATTAATTTTAATCTATTTTTCTCTAAATCCATGCTACTTTTATAATTCCATTTTATAAATATAGAACTAGAGGTTAGAGAAATATTGAAAGTTTATTTAAGATTTTTTTCGGTAATGATGAGCATTTTTCTTTTTCTTTCTTTCTTTCTTTTCTTTTCTTTTTTTTTTTTTTTTAACAAGTTTTATAAATGAATTCATGTGACTTTTAGAAAATTCAATATTGCTTTTGATTGTGACATTTATGCACATTATCATAAAAAAATATTCACTTGCATGAATGTGATATTTTTGGCGAGGAATTAAAGTAAAAGAAAAAAAAAGTTAGGAAGGAAATGAAATAGTTTTTTTAGAGCAAAAAGAAATATTCAAATAAAAATTTGCTAGCTTAATTCTGATTAGATTGAATAGCATATTTTAAATCCTGTTCTAAACACAAATAATGATTTTAAATATCTAAATTTAAGTATTGATTCAGTTACATTGTCTTAAATTTATATTTGACATTAAGTTTATCAAAAGCATATATATTTGGGTTTATGCACACTATTTAATTTTAAAATAGTTATTATGCATGTTTATTAACCTACTCATAAATACGCAAATTTTGCAACATTCATTTCATCTTTTGCTACAGAATTTAATAACAGTTTATTAAATATCAGTCATGCTGTTTGTAAAGTGCGGGAGAATAATGTGCATATATTACATTTCAGTGCTTTCAATATTTACAAATATTTACTTTGATCGTTGCAGACAGATGCCACGAAATATATTTACTCTTAGTGAGAATGTTTGAAAGCTGAAAAGTTAGCCGTGTGAGTGCTAAAATATTTGAATGCTTAAGGCTTAGTTTGTGACTGTGTGATATTAATTCAGCCTTGAGTGCTTTTATAAGCGCATTATTATGAAAAGATAATTCTTCATAAAAGTAAAATAACTTCTTATGCAATTTAATCTCTTTTTTTTTGTCAAAGAAAAAAAAAAAAAATGCGTACAATTTTATATGATTTAAAAATAACAAATAATAATAATAATAGTAATGATTATGCAGAAGAAGTAATGTTCCATATGTTGCAGTTCTGATAACATGTGGATTTTTAAATTCGTACATATACAATTCTCAGAATTTTTTTTAATTATTATGGGTGTTGATGTATTGAATGAGCTATGAAAGCTTTTAACATTACTAGTTTGTTGGTGTTGGTGTTGCGGAATAAGGCCGATTGACTAATCTTGGGTCCTAGGCCAGAGGAGGAGTGCCTTCCATGGAGATCTTTCTAAGGGGTCCTAGCCCGTATGTACGCTAGTTTCGGAGAAAACCACGGAAAACTAAGAACAGCTAGGCCGACGAGCGCGACCTGGGATCGAACCCGACACCTCACGTCTACCAGTTTTGAGCGCAGAACCACTCGGCTGCTGGTGGGCCATTACTAGTTTGTAAAAATGCTAATGGTGAATGAGTTATAAGAAGAAAGATCATACGAAATTTAATATGTGCTTTATCAAAACAAATTTGCATAATTTTACATGATTTTAAATAATCTGAATTTTCTGAAGATTTAAGATTACAGTTCTAGTAACATATAAATATTTAAATTCTTAATTATACTATCTTTCTAATTGTTATGAAGGTTGATATATGGGAAGCGTTATGAGAGCTTTTAAAATCCCCATTTCGTAACAAGGCTAATAGTTAATCAATATACAGAGAAAGATTATGCAAAATTTAAAATGTGCTTTATCAATTTCTTCTTTTTATTTATTTATTTATTTTTTATAAATTTAGATGACTTTTCAAAATGTAGAATACTTTGAAGAAATAAGATTAAAGTTTTTGTAACATATAGATATTTAAACTCATACTTATACTATCTTTTGAATTGTTATGAGGGTTGATGTATGTAATGCGCTATAAGAGATTTTAAAATCACCATTTCCTAAAAGGCTAATCGATGACAAGTACAAGGAAAAATATTATATGCTATTCTCAAAATTCTTTTTAATTGTTATGAGGGTTGGTGTATGGAATGAGTTGTGTGTAAGCTTTTAAGATTACCATTTCGTAAAAATGCTAATGGTTAATAGGATGTTATAAGAAGAGGGATTATTCAAAATTTAACATGTATTATGTCTAAACATTTTGCAAAATTTGACATGATTTTTGAAAAATGCTGAATTTATTGAATATTAAGATTACAGTTCTAGTAACATATAGATATTTAAATTCATACTTAAACTATCTTTTTAATTGTATGACGGTTGATGCATATAATGCGCTATAAGAGCTTTTAAAATCACCAAATCGTAAAAGGCTAATCGTTAATAAGTATAAAGAGAAATACTATGGAAAATTTAAAATGTGCTTTATCAACTTTTTCCTTTTCCTTTTCATAAATTTACATGATTTTTTTCAAAATTCAGAAAATGCTGAAGAAATAAGGTTGAAGTTCTGGTAACATATAGATATATAAACTAGTTCTTATACCATTCTCATAATTCTTTTTAAGAATTACGAGGATAGATATATGGAATAATCTATGAAAACTTTTAACATCATGACTTCGGATAAATAATAATACTTAATACGTTATAAAAAGAAGGATTATGCAAAATTAAATATGAGCTTTATCAAAAATTTTTGCCTAAATTTACACGATTTTTAAAAATGCAGAATATGCTGAAAAAAAAAAAAAAAAGAAATACAATTCTAGTTCTGATGATATAAATAGATATTTCAATTCGTATTTATCTTATCATCAAAAATCCTTTTAATATTTATTTGGTTTAAAATATGGAATACATTATAAATGTTTTAAGATCATAAATTCGAGAAAATGCTAGTGGTTAATAATTGTTATAATCATTGTAAAAAAAGTTTGGAAACGTTCCTTATTATACACCTATAACTTTCCTAGCTTTTATAAGTGTCGAACAGGTTTTTTAAAAATAGCAGATTTTTTCCCAATGGAACAGAGGCCCATCAGCGGCCGAGCTGTTCTGTGCTCAAAGCTGGTAGACGTGAGGTGCCAGGTATGATCCCAGATCCCGCTCGTCGGCCTAGTCAATCGGAGTTTTCCGTGGTTTTCTGTGTAAATACATGTGTAAATACGGGCTAGGGCCCCTTAGAAAGACTTCTACGAAAGGCACTCCTATTCAGACCTCGAGCCTTCGGGCTGTCAATCGGCCTTATTCTCAAACACCAACACTCAAGGAAACGTTTCAGATTTCAAGATTTTAGTAGCATTTTTAATCATATATTCGATGGTTAAGGAGTCTGAGGAGTTTTATGATTTAAAAAAAAGTCAACCTTTTAAAAAAGAAAATAATAAAATACGAAAAATGCTGAATATTTTTATGCTTCATTTATGGCTCTACATACATTAGTTCAAAAGTTGTGAGCGATACTGTAAATGATGTCAGTACATAAAGAACTTCATTGCCTTTCTAAATTTTAACATGTCTTTTCTCAAAAAGTTTTTTTTTTTTATACGATTCGTAAGATTCTGAAAAAAAGGTTTTCACCTATTGCTATAAAGTACTGCAGACATGTTTATATAAAATAATTTTACAGAGTGAATTAATATTTAGTAAAACTATTTTTACTTAGCCAAATACATATATATACATATATTTTAGTTTGAACTTAAAAAAAAAAAAAAAAAAAAAAAAAAAAATTATGTTCTGGATAACTTAAAAAATATTAAATTTTGAAATATCTTAAAATCCTTAATTTATTTTATAATATAGTTTTGTACAAACATTTTAAGTCCATAAAAAAAACCAATAGGTGAATTTAACGTTAAGATATCTTAAGGATCGTTGCAAAAAAGTCCTTTTCAGAAAACAAGCAATAAAGTTTACAAATGCCATGATGTGTTAGTTACAATTTCATTCATAACGTTTGAATCAATGTATATATAATCATAAATTAGGTATCAAATTGTTCTAATTTGTTCATACTTTAACATGTATGTTTTCTTTTTTTCTTTCAAAAGTCGATTCTTCTTAAGATTAAAACTCCCTAGACCCTTAATAATGTGTGTATTTAAGGAAAATTATAGGTAAATAATAGGCAGTTAATTGTCCCGAAATTCTAAGGCATGTTCCAAGATTTTTTTTACTGAGAAAAATTAGGCTAAAGTTAGTGTTTGGGATACATAAAGATTTTGTTAATAAAATGATTCATATTAACATTTCATTAGTAATTTATAAAGTTTATTTTCTACTTAAAGTTGCCCCCTCTAGGGAAGATGAAAAATGTGATGGCATGCTACATGCCTACCTTTAGTGGTGTGTCCCAGACCATCACCAACTATTCACGTGATACGGACAAAAAGCCCACCGGACAAAATCCCCCCGGACAAAAGCCCCACAGGACAAAAGCCCCGGACAAAATCCCCATCGGGCAAAATCCCCACCACCCATAATCCCCGCGGACAAAATCCCCACTTAGCCCGGACAAAGGCCCTACATATGATATTTTGGATAAAATTAACATTTTAAAATTAATTAAACTCGTTATAAAATAAATTATTCAATAAATCTCTTACTTTTCAAACTAGAAACTCGGTGTGATAGTTCATATTTTACTAACGATATTAACTGTTAATTGTTTTCTTACCTACTAAATTCTTCACGGGTTATTATTAATTTATTTACAAATTAATTCTTTTTGGTTAACGTGGATTTCGGTGGCATTTAATCTTCTGTTTAATCTAATTTTTTGCGGTCTACAAATCAAATGAGGTTATTTTCGAGAGTGCAAACTTATTAGTTGGCTCGAAAAAGGGGGGGGGGACAAAAAAATTAAAATTAACGTTAGACCGTTTTAAATTGGTACATGTAGGTTTTGGGGGCCTACAAATAGGATGAGGATACTTTCGAAAGTCTAAAATTATTAGGAAGATCGGAAAGGGGGGGGGGGAGCGAAGGGGTGAAAAATAGAAATGGAGTTAGCTCGTTCAAAATAGGTACATAAGGGTTGATATATAAGGGTTTTTGGGGTCTACAAATCGAATGAGAATATTTTAATATTGGAATATTTTATAATAATGAAAATAGCGTTGTACGCGTACAGACACGGTGACACACACACACACACACACATAGACAAAATTTGCTGAAATAATTTTCGACTTTCATGGTGTGTGAAACTTGTATATTTATTTATGTATGAAAACGCATTCATATATATATATGTGTGTGTGTGTGTGTGTGTGTGTGTGTGTGTGTGTGTGTATAAGAGAAAGCCTTAAACAGATTACTTTTTATGTCGAATATACATCGTGTAAACTGTACATGCACACGATATGATGTACTAAAAAAAATTCATAGAACACTGAAAATTTATATTAAGTAGTTTTCCCATTTATGTACTTCACAGCGAATCAGAAATACTTTGTGAGACCCTGTTAGTCAATCAATTACGCTAATCATATCTTATTTCACAGATATTGGTATTGGTATTGGGAGTAAAGGCGAATGATTGCACTGAGGTCCTAGACCTGAGGGGGAGTGCCTTCCGTGGGGATCTTTCTAAGGGGTCCTAACGCGCATTTACACAAGTTTTGGTGAAAACCACGGAAAACACCGAACGGCTCGGTCGGCGAGAGCGACCTGTGATCGAACCCGTAATCTCACGTCTACCAGTTTACAGGACAGAACCTCTCGAGTGGTAGCGGGCCCTTATTTTACAGGAAAAATTATTTTGTATACATCAAATATATGTATATTAATTTTGTTACATCTTATTTAGTATAAAGGTACCAAATTTTGCTTTAAATATGTACCTCGCATAGATTATAAGAATTATTTAAATTAGTTCCTTTTTCGATAATTAATAATAGGAAACTTTTTTATATTAAAAATTGTTTTGATTTTTTTTTTCTATCAAGCCCAAACAGTAATATTATATATAATATAATATTGAATTATCATAACTAATTCAATAATTAAAAAAAATCTATTTTTAATAGTTATCAATTAAAACGTTTTATCAAATAAAATTTTATCCTTAAAAAAAAAAAAAAAAAAAAAAAGAAAAAAGAAAAAAGAAAAAAAAAAAAGAAAAAAAAAAAAAAAAGAAATATATATATAAGCATTCTTTTTTTTTTTTTTTTAATCTTTTTTATTAAAAATATTTTACAATAAGATTCACAATTAAAATCTCAAACATTATAATTCAAGCAATCTCATTTTTTTAAATTAAAATGTATATTTTTAATAATTAAATTAGTTTTTCAATTAGACCTTTTAAATTAAATAATTTTAATTAGCCTTATTTCTATGATCAATGATAGTAAAATATCTTTTTATGTTTAAGGACATTTTGAAATAGTATTTTTTTTTAAACGACCAAACAATAGTATTAAGCAATCTCAACTAATTGAATTATAAAAAAAAAAAAATATTTTTTTTATTAATTAAATTAATTTTTAATTAAAATATATTGCTATAAACTATATATATAATCATTTATAGAAAAAAAATCATTTTATATTAAAAAAAAGAAATCTACGTGGTGATTGTTGTAGTGTTAGAGCCGGTTAATAACGTGAGTGCCCTACACCTGCGTGAAATGCTCCCCGGGGTTTGAATAGGGGTCGGGAGCCCTAGCCTATACTTGCGAAAGTTTCGAAGAAAACTACGGGAAACTCTCAACAGCTTGGTCGACGAATGCGACTTGGGATCGAACTTAACACTTCCATTCTACTAGCATCCATTACCGCTCGGCTGTTTAAATAATTTAAATAAACTTTTTAACTGAAAGTCCAAACAATCCAACTTAATTGAAATCTTAAAAATTTTATTTTTAATTAATAAATTAGTTTTTTACTTAGAATATTTCACTAAATATTTTTGTAACTAGGTTTTCTTTATAATCATTCATACATATATATATAATCTTTTATTATTAAAAGTATTTTAAAACAGTTTTTTTTTTTATTAATATTAAAACCCGAAACAATAGTATTAAATAATCTCGACTAATTTATTATATGCATACATTGTATTATATGAGTAAAATTAGTTTTCAAAAATTTTTTGTTAATTTTTTAAAAATTATTTTTATTTATTTATTTATTTATTTAATTTTACTTTTTAATCATTCATAGAAATATATATATATTGCTATACTCATTTTGGTCCCCTTTAGCCCCCCCCCCCCATGTATATTTGAGCGTTAGTGGGGTTTTTGTGCTGTAGGGATTTTATCTAATGGGGATTTTGTCCGATGGGGCTTTTGTCCGGCGGGGCTTTTGTCTGATGGGGCTTTTGTCCGGCGGGGATTTTGTCCGGGACCCCTATTCACAGCCTAGCATTAGGGCGACATAAAATCCACTCACACACTCATTATTAAAAATTTATAATTTGAATTTGTTAATATTTATGAAGGCTGGTTAAAATTAAACTAGCGGTAATCAGAGAGAAAAAGATCCAGTTTTTTGTAATTAGATTGGAAATAAATTTATCACGTGTACTATGAATATTATGGGATCGAGAGTTACGTCAAAATAAAAAGTTTTCTTTTTCAACCGCTTCTTCAACAGCTCTCATTGCTGATGCTCGTAGTGCTTAGCACTACGGCCTAAGATGGATGCCTTTTGAGCCTACACTGTTAAAAATTTCTGTAAATTTAATGTAAATATTTATCCAGAGCCTCTGTAAATTTACAGTAATTCTTAGTTAAAAGTGAATATTCGAGATTCTCAATCTTTATTCTGTAATTTTACCTAATTTTTAATTAAAATTAAATAAAGACTGTTTCTACTTTAGAGAAAGCATTTCAAGTCCGAAATGTATTCTCACCAATAATTAATTAAATTAATATTAGTTATTAAAATGAATGTATAAAATAAGTTTTTTAGCATCTCCGTTTATTTTTCTCTGTAATTTTACGTAAGACTTAAGGTAATAGATTACACAGAGTTTTCTGTTGAAATTTTTAACAGTGTATTGCAATTGAAAACTTTTTAAAAACCACTATAATACATATTTAAAATTTCATTCGTATCCAATTAATCGAACCAAAGCGATTGGCTTAGGTAATTTTAAATTTACTCATTCTGTACTTTAAAATCTATAAAAAGAAATTGATTCTAAATGGGCGACACTTAGTTTCTGAACATAAATCCTTAAATACTAAATAAATTGCTTTTGAATAATAATAATAATAATAATAATATGTTAACTTATGCTCAAATGAAACATCAAATAGGAAAATTCTCATAAAAGTTTGTATTGTAAAGTTTCATCCAAAAGTAATTTCTGTAAAAGGTTTTTTAATTTCAAGGAAACGAACAGCTTATGTACAATACACAAATGTTTAGTAATATGGCAAAACTTTTCCTGAGAAATTTATTCCTTTCTTGGAGAAGTACAAGGAAGTTTTCCATGCAAAACTTTTATTTTAATTTTGATTTTCTCTGCGGAGTATGAAATAATAAAATAATTCTTCTTAAACATTTTCCAAAACAGTTCCATAAAGATTTATTCCTTCTTTTTGTTTTATTTTTGGAAGTTAAATGTGAAAGTATTAGAAGTGCATGAAGTAGGAATATGTTTAACATATTATTAATAAAATCAATGTTAATAAACTTATTGATACTTGGTAAACTAAGAAAAATTTCTTAAGTTTTGTTTAAAATTAATAAGTAACTGATTACGAATTGGCTAATTAGCTAAGTTTTTCTAAACGTTAAATTAATAATTCTTGTTTTTAACATATTGCTGATAATTATTTTGTCTTCGTTTTATATCAATATTTGATTGCGTTACATCAATGAGTTCCAAAATTCAATGAGATTATATATACAATGCCGTAACTGTTACTTAAAAAACTACGTTTACGTTTATAAAATGCAGCATAGTTTTATTATGTATAGTGGTATTAAAAAAAATGTACTTACTTTTAGTTAAAGAATGTACTTTTCTCCATACAGCATAGACTCAAAAGACGAAATTAAAAGCTGAGTCACATAATGTAGCACACTGTATTAAAATATTTTTTTTCCTCGTGATATGAGGGGATATTACATAGGAATTTGAATAAATATTTCGTTAAAAAAAAAAAAAAAAAAAAAAAAAAAAAATCATAGTAATCAAGCAATGAAAGCTTTGATTTTGGAATTTTTTAAACATAGTAATTTATATCTTTTTGAATATGGATGAAAATTATAATTAGACGTTGTCAATGCATAATCAAAGGATGGTTTTAAACCTATGAAGAACGGAATTTAGTGTTCAAAATTTAGTTAAAATCTATGAAAACAGCGGAATTTATTGTTGATAATTTAATTATAATTCATCCAAAACAAGTGAATATTTCCTTTTTTTATTTTTTAAATATTACAAATCAATTGCATAAAACAAAGTGTGTATCTGTGCAATGTAAAAAGAAACTGTTAAAAAATAAGAAAAACTCTGTAAAAATAGACGATTTCCTACATAAAACTTATGTTTTCTAAAAATATTATAAATTTAGTTTAATGTTACATCTCTATGTGCCAAAAAACACTATTTTTCTGTAACCAGATAAAAGCTGCAACGATTGATAAAGCTGCTTTCATTTGTTGGTTACATATTTTTTTTCAGTTTTGTATGCGAAAATTGGTATTAAATCACGATTGAGAAGTGCTGAGTAAGAAAGCTGATTGTGCTTTCATGGCTCAGAGGCAATATCGTCGCCTACAATGCAGAGGGCTCTGGGTAGATCGTACCTAGATGATCTTGATAAATTTGTTTGATGCCAGAATTTTTATAAAAATTCATTACCAAAAATATATTCACTATATATTGTTTACTAATATTCTCTATATTGTTCTGTTACATGAAATTGTTATCAATGTGTTTTTCGCATAGCATACGGATATGTTTTTGGTAACTTTGCTGGTGTTGGTGTTTGGGTTCAAACCAGACAGGGGTTGCAGACCAATTGTCTGCATCAAAGACCTGATTCTAAAAGCGGGGGAGATGCTCTCCGTTGTAACTTTTATGACGCAAATATTCTGTAATATAAGATTGCTTTTACAGTATAGGGATTTGAGTTAAATGCTGTATAATTGCAATTTCAATATTTATGACAGACATTTAAGAAAGAGCTACTATTGAAAACGCGTCATATTTACAGACTTCATTTGTCTTAAAAAACTAAACTAACAAACATATTTCGTTTTAAAGAAATTCTAAAAAAGTTTATGGATATTGAAATGCAGATAGATAGGCAGACGAATCGAAATTATAAAAATTTTTAATTCTGTTTCAAACTGTTAAAATATCCTAGAAATTCGTCTTAAAATGAGAGCAATTATATCAAAACTGTAGAAATATTTTGTTAAGAGAAAAAAAAAATAATAACGAAGAAAATAAATTTCCTTTTAATTTTTCTAGAGTAAATTTCTGTTTTCCAAAATCGGAGACTTTTTACTTTCCGAACACTATAGTGAGGAAAGTATTGTAATCATGTCAAAAATCCGATTTTGAGATTTTGATGTTTCTATACGTTTCAAGGTCCAATGAGTCCGTTTTCGCTACTTTTGCGATGATATATGTATGTGTGTGTGTATGTATGTGTGTATGTATGTGTGTATGTATGTGTGTATGTATGTGTGTATGTCTGTGAGTGAACACGCTAGCGTCTAAACTCTTTGTTCGAATAAGCTGAAAGTTGGTACGTATATTGTAAGTCACCATAGTACGAACCCTATAGATTTTGGTGAATCTAGCAGTTATAGTTTTTTTACAGGGACACAAAGAAAAATTTTTTATCATTACGGCCTATGGGACCAAAATCTTAAAAGTGCAATAGCATCTAAACGCCTTATTCAATTGAGCAAAAAATTTATACACATATTATAGGTCACAGATACTCAACCTGTATAGAATTTGGAGAATCTAGAACTTATAGTTTTCTTACAGGGACATAAAGAAAAATTCTTTATCATTATGGCCAATGGGGCCATTTTTTTAAAAGTGTGATAGCGTCTAAACGCCTTATTAATATAAACAAAAAATTTGTACACATGTTATAGGTCATAGTTGCACACACTGTATAGATTTTGGTGAATCTAGCACTTACAGTTTTTTTACAGGGAGACAAACAAAAATTCTTTATCATTATGGCCTACGGGACCAAATTTTTAAAAGTGCGATAGCATCTAAACGCCTTGTTCAATTGAGCTGAAAATTTATATGAATATTATAAATCACTGTTGCACTAACTATAAGCATTTTGGTGAATCTAGCATTTATAGGTTTTTACCGGGACACAACGAAAAATTCTTTATCATTATGATCTATGGGCTCAAAGATCAGTAGCGTTAAATAAAACATCGTGTAATATATAGAGAAAAATGCTCAAACACTCCATTATGGTTTTCTCCCTTTTGTTTGTTTAACAACTCCTCTTTCTTTACTTTATCTACAAAACTGTTAATTACTCAATGTTCGGAAAGTCGAGTGGAGTCACTCCAGATTTTTTAAAATGTAAAATTACATCTTAATTTGTCAAAAGACTTTTCTTTTTTTTTCTTTTCGATAACCAGACAAAATATGTAACCCTTGATACAAATGTTATCTGGTAGGTACTCATTTTTTCTGTGTTGCATACGAAAAACCTGGTATCAATGTAGATTGGGAAGTCATAATTAGGAGCTTAATATGTAATTCCAGGGCTAAGAGCCAACATCAGAACAGGTAAGTTTTCAGTAATGCGAGTTTTTTTTTTTCTAACACTTTGCTTTACGGACAAATTTTGTTGTGTACGAAAAATTTTTGTATGTACTGTTATAGAAAAATTTTGTGAACGTATCTTTCTATAGCATACGTTTTTTTTTTTTTTTTTTTTTTTTTGTTATCTTTGCTGACAGAAACTTTCTGTGATTATAACATGATTCATATTTTATTTTTATTTTTATTTATTTTTTACAGTATACAAGTGAAATTATTTGTCTTTAATTATTGTATGTGAAAAATAAGAAAAGATAAAGAAATAAAAATTCAGACTTATTCTAATAATTTTTTAACGTTTGATTAATTTATTAGTTAAAGAGCAACAATATATGAATTCTGTGAACTGGAGGCTTTATTCTTTATTTATTTATTTATTTATTTATTTATTTAATACAGTTAACTGTCATTTAAAAACTGATTGCTACATTTGAAAAGTGGTTAGAAAAAAGGAAAAAAATAAATTAATTAAATTAAAAAAGAAGTAATTTTTCTTTCTCTTCTAAGATAAAGTAATACGAATGTGAATTGTAAAATTAAATTATACTCATTTATGCATAAAAGGTTCTCCTAGAGATTTACGTTGAAATAGCAAAAAAGTTAATACATTTTTTATAATTAAAAATTTGTCGCTTCATATTTTTTTAAATAAATAAGAGAATGAAATTTTTTTTTAACAAAATGAATGCTGAACTTAACAAAACGACAATCTTTGTTACTTCCTGGAAAAAGTTTTTGTATACATTGTGAAATTGTTTTTGTATGCATTGTGATGCATAGTCAAAAATAGAAATCGTTTTATCAAATGTCAAATATTTTCAAATAATAGACCTTTACGGTTTTGAGATATATCTTTGTATATTTTAAATAAAATATAAATTTTCATACATATTCCCATATATCTCTCTCATATTTTCGTACATTCCTTCGAAGATTATTTTAAATTAAAATTTTGTGTCGTCAGTTCATAAAGTAGTGATCTATTATTAAATTCGTCATCTATAAAACATTGTATAAAAATGTGTCGTTAGGTTTTTGTAAATATACGCTAATTTCATTCTTTATGCATTACTAATATATAAATATAAGCAATGTTCATGCAGTATTAAATGATTTTATATTCTAATTTACAACTGTTTTATGTTTGTAATATTTTAATTTTACTGGGAATTCTATAGTTTTTGAAATTATACTAAACGTTAAAAAAAAAAAAAAAAAAAATAGAGAGGAAAATAAGTATGGAATACTATTTCAATTTGAAATCACTATAATAAACTGATATATTTTGAATCATTGCAGATTCGACTATTACAAACTTTCACAATTAATTATCTGTAAAAAGTAACACATTAGCCATTGGAAGATCGAACTCACGACTTTCGCGTTATTAGCATGACGCAGGGGTCGTACTCTCCGCCCTTTTTTTAGGACACACTTAAGGATGAGAAATTCTCAAATATATTGCTACAAATAATTTTATACACTATTCTACATCTTGTGTAATCATGGCACAGTACTATAAATATACCAAACGTATTTTTGCATCAAATTAGTGGTTGCAATGAAGACAGAAATTTCTAATTTCTGAGAGTGTCTTGAAAAAAGGGCAGAGAGTACGACTCCTGCATGACACTCTAAACAACTAAGCTAATAGGCAACGAAAATACTTTTTACACTTAAGTTTATATCCCCAGAAATTTATATTTTTCTAAATTAATTTAAAAATAATAATCATCAAAAAGTAAGAAGTCAATTTTAGGTGCATCAGGAGAGGTCGAAAGAACCTCCAGGCAAAGTTCTGTAGTTCTTCCAACAGCCTTTTGCCTACAAAACGATCAACGTGCATACAAACATACACGCATCTCCTTGTATTATATGTAGAGATAAACAGACATTACATTGCCATAAATTAATTCAAAATAAAATGTATATAAAACCTCTTATTATTCATGGACATACATACACACACTTTTTTTATTATATGTAGAGATGCTGTCAAGTTTTGAATATAATTCAAACTTATAATCAATCCTTTTTTGAAAATGTTACACAGAATTAAAAACGTTTAATAGTTACAAAAAATATTTTTGCAAATTTTATATAATTATACGATGATATTTTAGAATAATATTTTTTTATTAAATTAATACAACCTCACAAGAATGTTGGCTTTCAAATCTTACGTACTGTTATTTTTTTTTTTTTCTATTATTTCTCAGCTGCACCCTCTTTTTTTTTTTTTTTTTCTAACGATTAAAATATATAATAGTCCGTCTTTCTAGGTTCACCCCCCATTTCGCCGACACTAAAATGTCCTTCCCCCTCTCATTGGAAAATTCCCCAAAAATTGGAAAATCATCATAATCGGTTTAACATTCGTTTCGCCTACAGCAAAGGTTCACTCTCATTTCGCCGACATTTAAATATTTCGTAAAGGTTTCGCCGGCACTAAAATTTTTCAAACGCATTTAAGAATGTTAAACATCTGGAAAAAGTGTGTAGCTTGAATGCAATACTCCTAAAAAACTTACTTGTTTACTGCTAAGATGCAGTAATGCAGTAGAAAAGAGATTGGGGAACAAATAGGCTACACCGAGGGTTAGAAATTAGAATATGAAATTCACGGCGTCAGTAGCACCTAATTACTTTTCTTAGTTTCCAAAATGGTCTATTCAGGAGTAATTTTTAAATTTTTTATTGCGATAAAACTTTTATCATTATTATTAAGCTTATTATTAGTATTATTATTTACTTAAATAGTAAGTACAAGCACAAAAGTTAATATAAATGCATTTATTAAAAAAAAAAAAAAAAAAAAAAAAAAAAAACTTATTTAAAACAGAATAAACATAAGATTTTTTTTTTTATATATCTGCTGGTCAAATTTTTTTAATTATCTGCTGGTGACCATTTTTAAATTCCGTCGAATCCCAAGTATTACATCTTCAACAAAATGAGAACTGCTAGAAAATATTAATTTAACCTTTTTGTTTTTTTAATTGTTTAAATTATTATATTTTATTTTCAGTTGAAAAAACCCTAGTTTGACTAATAACAATAGTATATATATATATATATATATATATATATATATATATATATATACAGTCGGTAACAAAAGTGTCCGAACACTAGCAAAAATTCCTATGTAAAAAAAGACACTTCATACGGTTTTGTTAAATAAATCCTTGTCGAATCCTCCTCTTAGTCAGTCTAGGAACATGATTCGATTAGGATTTATTTAACAGAACCGTATGAAGTTTACTTTTTTTACATAGGAATTTTTGCTAGTGTTTGGACACTTTTGTTACCGACTGTATATATATATATACACTCCTTCTCATATATATAAGGACACTTTATGTTTTGAAATAACTAATGCAAAAATAATTGTGAACAACTTTATACTAAGTGCACTTAAAATATCCAATATTCTAAAAACCAAAACTGTTATAATTTTTTTAATATGAAACAAAAATAATAAAAAATAGTGCAAAATATTTTTTTCTTCACGTTTTTAGATGTTCATAATTATAGGGACAATCAAGATTTTTTTCATTTTATTTAACTTACTAGCGGATAAATTACAGTTGACATGCGAATTTGTTAACTACTGGGCTAGATTAATACATATATAAGCCTTCAATTTTTCTTAGACGGACATTACTGATAATTCTTTGAAAAAAAAAAAGTTCATGTAGTGAAGTATGATAAATTTGTTTTTATCATATGTTTTTATAAATTATGTTTTTTAAGTAGAAAGATAATTTCAATCCGCCGAATTTCTAATGAAATTCGAAGATCTAAAATTGCCGAAGGAAATGTGATCAAGCGTTGAACTGCTGGTTCGACAGGAGAGAGATCTGATGTAAAATAAGAGTTGTTTTACTGAGATCGAAGACTCATAATTCCTCTTACTGTTCTAATCAAAATGACTGCTGCTGAATTTGCTTGTAAGTTTGAACGAAAGGTTGGGGTCCACATTTATGCATGTTTAAAATATTTTTTAATATGTTAAAATGAATAAAAAACCTGTGATAATCAATAAGCATTTAATGGGGGAAAGAACGTCTGTGTCAAAGTTGAATAAAGACAATATGAAATGGTAAAATGTTCCTTTTTCGGATGAAAAACATTTTATTCTTGATAAACCAAATAGTTTTAACAGTTACTGGCACGCTCTGAAGATAGCGAAAGACAGAGCAGATTTTTTAAAGACAGATACGAATCGGGCATTTTAAAGGTAGATCTATGGTGCTCTGGGGTGCTGTTTCTACTGAAGACAGAATGAATTTAGTAATTTTTTCTATTATTATGAACATCAAGAGAATATCCGCAAATTTTAAACGTAGAATTCTCAGATTTTTGTTATATTTTAGAGAAGGGTGGGGGTAATATATATATATATATATATATATATATATATATATATATATATTGAACAAGATTTACATTTTTGCTCTACTTCTGAAACAATAGGAATAAGTTTGAAGAAAGAAACTTCTGTATTATTGCCTTTCCCGTGGCCTAAAAATTGAAAAAAATCTTAACTTATCATATTAGAAAAGTGCATGCAGGTGGAAAGCAATTTTAAATAGTTTAAATGTATTCAGAATATCATCTATGCTATATGAAATGGTATTGAAACTGAATATAAAAGAAAAAAAAGTATATATATATACCAGAGAGAATGTCTGACTGTTTCTCCCTAAAAAGAGACCCCCCATAAAATATTAATTTAAAGAATAACTGAAAAAAAATTACTAAGATTCGAGCTGTCCTTATAATTGTGCACACCTGAAAAATCATCTTTTTGACCGTATTTAAAGTTTTTTAAGATAGAAAAACGGTAAAAATTTTTAAATAAAGTCTATTAATGAAATTCAAATTAATAAAAAATATATTTGTTTAAATAATAGTGTTCAGTGCTTAGTAAATATAGAAAAACGGGTGTCCTTATAATTATGAGAACCAGTGTATATATATATTCATAAAAATGCATATATAGGTCTATTAAATAATATTGTTTTATTTTTATATATTCATAAAATATTTTTTTTAGTTCACTTCCAGTTTACAGAAGCAAAAGTGTCAGGTATAGCAAAGTGCTACAATTAAAACTCGCACTTTGCGGGTAAAACGTGAATCTGCTGTTTTAGGATTCAAGTCGATTGAGTGATGGAGTTAGTTCCTATCCTAACTTAAAATTGCAAATTGAAATATGCAAATATTTTGGAAAGTAAGATAGATAAAAGGAGTTGGAAGGAGTGTTAGTTGAGAGTTGGTACGAGCGTTAGTTGGAAGGCGAGTGAGTTGAAGGATGGTAGTTAGAAAGTTAGTGTGAAGGAAAGTGTGAGAGTTGAGGGAGCTAGCTGTTAGCGGCTTAGAATAGAAGAGAGTAAGTCCTGTAGCATTGTAGTGTCAGGGAATCCTCCTACATGCGAAAGACTGCTTGGCCTTAGAGGCTAATTTAAATAAAAGTAGTTGGGATCCTTTGCGAGTAATTAAGTAAAGTAAAGTAAAGTAAAGTAAAGTAAAGTGAAGTAATAGGGTTATTTATTGATGTCAAAGTATTTAAGAGGACTGCCCATTTTAAGTAGTAAGTTACTAAATGCCAGTATAGTCCAGCGCCCTCGTTATTTAAGCTCAATTAAAGCTCATTTATGTCATATATTTGGACTCTGTCATTTCTTCATAAATTAAGTATTTCATTTACAGCTCCAAGTTAAAGTTAAATGAGTATGGAGAAGTTTAATTCTCTACATTGGCGCCCAACTTTGCTCGAATCCCCCCCCCCCCCCCCCCCGAGCAAGTCTTTTTTGATGGCACCACTAGCGTGCTGCAATTTTTTGAGCAGCTTGAATATTTTTTTAACGTTCATAATATCGATCGATCCAAACACTATGCCTGGTTAGCATATTCATTAGAAGGAGAACCACGACAGTGGCATAGACTAATCGCCTGCCATTCCCTTGGGCCAAATCCAACTTATGAGGATTTAAAAAGGCGGATCATCGACCTTTTTGCCACTCGGGATGATAGAAAAAGATTAGAGCATGACCGCTCCCTCCCCCCTCACGAACGTCAGTGGGAAGCAATAGTAAACCCAGTGGAAAAACCACATGAAGTTATTAAGTCACAGGCAGCAAGCTCTATTAGTTTAAACCAACCTAAAACTGGCAATGAAAACGTTAATCCTTGTGACAAAAGTCAAATAAAAGTTAATGAAAACGTGCAACCTACGCCTTTAACCAGCACTACAGACAAATCGACCTCTGTTTTTCAGCCTTTGGCTATGGATGAAAAATCCGATAAAACCTCTAGCGTAGAGACGGCGGTTGAAAAGGAAAATACGATTGAACCAAATTCTGTAAATGAATCCCTTGCTTTAAGTGAAATGAATGCTCCGCTAAATTCTACTGTTCAAACCTCGCATATCCCTCATTCGCATTTAAATGCTAAACCGGTTGAAGCCGAAATATTAAACGTAACTGAAGCTCGGGTAACAGAAATTGAAAGTAATACAATTAAAATAATTACGACCGCTGAAGCCGTTAAACGGACCGACAGTGACAAATCAATAAATGTTGCGGCTAACTTTCCTAGTGATTTAAATTCATCTCCTGATAATTTAAGTTCCAAAACAGTCAAGTCGACCGATTCTGTTATTTTCACAGCCACTGCGGTAAAAGAAAGTAAAAAGTTTAACCACTGTGTTTCTAAAGATCTCGTAACTAATTTTGAAGAAAATCTACTAGCTAATGTAAATGAAAGCAATACAGTTCAAAATGCAATGTTAACCAACTCTAGTTCGGCACATCCAGTGCATAAATACAACGAAAAAGTCGTAAATCGAACGAAAAAATCAGATAAAGGGGTCGCTAGTTTAAATGACACGCCGCCTACAGTAAAAGAAAGTGTGGTAATTTCCTCTAATGAACTAAGAACTCTTAAAGCGTGTAAGCCCTCCAGGACCTCCAAATGTGTGAGTAGGGAGCGAAGACAACCTCCTCCGAACAGTGAAACAGCTCTGGGCGTGAAAACCCCTCCTGAGAGTGACCAGGCATCAGGTTCGAACCCTGCTCAGGACAACAGTGATCCTGCAACGTCCGACCTGAATCTGCAAGCCACCAACGCTGCAACTCCACCGACCAGGCTGATCAGCATCTCTAATTTTGCTGATATCAAGGATGCCAGTACAATCTGTCAGGTCGTATCTTCCATTATTTTAGTTTTTTTCAAGTATTGGATTATCAGAGCAGTGATAAAGTCTACGACATGTAGTAAAAACTTCTGGACTTTCATTTGGACCTTTAACTATGAACTAAAAGCCTTGAATTTTCCAAAAAATCAAAAATCTAAATTTAAACTTGAAGCATGAACTTTCAGTTTCGGAAAATTCATGTATTCTTTACAAGTCATAAATTTTTTTCTGTTACATAATATATGCATGTATGTACGTTAATGTTCTTTAATTCCTAGCCAACACCAGCAGTTTTTGGTAAAAAAAAAAAAAAAAAAAAAAAAACCTTGTTGAACTTTTGTATAAACTTTTCCCCCCTCTTTAGTTTTTTGAATGATCTATATATATGTACTTAAATTCCTTCTGTTTTAGCCATCACCTGCAGCGATTCGTAAGATAAATTTTCTTACCTTTGTATATAAATTTTCTCTCTAAGTTTTTACATGATCAATATGTATATACTCTACTACTTTTCTATTTTCTAGCCAACAACGGAGTCTTGAAAACTTTTTGAATAACTTTGTATATATATCTATTCATTATATATATTTTTCTAAATGTCGTAAATTGTATAAAATAAACTTTTATAAGTGTATAACCATTTTTCTCTATAGTTTTGTAAATGTAATGTAAAATGTATGTACGTAAATCTTTTTTATTTCTCAGCGATCAACTGCAGTTTTGAAAATTTTGTATCCGTAAATATGTTTTCTAAATGTTGTATAAAGTGTATCAAATGAATTTTCTTGTTGTAAACTTTTGAATTTTTTACTAAAAGTTTTTATGTATGTATATCTATTAGTATGGGGTAAAAAGAGAATTTTTTTTTAAAAGCTATTTTGCATGTTAATTCGCGTTTAACAAATTAACCTTATTAATCCACTAACATTTTGTTTTTTCCGTACCCAAACACCTAGTTGAAATAGGGCTTATGTATAAAATTATGTCCTTTATCTATGTATAACCCAGGTAGCACAGTATGGTATTTTCAACGTTGAACAAACGGCAATGCATTCCGTTGAATTATAGTTTTTCCGTAACGTTAATAATCTGAAAATATGTCTCGTTGATTTCCTCATCTTTCAACGGTTGTTTTAATACATTTTACAACGTAAAAAAAACCGTTGTATAAGGGTTGTACGAATACGCAATACTGTCGTTTTTTTTATAACCTAAAAAAAAAAAGTTGTAAAATGGTTGTTCAGAATCGCAATACTGTCGTGCTTTTTATATCAGTGCTTTTAAACGGCTTTTCTTATGTCTTATAAACGTTGAAATCCAAGAAAAATAGCTATCTCCGTATATCCATTGAATTTTTGTTTCTAAAATATTGCTAACAATTTTAAAAAGAAAAAATTAATAAAAAAAATGGAACATTCTTTTTTACTTAATTTTTAGACTTTTTTTATTACTAATTTTATTACTTTTTTAATACTCAATATACGAAAATATTAGATTCGTAAAAATTTTCAACTTCCGTTTTTCGAGGAAAGCTAAATTTCATAGTACATACAACTGCACAAAATATAATATGTGAGACAACCAATATAAAAACGAATGCTGAATTAGTTAAGAGTGTGTATCAGCAGACAGGTGATGCTCTCATTACTCACTTTCAGAGATTTTTACATGACATCTCAACATCAGTTAATTAAAATTGCTGCAAATTCTGTATATAAAACCTTTATTCTGAGAAGCTCTATAAAACTTTATTGCATGTTAAATAACATTATATATAGATTATTTTTTCAGTAAATATGAAAAAAGTAAAATTTTACAAAAGTACAGTTTTAAAAAAGAGTATTAAATATTTAAAGTTAGATCGACCCCTGAAAATTTAAGACAAGAAATCAAACATAAAATTAAAGAAGGGAAAAAGAAACACTCACTTCATTACTTGAAAAATCTTGTTTAAATAAATACAGCATCCACAATTAGACGAGAACTCTGTAATTTTTAATATTATGCCTAGCAGGTAAACACACCCAAAACCAAAGAATATTATAACTTTGAGCTTTTAAGGGAATTTACCAGCTAGCAAGTTGTTTGGAAATTACGTAAAATGTCAGAAAACTTTCGTACCATTTTAACAGGAAAGCGATATTCATCTTCTTTCACATCACATTCACTTTCAAAATGGCACGCGTCGTATCGTAAGACGCTTTGCCGCAATATACTTGGCGATTTCGCATGTAGAACGGGAGGGAGAAAGCGTACATTAGAACATCTTCGTTAGCTACGGTTTCCGAAAGCCAAAGAACATTCTACTATACTTGTTAATATAATTTGCCGAAAGCGTCCCTTCTTATCATGTTAGAAGTTTTTTCGCAGCACACCATATCTTCTAAAACTCTAAGGAAAATTATATTATAACACGCACATCCCGCCAATTCACAATCGTGTATCGATATCAAGTTGAAGAGATTCAACGTCATTTGACAGAAATAATGACTTATAAAAAGCACCTATTAATTCGTTGAAAATACATATTTTTTTATTAGAATCAAAAAGGAAAACAAAAACTAATAAAATACCTATTTTAAAATGTCGAAAAAATAACAGAAAAAGTACAACCATAAAATAACGTTTGTTATACGTTTTCTTTATTACTGTGTAAATATTCGAAATTGTTCAGTGAGAATATTGCGAAATAAAAACTATTTTTCAACGGACATAAAATAACGTAACCAATTTTTCACTGTTCAGACTTATTTGCAACGCTATAAAAACGTTATGTGTTACCTGGGAAACGTGTAGTTCACGTCTATTTTTGATGTATACGTTTAAAAAAGTTTTAATTTTAGAAAATCGGAGGTCCAGTTGCTGATCCTGACTCTAAACCCGAAGTACTGGTAGTTAAATCTGAATCCAGGCTGATTGCTTCAAGATTGTTACTTTTGATGCTAAAGACGGTATTTTTGGAACTGTGCCAGCAGTCTGGATTGACATTTTAGAGATAAATCTACTGGAAAACTGCAACTCTTTTTTTTGATAAACACCTGAAATAAAGACTTTCTTTACAGAATCATTTTACACAAGTTATATTGAAAGCTGACTGATCGCACGTTCTGTTTAGGCGATCCCTTTTGTACATTTTTTTTAATTCATACAATTTTTTCCTTTCCATTTAAGGAAAGATGTGCCTGTATTTCCCCGCTGTAATTACGCTGGACTATATATATCTTTATTTAATTATGAGTACAAACGGTTTTCCCGTGTAAACCAACTTAGCCTGAGCTTTTACAAAACATTTTTAAAAAGCTAAGTGTCGGGTTTTTTCGCCGTGTACTCTTAAAATTTTTTTTTCCCTATTAGATTTTTAACACAATATACTTCTTGTTGGGCAGTTTAGTTTAAATTTAAGTTTCCCCCCTCTTTTTTATTTCTTTTTCTAAAATATTATATAGTTGAATTTTAAACAGTAAGTCACTGCAGCTAACTTTTCTTTGCATAGTATTGCAATAATTTAAAATTTGCACGGGTAAAAACCCGTTGGGGATTTTTTCCGCGAAATTTTTTTTTGGGGGAGGAACTGTCAGGTATAGCAAAGTGCTACAATTAAAACTCGCACTTTGCGGGTAAAACGTGAATCTGCTGTTTTAGGATTCAAGTCGATTGAGTGATGGAGTTAGTTCCTATCCTAACTTAAAATTGTAAATTGAAATATGCAAATATTTTGGAAAGTAAGATAGATAAAAGGAGTTGGAAGGAGTGTTAGTTGAGAGTTGGTACGAGCGTTAGTTGGAAGGCGAGTGAGTTGAAGGATGGTAGTTAGAAAGTTAGTGTGAAGGAAAGTATGAGAGTTGAGGGAGCTAGCTGTTAGCGGCTTAGGATAGAAGAGAGTAAGTCCTGTAGCATTGTAGTGTCAGGGAATCCTCCTACATGCGAAAGACTGCTTGGCATTAGAGGCTAATTTAAATAAAAGTAGTTGGGATCCTTTGCGAGTAATTAAGTAAAGTAAAGTAAAGTAAAGCAAAGTAAAGTGAAGTAATGGGGTTATTTATTGATGTCAAAGTATTTAAGAGGACTGCCCATTTTAAGTAGTAAGTTACTAAATGCCAGTATAGTCCAGTGCCCTCCTTATTTAAGCTCAATTAAAGCTCATTTATGTTATATATTTGGACTCTGTCATTTCTTCATAAATTAAGTATTTCATTTACAGCTCCAAGTTAAAGTTAAATGAGTATGGAGAAGTCACGTTCTCCACAAAAGTTATCAAAAAATACAAAAAAAGAATTTTCAACATATTCTAGTCTGCTATTCCATTCCTTTATTGTTTTGAAACATTAGCAAGTTTCCACTAATACCGAGACATTACAAAGATACAAATGATGATGAATAATGCATCTCTGCAACTTTAAGATTACCTGCATAATAGACAAGATAATTGTGTACCCATTTCTCTCTCTCTCTCTCTCGCATAACAGATGTACTCCAGTTTTCATCAGGTTGTGTAAATATAAGTAGAAGAGAAAATTTGTATAAGACGGAAGAAATAATTCGGGATCCATTGTTATCTTACCATAGTACTTTTCCTATAAATTAAAATATTTTAATGTAGTTAGTTAAAAAGCTCATTTTATGTTGAATAAATTTTGTATACTGTATACAATAATGTATAAATTTATAAGACAGAATGCATATTTGGTGATATAATGGTTAACGCTCTGACCTTCAGTTCCAAGTCAACGGGTTCGAATCCCGGTTCTGGAATGGATGTTCGTAGTATTTTGGAAGCAAAGAACAGTACTGGTTGTCAAACTTTTAAAATTTGGTACGCATTTAAGAGCATTAAAATAAGTTTAGGCTCAGCAGTTAGAAATTATATAAGGTAGTCAGACCTCACTCGCTCGACATTGTGCTGAGATTGTAAACATAAGTTGTTCATAGAGAGTTTGTTTAGTTGAGAGTAATGTGGTCCTTCGAGTTGTGTTTCGGAGGAAATGAGAAAAGCTTTTAGGGAAAGGTGATGAAAGTTTTGAAATTTTAGAGTTCACATTACAATTTTAATTTCGCGAAAAAAAAGTGTTTATTTAATAAATTAAAATATCAGCAGGACATCAAAAATAAAATTAAATCATTAAAACTTTAGGTTTTTCGTAATCAATTCAAAATTTGCATTGAAATATATATGTAGTCAATGATTAAAATTTTGTTGAAAATATTGCTTATATATACATTTTTTTCATTGCATCAATGACTATATTAAGATTTCTTTAAAGAAAGCTTTGGAAAATATTTAAAAAAATGTGTATCAAATTAATATCTTTTCCCCTTTTGAGGCAACCATAAACAAAACTACATGTTTAATAAAAATGCAAAACATCAGAATAAATTAAATCTATGTCTCTAAAATGTAGCATATAAAAAATGGTTTAACAGGAAAACTTAAAATTATAGTTTAGCTTAAAAGTAATCAAAGATAAATAATTAAGGTAAACGGTGTCATAAACATATTTACTATACTGAAATTATGAAATCTTTTTTATTACATAAAAATTCTTAGAATACAAACTAATCTTAAATTAATAATTCCTATAGAAATATTGCATATATACATATACAGGATGTTGACAGTAGAAATTTTTTCTCTGATTCTTCCAGCAGTATTTTTCTTTCGGTATTTTTAATAAGTTTACATGATAAATTAAAGAAAAAATTATTATATAAATATAACAGTGAAAGAATCAGGGAAAATATTTTGACTATCGACATACTGATATAGTATATCATGTAACAAAATTATGTTTTCTTTCTTTTGCAAACGATTTTCCTCTGTTGTGCACTTTAAATTTTCTCTCTCTCTTTCTCTCTCTCCTATTTTTACATTAAAAAAAAAAAAAAAAAAAAACTTTCATATTTAACTTTAGAAACACATTCAAACAATGCAAATTTCTCCAACTTAACAGGAAAAATGTAAACTGAAATGATTTTAAATTTATATTTCAATGATATACAGCATTATGTAAATTTTCATTTCCCTCTTTATTATCTAACCATTATGTATTTTATTTAATGACATATTTTTTCTCAATAATTAAAAAAAAAAAAAAAGGAATTTTAATTGGTTGCGATAGCAATCAGACTCATTTATTTCTGCTTTTTTATATGCAGAAAGTTAATAACAGTTTTTTGTTTGTTTGTTTGTTTGTTTGTTTAATATTCGTGCTTTGTTTAAATTTTCATTAATAAAGGCGTCAAAAAATTAACATATTTTTTTTCCCTCTCAAGAATGATAAATTTATTTGTTAAAAATGCATAAAGATTGTTTATCGTGTTTTTCCACGCTTGAATGTTTAAATTAACGTAAGTGCTTATCTTTATTAGAATAGAACATTTTCTTTTATCTAGTTATTAACTTTTTATTAAAAGAAATTGTGCTGTTTTATTAAAGATTTAATACTGACTCAAAAGTATTATAGATGATCTGTTTTTATTTTTCTCAACGAATGAGTTATTATAGAATTTTAAATCAAATATAATGTCTTTTTTTTTAAGATAAAAACTGAAAAGAGTATTATTTTTTAGTGATTTAAAGTAGTTCTTTAAAATAAGTAAATAAATAAAAAGAATATTTTCAGATTTATTATCTATTTAACTATTAGCTTATTTGTTATCGGTCCACCCATCCATCTATCCATCCGTAAACATTAATCTGTTTCATTTACGAGAAATACTATAGTGCGAATATAAAAAACAATTTTTTTTTTAATTATTAAAAACAGATACAGATTTACAACACTGCATCATTTATACATATGTACCTGGCCATTTTTTCTTTCTTTTTTCTCCAAGTAATTTTGAAACGAAAATGAATATGTGTTGCTCTTACTTTTAAAATTACATAGTAATAAAAATTAAATATATATAAATATATTTATGTAAGTGTTATAACTTAAAGATTTGAAGAATATCGTTACATTCATTGCTAATGTAATCTTTATATTACAATTATGGTACTTCTATCAAATTTAAAGAACTATTTGTTACATAAGTCTGTAATGATGCAATCTTAAGGTCAATGTATTTTGGCTTAGCATTGAAGCTAACTCCCTGCACAAAAACTAAAGAGATTATAGAGATGGCGTCAACCTTGAAACCGGTATGCAATGTAAAGCACTCAACATTAAATCCCCAAAATGTAGACTAAATGTTAGAAGAGCATGATGATTTTCTGAAGATTGGGCTACTCTCATTTCTTTTACTAGAGCACGTGCCAATGTTTGGGCTATGTTTGAACCGGTTTTTAGGGTTGCACTACAGGCATCAAGTGGAAGACATACATTTCATCTCTATGATCTTCTAACCACTTTGACAAAAAGCATTATTTCCAACAAGCTTACTTGAACGCAAATAGAGCATGCAGCAAAAAGATCTCCAACTGAAAACAACAGATGGCACTACATGCACCCGGCATCAGGTTCGAGTTAAGTCACTATTGGGCCGTGGTTGAGTCGTGTTATTTCAAAAAATGTGAATATGACGAATCATTTTTGAGAAGAGATGCGTCTCAAAAATAAACGTATGTTCTATTATTTTTCATCAAAAAATGTATTTAAAAAAATAAGAGCAGCAGTTTTAAAAATCTAAGTCATTTTGATTCAAAGCTATTCTTCGGGCCGCGGTAGCCCAATCATTTGGCGCCCAGATCTTAATTTAAAGGTTGCGAGTTCGATACTCGAGCTGGCTAAGACTGTCGTGTACACTAATGGCGGCTTGTGCGCGTAAAATCCGTCATGGCCGCAATGTCCTCCATGTTCCCATAAAAAATTTTACATCTGGGATCACCGAAGCGGAGTTTCCATGGAGGGTCCAAATTGTGATGGCATTTCTTCGAACCATGCTTAGATGGTGAGTAGGTGACCCACCCACTGCGTAGTACTAGTGCTACGGAAAGACCCAATCTATCGAAGTTATTCTTACTAAATGTTGTGCTTCAACTTAGCTGGTTCTATCTCAATAATAAGAAAATTTATTTAAGAATAAGATTACTGAATTATTGGTTGTATAATTTTATTTTTAATAAGGGCATAACTATCATGTCCAGCCTTCTATATTGTTTTCCTATACGGGTATAATAAGATTAGAAAAAAATTATTATGAAATATAAATACTAAATAAAATCTTTTTGTAAAAAAATAGAACCGACTCCAAAAAGGAACTACTATTCAAACAACTAAATATGAATGAAAGGCAAAAAATGGAACTGTAAATTGCGCCTAAAAGTATAAAATAATTTCCTTCGCCAAACAACCTATAACACTACAAGTAATCATAACTTTTGAAGTCGGCGCAAAATTAAATAAAATTTAATTAGTTATTAAAGGTTTGTCTTTAGATCGGTAGCAACAAATGCTGTTGTCTCTAATGATCCATTTTCATGTTTCCTTTATTATTTTATCACTGTATACAATTGGTCCATAAGTAGCATCTACATAGAACAGTGAACATTCTTCACAATGCGGTATTTATGTTTCTACGAAGTTAGAGTTTCCTTTGCAAATTTGACATAACTTTGATAATTATCATCCTTGATGGCTTTTGGATTTGGCAATCAAAACGTAAGGCAAAAATATACACGCAAGATGTATATTTTCATAATAAATATTGTACGATGTGTTGTTTCATATTCTTAATTACTCTCTTTATATACCTTATCTAAATAATCATGATATCCCAAAGAAATTAAATATGTTTGCCAGATAATTTTGCGATTTTTCTTTCACCAAGGACATCATATACCAGCATCTTCACCAACTTTTGCTGCTTACGAAATCTCATTTGTTTTCTTGGATCAAAGTAGTTTTCGGCTGCGTTTTCCAGGCGACAATGTGAGATGTGTATTTTGAATAGGATATGATTTTTGTATTGAATAAAGGTATCAATTTTTATTTAATTTTGCGCCGACTTCAAAAGTTATGATTACTTGTAGTGTTATAGGTTGTTTGGCGAAGGAAATTATTTTATACTTTTAGGCGCAATTTACAGTTTCATTTCATACCTTTTTTTTTTTTTTTTTTTTTTTTAGTTGTTTGAATAGTAGTTGCTTTTTGGAGTCGGTTCTATTTTTTTACAAAAAGATTTTATTTTTCTCTTTTCAGTGAAAACTTATTTATATAGCAGAGCATCAAAAAACGTTCGACGGAAGTTTCAGAAATCACAACTTCCAAGAAAAATGACATTACTCAAAAAATGGTTTATATCACTGAAAAATACATGAAATGCACCCAATATGAACAAAAAAGTTACATCTCCATCCAGAAAGTTATCCACTCGAAAGACAGTTGTACCAGTTTTATTCTAGTTAAGTTATTTTTAAGTTGATTTTTCTCAAATGCTGCATTTTTAAGTTGTGTCACTTTTCTTGCCTTTATCGGATATGAGCAAAAAACTATCTATTGAATAAACATACGTTAAATTAAAAAGTCTTTAGAAATGTAAAGAACAGATACGCTGTATTCGTAACCGAAAATTCTGTTAGGCATATATATTGAACTTTACAGTGAATACGTATACGTGTCACCCGCTGAGTTGTAAATTGTGCAGCGTAAAGTTCAAACAAAGCGCAAAATATGCATTGCAGCTGACGAACAGAAGTTTCAACATCGATACTTACATACTGCTTTTACCAGTGTAGCTGCATGCGTTCAGCAGTTAGAGTGAGAACAGACTTTTGTGAGTATCCTGCAATTTGTTTATTTCTTAATGAAATCATAATGAAACTTATTTCAGGCCAAGATCATTACGACAACAAAAAAAGTATTAAAATTAAATCATCTCTTACGAAGTTATAAGCTAACAAATTTCAACAACAACAACAATGAGAAACATGGTTTGTATTGAGAACCTCTTCCTTTATGAAGTCGGTTTAAAACGTCTATGCGTTAATTGATGTGACCGCTTACAATAACCATACTTTGAATTTTAAATAGCATAAATGTCACCCACTACGCTACAACATATGCAATGTCGTTCAAGTGTGCACAAAATAGGAAATTGTGAACAAACAAATGCACGTTTTAAGCGTTCAGTTTTTAGCATTAATGCCTAAACTACCTTTGCGTACTACATCGATGATGCTCTGCAATTTTATAATTCACTTTCTTCCCCTATCTTGAAACGCTTCCGAGATAGGATCGCTAACTCCATTCTTTTCCACCAGGTGGCGCTTTAGGCGGTTGAATCGCGTAGCACATATTCACTTTACTGTACCTACATACCACTTTTATGACTAGAACACCCTCCTTTCTGAAGTTGGTTGAAAAAGACTTTGCGCTAATCGATGTGACCGCTTACAGTAACAGTACTTTGAACCACAGAGTATACGTGTCATCCGCTACGCTGCAAAGTGTGCAACGTAGTTCAAGTGTGCACAGTGTAGGAAATTGCGAACAAACAACTGCACGTTTTAAGCGTTCTATTTTTTGCAATAATGTCTAAAAAATGTTTTTTCGTAGTGAATCGATTATACTCTACAACTTCGTAATTAACTTTTCTCCCATTTTGAACCGTTTTTGAGATAGGAGCGCTAATTTCACTGTTTTTCACCAGATGGCGCTTTATTTTCGTTAGATTGTAAAGATGTTATAATGGGACCTACTTCAGACCAAGATCTCTACAACAAAACAAAAAGTATCAGGTAACCGTATTTTGAACTATATAGCGTATGTCTTACCAGTTACGCTACAACGTGAGCAATGTAGTTAAAGTGTGTATAGTGTAAGAAATTGCGAACGAAAAAATGCACGTTTTTAGCCTTGTATTTTTAGCATCAATGTCAAAACTATCTTTTCGTACTAAATCGATGATGCTCTGCAATTTTATAATTCACTTTTTCCCCCTGTCTTGAACCGTTTCCGAAATTGGAACGTGAGCATGAATGTCTAAACTATCTTTTTGTACTAAATCGGTGACAATCTGCAGCTTTGTAATTAACTTTTTCTTTAGAACTGTTTTCGAGATAGGAACACTAACTTCGTTTTTTTTTACCAGGTGGCGCTGCTAGCGTTTTAACCTTGTACTGTATGGCCACTTTGCTATACTTGCATACCATTTTTATCACTATAGTTGCAGCCGTTTAGAAGTTAAAAGAGTTGGGACTGATTTTTTTGGGCACCCTGTATTTTCTTTAGATCGTAAAGATATTACAATGGGACCTGTTGTAGACCAAGACCTTTTCAACAAAACAAAAAGTATCAAAATCGGAGCATCCGTTCAGAAGTTATGAGCTAACAAACATAAAAAAAAACATACGGTTTGAATTGAGAACCTTCCTTCTTTTTTGAAGTCGGTTAACTATAAATACTATCAAATATAAATTCACTAAATCTAGAAAATTATCATTTTAAAGGCATAAAAATAAAAGCAGTTAATGCTTTAAAAAGTGCTACCAGCTAGATTAAACTCTTGGATTGTATACAGGTTTAGAGATATATTAGTACTTAAAAAGGCTTTACGAGCATCTAAAATATGCAGTTATTGCAACTTCATGAAACAATAAGATATTAGTAAGGGAACAAGTCATAAGTATGCAATACAAATTTTATTACACTATTATTTTAATATTCATTCTTAAAAAATAATAATAAATTAATTTAAAAAAAAAAAAAAAAACTTTTGATAGACTTACGTTATAAGTAGTGAATTTAATGTTTATTTGGGAAGAAAAATTCGCGTAATAAATACTAGGCAAAGGAAACATTTAAATTAAAATTCAATTTTATTGCATAAATATTATTTAAAAGTTAAATAAAATAATAATAACATACTTTATAAAGTAAGATACATAAATGTTACATTATAACATTAATATTAAAGAGTTTCATTTCCGTCATTAAATATTAGCAAATCGATACGAATATCTTACTATTATAAAAGTCACATAAACACATAAACTTGTAAAAATCACATTCTTTTTGGTGTAATATGATAAATTAAGCCTAATCTGAATTGCACAATAATACAAGACAAAATAATGCATAATGTATAAAATGTATTATTTGACAAACAAAAGAACAGTGTTAAAGGAATTACTTATAAAATAAGTTTAAAACACTAAATACATAATACTGAAGCATATATCTTTCAATAAAAATCCATTTTTCAATAATTTGAATTCCTTCCAAATAAATTTGATATTCTGAGAAGCGAGCAGATGATTCCTCACTCTTTAACTTAATGAGTGCTAGACATGCGCTCCGTTATGCAATATATTTCTCACATCCCCCTATAGGATCGCTGCAGTTGAACATCACCCTCATGCAAATGTGCAAGCTATCGTCCAATTGGATTGCCACTGCTTCTCCGTGAATTCTTTAACCACGTTTCTTACGACTATGACACCCTCTGCAAGTGAAGACTCAACGAATCAAATATTAAATTAGGGGTGAGAAACCTTGTGTTTGATGAAAATAGCGATAAGGGTACGCTGAATGATTAGACATTTACCAAATTCCAAACTCTCGGTCAATTTGGCCCATCCATGCCTTTGAAATCGTCCTCAATTCTTGGCGCGAGAAACGTGGTTACATTATAATCAGCTTTATTTCGTGTACTTCTACTCTATTAAAGGATATAAATGTAATGATTCATTGAACTTGTTCAATGTGCGCGTTATCGTAGCAAACTTTAAAACTGCGTGCTTAAAATTCTGTACCCTGTTTTATACCGGTCAGGAAATTTATTTATAACTATTTCTTTAACGCAAATTACCGTTCTTGCTTTTAATTTATTTATATCTGTTTAGTTAAAAATTAAATAATTCAACCTGTTTTACATTTGTAGGTATATATCAGACTGTCAATTTATTTTAAAGTCAATTTATTTTAAAGTCAATTTTTTTTTAAAGCTCAATGAATGATTCAGGAAAGTAAATAAATAAATAAAAAATGCGTTTAACCAAATGAAAACATAAAAATCAATTTTACTTTCTTTCAAATAATCTGTATTTGTTTAATAAGAACCAGTTTTTATCAGAGAAATATGAAATTAGTTTTGACGTCGAAAGCGGTATTTCAGAAATGCAATATTTTGCATACTTCTAATAGCTTAATTAAAAATATTCACATGGTATAAAAAATAATTTAAAAGCTTTTATTTAAAGACAGTAAAATGATAGTTTACATACACTTCTTTTTATTTCAAAATTTGAGGAAAATACATTCAGTAATGCAAAACACTGAAAAAAAAAAAAAAAAAAAAAAAAAAAAAAAACATCCAACTGTTTTTATTTTAAAAAATTTCATTTTTTTTTTTTTTTTTTTTTTTTTTTTAATAAGTAGACAAGAAATTCCGAATTTAAAAATCTTTGTATTTTCATTTTATTTTAATATATAATATTATGACTTTAAAAGGAAAGCGGAATCGGAATGAGAACTTAATATTTATAATATTTTATGGTTTTTAGTTGCACTAATTTGAATTTTTTAAAGCTTTTAATATTTTTTAAACAGTGAAACGTAGCTTTTTTAAAGATACATACAGAGAATAATTTGAAACGTATAATTTTTTCTCTTAATGTATTTTGGTTAATTTTAATTATCTATAAGTTAAGAAAATAAACTTAAATATTTTATAGCTGTTTTGTTTAATCACACATTTTAAGAATGAATACTTCTTTTCCAAATTATTAACATTTTGTTTTGCTTTTTTACTTTCTTTTCCCCATAAGGTAATTGTTTTTTGGTCAAATTTTCGAAATTGAGTTTTTGTTACATTTACACGTTTTGAAGTTTCCTGAATCTGAAATTCCTCTTTTTAGCGGTTGGTCTGTGAGTGTGTCTGTGTGTCTGTCTGTGTGTCTGTCTGTTGTCAGCATATCTCTAAAAAAATTATAGCAGAAAGTTCAAACATGATATTTTAAATGTGTATGATATTGGGATGCTACACTAAGATTTTCGTTGAGATCAAGGAAATGGTTCGTGTACAGGGACACCCAAAAGAATTCAAATACATTGCGTCTATGGGGAAAATTGCAGGTAAGTAGAGTTTAAAATCTATAGACTGCATTAAACCAAATGAAACGAATATATATTTTTTATATGCATAAAAACATGTTTTGTGTAGAATACGGTACAGAAATCCTTCACGGTTCGTTTACAGGGCTACACAAAAGAACTAGGTTATAATGAGACAATACTTGAAAATTGATGGAAATGTATTTCATGTTGTGCCGTGTGTTATTAATATATGATTATATTTATGTGCACCATTTGATGTGTACATACCTTTTAGAATATATACAGGGCTGCCAATATTTAGGTCATAACATTCTTTTTTATTTGTTAATGAAAGTGCTTATCTATAATATACTAAATCGTATAATATTTTACCATGTCCAGGAAAGTTGCTCAGGAATTGAAATTAATTCATGAAAGGCATATGGTAAATAATGTATTTTTTAAAGCTAAATATTCATCGATTGTTTTCTTGTATATTTACACGTTTTGAGGCTTGCTGAATACCGAGGTCAAGTTTTATAGTTAAATCCTTGCATTTATCTGTTAGAGTAAATTAAAATCAAATAATTTCAGGCGATACAAATGATGTATTTTGAAGTAAATACCTTTGTTACTAGAAAAGTTTGTTCATGATTGATAATTTTTGATAAGTTTCAATGAATGATGCGTGTGAAAGTTGTCTGAATAATTTTAAATGAACTTTTGAACTTAATAACACATTACAATTCTCCATAAATGTAGGTACAATAATGAAATGGGGGGTTGAGGGATGATGTAACCCCTCACATAGAATTATTTGTCAAATAAAGGTGTTCCGAATCCTAAGTTGAATAGTTTTAGCATAGATTTACATAACAGTACTCGTTATCTTAACCCTCAATCTCCAATCCTTAGTTATAGTATTAAATTTCAGGGAAAGAGAAAATCGTATGAATGACACACCAGATTGTTTTATTAGAAGTCGAAAAAATGAATAAACTGCATAACTTGAACATTAGACTACTTTTTCACACTTTAATTAATAAAAACGTATACAAATGGCAATAATATGCAAAAAACCGGGAAAAAAAATTTATAAATAAAATTCTGCTCTTAGTTTATTTAGAGATTAATGAAATATTTGACATTCAATTCATTTTTATTTTGTATTCGGAACTTTAATTTTCTGTGAAGGAAACATTTTAGATGTATGAAAGATATATTTTATCCAAATTTAGGTTTAAACAAACAAACAAAAAAATGAATGAGCAAACAAAAATGCGTCAAAAGAAAAGACGTCGTCCAATCGTATTGTGCAATTTATATGTGTAATATAATATTCTGGTGTGTCACACGACTTTTTCTTACCCTGAAATTTAATATTATAAATACAGGTTGTAGATTAAGGGGTTAAGATAAAGAGTTCTGTTATGAAACCTATGTTAAAACAATTCAAATTAGGCTTCGGAAGAGTTTTATAAGATAATTAGTTCTGTGTGAGGGGGGGGGGGGCTACTGACCCCCTCAACCCCCTGTTTCATTACTGCACCTACACTTATATAGAATTTAAATCTGTTATTAAAATTAATTGTTCACTTAAAATTATTCAGATAATTTTCACACGCAACATTACTTGAAATTTATAAATCTTGATCAAACTTTTTGAGTAACAAACTTACATTAATTTCAAAATTCAACATTTGGATATCCTAAATATATTCGATTTAAGTTACTCTAAGAGACACAGGTAAAGATCAAACTTTAAAAAACTTGACTTCTGTAATCAGGAAGCCTCAAAATATGTAAATATGCAAAGAAAGTAAGAAAAAAAAAAACGATGAATATATAGCTTAAAAACATACATTATATACCACGTGTCTAAGAGGAATTTATTTCATTTCCTGAGCAGATTTCCTGGACATAGTAAAACATCATATCAAAGCACTTCCACTAACAATAAACAAGAACGTTATCGCTTAAATATTTGCAGTCCTGTATATCTTTTGAAGATTATGTACAGACCACACGGTGCACCTAAATATAATCCTATACTAATAACACACGGCACAACCTAATATACATATTCAAAAATTTTCATCTATTGTCGCACTTTAATCAACTCCTTTTGTGTAGCCCTGTAAACAAACAGTGAATGATTACCCTATCATATTCTACACGATACATTTTTTTTATGCCTATAAAGAATATATATGCATTCATTTGATTCAGTGCAGTCTGTAGATGTTAAACTCTACTTACCTGCAATTTCTCCCATAGACGTATTGTATTTGAATACTTTTGTGTGTCCCTGTACACGAACCATTCGCTTCATCTAACGAAAAGCTTAGTAGCATCCCTATAACATACACATTTAGAATAACAATTTTTTTTTTTTTTTAAGTACTATTTGTTCTTGAGATATGCTGATATCAGACACACAGATAGACTCACACACACAGACAAACCGCTAAAAACATAATTTTTGAATTCAAGGGTCCTCTAAACGTGTAAATATAACAAAGACTCAATCTCGAAAATTTGACCCAAAAACAATAGTTTCTCTACTTTATGGGTAAGAGAAAGTAAAAAACAATATTTGTAGAGTTGACAACACTTTTAAATTATTTCGAAGCATTGTGACTACCTGTCTTTTTAACCGACTTAAAAAAAGAAGTAAGGTTCTCAATTCAAACCGTATGTTTTTTTTATGTTTGTTAGCTCATAACTTCTGAACGGATGCTCCGATTTTGATACTTTTTGTTTTTTTGAAAAGGGCTTGGTCTTTAATAGGTCCCATTGTAATATCTTTACGATCTAAAGAAAATACAGGGTGCCCAAAAAATCAGTCCCAACTCCTTTAACTACTAAACGGCTGCAGCTATAATGATAAAAATGATATGTAAGTATAGCAAAGTGGCCATAGAGTACAAGGTTAAACCGCTTGTAGCGCCACCTGGTGGAAAATAGCGGAGTTAGTGTTCCTATCTTGAAAACGATTCTAGAGAAAAAATTGAATTACAAAGTTGAAGAGTATCATCGATTTAGTACAAAAAGATTGTTTAGACATTCATGCTAGCGTTCCTATCTTGGAAACAGTTCAAGACAGGGGGAAAAAGTGAATTATAAAATTGCAGAGCATCATCGATTTAGTACGCGAAAAGATGGTTTAGACATTGATGCTAAAAATACAATGGTAAAAAAGTGCATTTCTTTGTTCGCAATTTCTTACACTATGCACACTTGAGCTACATTGCACACGTTGTAGCGTAGCTGGTGAGACATACGCTACATAGTTCAAAATACGGTTACTTGATAATTTTTGTTTTGTTGTAAAGATCTTGGTCTGAAGTAGGTCCCATTGTAATATCTTTACAATCTAAAGAAAATAAAACGCCATCTGGTGAAAAGCAGCAGAATTAGCGCTTCTATCTCAAAAACGGTTCAAGACGGAAGAAAAGTTAATTACGAAGTTGTAGAGCATCATCGATTTACTACAAAAAGACAGTATTTAGACATTATTGCTAAAAATAGAAAGCTTAAAACGTGCAGTTTTTTGTCCGCAATTTCCTGCACTGTGCACACTTGAATTACGTTGCACACTTTGCAGCGTAGCGGATGACACGTATACTCTGTGGTTCAAAGTACTGTTACTGTAAGCGGTCACATCGATTAGCGCAAAGTCGTTTTCAACCAACTTAAGAAAGGAGCGTGTTCTTAATTCGAGCTATGCGTGTTTGTTGGTGTTTGTAAGCTTATAACTTCGTAAGAGAGGCTCTAATTAACCGACTTCAAAAAGGAGGAGGTTCTCAATTCAAAGCGTATAAATTTTTGTTTTTGTTTGTTAGCTCATAACTTCTGAACGGATGATCCGATTTTGATACTTTTTGTTTTATTGTAAAGGTCTTGGTCTGAAATACGTCACATTCTAATATCTTTACGATCAAAAGGAAATACAGGGTGCCCAAAAAAGTCAGTCCCGTCAATTTTAACTGCTGACAGCTGCTGCCTAGTCATAAAAGTGGTATGTAGGTATAGTAAAGTGGAGATGTGCTACGCGATTCAACCACCTACAGCGCCAGCTGGTGGAAAACAGTGGAGTTAGCATTCCTATCTCGGAAACAGTTCAAAACAGGGGAAAAAAAGTGAATTATAAAATTACAGAGCATCATCGATTTAGTATGAAAAGATAGTTTAGAAATTAATGCTAAAAACAGTACGCATAAAACGTGCATTTGTTTGTTCACAATTTCCGATTTCGTGCACACTTGAATGACATAGCATATGTTGTAGCGTAGCGGGTGACATTTATGGTATGTAAAATTCAATGTATGGTTATTGTAAGCCGTCACATCGATTAACGCATAGACGTTTTAAACCGACTTCATAAAGGAAGTGGTTCTCAATACAAACCATGTTTCTCATTGTTGTTGTTGTTGAAATTTCTTAGCTTTTAACTTCGTGAGAGATGATTTAATTTTAATATTTTTTTTTGTTGTAATGATCTTGGCCTGAAATAGGTTTCATTATGATTTCATTAAGATATAAACAAATTACAGGATACTCACAAAAGTCTGTTCTCACTCTAACTGCTGAACGCATGCAGCTACACTGGTAAAAGCAGTACGTAAGTATCGATGTTGAAACTTCTGTCCGTCAGCTGCAATGCATATTTTGCTCTTTGTTTGAACTTTACGCTGCGCAATTTCCAGCGCAGCGGGTGACACGTATTCACTGTAAAATTCAATATATATGCCTAACAGAATTTTTGGTTACGAATACAGCGTATCCGTTCTTTACATTTCTAAGGACTTTTCAACTTAATGTATGTTCATTCAATAGATAGTTTTTTGCTTATATCTGAAAAAGGCAAGAAAAGTGACACAACTTAAAAATGCAGCATTTGAGAAAAATCAACTTAAATATAACTTGACTAGAATAAAACTGGCACAACTGTCTCTCGAGTGGATAACTTTCTATATGGAGATGTAACTTTTTTGTTCACATTTGGCGCATTTCATGTATTTTTCAGTGACATAAACCATTTTTTGAGCTATGTCACTTTTCTTGGAAGTTGTGATTTGGGAAGCTGCCGTCGAACGCCTTTTGATGTTCTGCTATATGAATAAGTTTTCACTGAAAAGAGAAAAATAAAATATTTTTGTAAAAAAAATAGAACCGACTCCAAAAAGCAACTACTATTCAAACAACTAAAAAAAAAAAAAAAAAAAAAAAAGGTATGAAATGAAACTGTAAATTGCGCCTAAAAGTATAAAATAATTTCCTTCGCCAAACAACCTATAACACTACAATTAATCATAACTTTTGAAGTCGACGCAAAATTAAATAAAAATTTATAAATTTATTCGATACAAAAATCAAATCCTATTCAATATACACATCACACATGGTCACCTGCAAAACGCAGCCGAAAACTACTTTGATTCAAGAAAATAAATAAGATTTCGTAAGCAGCAAAAGTTGGCGAAGATGCTGGTATCTAACGTCCTTGGTGAAAGAAAAATCGCAAAATTATCTGGCAAACATATTTAATTTCTTTGGGATATCATGATTGTTTTGATAAGGTATACTAAGAGAGTAATCAAGATTATGAAACAATACATCGTACAATATATATTATGAAAATATACATCTTGCGTGTTTATTTTTGCATTACGTTTTGATCGACAAATCCAAAAGCCACCAAGAAATTACTCACGTAACTTAGGTCTCCGTTTAAATTTTGATATCCTTAGATTGTTATACGTTTAATCTCACTCATTTATTTATTTTCTTGTACAATTCTACTCACACCAGTAGCTATATTTACTTTCTACTTTATAAAGGTTTTCTTTTCATTTTAAACGATTTTGTGCGTTGCCGCTTTGGCTGCAGCACTCGTGCTGACTTTATTCGCCTGATGAAGGGTCGTGTGTTTTTTCGACCCGAAACAATTGTTACGAGTTTATTGCATTTTATGGTGTTTGTTCAAAGTTTGTAAGTAATAAAACATAGATGTTGCAATAAGTAGAAAATAAATCTGAAAATAAATTATAGTCTGCAACAAAAAATTTCTATCAGCCAACTTCGAACCGCTGGAACCATTTTACAGTGTCTGGGTGTGACATTGTATGTAGCCCATACACTGGCAGTACTTCAAAGTGCATCTCCATATACATGCAAAGTTTTGCCTACAAATTTCGTAAAATTCCGCATACTTCAACGCTGGAGTAAGTTTCTAGCTGATGCGTCATTTTTTTTCTCGTGCAACACTGCAAAATCTGCAACTGTTGAATAAAATTGCTACCGTTTAGAAGACAAGAAACTGTATTATCGTCTGCTCAAACTTCGCTCTTGTTTCCACATTGTTGCTGTCTGTAGGGAAATAAATGTAATTTATATTTTGAATGCCATATGTAAATGAAAGAGAATCCATTTTGGAGGAGCAAGTCGAAAATGTTTTAGCTCAGCAGACAAATTTTAAAGTAAATAGCCCCAAATTTCAAACATCCCTTAAACTCTATCACAAAATTCTATCAAAAAATCATTTGAAACTACAAAAAAAAAAAAAAAAAAAAAAAAAATGTCATTAATTTTAACTTAAAAAAAAAAAAAAAAAAATGTATATTAAAGAGATGCCCCCCCCCCTTTTTTTATGAAGCAATAGATTAATTACAAGAATAATTTTTCTTTATGCTAAACCTTAGCTTACTTACGAGTGTTTTTACAATAATCAATCATAAAATATCCAGCTATGTATATTATAGATTTTTTTTTTCGAAAATGTGATTTTAATATATATATATATATATATAAGTAAAAATATACATAACAAATAATTTTTAGTATAATAAAAAGAAACTAGCATATGATATAAAATTAGTAAATGCTAAGTCTAAAAAAAAATTGTTTTTTGAATAGAATAAATGTAGATGAAAGCAAGCTGCTTATTTATTTTCGGGTTTTTAAATAAACCTTTGATTTTTCAGGCATTATGTAGTTGTCATATTTTATTCATAATATTCAGTTTCTAGAGAATTAAAAAAAAAAAAAAAACTTCTTTATTGAATGATTTTTTTTAAGGTTATAAAGTTCTTTGATGTTATTTAATTAAGTTTTGCTTAAAATCATCAAAATAAATTCTCAAGTGTTTTCCGCTAGAGAAGTAATAGTTGATTTCTTTAGTGCCCACTGAGGATATGATTATTCTTATTTCTATAATCAATATTTATTTTAATTTTTGTAAAACTTCGCAGCATTTTATAGGGAAATTACTTTTATTAGATTAATATTCTTATTCATTAAGAATATTTATAAATGTCTTTTCCATCTATAAGACATAATTTCATTAAATGTGAAATTTTTAATATGCTAATATAGTATTATGTTGGATTAATAAAAGAAAATTATGTGCAATTATTTTACTAGAAAATAGTCCCTTTCAATGACATATTTATTTATTTATTTATTTTTAACGTAAAAACATTAAAAAAAACGATTTATTTTTTCTTAAGACTAAACTATCCATAGTTTCTGATTGTTATTACTAACCATATTTATCAAATAAATAATTGAATATATGAATAAAAATACACTTTTATGGCTACACAGACCCTTTTTCAAAAGTTTTTTTGGAGACAGTTACATTAAAAATAATTAATGAGTTTAAATAGACAGTCTTGCTTTTGCCTCCAAGGCAGTAGCACGTGTTTTTTGCACCTGATGAAGGAAGGCTACGTCCTTTCAAACCGGTATTGCTGGCTTAAAATTTATGGTGTGTGAAGAAGTCTTTTTGTTTATTTATCGTTTGTACACCAGTTTTGCATTTAGTTTTTGCTAATTAATGACTTTGTTCGAGATTATAAAATTAAACTGATTTTGGTAATATATATATATATATATAAATAAATAAAAATACTTTAGCACGCAGCATCTTTTTTTTTTTTTTTTTTTTTTTTTTTTGAAAATTTTGAAGTTTTTAAAAACTTTTATAACTTTTTTTAATTTTTAATATTTTTCAGTGATTTTAAGTGATTTATACTCATTGGCTTATTGGAAACAAAAGTTAGTATAGAATTAAATATTTTATTTAAATTAAACTGATTAACTTTTATTTAAATTACCAAAAAAAAAAAAAAAATAAATGTGGCGAAACCTGAAAAAAACATGAAATGTTTGGAAATATTAATTTTGAAATAAAAAAATAAATATATAAATAAAATAAAATAAAATAAAAAATAAAAATAACTATAACTCTCAGACCTAAATCCCTACTAATTATTATAGTACATATATATATATAAGTGTCTACAAAAAATTTCAAGGCTCTATCTGCAAAAGAAAAAAAAAGAATAGCAGCATTCACTAACATCAACAAAAATAAAAGTCTGAGAAAAATACATTTAAAGTTTGTAAAAACATAAAACTAAAACTAAAAATGTTTGTAGAACTCGAATTGTTCTTCTATGTTATTCCCCACTTATAATATGTACTAAAATATAATTATTTTTAATTAATTAATTATAAGAATTAATTATAAGAATAGTTGCCTCAAAATCAATACAAAACTAACCACGCCTATCAGCTGTAACATTTTGAAACTGACAACACTCAGAAAAGTTCAAATGTCTTTAAAACTATTTGGATTTCAGATCTACAATTTGGAGTCAAAATTCATAACCGTATGGACCATTGGAAAATGCAATAAAAACAAAATTCGATATTTTTGTCCTTTTTAGGGTACTGTGTAGCCTTAAAAATAATTTGCTTTCAGAATAAGAAACAGAAAGAAAGAGAAAGGTTACAATCATGTGCATACCGAAAAAAAAAAAAAAAAAAAAAAAAAAGATAAATAAGAGGAGTTAAAATCAGGGATGAAACATGGGTGCAGAATCATACCACTATCAATGCAAGAAAATTTTCTACTTCTTAAATCAACGATATTATAATTAGAAAAATTTCTTAAACAAATACCGATAAGAATTCGGTGCCCGTGTTCCATACCTGTAAAATACAAAATATATATTGATAGATTCTTCATTTCTTAAATTTGAGAGAAAAAAAAAAATTAACTTTTATAACTGTATTTTTTAATTTAGCTAGTGTGGAACATGTATATTTCTTCCGAGGTTTCGAAATTTTGAAATAAATATTTGATTTTTTATATCATACATTTGTCATACATTTTATTTACGATTTTAAATCCATATGAAAATAAAATTCCATGTAGAATAAGATTCATGGGTTTTAAAGTTTTCATGCATGCATACCTATGTATAATTAATTATTATTTTATTAGACTTCGCTCAAAATCACTGCAATAAATTCTGAAGTATTTTCTTTTAAAGAAGTTCATACTATCTTATTTTGCACCCATTAGAGATATAATTCATATTTTATAATATTTATGTAGTTCATTTTAATTTTTGTTTATTTATACAAATAATACTTGAAATAATAATAATAAATGATGTTCCAATATGCCCCAATGTATGCGATAAATAATTTTTATATAAAATATTCATAATTATAAGTAATAATATCGTATTATACATTGAATCTTTTCAAATCTAAAAAATATATATTTAATCATTTTTATACTTTGAGTGGAGAACACGTGTATAGAAAAGTGCATATTTTTCCCAATTTTAAAAATTTTGAAATCACTTTTTGACTTTTTAGGCATTACATTCTTATCATATTTTATACAAAATTTTCAGTCCTTAGAGAAATTTAAAAAACAATATTCGTTGAGGAACGGCTTTTATCGGTTATAAAGTTCTTTGGCTTTACTGAAGTTTCATTCAAAATCATCAAAACAAATTTTCAAGTATTTACTTTAATAAAAAAAATATTTGATTTATTTAGAGCCATTTGGCGGCATATTTGATCTTATCTTGATGATAAATATATGTTTTATTTTAATTTTAGTAAAACCTTCATAACATTTCATGGGGAAATTAATGTTATTATATTAAAAGAAAGTAAACTTTAAAAACGCATATAAAACATTTCACTTCTTCAATTCAGTATATACGAAATTTGCTCTGTTTGATTACCTCAGGTAATAAAATAAAACTGTTTTAAATTATTTTATCACTTTGAGAAAAAATAGACAACGTATGAAAACTTTTTTTTTCCTCTTAATACTAAACTGTTCTTAATTTATGATTGTTATTACTATCCATATTTTAAAAAAAAGAAAAAAAAAAAAAAAAGAAAAGGGGGAAAAATATATATATATTAGGTTATCAAGAATAAAACGTGCAGTTAATAATATTGCTACCATTAACAGTTTATTATTTGATATTGGCTTAAAGTTTTACCATTCTGCTCTTTTTGTTGGAAAAAATTACACTTCTCACCTATTATAAAAATCATTGCAAGCTCTAAAATGTATTTTTTTTTTATTAAGTTTCCTGTAGATGAAATATTGAGAAATTCGCACTATTATGAAATATGAGTTCTTACGTGGAACTACAGTATCGCAGACCGTGTAAAACATTAAGTGTATTTGGCTCTAGTATTACTACACAATAGACAGTATCAAATTAGTTCCACAAATTTTATACAAAATACTTTGAGTAGTCGCCCAGAAGGCCAATAATGATAAACTAATAGTCACCGTTGATACTGATTCATCTCAGAGTGCCTATGAATTATCGTTGAAGTTTAGTGTTAGCAAAATGCAGTATTAACTTATTTAGGTCAAACCAGTAAAGTGAAAAAGTTCCACACGAATTGGATGAAAAACGGAAACGAAAGAGTTTGGAAGCTTGCTTGTTTTCGTCACAAATCTGATCCATTTTTTAATCGAATTGTCACTTTCAAGTAGAAATGTATCCAATATGCCAATTTTACAGTTGTTGCATAAAGATAAATCACCAAAGCGTAATATTCATCAAAAGGAGCTGATGGTGAGCGTTTGGTGGTCTAGCTCAATTGTAATCTAGCTCAATTGTACGATTTCATGAAACCTGGCTCATCGATTATAGAAGAAGTATACTGCAACTGGACGAAATAATGCGAAAACTTTAAGAAAAACAGCCTAGAATGGTCAACAGATTGACTCTTATCTTATTGCATGATGACGTGAGACCACACACTCCACAAATAACTGTGGCAAAACTGCAGGAAATGGAGTTCAAACTGCTTCATTACTCTCCATACTCTGCAGACTTAGTCCTCACAGACAACCACTTCTTTTGCAATATGCACGTTGTTTTAAACGAAAAGCACTTCAATTCCGAATAAGCTGTAAAACTGGCTTTCCAGGAACTCACTGATTCTCGTAATCCAGGGTTTTATACCACTGTCCTAACAACCTGTCGCTTAAACGACAAATGTGTATAAACAATATAGGTTCACACTTTGATGAATAAAATAATTCCTTATATTTATAAATTATTACACAACTTTGCCTTTTCTTCTACAAGTTTCATCCTTGACGATCTAATTAAAAAAAAAAAAAAAAAAAATGACACAAAAATATAAAATAGAAGTTTATAATCAACAACGATTTTTATGATAAATAAAAGCAATTAACATGCAAAATACTATCGATAATTATTTTTTCTCAAATTTGTGGAGGAAAAAAAAACTTTCATCTTTGTATTTTTGAATAAAGTAAGTGTGAACAAAAACAACCCGTATATTTTTTTCGCGTGTTTTTAAATTTTTAACTAAATCTTTTGTTTTTGTTTTCGATATTATATAATTGTAATATTTTTTACATAATAAAAATAACTTTCTAGAGCACTTAAAAATGATTACTTTACGAAATGATTTTTCTAAGCGAAAAAATTTCTTTAGTGTTATTCAGTTAGCTTTTGCTCAAAATCACTAAAACATTTTTTCTTCCAAAAAAATTCCTTGATTTTTTTAAGTCCAACTAAGACACGATTTCTATACATTATTGTTTTATTTCTACAATAAATATATGCTTTATAATAATTTTGCAAAAATTTCGAATAATAGCGTGGAAAGTATTTTTATTGGATTCAAATAAGGTAAATATTAAAATCATTTCTAAATACATTTCTTGAGTACAAATTAGAAATTTAGTAAATATGAGATTCATCCAGACGCTAATGTAAATCTATGTTTGATTATATTCAATTATGAAAACAAAATTATGTCCAATTCTTTGAAAAATGTTATCATTTAATTACATTTTTCTTTACAGAATAGTTTATTTAAGAAAACATTTTTCCTCTTTTAATACTAAACTATCCTTAATTGTTCATGCCAAAAACCATATTTACAAAAATAAATAAATAGTATATATTTATATAAAAAAAAAAAAAAGAGAGAGAGAGAGAGAGAGAGAGAGAAAGAAAGAAAGAAAAGAAAAGAAAAAAAAACTGGCACCAAATTAAAAACAAAAGTTAAACCAATTGTATGTGACAAATATCTATAATAATCAAAATCAGTTAAATGCAAAACATTATTGATGAATATTTTGATTCTCGCATACGAGAAAAAAAAAAGGTATTTGTATTTTTTCACAGATTATGTTAGCGTAAAAGCAATGAGTATATTTCTTTCCAATTTTAAAATTTTGAAAGAAATTGTTAACTTAGTTATATAATTATTTTATTCACATAAATTTAAATTGCTAGAGGAAAAAAAAAGAAAGAAATATATATATATACATATACATATATAATAATAATAGGAGAGACTGGGGCACAGTGGACCACCCCTATTTAAATCTCTTAATATTTAACTCTTTTAGTTTATATTGAGACTCATAGATGACAGCATGGTACTACTTGTATACATCCAAAAAAACCCATGGTAAATGCTAAGGTAGCCATTTTATACAATTTTTATGTTTTGAGCTGCTCAAAGTAATTTTTCAAGCTTGAAGTTTTTTTTTTAATTTTATCAGGACTTAACTATTGACTGCAAGTATTAGATAGTTGTTAAGAAAAGTTAAGATACTGTTTTTTTTTTTTTTTTTTTTTTTTTTTTTATATATAAAAATTATTAGCATATTTATACTCTATATATAATTTTAATAATAATATTTGTTTTGTCTAGACATGGGGCACAGTGGACCACCTCTACATGGGGCTCAGTGGACCGCCTTCCAGTATGCCTGAAGGTCCAAATTATATTTAATACGTTATTTATTTTAGTTAAATACGTTATTTATTTTAGTTAAATTTACATACACAAATATAATGTGACTAAAAATAATTAATAAAAAAATAATAATCTTAATGTTATAATAAAACAAATTTCTGAAAAGGGAAAATAGTTGAATAGTAGTGTAATAATTATGAATATTTAAATTTAATAACTATTTGAAATGTTTAATATTAAAAAAATAAATACAATGATTATGTGATATAATAAATAGTAAGTTATATAAATTTATTGTTGTTGTTTTTAGGAACAACATGTAAAAGATAAAAGTAGAATAATTTTAGTTAAAATTATCTCACAAATATAATTAAAGTATTAATGTCTCAAAATAATTAATAAAAATGTTTGGATAGTAATGTAGTGTTTAATTATATATTTCATAATTTTTATAACTATATAACATTAGTAAACAAATTAAAAATATATCTTATTGTTTTTAGGGATGGATTAAAAGACAAAGGAAATCTGACATAAGATTCTTCCTCTAATTTGATTTCTTATTTATTTTGATTTCCTTTAAATTTTGGTGATTTTATTTCGTGAAAATGTTCGAATTATGTTATTTAGACTAGAATTGCATAAGAAACTAATTTAAGAAAAAGAAAATGAGTAATTTATATTAATTGAACATGAACAACAAAGGTTGGTCCATTTTGGGAGTGCACAATTTTTTTTTTTTTTTTGTTCGTAATGTATTCGAAGTATTGTTATTAAAAAAGAAAAATAGAACGTGTCAAGAAAGGTTTAAAAAATGTTTGCTAATTTTTTCAAGTACCTTGCTTTTTTATTTTTGGTGAAAAAATTTTATAAGTGTAAAAGTGGTCCACTGTGCCCCAGTCTCCCCTAACTCTTTATCTAGAACGATTTTTGTAGATTATAAAGTTTTTTTTTTTTTTTTTTTTTTTTCATTTTATTTATTTAAACTTTGCTCAAAATCCCTAAAACAAGTCTCCAATCTTTTGTTCCGAAGAAGAATAGGTTTTCTATAAAGTCTATTTGGAGATAAGATTCCCATTTTTTAATAAATATATGTTTAACTTTAATTTTAGTTAAAATTTCGGGGTAATTCAGTTAAAAATTACTTTTATTGTATATATATATAATCTTACATTTATGTACAAATGTATTTATATTTCATGAGTTCAAAATTAATACGCTATAATTTTCGCGGTGGATAGATACAATATATTTTTTTTTCCTTATGATGACGAACCATGTTTAAATTATGGGTATTAATAGAAGATTTAATTATGAAGATCATTTGTAAAAGTAGTTTCGTTTTAAATATAAAACAATAAATGTTTTATATGCAAGTGTCAGCGGTAAATGTTTTTATAACATACAAAAACATGCTGTAAAACATTACTATAAATACGTTAGTTTTTTCAGGTATAAAGAATTTTATTTAAAAAATGTTTCATGCATGTTTGTACTTGTAAATAGAAAAAAAATAATACATAAAAAATAAAAAGACACTGCATGCATATATTTCTCCAGATTCCGAAATTCGGAAACACTCTGTTTAAGTTTACTGGCATAATCAGAGCTGCCAACCAAATCCGGCAATTGTAATTTTTTTTTTTTTCTTTCTTTTTTTTTTTTTTTTTTTTTTTTTTTTTGTGCAATAAACAACGGGGGAGACTTAACCTCTAGAAACGGGCTCTTTCAGAATTTCACATTGTTATGTGACATTTGTCGTCAGAGCCCCTCTTTGGAGGTTGAAATCGCTCAAAACCGCTGAATAGTGGTGAACGGCCTCCTTCCGTCTTTGAAATCTTTGAAATTGCTGGAACCGCCCCTTTTCCTTCACCACTTAATTTTTAGAGTAATTCTCTTCAAATATATTTACGATGAATGAAGGAAACAAATACTCTAAACATTAAGTGGTGTAGAAAAGGGGGCGGTACTAACAATTTGCCGGATTAGGTTGGCAGATCTGCATTATGTATTTGTCATATTTTATTCACAGTTTTCAATTTCGCAAAAAAAAAAAAAAAAAAAAAAAAAAAAATCGTACCGTAACGATTTTTATTGGTCACAATCTTTGATTTTACTGAAGTTTCGATCCAAATCATGTAAAAGAATTCTCAAGTGTTTACTTCTACTGAAGCACTCGATTTCTTTAGAGCTCATTGGCGGTATGATTGATCTTACTTTGATCACCAATGTATGTTTTATTTCAATTTTGATAAAAACTTCGCAGCATTTCTTGCAGAAACATATATTGAAATAATGTAAATGTTTAGGTATTTTATACAAATCATGTCTTCTTTCAGGTTAGAAATTAAGTGAAGATAAAATATCAAGAGAGGCTGATACTTTGTACATAGATGTCAACATTTTAATTTATTCTGGAGTATTTTTAGCCCCGCCTTTTTTTTTTTTCATACCACTTTTTTTTAATGATAATTTTTTCTTATTTTATCGAAGTTATATATTGGGGAAAAATTTTCTATAAATAAAGTGGTGCGAAATAAAGGCGGGGATAAAAATACTCCGGAATAAATTAAAATATTGGCATCTATGCTTTATAGTGGTTTATTAATAAAATTCTATTAATAAATTCTATTATACACTGATATATAAAAATTAAAATACTGATTATTTTGTATTAAATATTAACTGAAACTTGAAATTAAAGTAAATGATAAGAAATTTAAAAATGTATACAAGGTGATCCAAACGTCGCAGAATATATATATATATATATATATATATATACACTGCATAAAAAAAGTAGACGGACACTTCTTTACAATTTTTTAAAACCCGTCTTTGTTTAATAGGAAATATCAATTAAAATTATTTAACATGTTTATACTTATCAATCTTCATATTTTTGACAGACAAATAAAAAGATTCAATTATTTATAATTTTAATGTAGAGAAATGTAGGAAAGTGAAAAGATATACATTTGCACAATATTAAAAAAAAAAAAAAAAAAAAAAAAAAAGTAGACGGACACTGGTCAAAAACTGCAATTATCTATGTGGGTGTTTCTTGCGGAATACCAGTTTTGCATGTACATGTACATTTAGCATTTTGCCAATTGCTAACGTGCTTGACAAGATGGTTTTACGTAGTTAAATTTCTTGGAGATGAATGCGCCATGCCACGAGGAATTTCTCTAACTGATTACCAGAAAGGACAGATTATAGCGCTGAAAAATGTTAATAAAGGAGTCAGAGAAATTAGTAGGCTACTTCTAATAAGCAAAAGTAGAATCAGTGAATTTTTACATGATCCTGAAGTCCACGGGGTAAATAAAAAGAGTGACAGGCCAAAGAAACTTTCGCTTAGAGACCAAAGAAAAATTTTTACTGAGCTGAATAAAACTGGAGCATCGATTCCCAGAGTTTGAATGAGCACAGGAATTACTAACGTAACTTCTCAGACAATTTGTAAATACATTAAGCACTCAGAGCTCTTTCAATATAAGAAGAGAAAACATCATCGCTGCTGGAAGGATCATCACGTGACACAACGCCTACAGTGGGCTCAAAACCATATGTCTTGGGCTACAGAATGGATATCTGTAGTTTTTTCAGATGAGAAAAAATTTAATTAAGACGGCCCAGATGGATATCAATATTATTGGCACAGTTTGGAGAAAGAAGACGAAATGTACTCTACTCGGCAAGTTGTTGGTGGGGGCGTGATGGTGTGGCTAGCTGTTGGCTATGGTGGACAAATTTAGCGTTCATAAGTAAGAAGCACACTCACAAAGATTATATTGAAACCGTAAGCAGTGAGCTTTTGCCACTTGCAAATGACCTTAGAGGATAAAACTGGATTTTCCAACAAGATGGAGCGCCAATACACACCGTTAACAACGTTAAAAAATGGTTTCATGAGAAAAACTTCAATGTTTTACCCTGGCCAGCCAAGAGTCCGGATATGAATCCTGTAGAAAACATTTGATTTATACATGTTCATAAAATTTATGAGGGTGGACGCCAGTATGAATAAATTCACCAGCTCAAATAAGCTCTTACAAACATTTGGGAAATTTTCTGTCAAATAAAGATTCAGAATTTCATTGATTCGATGCCAAACAGAGTATACGAACTTATTAAAGCAAATGGGAGACGAACCACTTACTAAAAACGTTTTATTTTAGAGATACAAGATGTGCCCGTCTACTTTTTTTAAAAAAAATTACAGTGCAAATATGCACCATTTTTGTTTCCTGAATTTTTCCACTACATAATTCAAAAGGATTGAATCTATATCCAAAAAATAATAATATATGATGTCTCAAGAATATAATTATATTAGAGAAATGAACCTCACACCTCTAATTAAAGAAATAAACGGCTTTAAAGTATTACAAGTAAGTGTCCGTCTACTTTTTTTATGCAGTGTGTATATATATATATATATATATTATTCAAAAAGTATTGACCTTAGAATTGTGCTGTTTTCACTTAAGGTAATTGCACAGAAATTGTAACGTCAGTCACACGCAGAGGTATATCTACTTCCACCAATATTTTTTAACAAGAATTACTGTCCTATTTAATTACAAATGCCACAGTAAATATGCCATTAATATTTCTGTATGGTAAGAGTGGTGGCAAAAAGAGGAAATTTTATCCATTTGTGTGACTGATGTTACCTTCTTCGATTGAATTACCCTTGAATGCAGAGAAAGAGATAGGAATTTTTTCAGTAACAAAATATTTATTAGAAAATTAATTTAAATTTCCTTCACAATGTGGCGCTATAATTGTAAATTTACTTTTTTTTCAGTGGCGTAGTACATTCAACACCGTAACTAGTGCTATAAATGCTGAATGTAATAACCGCCATTCATTAGAAAGATCGTTAGATGTTGCCATTGGAAATTCTCATAAAAAAGACCTTCAATTTCTTTTAAATATGGGGTCATTGGATCAGACGAATCCGTTTGAAATGGAGAGGATACTGCAAATACAGTGTTGTTGAAGAATGTAACTTTTTTTTTTTTTTTTTTTTTTTTTTTAACGCATATTAAAAAACAATCCCATTTTTTGCTGAACATTTCATTGAAAACCGCATAGAGCTACAGTCATTATTTTTTGAATAATAAATATTTCATTTATTTCTGTGACTTTTGGATTACCCAGTATATTTCCCTTCTAACAGTTGGAAAGGAAGTGTATATAAAATTTTAAGAGATAGTGATTATAGTACGGTTTTTGATTATTTTTCGACAAATGAAATAACTATTTTTTATACAATAGTAATTAAGGCATTAATTCGTATATTTGATTTTTTTTTTTCAATTATTATAAATTAAATAAAATTTTTCAATAAAATTATTTTAACTAAAATATTTTTTTATTTGAAATAAATTATTAAATGACATTTAACAACCAAATAATGGAAAAAATGCTCTTTTTCTTTATTTTTTTTATTTTTTTTAAATCATTTTATTTAAAGATTAAATAAGATAACTAAGAATAAAATTAATTATTAAAATAATGTTTTTATCCTGGTTTGTAATTATTATTTTAATGCTTTTTTTTTAATCCCTTAGCCAGTCAACTCTATTTTCAGTGTGAGGATTAACTTTTGTACACTTTGATGATATATGTGTTAGAGATGTGAGACATTTCTAATATGAAAACGTGGCTCTGGGACATATATAACCCAGTAGAAAAGATCCCTAAGGCATACCAATAACCCACAAAATGAGTTATAACTTTTCAGACATTTCTTTGGAAAATTCTATGTTCACATAATACATACTTAAATTATATGTTCACATATTTACCTACGCATTCTTTTGAATAATAACGGAACAATGAACATCTAATACTTACAAACCTGCGTTAAATCAACAAGATATGGCGACTTCTGTAGAGAGGCGTCCGTATTGAACATGACTTTCCCCCTTTGCTCTGCAAAAACCTTACATCTTAGTTTTAGAAACAATAATATATCCTGATCACATCTGAATCAAATGGAGCAATTGTGGGTGCGTTTTCATTTAAAAAGACACCTAACATTTTCTTTTTCTTTTTTATGCAGTACAAAGGCCGTGTTTTGCCTAATTTTTAAATATATAGTAATGTCATCAGCTTTGCGTGTCCGTATTTATTAAAGAAAGTATTGAACTTGCGTGAACTAATACATATTAAAAAAAAAAAATCTAAATATTGAAAATTGGCAAAACGAACTATATTTGTAATTTTCAAAGTATTTTAGTATTATTAAATACCAACCTTGACACATAAATTTAAATATATTTATAGTTATATTTTGATTATATATATATATATATATATATATATGTGTAATTATATCCATCACTTAGCTTTAAAAGTGTTTTTGTAATAGTTACGATGTTTTTCACGTACATGTTTTTAAAGATTATGGCAAAATAAACTTTTTCACTAAGTGTTTTTTCTAAAAAGAAGAAACGTTGACAAAATTTTAAGTAATTGAAAACTGCAAATCACATTCTAAGTGAAACATTTTTTTCTACTTGTGATATAAAAAAATAGATTCATTCCTGAAATATAAAAATAAATCTAGTTGTGTTATTTAATATTCATTAAGTGGGTATGAACAGTTTACTTCTGCAAAAATTACGTCAAGATATATTTTACGTTGTTGTGAGAAAGAAAAAAATGAGTATATATATATATATATATATATATATATATATATATGTGTGTGTGTGTGTGTGTGAGTGTATAAAGTTTGCTTTAAAAATTACGTAATTATGATTAAATGAAAGATTATGAAAAGCTACTACTATAAATGATGTCACACACACATATATATATATACGTATATATATCATCAATTTCAGCCTTTATCAATGAACTGCAGGAGGAAAGTCTCTTCTAGGTGATTCTGATCTGCCCTGTTTTCTGCAATTCTTCTCCATTCTGCTCCTCCAAACTTCACAAAGTAATCTCTCCAACAATACTGCTGTCTTTTCCTTGGTCGTACCTTATCTCTTGGTATGCAAAATAAGACTTTGGTGGTCTATCTATCATCATTTGTTTTCGCAAGGTGCTCAGTCCAGCTCCATTTTAACTTCTTGACTCTATAAATAACATCAGTAATTTTGGTTTGCTTCCTAATCCAAGTGTTTCGCTTTCTGTCCCTTCGGGGGAATCCTAACATGCATCTTTCCATGCTTCTCTAGGTTGTTTGCAGTTTTTTGTGTAGCTTTACGTGTTAATGTCCAAGTTTCTGAAGCATAAGTTAATATATTTATATATATATATATATATATATATATATATATATATATATATACACTAAGCGACAAAAAAAAAGCCGCACTGCAGAAAAAATGACTTATACCTTTTTTATTCGTAATAACTTTAAAATTAATGTTTGAAACAAATGAAACTCTCTTATTTGCGTAATACCAAAGGGATGAAATGATACCTATGTACATTTTCGATTTAATAATTTGCATTATTGCACACTACGAAGTAATTTTTAAAAATGTGCATAAAACTTTCTTTTTGAACATAATGCAATAACCATACACTTTGTGTTCTGTTATGATTTATTAAATGAAATAAACAAGTTATATTTTAATATATGAAATAAAACTATTTTTTTGTTAGATCTAAGCAAATTTTTATTAAAAATATGTATTCTGCATTGGGTTAATTCCACCGTTATATGGAATTACTGCTTTAATGCGCAATGGCATAGTATTATACAGTGTTTTAATATAAATCTCAAAAATTTCAACGTGCAAAATATCACAAATAATTTTTTCTAGTTCAGGCAGAGTTATAGGCTGCAAATTTCGAATCCTCTCCCCTCTTCCCCGCTTTTTTATAGACGAAACATTTTCGAGAGGATCGCGATTAGGACTATTCTCATGTCTGGTAAAGAAGAAATTTTACTATATCTTTTGTGGGATTTAACTTAAAGTGAAAAAAGATATGATTACTTACAGAATTATAGGTTCTCATTGGAATGGATAGGAAATTTTGACAATTTGAAGTAATAAACTGACCACAGACGCCGCGTAGTAAGTTGCATTTTCAGCGTAAAATGCTGTTTACGAAAATGTCCGAGATACCTCCAAAATAGTGGGTCAGGCAACACTTTTATGCAGATTGTGTTTTATTTCGAGTTAATTGATCCCTTGAGCATAATAATTTGTCCGACTGTTTGAAAAGTTATGCACCTCCGTATCATAATGTACGGAGATTGTGTCACTGTTTTAAAAGTGTGATTTTCATTAAGTCGGTCATATTTTCGTTGTCATTTCCGCTTGTTTTCTTTAGCTCGAAATAAGTTAAACTTGACTCATCAAAGAGAAACAGTTCAGCCCAATAATTAACTAATCATTTTTTATTTTTTTAGCCATCTGAGGTCATGGTTTCCTAATTTTCTTCACTAAGAATGGAATTTTTTCAAATTTTCTGTCATTTAAACCTGCTTTGTTTAATAGTTGCTGTACTGTAGTTAAAGAAATTATGCTGCTAAACATTTTTTCTGAATCTCTTTTATGTTCTAAATGTAATACAAACCGATTTTATAAGAAATGGCTTTTTAACTTACGGTCATCTCGCTTTGATGAGCAACATGGCCGCCATAAACCAAATTTCCAGTTTAAACGACCAAAAAACGTTATAACTTGCTAAAAACCGTTTTACCAATATTTAGTTAGCATTTAATTATTTTACCATCTCACGTATTAAAATATTTTTTGATTTCCATTCAAAAATTAATACTTTTTGTGGCATCGTTAACTGCCTTATTATTATCATTTTTGAAATAATTTCTAAAATTGCAATTTTCCTGACTATTGTATTTTGTTTTTAACACTGGACTGAGTACTAATGTGTATGTGGTGGACAACATAATAAAATCTGTTCGACAATTTGCTTTTTAAACGATAAATTTGGCGGTTGTAGAAAGCGAAAAGGAAAATATCCAAGTGCGGCTTTTTTTTTTGTCGCTTAGTGTATATATATATATATATACTGCGTGTCACGTAAGGCTGTAGATATTTTAAAAATCAATAAAAATTGACGAAATTCGTAGAACTGAACGCGGTTTGCAAAAAAGTTACTCTCGTGAAAAGGGACTTTTTATTAGGGAAAAAAAATTAAATTTTTTGTCGATAGATGGCAGCACGACTCCAACGAGAAATGTGCAAATCAGAGTTCTATTGAATCCTACTGTTTTACGAGTAACACAGCTTATTTATTTTTTTATTTTTTCTCTTATTTGTGCATACATGAAGTTTTAATTGCGATGATGACTTGGTGGATAAAACCTTAATGATGAAGATGTTTTCCCTCCTCTAATAACCACCTACTGAAGCTACAGTTAGTGGTGTTGTAAGTTGTTTATGAGCTTTAATTTGTGGTGATGGTTGACATATAGATTAGGCGTTATATGCTAATATCATTTTTCATTAAAATGCGTGATTTGTTCATGTACAGCAGTCTCCATGTCCATAGACGAAAATTTTAACCACTTTTTTTTCTTTATATATATATAAATCTCCTTTCCCGAGAATAACCTTTTCACAAACGACGAACAATTTTTCCAATTTCTTCAATTTTTACGATTTTTTAAAATCTCTATAGACCTATGCGATACCCGGTATATAAATTTATCCGTTCTTCTTTCTACTCACAAAAGAGATATTTTATTAATTTTTTTTTATCCGAAAGATATCATTGATACCATTTTGTTAAAACTCTATTTTGTTTTAAAGAGTTTATTTTATATAATTAATAATTTAAAATATTTAATGTTTGACATATTGCTAATTTTTGTTGACTAAAAAATACTCACAAATTATTAACGAATATCAGTTCTTCATTATTAAAATAACGCATCCTAATATATATATATTTTTTCAATCAGCTTAATTTAATCATCTTGATGTAATTCAATTTCTTTTACCTTCTTCCCTTATACACACATGCACACACACGCATATATATATATATATATATATATAATTCCCTCTTAAGTAATTTAATCAACAAACTGTATCATAAAAATTGCTTTATAATCTAATTACACAGAAACAGGTTTTAAATATTGTAAAATAAAAAGCATTTTTATTGTTAAACTCTTTTATTTCAATGGACGCTTTCATTAAAATCTTCTATACAAGTAGAAATATTGTTATAATTATTTTATAGTTTCAATTTATCTGTAATAAAATTCAGTTTAATTTAAATAGATTGTCATTTTAAATTAAAGAGATCATAATAACTCTTCTTTATATTGAAAAAATAAAATAAATAAATAAATGAATAAAGGTTTCTTTTTTTCGAATGTCTATGATACAATTAATTTAATTCAAATATTCCAGAAATATTCTTCTTGCGAGATTTTATTTAAATATTTTGTAGTTACAGTTAAGTTTTCTTCAGGAATGCAGGCAAACGAATGAATTGAACTATTATTGTGAGTTTCAAATACTTCACGAAATAATAAAAACAAAATCACAACAAAATTGATTTATTAAGTTTTGTAAAATATAACGTTATTTTGCTGCATAAAATTAACATATGAATTTTATTTTAATTTTAAAATTGTAGTTTTATGACGATATAATTTTGCTAAGTACGTGTCGTTTTTACTACAAGAAAAAGGTTTTGCTGCAAAATTGTACTTTCTATTTTATTTACTTTATTAGCTTTTGACAATGTACAAAATAAAATAATCAGACTATAAATAATTAATTAAATTTTCAAATCAGTTGTCGATTTATTAAATTTTTAAATCAGTTCAAATTTTCAAATGCATTATCAGTTGACGTTTTCTAAATGTTTTAAATGTTTTAAAATAATCTGATTTTAGGTTTCCATAGGCAATATTACTTTAAAAATCAATTATGATATACAATAATTAAAAATAAAAATTATTAAAAAATTATTCAAAGAAACACTATTAAAGAATCTGAAAAAACAAGACCAGATAGCATTACTAAATCACTTTAAGTTACTAAATAACGCGTTTAACTTAACTTATTCGAGACGAGCAGTGCATTTCCCAGCTAAAAAAGACAAGAAGCAAACCGTGTGTTCAATAATTATATGGTCAATATGAAGCAAAAACAGATTTCGGATTCTGTGGACGGTCTAAAAAAAGTATACGCCGTCTCGAACGGGATTAAATTAGTACATTTCCTTTTCAATTTGAAAAGTTCCTTATTTTTTATTTTTATTTTTTCATTTTTATTTTTTTATGATCTAATTTGTCGTTGTTCATAATCACTGGACACACTGTTGTAAACTGTGCAATTTTCTGGCAACCATCTGGTACAAGTAGTACATTTAAACTAGTCCAGTAACTTGTCGAAGTTGTCTTTTAGTGTAGTTCTAGACATTCAATAATCTCTATCTTCATTGTGTTGTCATTACCAATAAGCAACGTAATTTCTCCTAGTACAATACTAGTGGAAATTTGACGCAGAACTCATACCAGTATTTATGAAACAAAATTTTCTTCTTCTTAAACTAACGATTTTATAAGTAGAGAAAAGTTTTAAACAAATACCGGTATGAGTTCTGCGCCAAATTTCCACCTCTGTTTAATGAAATCGATGCGCAATCTCTCCTAAATAGCAAAAACACAAACTCTTCCATTTCGGTAAGAAAGATTGCGCACATTTTTATCCAATAATTATTCTCTTTCATACAGAACCGTTAGTCTAGGTTATAGTAGCTTCCGTGACATCATTTAATTAAAAAATAATTTGTTCTGCTGTTACTCTATAGAAATTCCTAGGAAGAGTTATGAAAATTCAAGCATTCATTTTTGAAAATAAAACAAAATAACCACGTTTTTTCATAGAACCTTGAAACAATTAACATGCACATTCAAGTCGGCACTTCAGTACTGCTCTTGTGCAATGCCTGAAATCGCAACGCGCTCACTCTACTCCTTCATTCCAATCCTCTATGTGCGCAATCTCTCCTACCACGCTATCTCTCCAAGCTTTACCTTAATAATTCTGCTTATAAATATTATGATTTCTATGGTCTTTTTTCCCCCTAAAATCCCAAAATCAAATCAATCTGTGCATCTTTCTATATTCAGCGTTTTGCTAATGCCTAGACTATTGTTTGCTGTGTTTTTGCTTGGGATAAATTTCTAGTATTTTTAAATTTCTAAAATATTTTCAGTTAATATTACTTTACGTATATACTTTATTACCTTCCAAATGTAGTTTTCAATTAGAAATTTATTTAAAAAAAAAAAAGAATACTTATAAAAAAAAAAAAAGCTTCACTTAAAATATCATTCTGAAAAACGAAAGAAAAGAAAAAAAATGGTTAACTACTGATGTTTATGCACATGTATATTTTATGCAACGTAAAGTTTATATAAAAAAAAAAAAAAATCGGTATTTATTAGCGCATTTTTCAACAATCTTCATACTGTCAAAACTGATTTCTAAATAAAGTGTTCTAATTTTCACTCTCAAACAATTAAGATGTGCCTAATTACGTGACAGCAAAAAGCCTCCAAGACAGTTTAATAAATTGAAATTCACTAATGGCTTTTTAACGAGACCTTCACATACAGTTAATTTAACTCGGGTTTTTCCTTTGAAAAAATATCCTCTTCAGAGTTAATTTTGCAAACAATTAAATCGACCTAGAAATACAATTTTTTGATATCACAGATTTTCAGTATATATTTTTTTAACATTTGATATAGAATAAAGAAAAAAATATGTGTTTATAAGAATGTGTAATGACATAAAGCTCTATTAATTAGTGTATTTTTGGTAAGTGTTTGTCAACATTTAACGATTTTTTTTTTTTTTTTTTTTTTTTTATGGGTATTTCAAAAACTATTAGGTATTATTATTTTTTTTTCCTCGGTTTTAATTTTTTAACTGCATCTTTTATGGAGAATCTCCTTATTTTCGATAAAAGTAAATATTTTTTTAACTATTTTAATTTTACTAAAAATGTTTCATTACCTTTTTATAGAGTTTGTTCCATAAAAAACATTTAATACTCTATCAATTATATTAATATGGTCGGTAAATCACCGAACTCATAATTAGAAGATTGCGGGTTTGATACTCGAGTCCTGCCGTGTACAGTGGCTTGTGTACGTCAAGTCTGTCGTGGCAACAATATTCACCTTGTTCCTATCGAAATTAAATTTCTGCTCGTCACCGACGCGGGGGAGTCATCCCCACGTGGAGGGTTTTGTGTGAAGTCATGTGGAGTCATCTACTGTGAAGTCATGTCCCTTAGACCACTTTGGGAGAGAGTCCCAGACCATTGTCAATTGTCCATAGTGTAGTACTAGTGCGACATAAAATCAAATAAACCTATTTCACTTATGCATGGAATTGTTCTTTAAATTCCAAAAAGAAATTCCACTTGGGGTATGATTCTCCCTACATATATAATAAATATATAATTTAATTTTAGTAAAAATGTCGCACGGTTTTATTTAAAAATGTATTTTATGATACAAATTTAACCTCATGATTATTTGCAAAAGTGTTTCAATTTTACAATTTAAAAATAATCTGGTGTGTCACTCACACAACTTTCTCTTACCCTGCACTTCAATACTCTAAAAATAGATTCCATATAAAATCATAAGATCAATAAAGTAAGATAATAAAGTTTAATGTACTTTGAAAATAATTTAAAATAGATTTAGGAACAGTTTTACTTGATGTATGATTCTGTTTGAAGGGGTCTACCACCACCCTCAACCCCCCATTCAATTATAATGCCTACAATTATTTAAAAAAAAAAATCAAAGCTGTTATTTATTTGCTTTTAAACTTACCAATATTGATAAACATTTTAAATGGCGACACAATACGAACTTCAAAATACCAAATTTGAGTTTTTTGCACTTTATTGTTTTTAAATTATGCTAATAACAGATATGCATACATATCAACCGCTAAGCATTGGACTTTCGTAATCAGGGCATCTCAAAACTTGATATTAAAAAAAAAAAAAAAAAAAAAAAAAAGAGTTGAAAATAGAACTTTAAAAATGCTTTTGTTTAACGTATGGGTATCTTGAGCAGTGTTCGTCGACATAGTAAAATATAGAAAAGCGCTTCCATCAATTACATTCAATGGAAAAGAACGTTTAGCTATATTTTATGTAGCCTTGTATATTGTCTATAAACAATATGCACTATAAACAATATTGTGTAATTAAATTTAGTTTTATTTGCAAAAGTTCTAACAAAAAATGAATACATTTCTAGCAATTTCTATGTATAGCCCCAATATATTGAAATATTTGGGGTAACCCTGTAAAGGAATTATGAGTGACTTCCATACCGCAATCTACACAAAACGTGCTTTTACATATACAAAAAAAAAAAAAAAAAAAAAAAAATCGTCCCGTTTTGTTTAAGTTAGCCTATAGATGTTACACTGTACTTACCAGAAATTTCCCCAACAGACTTGATGTATTTCAATTCTCTTGGATGTACACGAACCATTCATTTGATTTCAACTAAAAGTGTAGTGTAGCATCCCTATTTGATACACATTTAGAATGTCAAGTTTGAAATTTCTGTTACAACTTGTTCTTTTGATATACAGGTTGTTCTGTGTGTGTACTGCACACACCAATCTCTAAAAACATGTTTTTCAAATTCAGGGGACCTTAATAGGTGTAAATATAACAAAAACTCAATTTCGAAAAATTGACCCAAAAACAATACTACCTCTACCACATAGGGTAAGTGCTCCAGTGATTGACACCTTTAGAGCAATTTCTGATGTTTTTAATGTTTTAGTCTTCAGAAACTATTTTTGGATATCTTAAGTTAATATATATGGGATGGAAGACTTTCAGAACCACATATATGTTAAAATATATCCATTTGATAATTATTACTTTTTTAAAGAATTTTTATTTTACACTCATTCAATGTTTCAGTAATTGACACTGCCAGTCTTTAATTTTACGAGTAATTGGTTCCCTATGCTCCAGTGTTTAACACTGATTGTTTTTCATTTTACCAGTAATAGGCACCCTATGCTCTAGTGTTTGACATACAATGTTAAAATTCTGATGTGTAAATCATTTGCTTTTATTTTTTTCCTATTTATTAATTATTTCGGGGAGAAGTCAATTACTGGAGCATGTCAATCACTGGAGCACCTACCATATATGAGTAAGAGAATGTAATTAACAATAATAGTATTTATTGAAATTTTATTTTTCCGACTGAGTGAAAATAATGCCTGGACCGGGAGTCGAACCCCGGATCTTTGACTTACAAGGTCAAGGCTCTCATGATTGTGTGATTTTAATAAAAATTGTATTTCTTTCTCCCATTATCTAATGGTGTTTTCCATTTCCTGCGGCTTATTTCTGTCGACCTATCTACATGATAGACCAGAGATGTTTCTGACTAAAGGTTGTCTGAGTGAGTAATGCTGACCGGGATGTCGGCCTGGATAGCTCAATTGGTAGAGCCTTGAACTCGTAAGTCAAAGATCCGGGGTTCGACTGCCGGTCCAGGCATTATTTTCACTCAGTCGGAAAAATAAAATTTCAATAAATATGATTTTCTTCCACAGTTGATTGTGTGATTTTAATAAAAATTGTAACAATAATAGTTTTCTCCATGATAGATAAAAAAGAGAAAGAACATTTTTCTCATGATAATAAATCATTATTAAATTATAGGTATTATTAAAATCCTTAATTATAAATATTATTTGAAAATAGTTGATTTTACAATATATAACATTAAATGGTTTATATGCTAGAGTATGTGATTAATCATTTTTAAATAAAATTTTTACAGAATGAAAAAACACTATGTAATACGTAATACTTTCAACTATAAAATGTTTTACTTAAAACATTTTATACTTTGAACAGAGTATGCGTGTGTAGAGAAAAGAATATTGCATAATTTTTTCTAGTTTTCAAAATTTCGTAATCACGCATTGACTTTTCAGACATTTTGTACTTATCGAGTTTTATTCACAATTTTCAGTCCCTAGAGAAAAAAACTTTCGTTTCGGAATGACTTTGATCGGTTACAAAGTCTTTGATTTCACTTAAGTTTCTTTCAAAATCTCCGAAAGAAATTCTCAAATGTTTACTTTCAAAGAAGTACTTGATTTCTTTAGATTCCACTGGTGGTATGATTAATCTTACTTTTATAATAAATATACGTTTCATTTTGTTTTTAGTAAATAGTTTGGTGCATTTCATGTGGAAATTTAAATTGAAATAATGTAAATTTTAACAAAATTTTTAAAAGTATTTCCGTTCTTCAAATTAGAAATTTAGTGGATATTAAATTTTAAGATATTCTGAAATAGTACAATGTTTTGCTGTGTTAGAGTTATAAAAGTAAATATATATATATGAGTTAAATCGCAGATTTTTATTTATTTATTATTAATTGACATTTGGAAATTCAAATAAATCGTAATATATCCCGAAAAAAAAAAAAAGAAAAATGTTTCTCTTGAATAAGTTAGAAATTAAGTCTATAAAATTACAAGATATAGTTGTACAGTGGAATGTTTTATTATTTTCGATTAATGAAATACAAGTTTCTTTCTACACAAGAGTAGTTAAAATATTAATTACAGTATTTTAATTTTTTAAAGTTATTAAATATAAACTGCAATTTTTAATAAAAATAATTTAACCAAAATTTATTATGATTAAATTATGATATTAATTAATATGATTAAATATAAACTACAAATTTTAATAAAAATAATTTAATCAAAATTTATTATGATCCCGAATATTTTTTTATCAATAATGTACAATAAAATAATTATAATAAGAATTTACTCTATGCCCTTGCATTGTTTTATTTAATGATTAAAAAAATCAAAAAAGAAAGATTAAACAACTGCATGCATGTATTCTGTGGCACGATTACTTGTATCCGTTAGATTATCAATTTTATTTTCAGTGTGGTAATTCTTTTTTATATACATTGGTGACATATGATTTACAGCCGTGGTATTTTAATTATTGAAATTTCTCGTATTGTTGGTACATACATAACAAACCACGGAAGGCGAATGGGAGGCATGTAACCCATGACGTAAAAATGAATTATAATTTTTCCCATATTTCGTTAGAAGAATGCATTTATTATATAACATATGCTTCATGTATATTTTCATATATGTATATAGCATTCTTTGAACAAAAACGAGAAAATAATCGTTCAATACTTACAAATCTGCATCAAAACAATAATATACTACGATTAATTATGGGAAAAAACTATTCATAAACAATAATTTTACTCCGTTACTTTGCAAAATCCCTATACCTGCCATATGTGTTTTAGTAATAAATAATGTCCTGAATGCTTTTGAAACAACGGAGTAATAGTGGGAGTGTTTTAGTTTTCATAAACAACTAATATTATTTATTTTTTGTTTATTAATTTTTTACATAAAACATACGTTCCATTTCTAGACAACAAGGTTTAAAAAAATTAATGTCATCAGCTTTGTGTATAAAATTTTCCCCAAAAAAGCATTTAGCTAGTATGAGCTAACTGATAGGAAAAAAAATATCTCTATATATTAAAAAAAAGTAACTGTCCCTGGCGTCAATTTTTTTTTTTTTTTGTCTGCGACAGCAACTTCTCGCGGAGGGCAGGGTTCTCCGCGTCATGAGATATATCAGTGTATTCCGACTGCTTCAAGGAAGGCATCTCAGCTGCTTAGAAATTTCTACCATTTTTATTAACGAAGTTATTAGCTAAAAACGTCGGGTTCATACAGGTACTCTATTTGCCACCGGAGAAAAAGTTTCTCTTATGACGTTTTTTTCAGTATCTCTGACGTCACTTTCCTCAGGAAAATTAAAATGTGATCAATAATGTAAATAAGAAAAATTGAATAATTGGCATCTTTGAGACGCTCGAGAGAAGAAAAAAATTATTTAGAATAGCAAAACATTTATAAATAACCGATATTTTTAAAATATTAAGTAAAAATTTAATAAAGATGAAACGAATTTATTTATTTTTATTTTAGTTTATATTATTAGTTTATATTATTAGTTTATATTATTATTTTATATTATTAGTTAAGTTCATACAATTAGTTTAGTTTATATTATTAGTTTTTATTTTAACGTTAGGCGAAAAAGATTTAGTAATGAATACATGATTATGTTAAACAACTATTGGTATAGAGTTAGAGGAAGCACAGAAATTTTTAAAATGAAATTTACGAGATAAAAATTTATATTAGTTTATATAAAGATTTAGTTTTTTAACTCAAAACATATTTAAAAGGATAGATCTTTACTATGACCAATTTAGCGATTTTTAAAATTTAGAAATGAAGAAGCTCGTACGTTTTTCGCCAAGGAATTCATTTACACAACCACAATAGCCATTTTAACTCTAGCCATGCCTTAAATGTAGAGATAAATTATAAAATGGTGCAATAATAATGATAATAATAATAAAATCCGCAACCTATTTTTGTTTTTTAAGCATTGATATAAAACATTGCAGAAAACAGAATTTAATACAACAGGACATCCCCCCTCATATAATGGAATGTAGTAACTGCATTGCTAAAATATTTTTGTTACAGCTAATACAGGACCTCACTGGCTGATTTTAAATTTTTCATTTATTTCGACGATGACTTAAATTATCTATCGCAATAATGCATGTCAAGATTTTCGCGAGAAACGTCTAAGCTACTTCGGTGCCAAATTTAAAGTTTCGCAAGAGGTTAAACTGTACCATTGCATTGCTTTAGCAGATTTTTTTCAATTTTATTTTAAATATTTTTTAACTTAATTCAAGAGGGAGAAAAAAGAACATTTTTTATTTGGTCTAAATGTACAAAATATCTCCAGGTAAAATATTATCCGTTTTTCATTTTCTTCATTATTAGAAAGAAAATGGCTGAAGTAGTTTTTCCTGTACCATTGATGTCTCTATAAATTAAATTAAATTATCCAGTAATCAATATATTTTATTCTCCACGCTCATTTTTTATTTTCTAAATTTAACATTACATAATATATATGTAAAAATATCAAGGTGTAGTCAGAAGATGTAGCCAACAAATATTCAGAACCATCATCAACACAAGTTCAAGGGATATCGCCAACAACTATTAAGATATCATGATCAATATATATCTAGTAGATATCGCCAACAATAATAATTATTCAGAAGATATCGCCAACAAGTATTCAGGAGCTATCACCAATACTTATTCAGAAAATATTGTCAACAAATATTCAAAAGCCATCCAATTTATGAAGGGTGATGGTCTATCTCGAATGCTTCAAACCGGCAATTCGTTTTTACAATACAATCCAGAATGAATTTTTCACTTATCAGTAGGTTTAGAAAAATGTGATTTTTTTTTTTTCTGATTTAAACTTAGTATTTAATATATTTTAAGACATTAAATAGTAAAATCAGATATTGACAGGCATCTTGGCAAATTCATAGTGTAATTCAATAAGTGGCGACAATGCAAAATCGCTATCTGAAAGAAATTGTCCTGTCGTACTACTACTACTAATGAAATGTTTAAAATAATTGCAATAATCACATAAGATATTTATTTTCAACCTGACTAAATTATATTCTAGAAAAAATGCTCTTTAAAAAGTTGCATCTTTACTGTTGGAAGCACCATTTTAAACTTTGCTGTACATTGGAAATAAATGCAGAGTATGACATATTGTCCTAAATTAACTAAAAGAATTTAATAGAATATATATATATATATGCATTAGAAAAAATAAGTTCATAATATCTTTAATTTAACAAGTCGATCATATACTAAAGCTGTAACGCTAAATGGTTTAGATGTTAAGAATTTCTCTCTGTTCTAAAAAATTAGTACTATGTTTGTTTATTTTGTGTGTCTAGCTGTCAAGCATATGTTTTCTGTCAAAATAATGGCAAATTGTTATTAAATTGTCGAACATTATAACAGATTTTTACATATTATAAACGATATAAAATTAAATATTGTGCATTTCAATGCGATACCAAATATGGTGGATTTCCATAATATTGTTCAACTTTTCTCTTATGTCATGTATTATTAATATTCCAATTCAATGAAAGGAAAAGTTGCGAATAGTCGTATAGAATCCCGCGGGGATTAATGAGCGAAGTGAGTGGGGGGGAGGCGAAGCTTTCCTCGGGGGTTGGTGAGCGGAGCGAGCAGGGGGCAGAGCCCCCTAGTTCTTTAAAAAGATATTGACTATTAGTAAACAAAATTTTTCGCCAAATTTATTTCGCCAAATTTGTAGTTTTTGAAAATTATTTTACACTGAGAGAAAAAAATATACCGCCTTCCTCTAGAAGGAATAAGTGGCCATTTTCTAAATCCCTTAACTAGAAATATAGATTCCCGAGCTATGCGCGTAAGGCACGCCAATAAACTGAATGGAAGAAATGATCGAAAATTTCTAGTTTCCACATTTCTAGATGGTGAAACAATATTCTAAATATTCCGAATATTCTGAATTTTGTGTATTGCGAGAAATTCTCACTTAATTTTCTAGAATTGGGTAATGAACCAAGATTATAGATGCTGAAACCCGCCTATTGTAGTCTCATTTATTTTCAGAGATTTTTAAATAACTTTGCTTTCGAGAATATAGGCAAACGCTCTAAAAGTCTAATAGGGCTTCTAGAACTCGCTTTCCAAGGGGACTAGAATTTATAAGGATGATGTGGAACTATTGTTTCTAGAGCCACAATTTAGATTCTAGATGCCAGTTACTGAATTTTTTCTCAGTGTAGTACATCGTAAAGAATTTAACATCTCTTGAAAACATATCTCATGAATTTAAATCTGTACCATTGAGATAAAGGAAACCATGTCTATTTTGTGAAAAGAGTTACCAAAATGTTTTTGATGTGCTGTAATGAAATATATTTGTCATGAATAAAGTAACTGGACATGATTTATTTTACTCTGTCTTATCTCCTTTATAGTAATTGGACATTAGTGCTGAAACTCTCTATATAAATCTAAAAATGCACTTAAAGGACATGATGGTAACTATTTTTATATACGGGGCATGATCTCCTTTACTTCCGGGGTACAGAATATATTCATAGTTAATTTTGATAGAAAAATATCCCCCAGCTGCTTTTATTTTATTTTTTAATAAAAAGCATGTTAAAACTTAAAAGTAATATTCATGTGAAGGTGACGTCAGAATAACATTTTTCCCTAAGTGAAAATGCTGATAAAAGTTGTATTAATTGAATACTGCTAGATATATTCAAAAGAAAATTATATTTTGATTTTGTCGCTCTTATTCAAAACAGCTGCAACTCAAAATTACTAACTTTTATAGAGGGTCAAAAAAAAAAAAAAAAAAAAAGTGCTGGAAGATAGAACATATTTGCCAACCTAATCCAGAAAATTGTTAATACCCGCCCCTTTCTCCACACCATTCTTTTTTTTTAACACGCTTTTATTAGCTTCACCTGTATGTAGGTTTGTATGTATGTTTGTATGTTTGTTTGTAACCGCTCTGGGAGCAAACAAAAAATCTATATTGTAAAAAAAGACTTTCCCTATCGAACGCCGTGGCTGAGATAAAGAGCCGCGCTACGAACCTAAAGGTCTAGCGTTCGATCCCAGTCAGGGGAGATTTTTTAAAAATGGTTTTTGTTTAATTCTAAATTATTTTAATTAAAGATTTAAATGTATGTAAATATTATGGTGTGTCACTCACACGATTTTCTCTTACCCTGCATTTTAATACTAAGATAGATATTTTGTGCTTTTTAGTTCACATTTCTATAAAAGCGTGTTCTTTAATTTTTTAAAACTATAATATTATTATAGAGTATTTTTCTTCTTAATTCACGTAAATACATTTGAAGAGAATTACTCTAAAAAATTAAGTGGTGTGGAAAAATGGGCGGTACTAACAATCCTCCGGATTAAGTTTTCAAGTATCAAAAAGTATACTGGAATATAAACCGTAAATCCTTTATAACTAGGCAACCAATGGATACTGAATTAAGCTACTTCGACAAGTCATAGTTATCAGTTTCGGGCTTTAAAAACAAAACGGTTCAACTAAAAATCACGATTTTTACTTACTTATTTTTTTATTTATGTAAGTTACGCCTGTACATTAGCAACCTCTACCAAAAACTTGTACCATAAACTAGAGAATGGGTACAAAACATAAAAAACATGAGAAATCTACTATTTTCTAGTTAAGCCTCTTTGTCGTTAGAGTCACGATTTTTGCAAATTAAAAATATATTTAATTATGAAATATAAAACTTAATTCAATTATATAATTTAATATTCTATCACACTGATGTGAACATTTACTTCTGGAAAAATTGTGTCAAGATTGATTTTATGTTTGTTTACGTTTTTGTTCAAACGGAGAAAAATAGCATTTTTCTTCATGGAGCTTTGTTTTAAAAATGCATAATAATGATTAAATTAAAAGAAATAAAAACTACTACTATAACTGATGTGTTAGTTATAAGAAATCTCGTTTCTCTATTCACGAAACAGAAATGTTTTATTAAAGTGTAACTCGAAAGATATCATTGGTATTATGTTACTAAAATGTGCACGGTGACATTTATTTTTCAATTAATTTAATCTTGAACTTAAACGAAAGTGAATAACTATGCCTTTCAATAAGCTTGATACAATTTAATTTTCGCTACATTCTTTCCGTTTATACATACACAATGAAGTAATTTAATCAACTATCTGTATCGCAAAAATTGCTTTGTAATATAATTATACGATAATATGTTTTTAAATGCTGATAAAATCAAATCAGATTTTTCTTTTAGTTTCTTTTATTTCCGACCGTGTTTAGATAAAATTCTCTTTAAATGTACGTAGAGTTACTCTTTTCCTATAGCTTCAATTTATTTTTAATAAGCTTCAAATGAGTTTAAATAGGAAATCAAAATGTGATTTTAAATTAAAGCAATCATATTATATGTATTAAGAAATGGAATAAAATAAAATAATTAATTTAATTCAAATTTTGTAAAACTATTTTTTTTTTTCCTGTGAAAATCTGTTTAAGTATTTTGTTGCTACAATTTCTTTTTCATGAAGAATGCAAGAAAAATAATAAAATAAACTAATACGTTAAGCTTGAAATATTTCTTAATAAGGTAAAAATATGTATATTTATCAAAATAAAATTATTTTAATAAGTTTATAAAATAGAAAGTGATTTTGTTATACAAAAGTAATAAAGGAATTTTATTTTCAATTTGAATGTGGTACATTTTGAATGTGATACTTAAATAATTTTATATTTTGTTAATTCTTTTTAAGCTATTGTATAGCTTTTATCGCGGGCTTTGAGCGCGGCGACCGAATCAAAAAATTCCGTAACGAAAAAAAACCTAACACAGTTCGGCAGACTTCGGTAGACTTCGGCTGTACGAAGCTCGCACGGATCGAGACGAGCTGCTCTGAAATCGGACGAATACGTAAGGAGCTGTTTGTAAGAAAGTATATAGGTGTATTGGTATGTATCATCTATGTACAACAGTTAATAGCTGTACGCGTAAAATTTGTGTATAAAGAAGATCAGATAAAACTTGAATATCCCCATTCGACTTGCAGGCCTTTAAAACCTATTAAATACCTTTTCTCTATTAAATTTTGTTTTCTTATCGGTCACCACGCTCAAAAAAGGTAACTTGAATTAATATCAAAGAAAAAACTTGAATATCCCCATTCGACGTGCAGGCCTTTAAAACCTATTGAAATACCTTTTCTCTATTAAAATTTGTTTTCTTATCGGTCACCACGCTCAAAAAGTGTAACTTGAATTAATATCAAAGAAAAAACTTGAATATCCCCATTCGACTTGCAGGCCTTTAAAACCTATTAAATACCTTTTCTCTATTAAAATTTGTTTTCTTATCGGTCACCACGCTCAAAAAGTGTAACTTGAATTAATATCAAAGAAAAAACTTGAATATCCCCATTCGACTTGCAGGCCTTTAAAACCTATTAAAATACCTTTTCTCTATTAAAATTTGTTTTCTTATCATTATTGTTATCTTATCATTATTGTTATCTTATTCATTAATATCAAAGAAAAAACTTGAATATCCCCATTCGACTTGCAGGCCTTTAAAACCTATTAAATACGTTTTCTCTATTAAAATTTGTTTTCTTATCTGTCACCACGCTCAAAAAGTGTAACTTGAATTAATATCAAACAAAAAACTTGAATATCCCCATTCGACTTGCAGGCCTTTAAAACCTATTAAATACCTTTTCTCTGTTAAAATTCGTTTTCTTATCGGTCACCACGCTCAAAAAGTGTAACTTGAATTAATATCAAAGAAAAAACTTGAATATCCCCATTCGACTTGCAGGCCTTTAAAACCTATTAAATACCTTTTCTCTATTAAAGTTTGTTTTCTTATCGGTCACCACGCTCAAAAAGTGTAACTTGAATTAATATCAAAGAAAAAACTTGAATATCCCCATTCGACTTGCAGGCCTTTAAAACCTATTAAAATACCTTTTCTCTATTAAAATTTGTTTTCTTATCATTATTGTTATCTTATCATTATTGTTATCTTATTCATTAATATCAAAGAAAAAACTTGAATATCCCCATTCGACTTGCAGGCCTTTAAAACCTATTAAATACCTTTTCTCTATTAAAATTTGTTTTCTTATCGGTCACCCCGCTCAAAAAGTGTAACTTGAATTAATATCAAAGAAAAAACTTGAATATCCCCATTCGACTTGCAGGCCTTTAAAACCTATTAAATACCTTTTCTCTATTAAAATTTGTTTTCTTATCGGTCACCACGCTCAAAAAGTGTAACTTGAATTAATATCAAAGAAAAAACTTGAATATCCCCATTCGACTTGCAGGCCTTTAAAACCTATTAAATACCTTTTCTCTATTAAAATTTGTTTTCTTATCGGTCACCCCGCTCAAAAAGTGTAACTTGAATTAATATCAAAGAAAAAACTTGAATATCCCCATTCGACTTGCAGGCCTTTAAAACCTATTAAATACCTTTTCTCTATTAAAATTTGTTTTCTTATCGGTCACCACGCTCAAAAAGTGTAACTTGAAATTATATCAAAGAAAAAACTTGAATATCTCCATTCGACTTGCAGGCCTTTAAAAACCTATTAAAATACCTTTTCTCAAAAAATAGAGTTAGATCATTCAAATTTGGTACATCGAGGTTTTCGATACCTACAAATCGATTGCGGATATTTTTGATATATTCTCATTGCGGATATATTCTCATTTATTCAATAAAAGAAAAAAATTTCTTTTCTTATCGGTCACCACGCTCAAAAAGTGTAACTTCAATTAATATCAAAGAAAAAACTTGAATTAATATCAAAGAAAAATAAATACTGCATAAATAAAATAAATAAATAATTATAATTGCATAAGTTGATAAAAAATGCTATGCAATAGCTTTACCGCGGCAGTCCTCGAGTGCCACACGTATTTTTTTTTTATTTTTTTTTTATAGTTTTAATTTTATTTATCTTATTATCTTTTGGAAAAATGAAAATAAAATGGCCAGAATATAAAGAATTGATTAAATTTCCAATGTAGTATAACTTGTGATTTTCAAGCTATTTTAAATCACTTTGACTTTAGGTTTCCATGTGAAGTCTACTTTAAAATTATTTATAATTATAATGTAGATTTTTCTCTGTATTATAATGCTTGAATCAATTATACGAATAAAGATAAAACTATGAGGGAAAAGCCGAGTTGTATTAGATACCGGCTTTATTTTAGCATTTGCTGCTTCTGTGACTTCAGTTAGTTTATCTGTCCGCCTGTCTTGTCTTTCTGCGCTATAATGCTCGATAATATTTATAGAATGCTTCGAAATTTATACATGATATTTAAACTTACTCCTCTTTTTAAAATGATATAAATAGCGCAACTCACCTATATACAAGGACTCACAAACGATTTCCTATGCATTATGACTATTTGAAGTATATGTTCAAGGCATAACTTAATACTTTTGTACTTCACACAGAAGGAAGAAATTAATAAATTTTGTTCACATACTTAAAACATTTTTTTCCCTGTATAATAAAGCACATCCAGTAGCTGAATTTTGTTTACTCACCAAACGTCGGTTTTAAATCATGTTTGAAAGAAGGGCATGTTATTGTCGACCTTAAGTCATAAGTTCTGGTGTAATGAATGTGAGTGCGCCGAAAATGACAGCAGAGCGACATCCCAATCGAAATCAAACCAAACCTTTCGAATAATGACAGGCCTTGGAGCGTTCCTAAAATTTTACTTACATTTTATTATATTATCACCAATAAGAAATTTTTCTTATATACGTTTGAATGGTTTAATCCTCAAACAATGTGTAAAAAGAAATTGCTCTAAAATAGTGGTGACAGTAAAATAAAATGAGCGTAAAATTTTAGGAACATGGCGAGGCCTGAATAATGTATTATTAGCTTTATTTGTTTATAGGACCCCACAAAGTGGCCCATGTAAATTACGTGGTACAAACTGAACATGCACATTGTAAATATTTAGTGACATTGGTATTTCTTTGATATACTTCATTGCGGATAAACAAGTTTTAGATGACACACGAGGCTGTGCAAATGCAAATTATTTAATGCTTTACTTTGGAAATTAACCCGTTTCCAAATTTGCCTGAATAGCGCTCGGGTAGTACTTCTACTACTGTTTGTACTTATTAGACCCAGTATTTTGAAAAAGTAGTTCTTTCTAACGATTTTTAATTAAATTCCACGACACTTCGACGATTGAATATTATGAATATCAGTGGTGTGAATTGAAATAAACAGAAGAAGAATAAGAAACTGTTAACGGATTAAGTTTTAAAGAAGCTTTTGTTAGATTCCTTCCTCCGTAATTAAGAACAAATTGTAGGCTTGCTTCTTTTGAACAACATGCAAAGTACACACACACACACAATATATATATATATATTGGCTTCCTTTAACATTTAAACTATATATATATATATATATATATATATATTTGAAAATTTTCTTCCTGCAAAATGTAAAACTAAATATATTTTAGATGTTGAAATGCGTTTTAATTTTAAACGGTGTAACCAGTAAATGCATTTGGAAAATGCTTATAATCTGCGAGAATCGCGTGATTTTTCACTTTTGTACAATTTCTAGTATATTGTTTGTTGTCACTTTCAAAAATTATTCTTTAACCCTTTGCTTGAAATGCGTTTCTAAATTATCATTAGTTAATATTACTTTTCTGATATCCCTTATTATTCTTCAATTGTAATGTTTCATTAACAATTGTAAAGAATAGGAATTACTAAAAAAAAAAAAAAAATACAATAAAAATATCAAAATGAAAAAATGAAAAAATACTGATAACTAACCACATGCATACTCTTTTTGATACATAATTTACATAACCATTACATACTTGCCAACATCCTAATTATGAATCGGAAGACTTTTTAGTAAACGCCCCATTTTCCACACCAGTATATTTTTTGAGTGTTTTACTTCTTATTTAATCGTATTTAAATTTGGAGAAAATTACTCTAAAAATATACTGGTGTGAAAAATGGCGGTGTGTAATTAGGATGTTGGCAAGTATGCCATTATTCAGTTTTTTTAGCGCATTTTTCATCAATCCTAATACTGTCAAAACTAATTTCTGAATAGTGTTTCAATTTCCACTCTCAAACAATTAAGTTGTGCCTAATTACACAACTTGAAAAAAGCTTCCATAACAATTTAACGAATTGAGATTCACTAATTACTTTTTAACAAGACTATCATATGTAGTTAATTTAATGTTTCTTCCTAAAAATATTCCTAAATCTTCTTCAGAGTTAATTTTGTAAACAATTAATTCGACTTACAAATACAATTTTTTCATGTCACAGATTCTCAGGATATTTTTTTTTTCGGCATTTGATATAAAATAAGGAAAAAATGTGTAACAACATAAAGCACTATCAATTAATATACTTTTTTTTTTTTTTTTTCAATGTTTAATGATTTTTCGCATGTTATTTGATAAACCTTTCAAACGATTATAGGTATTAAATAATTTTTTATTCTTGTATCTAGTAATAGGAATCGCCTTTTTTTTTTTTTTTTTTTTTTTTTTTTGAAGTATGCAAGTCTTTTTAAACTAAAAATCTTTTCTGGAAAAACTCATTATCTGAAAAATCTTATTACAGTTCATTTTCCAATAATTTTCATACTATTGAGAACACCAAAGATCTTCAGAAAGAAGTCAGTAACTCCTTGAAGAAAAGCCATGGATTACTTTGCGTAAAAAGTTGTTGAAAGTCTTTCTGATAAGATAGTTAAGAAAAAGTAAAAAACGCGAAAGGTATCCAAAAGAAAGAAAGAAAGATTCATCAGAGCATAATAGTTAACAACATAATAAGAAATTCAAAAAACAACTCAGCATACTGTTAAAAGGGATTTTCAAACAACTGATACTGCCATGCTTGGCACAAGTGGTTGCCAGTCAAAATTAAGCTGTTTTTGCATTTATGCAAGAATCGCAAAATAATGGATATATGACATTGGTAATTTCGCCTTCCCTTTCTGCACGGAACCCAATTAAAAAAGGTATATTTGATAAATATTCATTGTAAATTTTTTCCTTGTATTTAATAGTTCTGGAAGTAAAAATAGTTTGCTGAATATATATATATATATATATATATAATAGATAACGTAATAAAATTTAATCTTAAAATTTAGCAATTAATAGAACTAAAACAATAACAGCACACTAAAATATAGAACTGAATTTAACATAGAGGAAAGAATGACACAAAAAGTTGCGATATAGATTTTGAACTTAGATAAAACAGTTCTACATCAAAGAGCCATTAAATGCATAGATCCACAAAAAGCCAAACATTGTATATGATTAACAATTGTAATAATACACATCAGAAAAAGCGCCATTGCAGCTGTAATCAAAGTGCATGTAAACTTTTAGAATATTGATGGTAAGCCAAATTGGCAAACAAACGTATATATATATAGTAATATATACATTAATATATAAACAAGATTTTGAATAAATGAAAAAACTGTTTATATTAAACAAAATACATTTAAATTTAATGCGCATAAGCAGCAGATAGAATTTAAATGCAAATATAAATAATAGATAACGTAATAAAATTTAATCTTAAAATTTAGCAATTAATAGAACTAAAACAATAACAGCACACTAAAATATAGAACTGAATTTAACATAGAGGAAAGAATGACACAAAAAGTTGCGATATAGATTTTGAACTTAGATAAAACAGTTCTACATCAAAGAGCCATTAAATGCATAGATCCACAAAAAGCCAAACATTGTATATGATTAACAATTGAAATAATACACATCAGAAAAAGCGCCATTGCAGCTGTAATCAAAGTGCATGTAAACTTTTAGAATATTGATGGTAAGCCAAATTGGCAAACAAACGTATATATATATAGTAATATATACATTAATATATAAACAAGATTTTGAATAAATGAAAAAACTGTTTATATTAAACAAAATACATTTAAATTTAATGCGCATAAGCAGCAGATAGAATTTAAATGCAAATATAAATAATAGATAACGTAATAAAATTTAATCTTAAAATTTAGCAATTAATAGAACTAAAACAATAACAGCACACTAAAATATAGAACTGAATTTAACATAGAGGAAAGAATGACACAAGAAGTTGCGATATAGATTTTGAACTTAGATAAAACAGTTCTACATCAAAGAGCCATTAAATGCATAGATCCACAAATAGCCAAACATTGTATATGATTAACAATTGAAATAATACACATCAGAAAAAGCGCCATTGCAGCTGTAATCAAAGTGCATGTAAACTTTTAGAATATTGATATATATATATATATATATATATATATATATATATGTATGTGTGTGTATGTATACATACATATATATATATATTTTTTTTCACATTTTAAAAGTGATATTTGAGCCACCTTTGAAACGTTATGTGTCAAAGGTCGCCCACATGCTACAATTTTGAAACTGGATTATTAAAATAACTAAACTACATTTTATAAAGAAAGTTATACGTTAGTTGTAAGATATAGGTGTAAAGTTTTATATATATATAAAAAAAAAATCAACCATATACACCTCGCAAGAAATGTATAAAAAAAGCCCTCAAATTTTAACTATAGCCACCTTTGGCTCATCTACTTTATTTGTATTATTTAATTAAATTTTATTAAAAATTACCATTATAAATCTTCAAGACGTCTTATTAAATAATTTCTTTAGAGCTTATTGGGTGCATGATTCAGCCTTTATTAACAAATAAAAGCATTACTTAAATTTTAGTAAAATTTTTGCGACATTTCATCAAAAGCTACTTTTTATTCTATTTCTAACTATTATTTTTTAGTTTCAATGTAATGATTTCTCCAAAAAACAAAAAGCGGTTTTACAAGTGTTTGAAATAAACAAGCTGTGTTTTTAGTCATTATAGATAAAATAAGAAAATATGTTTTACTTCATAATAATAATAATAAAAAAAAAAAAAAAAAACATCCATAATTATAGCTGTTGTTGCAATATACAAATACAAAATATTTTTTTCTAAATATAGTTTGGCATTGAAGAAAAAACTATAAATAGTTTATGCGCTAATGTTTGCGATAAATCATTTATATACAAAATGTTTACACTTAGGAAAACTTTTGAGCAAGTTATTGCTATACATAATTTATTTTTTTCAAAACCGAAAGGTTTTATTGAAACATTTTCATACTTTGAGTAGAGTACGTTTGTAAAGAAAAAAGAAAAACTGTATACTTTATTCCAAATTTTAGAAATTTTAAAACCACTCTTTGACTTTTCAGGCATTATGCAGTTATCATTCTTTATTCACAATTTTCAGTCTCTGGAGAAATAAGAAAAATATCTTCTTTACGGAATGACTTTGATCGGTTACAAAGTTCTTTGATTTTACTTAAGTTTCGTTCATAAACACCAGAAGAAATTCTCAAGTGTTTACTTCCAAAGAAGTACTTGATTTCTTTAGAGCCCACTGGCGGTATGATTGATCTCACTTTTATTATAAATAGATGTTTTATTTTAATTTTTGTAAAAACTCCGAAACATTTCATGTGGAAATTTAGTTTGAAACAATGTAAATATTAATACGATTTGTAAAAAACTTTAACGTCTTCAGGTTAGAAATTTAGATGTTTTAAAATTTTAAGAGACGCTGTAATAGTATAATGTTGTATTATCTTGAACTAATAAAATTAACTTTTTTATTCTATGCTACATGAAAGATATATTACTATTTTTTGTATTAAATATAAACTGATACTTGGAATAGAAGTAAAATCAAAACATTATTTTAAAAATAAATAAATAAATAAATAAATTTATCTTTCATGCGTTAGACATTAAGTGTACATAAAATTTTAATAAATAGTCATAAATTCTGTCTTTTCATTATTTTAGAGATAATAAATAAAACTCCCCTTTTATGGGAAATTAATTTAAAAAATTATTTACAGTACAGTATATTTTCAAAGTTATTAAATAATAACTGAAATTTTTTAATAGAAATATTTTATCCAAAATTTCTTTTTATCTGGAATAAATTATTAAGGGACATTTATATATACATATATATACAACAGCAAAAAAAATATATATATATATTTACGCATCTTTATCTTTTTATTTACAGATGCAAAAAATAAGCGAAGATAATGAGATATAATATAACTTCGTGGAATTTTATTCTGTCGCACGATTGTCATTTTCAGAGCTGCCAACCAAATCCGACAAATTGTTTGTACCGCCCTTTTTTCTACACCACTTAATTTTTAGAGTATTTGTTTTCTTAATTCATCGTAAATATATTTGAAGAGAATTACTCTAAAAATTAAGTGGTGTAGAAAAAGGGGCGGTACTAACAATTTGCCGGATTAGGTTAGAAGCTCTGCATTTTATAATTTTTGTATCCATTAGACTAACAGTTTTATTTTTGATGTGATAATTATTTTTAAGCTCTTCGATGGCCTACGTGCTAAAGCCATGATAGGGGGAATATATAGATAGCCATACTTGGAATAGGGGTTAACATTAAAAGGTTATTAAAAAGAAACAGATTTCTCTTCCATACGTTAGACATAAAGCGTATATAAATTTTCAATAAATAGTCATATAGTTCGGTCTTTTCAATATTTTAGATATAATAAATAAAACTCCCTTTTTATGAGATAGTAGTTTAAAAAATCACTTACAGTACTGTATATTTTCAAAATTATTAAATAATAACTGAAAATCTTTAATAGAAATATTTTATCCAAAATTTCTTTTTATCTGGAATAAATTATTAAGGGACATTACAAAATATATGTATATATATATATATATATATATATATATATATATATGCATCTTTATCTTTTTATCTACATATACAAAAAATAAGCGAAGAAAATGACATATAAATTTGTGGGGTTTTATTCTGTCGTACGATTGTAATTTTATAATTTTTGTATCCATAAGACTAACAATTTTATTATTGATGTGATAATTAGTTTAAAATCTTCGATGGCCTACGTACTAAAGCCATGATAGGTTGTTACTTGTATTATTTGAACATATATAATCCTTGACGGAAGATCACTGGGACAAATGTAACTAACAAAGGGGCAAATTAAATATATTTTTTTGGAAACTTACTTAGAAACATATGTTCACATATTTACTTAGCCCTTAGAACGGAAGATACGAATTTTTACATTCACTAAGAAGTTGTTTTTTCCCTTGTGCATTTATCATTAAAAAGGGCAGAACTATAGTTATTTAACACTTTCGCAACCGCATAATTTTATCTTTTTGGCAGTAATGTCCGCCTGTAGGCGTTATTCTCCCAAGTTACAACATTTCAGAATAAAATTTTCTGTATTCACATTTATATTACAAATGGATATACATTATAATTATATTCTTTCTAATCAAAGTATTTATATCCGTAGTATATTTCCTTATAAAAATATGGCTATTGGGTATATACTTAAGAAATAAACAACATGCAAATTACGAAAGAAGCGCCCACTGAAGGAGTTACAGATTTCCAAATGACGTGAATCTACGTCAGTGGTCGCGAAAATGTTAACTTGTCTTTTAAACATGAATATTATGTATAATTCATCTTTTATTTGGCGTAGGAAGATTCATGTATGATTCATATTTTAACCTCATGGTCACGACTTCTATATAGACTTAAAGTTTATCTTTAAATCATAACTATGTTTTTGATTTCAAGCTAAAATAACTATTTTATTAATAAACTGTAATGAATATGCAGTGAAAACAACATTATAATATTTTCTTTTCTGAGATGCTTTGTGGGACAGTCTTTTGAAAAATAAAGGCACAGTAAACATTCAACATTTACAAATTTGTATCAAAACAGCAAAGATTATAACTTTCGATAAGAAACTGTCCATAGACTATAATTTAATTCCATTGTCCTGTATAATTTCTATGTCTGATAACAGTTTTGCAAACAAAAGAAAGTTCTCATCTCTTCTGAATTAATGTATCATTAACGTAAAATGTTTAGTTTTAAAAATCACCCAACTTTTTTTTTTTTTTTTTTTTTAAATAGATTGTTTGATCCTATTGATAATCTAACGAATAAATAAATAGTAATTTATTGGTTTGGGCATTCATATTTATGAAAAAATAATTAGGTATCACGAAGTGACTAATATTATAAGAAATACAAAATGTTAGTCATTGTAAAAAATTTAATTTTTTTTTTCTCTTTGAGATATATTTTAGTGTTATTTCGTAAGAGCAATGGCTTATGAATTAAAATACATATCGTTATATTTTGGTAAGTAAAAATATGTATCACTTAGCTTCAAAATATTATTTTTCTAAAAGTGACGTTTTGTTAAAAACCTATCATGTGAAGATGACGCCATTCCCCCCCCCCCTAATAATTTGTTCTGAATAAAAACGAAATGATTATGAAATTAAAATCAATCGAAACATATTTCTTTTTTCTCTCTTAAAGGAAAAAAAAAAAAAAAAAACTATATTTTTACTTGCGAACATAAAAATTATATTCATTAATCAAATATGAAAATGAATTTAATTATAAAATTTAAAATTCTATCACTTGGATGTGAAAAAATACATCTACAAAAATTTCATCAAGTTAAAATTTTCATTTTTATGAAAATTACGAAGATAAACATTAATATTCATGGAACTTTATTTTTTAAAATTATATTTACGATTAAATTAAAATCAACGAAAAGATATTATTATAACTGTTGTCAAATGTATAAGAAACTTGTTATTTTACTCTAGAGATAGAAATATTTTATTAAAATTAATTTGAATGTAGTCACTGACATTTTGCTGTAAAAATGTTATCTTTTTTTCTGTATATACACTTTATGTAATTAATAACGTTAAAGTGTTTCATGTTTGACATAATACCGATAAATTTAAACTAACAAGTCCTTATTATTATTATTATTATTATTATTATTATTATTATTTTAATATAACAAATTTCATTACTAAAAATCGTTAAAAAAAAAAGTATCTTCTTGATATGTTTTTAATTGCATTGGTTTTAAATCTAAACTAAAATTATTAAATGTGTCATCCAATAAGCTAAATAATTCTTTAGAACTTACTTATTTATTTATTTAATTTTTGTTACCTTCTTTCTTTCTATACATATACACTCATGTATTTTTATCTACAAACTTCAAAAATAATCTTAAAAATTTCTTTGTAATTTAATTACATAATTGCATGTTTTAAATGTGGATAAAATAAAAATAAAAGTTTTTACCGTTCGTATCATTTATTTCAAGCCATGCTTTGATTTTATTCATTTTTATAAATGCAGGTAATGTTATTCTAACTGTATAGTTTCAATGTATTATTAATAAGCTTAAAATAAATTAAATTTTCGTTTTAAATGAAGAGATCTTAAAAGATATATTGGAAGTTGAAAAAACAAAACGCAATTTTAGCGAGTCTTTATGAAACAATTTAATTCAAGTTTTCTGAGAGTTTTCTTCTTCTTATGAAATTATATTTAAATAATTTGCAGTTACAATTTAATTTTGTTGAGGAATAAATTCAAAAGCGTAAAATAAACTCTTATGGTAAGTTTGAAATATTTAATAAAAGGTTTAAATAGTAAAAAACAGAATTATTCTATAAGTTTTTAAATAAAAAGTGTTTGTTCTACGTAAAAATAACACAGAAATTCCGTTCTAGCTACTGAAGTTTCACGACAGTATATTTTTTATATCTTTCATTTCCATCATATTTTATTTTTTCAAGAGAAATAGTTTCTTTTGAAAACAGCTGTTTCTAGTTGTTTTACCTTTTTAACTTTTGGAATAATGCAAAATAAAATAAATAATAAATTAAAATTTCTAACACTTGTCATTTTCAAAAATATTTAAATCAACCTGATTTTATTTTTACCTAAGCAGTCTACTCCAAAATCATTTATAATTATTGTACAGATTTTTCCTCTATAGTAACATGTTCGAATTAAAATTTCAATAAAAGTAAGACGATGGTGATTATTAAAAGTGAGCTAGATTTTATAATTAAGGAAATAGAATATTTAATTTTAGTAGAAATAGTATTTTTTTTAATCTCTTTTTTTATTATTATTATTTTCAACGAAGATAAAGAAAGAATCAAATAATTCAAAGAAACAGTGATATTTCGGTTACATTTTTAACAAAACTACTAACAATCATCAAACATAACTTTTATCACCATTTGAAACCTATTAAACATCTTGATACAAAACTTTAGCAGTTAATTGAATAAAATTGTAACTCGCCTGAATTGTAAGTTTCATCTTTTATATTTTAGTATCAGACTTTGGAACTTCGCTAGTCACTATATTTAAAGGAAATTGAAAAGGAAAAGAATCACTTTTTTTTGTATCATTTTATAATTTAAAACCTATTTGGACATTAAAGTTGAACTATAGTCGGCAGCAAAATTATCTGAGCACTAGCAACAATCCCTTTCTAAAAAAAGTGCACTTAATACTGCTTTGTTAAATAAATCCCTGTCGAATCCTGTTCTTAGTCAGTCTAAGAAAATGATTCGACAAGGATTTATTTAACAAAACAGTTTTAAGTGTGCATTTTTGATAATTATTGGCTAGTGTTCGGATACTTATTGCTGCCGACTGTAACTGTCCTCATAGATCATCGCCAAGGGCTCACGTTACTACAGTGAGCCCTTGACGATGATCAACGAACGCTCAACCCCAACCTCCTACCAATTCCGTTGACATTGGTTGTATTTTGTCACACAACCCCTTCAGTCAGTTGGAGCTGCTGCAGGCGGACATTTTTAGAAGTACCATGTACTGTTTACCTTCCACTCGCTTTGGTTTAAATGATAATTTTACCTAGTTGTAATAATTTAATGTTTCTCGTAAACTCGGAACAATTGGGTAATTTCGCATCTTTTGGCACTTTCCGTGACTTTCTGTATTCAGCAAGTCGCAAGGTTGGTTGAGTTCTACGTCGCACTAGTGCTGCGCAATGGGCAATGGGCGACGGTGGGTGACTCACCCCTTGAGGTGGTCCTGAGACATGCCTTCACAATTTTGATCCTCCATGGAAGTGATGGCTCTCCCGCTTCGGCGACCCACAGAGTTATAATTTGGAGGACATTGCGGCCACGACATATTTTACGAGCACCAACCACCATTAGTGTGTACGACGGTCTTTGCCCGGATCGAGTACCGAACCCACAAACTTTCAATTACGAGTCCGGTGCTCTACCGACTGGGCTACCGCGGCCCGCAAATCACGAGGAGATAACATGGCATGCATGTTTTCAGATTTTGATAGTATGACTTGTTTACGTATGAGCAATGTTTTGGCATTTAAAATTAATACAAAATTATATTGATAACAGCTGTATTTATTTCTTAAATTAAATTTGGATATAATAAATCTGCTTAAAATTTGACTTACGGGGTATTTTTCTTATTACAGAAATTACAGCAATCGGCTTGTATTTCAATATTTAGCGCTTTTCAATCCTTAAAACATTGTTTATTGTCTTTTTAAGATGTTACGCTGTAACGATATTTCTTGCAGTTTGTTTCTAAAACGTTATTCGTTACATATAGGTATGTTTCTTCAGAAAAAATAGCCTTTACGTGTTCCTCTTAAACAATGCTTTACTTTAGGAAGGAATTTACGTATTCGTGATTAACATTTTATGCGTCGCCGGCATGTACAGTCGGTAACAAAAGTGTCCGAACACTAGCAAAAATTCCTATGTAAAAAAAGTACACTTCATACGGTTTTGTTAAATAAATCCTTATCGAATCATGTTCTTACACTGACTAAGAATGGGATTCGACAAGGATTTATTTAACAAAACTGTATGAAGTGTACTTTTTTTACATAGGAATTTTTGCTAGTGTTCGGACACTTTTGTTACCGACTGTATATATATACGCCAGTGGCCTTTACCATGTGTGATGCTGAGGATAGAATTTAATTGATCTAATCACAAATACGTAAAATCATTTAGTCATATAATGTAACGGTTTAGAGAGACGTCAAGAGGTGGGGTATAGCTAGGCAGACCAGATCAAAGTACCTTTTTAATATAGAAGCATTAAAAATTGCTATAATTATCCAACTATGGATGTATTTTTTCGTTCCTAACGAATAAGGACTAAAAATAAAGTATTACTAATTAATAATGTACTTTCTACAATTTTTTAAAACTTTGAAAAATGCATTAAAAATTTTAAGTCCCCATGTGTCCCCAGAAAATGGGGACGTTTGGTCAGTGTAGGTATAGCGTTAAAAATAGGAAAATGTCCTAGCGTTAATATTAAATATCTTATCTTGCTATAATTTTTCAAATGTAATTTTGCATTAACAATTTCAAAAAAAAAAAAAAAAAAAAAAAAAAAAAAAAAAAAAATCACTGAAAAAAAAAAGAAAAAAGAAAGAAAAAGGAATAAGAACGTATAAGTATTGATGTTTAACCATGTGTACATTTGTTGCTACAAAAATTATGTAATCATTATTCTGTATTTTTAGCGCATTTTTTAACAATATTTACCCTGTCAGAACTGATTTCTAAATTAAGTATTCTAATTTTCACTCTCAAACAATTAAGATGTGCCTAATTACATCACAGCAAAAAAGTCTTCCTGATAATTTAATGAACTGAGATTCACTAATGGATTTTTTAAGAGACCTTCGTATGCAATTAATTTAACTCTTTGATTCTGAAAAAATTGTTTTGTTCAAAGTTGACTTTGTAAACAATTAATTCCACTGACAATTTTTTTTTCTTTGTATGTCACTGATTCATATTTTTCAGCACTTGATATAAAATATATGAAAAAAAAGTTTGCTTATAAAAGTGTAAAGATACAAAGATTTATTAATTAGTGTACATTTAGTAATATCTTGATACGTTTTCAATTGCATTGGTTTTGAATCTAAACTAAAATTAATAAATGTGTCTTGCAGTAAGCTAAATAATACTTTAGATTTATTTATTTATTTAATTTTTGCTACGTTTTCTCTTTCTATACATATACACTCATGTATTTTTATCAACAAACTTCAAAAATAATCTTAAAAATTTCTTTGTAATCTAATTACATAATTACATGTTTTAAATGTGTATAAAATAAAAATAAAAGTTTTTACCGTTCCTATCATTTATTTCAAGCCATGCTTTGATTTTATTCATTTTTATAAATGCAGGTAATGTTATTCTAACTGTATAGTTTCGATGTATTATTAATAAGCTTAAAATAAATTAAATTATCGTTTTAAAATGAAGAGATCTTAAAAGATATATTGGAAGTTGAAAAAACAAAAGGCAATTTTAGCGAGTCTTTATGAAACAATTTAATTCAAGTTTTCTGAAATTATATTTAAATAATTTGCAGTTACAATTTAATTTTCTTAAGCAATGCGTTCAAAAGCGTACAATTTACTCTTATAATAAGTTTGAAATATTTAATAAAAGGTTTAAATAGTTCAAAACAGAATTGTTCCATAAGTTTTTAAATAAAAAGTGTTTGTTCTACATAAAGTAACACAGAAATTCCATTCTAGCTACTGAAGTTTCACGACAATGTATTTTTTATATCTTTCATTTCCATCATATTTTATTTTTTCAAGAGAAATAGTTTCTTTTGAAAACAACTGTTTCTAGTTGTTTTACCTTTTTAACTTTTGGAATAATGCAAAATAAAATAATCAGGTTATAAATAATAAATTAAAATTTCTAACACTTGTCATTTTCAAAAATATTTAAATCAACCTGATTTTATTTTTACCTAAGCAGTCTACTCTAAATTCATTTATAATTATTGTACAGATTTTTCCTCTATAGTAACATATTCGAATTAAAAATTTGAACAAAAGTAAGACAATGGTGATTATTACAACCTGAGCTAGATTTTATAATTAAGGAAATAGAATATTTAATTTTAGTAGAAATAGGAATTTTTTTTTTTTTAAATCGGTTTTTTTATTATTATTATTTTCAACGAAGATTAAGAAAGAATCAAATAATTCAAAGAAACAGTGATATTTCGGTTACATTTTTAACTAAACTACTAACAATCATTAAACATAACTTTTATCACCATTTGAAACCTATTAAACATGTTGATACAAAACTTTAGCAATTAATTGAATAAAATTGTAACTCGCCTGAATTGTAATTTTTATCTTTTATATTTTAGTATCAGACTTTGGCACTTCGCTAGTCACTATATTTAAAGGAAATTGAAAAGGTAAAGAATCACTAATTTTTATATCATTTTATAATTTAAAAAACTATTTGGACATTAAAGCTGCACTACAGTCGGCAGCAAAATTATCTGAGCACTAGCAATAATCCCTGTCTGAAAATGTGCACCTGATACTGCTTTATTAAATAAATCCTTGTCGAACCCTGCTCTTAGTCAGTCTAAGAAAATGATTCGACAAGAATTTATTTAACAAAACAGTTTTAAGTGTGCTTTTTTGATAATTGTTGGCTAGTGCTCGGATACTTATTGCTGCCGACTGTAACTGTCCTCCCAGATCATCGTCAAGGGATCACCTGACTACTGTGCAAAGTTAAGAACACTCAACCTCAACCTCCTACCAATTCCGTTGACATTGGTTGTATTTTGTCACACAAACCCTTCAGTCAGTTGGAGCTGCTGTAGGCGGACATTTTTAGGAGTACCATGTATTGTTTACCTTGCACTCGCTTTGGGTTTTAAATGATATTTTTTACCTAGTTGTAGTAATTTAATGTTTCTCGTAAACTCGGAACACTTGGCTAATTTCGCATCTTTTGGCACTTTCCGTGACTTTCTGTATTCAGCAAGTCGCGAGGTTGGTTGAGTTCTACGTCGCACTAGTGCTGCGCAATGGGCAATGGGCGACGGTGGGTGACTCACCCCTTGAGGTGGTCCTGAGACATGTCTTCACAATTTTGATCCTCCATGGAAGTGATTGCTCTCCTGCTTCGGTGACCCACAGAGTTATAATTTGGAGGACATTGCGGCCACGACATATTTTACGGGCACCAGCCACCATTAGTGTGCACGACGGTCTTTGCCCGGATCGAGTACCGAATCCACAATCTTTCAATTACGAGTCCGGTGTTCTACCGACTGGGCTACCGTGGCCCGTAAATCACGAGGAGATAGCATGGCATGCATGTTTTCAGATTATGATAGTCTGACTTGTTTACGTATGAGCAATGTTTTGGAATTTAAAATTAATACAAAATTATATTGATAACAGCTGTATTTATTTCTTAAATTAAATTTGGATATAATAAATATGCTTAAAATTTGACTTACGGGGTATTTTTCTTATCACAGAAATTACAGCAATCGGCTTGTATTTCAATATTTAGCGCTTTTCAATCCTTAAAACATTGTTTATTGTCTTTTTAAGATGTTACGCTGTAACGATATTTCTTGCAGTTTGTTTCTAAAACATTATTCGTTACATATAGGTACGTTTCTTCAGAAAAAAAAGCCTTTACGTGTTCCTCGTAAACAATGCTTTACTTTAAGAAGGAATTTACGTATTCGTATTAACATTTTATGTGTCGCCGGCATGTATATATGTACGCCAGTGGCCTTTACCATATGTGATGCTGAAGATAGAATTTAATTGATCTAATCACAAATACGGAAAATCATTTAGTCATATAATGTTACGTTTTAGAGAGACGTCAAGAGGTGGGGAATAGCTAGGCTGACCAGATCAAAGTACCTTTATAATAGAGAAGCATTAAAATTTGCTATAATTATCCAACTATGGATGTATTTTTTCATTCCTAACGAATAAGGACTAAAAAAAAAGTATTACTAATTAATAATTTACTTTCTACAATTTTTTAAAACTTTGAAAAATGCATTAAAAAATTTGAGTCCCCATGTGTCCCCAGAAAATGGGGACATTTGGTCAGTGTAGGTATAGCGTTAAAAATAGGAAAATGTCCTAGCGTTAATATTAAATATCTTATGTTGCTATAATTTTTCAAATGTAATTTTGCATTAACAATTTGAAAAAATATTTCACTGAAAAAAAAAAAAAAAATAAATAAAGAGAAAAGGATAAGAACGCATAAGTATTGATGTTTAACCATGTGTAAATTTGTTGCTACAAAAATTATATAATCATTATTCTGTATTTTTAGCGCATTTTTCAACAATATTTACCCTGTCAGAACTGATTTCTAAATTAAGTATTCTAATTTTCACTCTCAAACAATTAAGATGTGCCTAATTACGTCACAGCAAAAAAGTTTTCATGAGAATTTAATGAACTGAGATTTACTAATGGATTTTTTAAGAGACCTTCGTATGCAATTAATTTAACTCTTTGATTCTAAAAAAAATGTTTTGTTCAAAGTTGACTTTGTAAACAATTAATTCCACTGACAATTTTGTTTTCTTTGTATGTCACTGATTCATATTTTTCAGCACTTGTTATAAAATATATGAAAAAAAAAAAAAAAAAAAAAAAGTTTGCTTAAAAAAGTGTAAAGATACAAAGATTTATTAATTAATTAGTGTACATTTAGTAATTTGTTTTTTACATTTCATGATTTTTTTTTTTTTTCTGGAGAAGTATTCCACAAAAGATTTGGAATAAAAGAGGGTTGTTTTCTTTTTCAATTTTAAACTTTTAAATGTATGGAATCTCTTATTAATATTCGTCTTCTTTTTGAGAAAAGCATGTATTTTTCTATTATTATTATTTTATATTCCATAAGAAATATCTCATTTGCAATTTTCAATTTTCTTTGTATAAAGTGTTGTGAATATTTCATCATTTATATATGGAATGAAATAATCATATTCAATATCCATCCATTTGTCCTAGATTCGATTCCTTCATTTACAGCATTTAACATTTATGTTCACCCTGTTTAATAACTGTGCTGAAATATAGTAAAAAGTCTTTAAAAACACTAGAAAATATTTTAGATGAAATAAATGAATTAAACATTAGCAGAATTCAAAATAAAAATTTCCAAAGCATTTTTTTTTCTTTTTCTGTTTTATTTGGTTACCTGTGTCACACTGAAAATAAAAACTGAGAAATTTTATTTGGGAGAATTGCATTTATCATTCATTTTGCGAGCCACGGTTTTTATTTATATGTATTTTTAAATGGTTAAGTTGTTTTTATATTTCCTTTTGCCTTTTTCTTTTCTTTTTTTAAATTGTTTACTATTATGTCATCGATATTTCTTTATAAAATTTTTCTATGTAAAATAATAATTTAAAATTCAAAACTTTCTATAATATTTATGTCGTATCAGTAAATCACATGATGATTTTTTCTTTTAAAGTAATACTGTACAGCAGAAATTTTAATACATTGACATTAAAGGTGATGTTTTTTTTTCTTTGATATAATGTGAATGTAGTAATCATACGATATATTAGGCACAAAAAAATAAAATATGCAGGATATATCAAAAATTAGACGCATTTTAAATTTTTATATATAAATAATAGATACAAGTAAGAGAGTGCGCTTTGTTTTAAAATAAGGCTCTTATGGGATAATATATATATATATATATATCTATATATTAAGAAAAAAAAAAGTTCCATATTTAATCCACATAGGGCGTTGTACCTTGAAAACTGAAAAAATAAAATAAAATAAAATAAAATAAAAAACAGACAAGTTCAGCGCAAGCAGTTAAAGAATATTTATTTTGTGACATCCGTTAAAGTATTTCAAAAAGTGAAAAAAAAAAAAAAAAAAAAAAAAAAAATTCCACGAATCTTACCCAAAATTAAATCCAATTCAATATACGTGTTTTAGAGCATTGGCTCTGGAATGTATTGTATTACACGCGTTATTGATACATTCAATACTTGCATTAAGTATTAATACATTAGAAGCATACATTTTGTTCCTTATATGATCCAAGAAAGGAAATGAAGACGGTTTATGTCCGTTGTTTCGGTGGCCATGTCAAAACGAAAATAAATGCGATATAATAGGGACCATTAGCGACATCTGTAGAAAAATTTTGGAACTTTTTTTTTTTTTTAATATCCTTAACCAAACTTATTATCTTAGAAGTAATCTAGTGCATTGATTTCTATACAAAAAGTAAATTTCTCATTTAACTACGCTGAACATTTTATGATACATACAGTCCTGCTGATTAATTTAATATTTTCAAAGGATGTCTTCATCTTTTTTTCTTGTTGCTGCTGTCAATTTTCATCTTCACGAAATGTTCTTAAATTTTGGGGGTATAATGAACAGGTTTTTTCTTGTACTTTTTATTGAAGACTTTGTCAAGACAATAAATAGGGCGTCAAAAACAAACTGAGTAACAATAAATTGTATTTGTGATTATATTTTATAGTTATAAAAGCGAAATGATCCGTAATTACAGCAAATGTTACTATATACCATATGCAATTTTTTTAAATATATATTTGTGTAAATTTAATGCGAATTAAAAAAGTTATTATCGAAATAATAATCTAGAGAATAATAATAAATAAATATGTAAATAAATTAATTAATTAATTAATAAACGAAATATACTAATTATCTTTTGAATTATGAACACACACTTGCCAACCATCTCATTAATAACCGTACAATTGTTAACGCTCCCTGACAAAATGCTCCTTTTCTCACACCACTATATTTTTAGAGTTATTCTCTCCAAATGTTGTTACGATTAAATAAGACTAAAATTACTCCAAAAACTTATTGGTGTGAAAGAAAAGGCGGGCACTAAAAATTGTACGGGTCGTAGTGAGATGGTTGGGAAGTATGTGAACATTTATATAGAAAGACTTCAACTGCATATACAACACAACCATATATAATATACAAAATATATTTATCATTTTAAAATGTAATATAAAACATACATAAATCTTTTTAATACATTTATTTAGTAAACATTTAATTTCGTAATTAACAGATTTCTCATACAATTTAAATACAAGTTTTGTTGCTTCTAACAACTTTATAATTTGCGTATTAAATAAGTAAATTATTATAAAAAAATAAAAAATGTCACAATATTAAAATAATAACCTATATAGAAGTTGTTTATTGTAAAATGAATATATATATAGATATATAGATATATAGATATATATATTAGTTAGAATACAGTGTTAAAAAAAATCTTAATTATTCGTATCAAGATTGTTTTCTTTAAAAACTTTTTTTTTACTATTTGCTATTCTTAAATTATTTTTATTATACATTGAACTCATAATTAATGCACGTGTAAGTTATCTCTAAGAAGTTTAACCCTTGAAGAAATTAACATGAATTTATATATATATATATTTACACTATGCATGTTTAATAAAGAATTAATAATGCCATTTTAATTGCTTGAAAAAGTAAAACCAATTACTTATGTGATTAAAATGTTAACAAAATGAAGGTAAAATAAACAAGAATATCAAGTGAAATTAAGGTTAAATTTCGATTTTTTTTTTTCTATGAATACATTGAAAAAGTTTTTTTCAATTTTTTTTTTTTTTTTTTTTTTTTTTTTTTTCAAATCAAACTAATGCAAGAAAGAAAATAGCGTTTGATCCATAAACTTGAAAAGTTTATTTTATCATAAAATTAAATATTGAATAGAACAAATTTATAGATTTATTTATATTAGGTATTAAACAGGAATAAAATTTTTTCAAAATAAGAAAAATTCTATATTTTTATGTTAAATATGTTGATTTTGCAAAAATTTGGATTTGTATAATTTTTTAAAACTTTAAAAAAAAAAAAAAAAAAAAAAAAAAAAAAAACAGATTATAGTTTGAGAAAATTTGACAATTGAAAAATATTGAAAAAAATATTTATTTATATACTATATTTAAAAACATATTTTTATTCCTTAATTTTACTTATTAACATTAACTATAGACATTAGAATGTTCGAAAGTTATGTTTGAGAACTATATAAAACTAATTTAAAGTAAAATATGAAAATTTGTGTAAACCAAAACCAATCTTCATAAAATAGCGTAGTTAATTTATTTCCTAACTTAAATTCCTAACTTAATTTTGCTAGCTTATCCCATGACCACTTCCTAGAACCTAGACATATATTTAAACTTGCATGTGTTGTTTTTATTCTTTATAAATATTTTACATACATATTCTCCATAAAATTTTGTGAAATGCAAATCTTATGGTAAGTTATTTACACGTGAGATCCGATGAAGAAATAAAATTGCACGAATTGAACTGGAAAAAGTATATGGAACAAAGTTTGCAGTTTATAAAGCAATAATCGGTTAGTGTTGATGATAGATAAATTCAATGTCATTCAAAATCAGATGTCATAGATAAATTCAATATATATATATATATATATATATATATATATATTATACAAACTAGTCTTGTATTATTCAATTAATTTCTAACTTGCGGTATAAAGATTGTAGAAAGGAAAAAAAAAAGCATGATTTTCGATTATTTGCAGTTTATAAATCTGTTAAAGGAAAATTTTATGTTTTGATAACACAAATTTAAAAACATTTTTAAAAAGAAATTAGATACTGTGAGGTAAGATATTACTTTGAGAAGTGTGTAAAAGCAATTACGCGAATAAAAAGTCTTAATGTTACTTGAAAAACAATCTTAAATTTTTGTGAAAAGTTAAGATATAATTCAACAGAAAAATAAAGTATTTATATCAACATAATTAGCTGAAAAATAAGTTTTATGTACCAGCCAAAAAAATATTTTACCAATTGCTACAAATTTAAGTACAGGCATCCATTGATAACTACGATTGCAGTTGACCCTCCTTCGATTAATGCAGGGGGAAATATACGATTAGCACACATTCGGTTAGATGACTTTTTTTTTTTTTTTTTTTTTTTTTAAACAGAAGTAGAAGGATGTATGTCTATCAAGATAAAATTACATTTCGTACAAAATGCATTCTGAAAAGATCAAACATAAAACTGTACTACAGACATTTGATAATTTTTTTCGTAAAATAATTTAAATGCTTTAAACAACGTAAAGCAATCAAATTGCATTGCAGAAAATTTGAAACTGTTTTTCATATAAATATAGCCACAATATGATATTTTAAAAAAAGTAATAAGTAAATTTTTATATGAACGATAATAATAATAAAAGAGGTATCATTGGTACTCAATTATATGAGCATTGTTGAATACAACAATGTAGATGAATTTGAACAATGTAAAAATTTTAAATTGACTTTTAAATGTTATTATTACTATTCACTGTTATTATTCTCTTGCCACTTACAAAATTATCGCGCATGATTATGTTAATATAGATTCGTTCAAAGTAATATATACATGTCGTTTAAAACCTCTCGAATTAAATTTTAATATGTAATTTTTTACAAAAATACATAAATAACATCGTAGTATAATATAAAAAGATTTATATTATACTACATAAGTATATTTATTTATTTTCAGGTACCTTTGCTCGAAATTTCCTCCATCATTATTTATAAATTACAATAATTTGTAATATTTTAATACGATTAATTAAATAAAAAAGAAATTATACTAAAATCATAATGAAAACAACCGGTGGAGGCAGCCTTGTTATGCTTTATAGAAAATTTATTATGGCTCTACAGAATTTGGAACAAATGTAATGGTACTAATCGTGGGGCACTTCTATTTTTCTGACTCAAATACTTTGTGTGTACTTAACTGGATTATATTTTGTCGTTAAATCAGCATTCTAATAAATCATTTACTATCGCAAAATTGAAATATTAAAAACATTTTAGTATTTTCGCACCTTTTAAAAATATATACATATTTGCATTAGGAAATCAATCTAGTGATAAATATTATTGTAATAAAATTTTATATCATACTTTTTTACTTGACAGATTGCAATACAGCAAACATATGTTGTAAAAAACATTACAAAACCGAAAAATCATGAGTTGCAAAATCGATTCTAAAACCATATGTATTTTCATTTAAAAAACATAAATAGTTAGACTCTTTTATTGAAATACGTAAATAAGTAAGCTTTATGTTTAATGAAATGTATCATATTGGTTGTTTTCAATGATATTTCTCTTGCTTCTCAGGCAATTTTTTAACATTCTTTTTGTAAATACAGGAATTTTAATAAAAAACAACTTTAGAAACATTTTAAACCTTGTATAAACATCAATAAGTAAACTTTGATGAAACAAATGATTTCAAAATATGTTTGAGCTGTTTGTGTAATTTCAAAATGTTTAATATTTAAATATTAAGAAATTAAAAATCAAAGTACATTCTGGATAATGTTTTTCAACACATTATTTTGAGCATATCGTGTGTTTCAAGATATTTTAAACTAAATAATACTTGGTAAATATTAATGGAAGAAAAACTAGATACCTTAGGAAATACATGAAAAAATATTTAGTAGAATGCACTTGAGTATTTCAAAATATCAAAATGAGTATTTCTTAAATACTCATTGTTCATTCTGAGAGTGATGAAAATTATAGTATGTATTGGTTAAAAGGTATATTTGTATAGCGAATGGGAAAAATATAATTTTTTTATTGACTTTTTGTTTAATATTATTACATTTTAAATATTTTAACATACATTTGCTAAAGAAAATTTCAATTATCACAAAGCATACATTTTTATAATTAGACATTTTTTGTTTTTTCATAAATTATACGGAATAGATCCTAAAACATGAAAGGCAATAATTATAATTATAATTATTCTTTTTTTAATGTTGGTTAATTTATAGATTTAAAAGAGTAATTTACTCTCTCTCTCTCTTTTTTTTTTTTTTTTTTTTTTTTGTAATTATTTGTGAATAATCAAACATAATCCTAAATATAAAATTGATTTATTTACACAGATAACAATTAAACATTTTAAAACGGTATCTTTGATCATTATTAATCAACATGGCAGAAACTGTGCGAAAAGAAATGCTTTTTTATATACTGATTATTAATTATCAACATGCGATGTAAAAGGTATGGACCAGAATATCTAGGTTCTGTATTTAGGGCTAAGTACACTGAGAAAAAAAAAATATACCCCATTTCTTTAGAATGAATATGTGGCCATTTTCTAAATCCCTTAACTAGAAATATAGATTTCCGAGCTATGCGCATAAGGCAGGCCAATAAACTGAATAGACAAAATTATCGAGAATTTCTAGTGTACACATTTCTAGATGGTGAAACTGAATACTCTAAATATTCTGAATCATTTATATTGCGAAAGATTCTCGCTTGATATTCTAGAATTTGGTAATAAACCAAGATTATAGTTGCAGAAATCCGCCTCTTGTAGTTGTTGAAAATGTATTATTATGTCTATTATTTATTTTATGAATATTATTATTATTGGATGGCAACGTTAGTTAAAAAAAAAAAAAAAAAAAATATGATACTTGGTCTCGTTTAATCGAGAGCTAGTGTGTATTAAAATTTTTAGAGCAGTAGGATTTTCCATTAGGAAAAGAGTTTTTTTTTTTGTATTTTTTAAATGATTTCTTTTTGTAAATAATATTCAACGTAGCTGTGTTCTTTTTTACTGATATTTGAATTTTAAGAAGAAACGCAGTACGTGTTATTCAATTGAGTAGCCGCTTTGAAGATAAAAGTGTGAATATTTCATTTACTGGCGTCCGTAGATAACACTAGTTTTTAGAAAGCAGAAGAAAACGGTGATTTTTTTCTTAAGCAGCTTTAACATTTGTGGCGTCTGAGCGACAGGAAGTAGCAACATGTTTCAAGCAATAAAAGGATTTAAGAAAGATGATTTGATATATGTGGCGTCTGAAATTGGCGAAGAAGTACCAGCCAATGTTACTATTTCAGGTTTAAAAAATATTATATTAAACAGTGAAGAATACAAGAAAGATGATGCATTTGTTCAAGTACTATTAGGAAATGCTGTTGCCGAGCGAAAATTACAAGAGCAAGAAGAAAAAATGAAACAAGATAATGAATTTGAAAAAATGAAACAAGATAAAGAATTTGAATTTGAAAAAATGAAATTTGAATCTGAAAAAATGAAAGTTGAAGCTGAAAAGGAAATCGAGCTCGCTAGAATTCAAGCTCAAAGTCGAGGTGAATCTGTTCCACTAAATTATGTACCTGATTTAAGCAATTCAAAAAGGAAATTTACGTTGCCAAGATTGGAATTTAGACAATTTGGCGATAACTTAAAAGATTGGCTTCCTTTTTGGAGTCAATTTGAGCAGGTGCATAAAGATGAAGATATCGCACCGGAAGATAAATTTCAGTATATAGTGCAAGCCACGGTTGCTGGTTCCCATGCAAGAGAAGTAGTTGAAATTTTTCCGCCAACTGGCGCCAATTATGAAAAAGCGATCGAAAGCCTGAAATCTCGCTTTGGAAGAGAGGACCTCTTAGTCGAAGTATACGTTAGACAGTTACTAAAATTAATTATTTCTGTTCAAATTAAGGAAATGTTTTCATTAACTTCTCTGTGTGAAAAACTTGAATTGTATCTACGTGCATTGGAAACATTAGGTGTAACCACGGATAAATGTGCATCTATATTGTATCCCATGGTTGAATCTTGTTTCCCAGCTGATTTTTTAAAGGCTTGGAATCGTAGTAACATTTTTCATTCAAACACTGATGCTAAAGAGAAGTTAAATAATTTAATGGAATTTCTCAAAAAAGAAGTTGAAGGCGAAGAAAGGATATCTCTGGCAGTAGCTGGTTTCGGTTTAGGAAAGAGCCAAGAGAACAAACCTTTAAAAAGGAAGCAATGCAATTTTGAAAATTTGAAAAGTAAAGTACCTACTGCTGCGGGTTTATTAACGGCCACTTCAAATAGAGAGGTGAAGAAATCTTGCGTTTTTTGTGATGGCAAACATTCAAGTTCAGATTGTTTTTCAGCTCAGAAAATGAGTTTAGCAGAAAAACAAAAAATAATTAAAGATAAGCGTTGTTGCTTTGCCTGTTTATCGCCAACTCACACTGTTAAGAAATGCCGAACAGTTCTAAAGTGTGTGATCTGTTCTAAAAAGCATTTTCCTCTAATGTGTGATGTACTTGATTCACAAAAAAGGGCTGTGGAAAAGAAAGAAGAAAAATCTGCAGAAAATGATGTTAGTATGTCCAATTTCAACAAACGAAGTCCAAAGATATTTCTTCAAACCGTGAAAGCCAAATTGGTCTCTGGCAATAAACAGAAAACTGTGAGATTGCTCTTTGATTCTGCATCCCATAAGTCGTATATTCTGGAAAGTGTAGCCAAAGAAATGAATTATATACCTATTCGCCAAGAGAAAATGGTTCATTCCCTTTTTGGCGGCGTTATCACTAACGAGGTCAAGCATAACTGCTATAAAGTGACATTGAAACATTTGAAAGAAAATTTTGGCTGCAATTTCGAAGTTTTGGATCAGTCTGCAATATGTGAAAATATCAGACCGGTTTTTCAAGGCCCTTGGATAAAGGAGTTAGAAGAAAATGAGATTAATTTAACGGACATTGGCGTCAAATGTGAAGCAATTGATATTCTCGTCGGAGCTGACGTTATGGGAAAAATGTTGACTGGAAAAAGAAAGGTCTTATCATCGGGTCTCGTGGCTTTAGAAACATACTTAGGTTGGACCTTAATGGGAAAAGTACCGCCTGGAAAAGCCTCGGAAGAAAACTTGGCGATGTCAGTGTTATCGCTATATGTAAATGAAGCTGAAATCTCAAATCTATGGAAGTTGGATTTAATTGGAATCTATGATCCTATTGAGAAGAAGTCCAAATACGAGACTGATATTCAGACTAAAGAGCATTTTTTAGAAACAGTGGCAATTAATAGAGAGGGCCGCTATGAAGTTTGTTTGCCATGGGCTGATGATAAGTCGCCTTTACCCGACAACTTGAGTTTGGCGAAGAAACGGCTCGAATACACAACAGCAAAGCTTATAGCGATGAACATGTATGAAAAATATGAAGATGTTCTTCTGAACTGGATTAATGAAGGCATAATTGAGGAAGTTCCCAAGAATGAAGTAAACTCTTATGGCAATTACTTACCTCATCGTGCTGTAATAAAACCTAGTAGCAGCACTACTCCAATTCGCCCAGTGTTTGATGCTTCAACTAGATTAGCAAATTATCCTTCTTTAAACCAATGCTTGGAATGTGGTCCTAATCAAATGGAACTTATCCCAGATATTTTACTTCGATTCAGAGAAAAAGAATTTGGCGTTATCGCCGACATTAGGAAAGCTTTTCTGCAAATAAGCATTCGTAAAGACGACAGAGATTTCCTGCGTTTTTTATGGTGGGAAAACTTAGAAGGTAAGAAACTAAAAGTATTTCGCCATACAAGAGTTGTTTTTGGTGTTAAATGCAGTCCTTTCCTTTTGGCTGCGGTAATTGAGTATCATATTCGGCGTTGTAACGGATTTGAAGAATCTTTAAAGAAAAGGCTTTTAGAGAGTTTCTACGTATATAATGTTGTTACCAGTGTTAATAACAAAGAAGAATTAGATAAGTTTATCGTTAATTCTACAGCTTTAATGGCAAAAGGTTGTTTTGATCTTAGAGAATGGGAATGGTCTGGCGACTGTAATGAGACTAGGTCTAAGAAAGAGACTCAAGTATTAGGTCTTATTTGGAATAAAGAGCTTGATACATTGAAGATTAACATGAAATGGTTAGACAACATTAACATGGAAAAATTAACAAAAAGAACTATGTTGTCTGTCGTCCACAGAGTTTTTGATCCTTTTGGCTTCACCTCACCAGTCATGCTTTGTCCAAAAATAATGTTACAAAAAGCATGGAAACTAGGAACGAGTTGGGATGAAGAGATAACTGGTGAGCTTCATAAAGAGTTTATGCAGTGGTTTCAAGAACTGACGTATTTGTCTGATATACAGATACCTAGGTTTATTCGAGTATCTTCCGAAGATTTAAGCAACTGCACTATTCACACATTTGTTGACGGAAGCAAAGATGCCTATGGGGCAGTTACATTCCTTAGAGTAGAGGATGCTAATCAAGTTAATTTAATTTGCTTGCAGCAAAGTCTCGAGTGGCTCCGTTAAGAGGTGTAACTATACCTAGAATGGAACTTCTAGCTGCTGTAATTGGAGCGAGACTGACGAATTCGGTTATTGAAGCTCTTGGTTGGAGAAATGTTATGACTCATTACTGGAGTGACTCTACAACGGTTCTTGCATGGATACAACGAGAAGAAAATTGGTCCGATTTTGTAAGAAATAGAGTGCAGGAGATCAGAAAACTGAGTGATCCTTCATCATGGAGACATATAACGGGGGAGAAGAATGCTGCAGACTTGCCCTCCAGAGGATGCAAAGCAAAGCATCTAGTCTCATCAAAATGGTGGGAGGGTCCACAATGGATGAAAGACGTTTCTGAATTTCGAGCAATGATGGATTTCTCTAATCGCGATTGGAATGAGGAAGAAATTGAAAAGGAAAAACCTAGGAAAACTTGTCTACTGACAAATACTGAAGCTATTGTTGATGAAGATTGGTACTATAGATACTTTTCTAGTTACGATAGAATTATTCGTCTTGTTGCATGGATCCTTCGTTTCAAGCACAACTGCAAGAATTTAAATTGGAGGAAGCATGGTGAATTGACAGCCCCATAAATTCATGAAGCAGAAATGAAGGTTTTACTTCTAATTCAGAATGAGTCTTTTCCTCAAGAAGACGAAAAGAGATTGAAAACTTTGTAAACGTTTAAAGACGAGCTTGGTGTGATTCGGCTGAAGACGAAAATTATTTATCGAAAGGATAGTGAAGATTTTCTTAAACCTATTGTTCTTCCATCAAAACATGAAGTGGTAAAACGGCTAATTTATAAAGCACATGTTGAGAACTGCCATGCTGGTGTCCAGATACTATTAAATATACTTCGAGAAAAGTATTGGATCCTAAACGGCAGAAAGGCGGTGAAAAATGTTGTAGCCAGCTGCACTGCATGCAAAAGATTTCGGTCAAAGAACTTAGAAGTAATCAGTCCTCCACTTCCAGAAAACAGAGTTAAAGATGCTGCAGTTTTTCAGATAATTGGTGTTTATATGGCTGGGCCATTATTTCTCAAGGATAACAAGAAAAGCTGGGTTTTAATTTTTACTTGCGCAGTATACAGAGCGGTCCATTTGGAGCTTGTTACTGCTGCTTCAACAGATGCGTTCTTAATGGCTTTTAGAAGATTTACAGCTCGCAGAGGAAGATGCTCTACTGTATACTGTGACAATGGTTCAAATTTTGTAGGAGCAGCCAACTATTTTAAGAAACTAGACTGGGAACGCATACGAAAACATGGAGCTGTAAACTCTATTGATTGGAAGTTCAATCCCCCAACTGCTGCTTGGTGGGGCGGTTGGTGGGAGAGATTAATTCGAATTCTAAAAGATCTCTTGAAAAGAGTATTAGGGCTGGCACGTCTCGATTACGAAGAAATGATGACGGTTTTAGCTGAGTGTGAGAAGGTAGTCAACTCAAGACCTCTTACTTACATCTGTGAAGAGGAAGCTGTAAAACCAATTTCGCCATCGATGTTCATCCAAGATATGCATGAATGCAGTCTTCCTGATTTGGATGCTGTTGAGCAAAATTTTTTGTGTAAAAGGCTCAAATACAGACAAACCATTCTCAAAGATTTACGAAGCCGTTTTAGATCTGAATATCTTGGTGCTCTTATTCTACGAAAAAGAAAAAGCAAAGAGTCAGCCAAACATACCGTTACTGTTGGCGAAATTGTTATGGTGGGAGCCGATAATAAAAAGAGAATCTACTGGCCTTTAGGTCGTATCACTGAGATTATACCAGGTAAATACGGACAAGTACGACTTGTTAAAGTGCAAACTTCCCAAAAGGAGCTCTTACGCCCGATTCAAAGAGTTTATCCCCTAGAGATAACATCGTCTGAAGATCTTCCCACACCGATAACTCTCATTAAAGTTAAAGAATCAGATAACATCTCCAAAGTTTCAGACAGTACTACTAATGAGCAAATGAAGTTTAGTAGAGTTGGCCGAAGAATTAAGGTGCCGGAAAGACTGAACTTGTAGATTATATTAGATATTGTTGATCATTCTTCTATTTATTTTACTTTTTCATTTTTATATTTTTTAAATGTAATGTTGCCATCTTTGTACCAAAGTTGTTTGACTAATAGTTTTTATGTTTTGATTATTATTTATAATCAAAAGGTGGGAGGATGTTGAAAATGTATAATTATATCTATTATTTATTTTATGAATATTATTATTATTGGATGGCAACGTTAATTAAAAAAAAATATGATACTTGGTCTCGTTTAATCGAGAGATCGATAATCGAGTATTAAAATTTTTAGAGCAGTAGGTTTTTCCATTGGGAATAATTTTTTTTTTTTTTTTTTTGTATTTTTTAAATGATTTCTTTTTGTAAATAATATTCAACGTAGCTGTGTTCTTTTTTACTGATATTTGAATTTTAAGAAGAAACGCAGTACGTGTTATTCAATTGAGTAGCCGCTTTGAAGATAAAAGTGTAAGTATTTCATTTACTGGCGTCCGTAGATAACACTAGTTTTTAGAAAGCAGAAGAAAACGGTGATTTTTTCTTAAGTAGCTTTAACAGTAGTCTCATTTATTTGCAGAGATTTTTAAATAACTTTGCCCTCGAGAATATAGGCAAACGCTCTAGAATTCTAACAGGGGCTAGTTTTACATTTGGGTATTACTCTCTTTAGAAACCAACGGCCCTTCAGGTACTACAAAGTATAACATGAAGAGAAATGTATAACATAAGTAATAGGAGAGGCGTACACTATAAAAAAAATTCATTAACGTTACTCTTATACATCGAATACGTTCCTGGTTTTAATCAGTTTGGGGCAGGTTCCTGTGAATAACAGATGTTCGTCCATGAAACATTTCTTATTTCAGGAATGAAGTATTATTTTGAATGTGTGTATCTGTATAGTTGATGATTACTGATATTTTCAAGGAACATTACTGGTAAAAATTTCACAAAAATGTGTCGATTTTTTTTTTTTTTTTTTTTTTTTTTTTTTTTTTTACAGTGTAGCTAACACTTGTCGATAACTTCTGGAGCCTTGTTGACAGTTAGCTTTTGAAACACAGTGATGCACAAAATTATACAGCCTTAACTTCTAAGAAACCAATTGTAAATATCTTTGATTTAATATAAGCATGATAAGGATAATAAACTTATTATCTTTAAAATTAAAAAATGAATATTAATAATTTATGTAAAGGTGTGAAAGTTATAAAGTGTAAAACCTTAAGTAAAAAGAAGTGTGTGAAAAATCAACGAAGTTCTCTAAAATATATTTCTAAATTTTGTTTCAAAATACAACCTTAAAAAGTAATAATAAAAAAATACAAGTTTATGAACAAAAGTATGGGAATACCTGAAATTATTACTCTAGTTATTTCATCTATTTATCAATATTTTCTTTTTTATTTCATATGATGATACAATGGCAATTCCAAACGGGTTAAAATAAGTGAACAAAAAAAAAAAAAATATATATATATATATATATGTGTGTAAAAAGAGGAGATATAAGTGTCAAGATACCGACTGATACCAAAACAAATTTTTGCGACACGTCTCCAAAAAGTATATATATAAAAAAAATGGTTTGTGTATTTCCAACCAGCCTGGAAAACGCCAACATTAGAAATAAATTCAAATTTAATTCTTAAGTTAGAAAATTAATTAAATTTGATTATTGACGATAAAACAGAGTAATAATTATTTTGCAATAAATCCATACATAAAACATTCAATTAATAATCAATAACGAATTTTATCAAGCATTTGATTAAAAGACAAGAAATTTACTTCATGGAAAATTTAACATCTTAAACACAATAAATATTGTCATGTTAATGAATTAAAAAAAATAAAGCTTCGCTAAAATTCTGCAAACATCACATAATTATATGCATTTATTTCATTCCCTTTTTTATTTATTTATTTATTTATTTTCAACACATGTATATTCACTGTGATAAACAAACAAATTCTATATTAAAATTAAGTTGTCAAAATAATATGTGAATACACTTCATGTCATAAATCTCAAAATAAATTTGCACTAAATGTAAATATTTTAGTTTTCTTCTATAATATTAATTGATCTATTTCATAATTATTATTAACAAAATTATCAATGAAAAATTATTTTTACACATCATATACAAAATTAATTTATTTCAAACCTATTTAATAAAAATTACCAGCAAAACAACATTTGAATTTAGTAAAAATATATGAAACATTTTTTTTTTTTTTAAATATAAATCTAAAAGTTTTAAGATGGAAAAAATATTACCCACAATAATACGTCCTGCTAAAGAACAGTTCTTGAGAAAAATTTCAGTCTTACTCCACAGTTAATACTTGCAAAATAACAGTTCCTTCAAAAATGTTTTAGCCATAATCCAAGGTTAGAAATCACAATGTTCTGAGAATTATTTTAAAATTTCGGGAACATCACAATTGTTTCTATTCATAATACAGCAAAAATAATGCAAAATTAATTTTATATAATATTTGGCTTATTCACCAGTGTAGTTTTGTCGAAGTCCACACAAAATAACGCGTTTTTCTCTTATATATATATATATATATATATATATTAATTTCCTTTTACAAAAAGCAATCACCAAAAACATACAAATGTGGCCTTTCTCCTGTATGAGTGCAGTTGGTCACACAAACTGAAGCAGAACACTACTAAAACCAATTTACCGTTATATGGCTCTTTTTTTATATTGTACGGAGATGATTCCTTTTAACAGGAAATTTCTTGGCACAGGCATGATTCCCCCCCCCCCTTTTTTTTTGTTTGAATATATATAAACTTAATTTACAAAGCTTTAAAAAAAATCGGGCGATGCACATGAGCAAGAGATCGGAACCGGAGAAGCACATGTGAAACTGAAGACACTCTTGACGAAAGCAGAAACACCGGCTTAGCCGTCTCAGCACGGACCCACGCAATATGCGATCAAAAGGCTCTGGCTTGAAAGAAAGTGCCGAGCGTCGGTAATCCTTTGAAGAACGCAGAGAAAAAAAAAATCCACATGGCTCAAGTACACATCTTGCGTGAAAAGGAGAAGAACCGAGAATTTCAAGAGTATCAACCGTAGCTTATTCTGCAAAATTTGTCTTTCTCGGCGTATTGTTCCATATAACAAATCGGACATGCGTAACCGAGGAATGAAACCTATAGATAAAATCCATTAAGAGGGAAAATTCCAGCTACGTTGCTTCCAATCAATTCCCTTTTGCAGATGAACGATCCAATAAATTTGAGAAACATTCTGATAATGAATAGAATCCAGTAAATATCTTTTACTTAAAATTTTTATAGCAATTATATGATTCTAGAAAGTACATTCCTTTTTTCTACATATAGCAGCTGCATCGAATATAAAGTTCGTTTACACCTTAAGCATATATTAAATTGCAAGATTAAATCGCAAAACTTTATTTAAATTACTGCCCCTCTCTCTCTTTTTTGCCTACAACCACACTGAAAAGGACATTGGCACCATTGTATAATGAAGTTCTTGCTCTAAAGTTCACATAGATGAAATTGTTCTTAAGCAAACAAGATGAATAACCGCAAAACACCAGGAACATAGATAAAATAAGCCGTAAATAAAAACAATCTTCTTATCTGACAGCACTTTATTTTCGAGTTAAACATCACAGCTATGGACTAAAAATTATTCTATGGTATACTTGACAAGATACATAAAAATATTATCTTCGAGACATTCAGGTGGTGTAAAACAAATTTTCAGGTAGAGAGAGAGGGCTTTCTGATTACGTGTTGTTCAAGTAAGTTTAGGAGCGAATTCTGAAGTTGTCTATCTCGCAATCCAGATCAGACTGCTGAATTACGCCAAGATTTTCGAAATAGGGCCAAACCATACAGCCAAAGATATTCCATTGTCTCTAGAATAAATTAATATAAATATTTTCAATTTAGAAAGTTCGTTAAAGAAATAACGCCAAACATCTATGCCAAATTTTATCACCAGAAAGCCGTTGAGTAAGGGAGACACTAAGACTAGGATTTATTGCACATCCTGTCATTATAGAAATATAAATTACCCTTTAATGATGTTCGAACGGAAACGTATTGCTTAATTTAGTTTCTAATAAATAAACTTACGCAATATAAAAGAATGAAAATGTAATTATGCATACAACGGTTTATAAATGAAAATAATATTTTTTTATATTTTATTTATTAAATGATTTAGGAGAGATTATAATGCTGAGAGATGTCATTTAACAAGATGAATAGCAGAAACAAATTATTAATTTTAAAGAATATGTTTTTGTTCTCAGAAGATTTATTTAATAGCTTAGCGGATAAAATATTATTAGAATTAAGATATTTATATAGAGAGACAATGGAAATAAATATAAAAGGTAATTTAGAAATTCGTTAGATATTTTTATTAGCCATTTAATTTATTGAAAATAAATGGCTCGGAGCTGTCCTTGAAGTAACCGATTTGTAACAGTTCGTTGTGTCACTGTGGTGCCAACTGCAGCTCGAATTTCAGCTACAGACGCAGTACGATTAGCCACAGCCATACGCCGAACACGGCGGTCTTCCCTCTCAGTAGTGCCACGTGGCCGCCCGGAACCCGGTCTTCTTGAGGCAGTACCTTCCCTTGACCACTGCTGCCAACACTCATGCACAGTGGATACATTCCTGCCAAGTCTTTCTGCAATATCGCGGAAAGAAAACCCACCTTCTCGTAGCCCTACTACACGACCTCGTTCAAACTCAGTGAGCTGTTGATAATGGCTTCTTCGTCTTCTTAGAGGCATCCTTGACTAACATTAACCCACTACGTCAAATCTCAACTGTAAATAACGAACATGAACCTTACAGCGCTTATTTAAAGCAAACCTCATTTGCATGTTCATAGTGTTGCAACTAGCGCCACACTTATGCGCGTAGCTCGAAATTTGAATCGACGTCATCTTTCAGATGTATAAACACGCCTACCAAATTTCGTTTATCTAGCACAGCTCCTTCCTGGTGTTGGGATTTTTTTTTTCCATCAGTGTATATGTGTAAGCGAAGTTAAAAATAAAGATAGGAATATATTTTTAAAAAATCTTTATTATTTATTTTTTTTCTCTTCAAACGAAATTAAAAATTTAAGAAATGGCTACGAATATTACATTTTTATACGCATGGGACATTAATGTTTTATTTTTATTTAAAGCAAAGGAAATGGTGAGGTATGACAAAGTATTACACAATGAAAGAAAATGCTATCTGTTGTGTTAAATATTTCCACTTGGACAGTAAGCTTTTTATATAAGGAAATCTCAATTAACTTTATACTTTTCTGTGAAAAACGTTTCGTGCTTCAAGAAAGTTTTACGAATTATTAACATTTTATGTTATTCATTACTTATAAAACATTGTTAAATAAGTATTTAAAAAAAATCTTTCTAGCGTAGATCTAATATTTACTTTCTCTTACCCATACATTTGGCAGAGAAAGTATTGTTTTGGAATCAAATTTCCGAAACTGAGTTTTGGTTATATTTACACGTTTTGAGGTCACCTGAATCAGAAAATCATCTTTTTAGCGGTTAGTTTGTGGGTGTGTCTGACTTTTATCAGCATATATCAAGAACAAACAGTATCAAAAAGTCCAATCTCGGTATTCTAAATGTGTATCATACAGGGACGCTACAGTGAACTTTTCGTTGAGATCAAGCAAATGGTTCGTATACAGGGGCGTCCAAGAAAATTAAAATACATTAAGCCTAAGAGGGAAAATTTATGTTAAGTGCAGTGTTACATCTATAGGAATGCCCTAAACGAAATGGAATGAACAAACTTTTTCTATACATAAAAACAAGTTTTGTGAAGACTATATTGTAGGGAAATCATTCTTCATTCGTTTACAGGGTAACACAAAATATTTGGATTCATTGGTGCTATGCATGGGTATTACTGAAATTATGTTAGATGTTTTTCAAGTGGGACTAAATTCAAGTACAAAATGTTGTTTTATAGTGCATATTGTTTATAGACAACATACAGAGCTATCCAAAATTGAGCTAAACATTCTTTTCTGTTGAATGTAATTGATGGAAGTTCTTTGCTGAATTTTACTATGCCAACTAACACTGCTCAGGAAGGGTAATTAAATTTTCATACCCATACTATAAAGAAAGTATTTTCTGAAGCTCAATTTTCAATTTTGTTTTTATATAATATCACGTTTTGAGATAACCTGATAACGAAAGTCTAATTTTTAGTGTTTAATATAGTGTTAATTATATATATGTTTTTTTAGAAGTCATAACAGACATTGTAAATGATTGGAATATAAAAGTTCTTCGGTATATAAAATTGGGATATTGAAAATGAATGGATATAAGTATTATTTGCTTGAGAATAAATTTCGAATTTTAAATAAATTTATTCCGCGGTTTCCAACTTTTATTCTATTAGAAAATAGAGTTTCTATTATAATGAAAATGCTTGATTACCTAAAGTTTAAAATTCAACATTTAATAAATTAGTGTACGCCACTAGCACTAAATTATACCTGAAAAATTACTAACTTCAAGTGCAATTTATTTTTGTTATCTTTATTATTATTTAACTAATGTTAGATTAATTTTTTTTTCTTTAATATAATGAATCATTTTATTATCCTTATAGCAATAAAATGTTATAAAAAGCCGTTTTTGTGGTATTTACGTTGATAACAATAGTGTATCTGAAATATTTTGTGCTTCTCTTTGAAATAGCAATAATATGTATTTCAAGTAATTAGGAATAATAAAATACTGAGTATGAACTTTGTAACTTAATCACGTATATTATCGTGTTAAAAAGAAATACATATTTATAGGGGTATATTTGAGCACAATAAGAAAAACAAAATAAATATATATCTTTTATTATTTATTTATTTATTTATTTATATAATGAATCATTTTATTATCCTTACAGCAATCAAAAATTATAAAAAGTGGTTTTTGTGGTATTTACGTTATTAACAATACTAATAAATAAATAAAATAAATAAATAAAATATGTATATTTTTATGTAGATATATTTGAGCACAATAAGAAAACATTGTTTTTTTTACTTTCCGAACACTATAGTGAGGAAAGTATTGTAATCATGTCAAAAATCCGAATTCGAGATTTTGATGTTTCTATACGTTTTGAGGTCCCCTGAGTCCGTTTTCACTAAAGACCCCCACGGAGGGCATTCCCCCTATAGGCCTAGGACACATGAGGAGTCAATCGGCCTTAATCCTCCAACCAACCAACCAACCAACCGTTTTCACTATTTTTACGATGATGTATGTGTGTGTGTGTATGTGTGTATGTGTGTATGTGTGTATGTTTGTGAACACGCTAGCGTCTAAAGGCTTTGTTCGATTAACCTGAAAGTTGGTACGTATATTGTAAGTCACCATAGTACGAACCCTATAGATTTTGGTGAATCTAGCACTTATAGTTTTTTTACAGGGACACAAAGAAAAATTCTTTATCATTATGGCCTATGGGACCAAAATCTTAAAAGTGCGATAGCATCTAAACGCCTTATTCAATTGAGCAAAAATTTTATACCCATATTATAGGTCACAGATACTCAATCTGTATAGATTTTGGAGAATCTAGCACTTATAGTTTTTTTACAGGGACACAAAGAAAAATTCTTTATCATTAAGGCCAATGGGGCCAAATTTTTAAAAGTGTGATAGCGTCTAAACGCCTTATTAATCTGAGCAAAAAAATTGTACACATGTTATAGGTCGCATTTGCACCAACTGTATAAATTTTGGTGAATCTAGCACTACAGTTTTTTTACAGGGACACAAAGAAAAATTCTTTATCATTATGGCCTATGAGACCAAATTTTTAAAAGTGCGATAGCATCTAAACGCCTTATTCAATTGAGCTGAAAATTTGTATGAATATTATAAATCACTGTTGCACTAACTATAAGCATTTTGGTGAATCTAGCATCTATAGATTTTTACAGTGACAAAACGAAAAATTCTTTATCATTATGATCTAAGGGCTCAAAGTTCAGTAGCGTTAAATAAAACCTCGTGTGATATATGGAGAAAAAAACACTCTATTATGGTTTTCTCTCTTTTGTTTGTTTAGCAATTCCTCTTTCTTTATTTTATCTACAAAACCGTTAGTTACTCAATGTTCGGAAAGTCGAGTGGAGTCACTCCAGATTTTTTTTTTTTTTTTTTCTCCAGAGATGATAAAAGGTATTTTAAATGTACAGAATATAAAAGTTCTTTGGTTTAATTTATATTTTATATATTCGTATTTTAAATTACATTTTACTGTTTCTGAAAATTTATCGCATTTCAAATAAATATATTCCCACAGCTACCAACTTTTATTCTACTAGAAAATAGTGTTTCTATTATAATGAAAATGTTTAATTACCTACAGTTTAAAATTCAACATATAATAAATCACTGTATGCCCCTAGCACTAAATTATCCCTCAAAAATTTGTAACTTCAAGTGCAATTTATATCAATTTCATAGTTGATTAGAATTTTTCTTTAAGTGTCTAGGTATATAGAGTGCCTATTAAAAAGCTTTATAATGAATCTATCAGCCGAGTAACGAATACATTCAATTAAAATTTCTATTAGAGAGCGTTTATTTTATCGCATACATAACTTTTAAAGAGGGTTTATCAAGAAAATAAAGCTCAATTAATTGATTTAAAAAATAATAATGGTATTAAGGATAAGAACAAATAAAAGGACAAAAAATGCTTCACTCTATTTATTACATAATTGGCAGGCTACGCCCGCTTCGCTGGTCACTATATTTAAATGAATTTTCGAAAGAATTGAATTAATATTTATTTTTTTACACCACATTATAGACAAAAACTTAAATAATAAAAAAAAAGTAACTGAAATTGCTCCAAACCTCGCTTTGGGTACCCGCTGTCTATGGCAGCTCTTTTCCCGCCCGACTGCATCAGGTCTAGGTTTACCATGCCTGCAGAAAGATCTTTCCCGGGCACTTCAGTCTGGATATTTATCGACGACAGGGGGATCTGCTACTATTTAAGAACTACGATTTTAAAGATAACTGTATATTAGCATCTATTAAATATTTTAGTTTTGAGCCATGTATTTTATAGCCCATGTTATTTCCACTATATTACGATTTGATTCCGACCAATGTAATAAAATAAAATAAAATAAAAAGTAGATTAAAAAATAAATAAATATGTATAAACAAATAAATTTTAATCCATTTAATCCTTTTTACTATGTATATACTACCATTTTTTCCGATAAATACTGTAAATAAATAAAAAAAATAATTATAAATAAAAGTTTTTTCTTTTAAAGGAATTAATTAAAAAATGAAAAATAAGAAGTTGTTCTACTATAAAAAATTAAACATAACTGCTATAAATAAAATTTTTATTTCATGAAAATTTTTTTTGGAGTGGAAGGTTGATATTTTATAACAACTATGTGAAAAACACCAGAGCCGGGAATCGAACCCGGGCCTTCCGCTTTACGCGCGGATGCTCAAACCATCGAGCTACCCTGGCTCATTACCAGCTAGGCATTTCTCACATAACATTCGTTGGCAAAGTCACCGAGTCTGTAAACACAGCTGTATCAAGTGACATTAATATTCATGGCACAACTCCAATAGACCACGAAATTTTATTTTTAATTTAGAAATTTTTTTCATCAACCATGAAAATTCATTTCATGAAAATTTTGGAGTGGAAGGCTGATATTTTATAACAACTATGTGAAAAAACACCAGAGCCGGGAATCGAACCCGGGCCTTCCGCTTTGGAAGGCCCGGGAAGAAGCCCCGAGCGGAAGGCCCGGGTTCGATTCCCGGCTCTGGTGTTTTTTCACATAGTTGTTATAAAATATCAGCCTTCCACTCCAAAATTTTCATGAAATGAATTTTCATGGTTGATGAAAAAATTTTCTAAATTAAAAATAAAATTTCGTGGTCTATTGGAGTTGTGCCATGAATATTAATGTCACTTGATACAGCTGTGTTTACAGACTCGGTGACTTTGCCAACGAATGTTATGTGAGAAATGCCTAACTGGTAATGGTTGGTTGGTTGGTTGGTTGGAGGATTAAGGCCGATTGACTCCTTATGTGTCCTAGGCCTATAGGGGGAATGCCCTCCGTGGGGGTCTTTCTAAGGGGTCCCAGCCCGTATTTACGCGAGTCTAACTGGTAATGAGCCAGGGTAGCTCGATGGTTTGAGCATCCGCGCGTAAAGCGGAAGGCCCGGGTTCGATTCCCGGCTCTGGTGTTTTTCACATAGTTGTTATAAAATATCAGCCTTCCACTCCAAAATTTTCATGAAATGAATTTTCATGGTTGATGATAAAATTTTTAATTTAAAACTAATTATATTTAATTTTTCCTACTGCATTACGATTTTATTTTCAATAAATATAACCAAAAAAAAAAAAAATCGCCTTTAAATAAACGTATTAAATAAAAATAAGTTGCGTAATAGCCGTTGCTAAGATACGCAGACGATTGAAGCAAAAGAATAAATCTATGAAAAAATGAAACACAGAAGCCAATATTTAAAATCGGAAAAACATTAATTTTAAAAATTCAAATTTGAAATTCGAAAAAATCTCGATGAGGTGCACACCTGCTAGGTCCCAGGTGCCTATATGCCAAATTTGAAAGCTCTGCGATCAGTAGTGTGAGCACCAGAGCGCAGACACACACACAGACACACAGACACTTCTCTATATTTATATAGATTGAGTTATATGTTGTATTAAAAACAATCTAATACAATCTACAAGTGTTAAGAATGAAATGTTATTGTACATAATTTAAGAGTGTGAAAAACTGGTAAATATACATTACTTTAGGTATAGTAATTTAGTAATTTATTCTAATGTGTAATTTACCCTATTTATCTGTATGCTTTATAAAATATATTAATTGTCAGCTGATAATTTTTTAAAGTTTTTTTTTTTTTTTTTTTTTTTAATTTTACGGCCACAAAAGAAAAATATTTAAGCATAAAATTCTCGCCATTTTTATTTTAATATCAGTTAGAATTTGTTGAAAACGGAATAAAAACGGGAAAAGGAATTTTACAATCAATAATGTTTTGAAAAGTACAAATTTAAGAACACAGAGGTTTTGTTCATAAATTTTAGAAAGCTTATTTTCTTATTCTTATTCTTATTTATTTATTTTTGAATTTAAATATTATTGTAATAACGATAAATAATTTTTTAATCACTATTTTATTTCTTAAAATGCAATTTTTGATTAATTGGATTGTTAAAATTATTTTGCTTTGTTACAAATGAAGTAAATATCTTGTAATACTTATATTTGCTTTGTCGTTTCTAAACTAATTGTTTTAACTTCCTGTTTGGAAATTGTTTTTAATTCAGTGTGCACTTCCGCTTAATTTTAAACGGAGTAAATATTTTCCGTTGACAAACAAAATATTTTAAATTAAATTTCATAATCAAACATTTACTAACGTGTTTTAATTTATTGTTTTTGAACCGATTTTAACTTAAAAACTAGTTGGCATAGGTGGACTCTGCTCAGTTCCCCATCATAGGTATGTTCTCATACATTTCAAGTGCAGGGCATATTATATTAATGTTAAGAGAAATGAGTTTGATCAAGCGCTTATCACAGTGATAGAATGAAATCCTCACCCAATAGGCTACCCACCATTCAGTTCGATATATTTATCTTATTCTAATCTATTAATTTATTTTATTGGAGTCAATTTAGTAGTTTAGTTCTCATGATACTAGTTTCATTGCAAAAATCTCCGAAATGCATATTTATATGGAATATCGCCCAATTCTGGTATGTTGAGAAATAACTAGCGAAATTTTCCTATTAGAATATTTGCAGTAAATAATGTTCAAACAAGTATCATAAATGTTATTTTGAAGTTGTTCGATATATTTATGATTTTCAAAACAAACTTTTATGCTGAATTTTAGCCCAATTCTGCCATGTTAAGTAAATCGTAAATTCCTAATAACTTACGAAATTTTTAAATTAAAAAATTCTTAGTCTGGGATGTTCATGTCAGTATCCTATATAATATTTTAAAAGTATTCTGATATTTTTATGATGAAAATATCCCTCAAAATGGGCGTTTATACGAAAATTTGCCCTATTCTGCCATATTAAGTAAATCGTAAATTTCGAATGACTTACGAAATATTTAAGTTGAAAAATTCGTAAATGTCAGTATCTAATATAATATTTTAAAAGTAGTCTGACATCTATGCAATGAAAATATCCCTAAAAACCGTATTCTGCCATGTTACGAAATTCGTAAATTTCGAATAATTTGCGAAATTTTCAATATAACATGTTCATAGTTAATGATGTTCATCCCGGTATCTAAACTGGTATTTAAAGCTGTTCTTATATTTTTACGATAAAAATATTTCTTTTTATGCACGCTTAAGTGAAAATTTGTCCTACTCTTCCATGTTCAGAAAATCGTAAATTTCGAATAACTTCTGAAGTTTTTTAATTAGAATGTTGCAAACGAATAGGGTTCTTGCCAGTGTCATAAATAATATTTTAAAACTGGTCCGATCTCTCTGCGATCATTTGTTCGTGAGATATCGTGTACACAGACTAACATACTAACGGACTAACGGACTAACACACTAACGGACTAACAAACTAACAGACACCCTACAGACGGACACTATACAAATTTTGTCATTTTCGGATTCCTCACACCTGAACACGTGTAAAAAAGTCAAAAAACTGATGTCAAAAATTTTCACGATTACCTAAGTTCCCCATACCTATGGTATGATGGGGAACTAATAACGACAGCTAAGCTACCGTTATTTTCAAATTTTGTTAGAATGCAGTTTTTAATAAAAAAATAAGCTACAGTGAATTTTAAATTATATAATTATACATTACGGGCACTATATGAATTAAAATAATGAAACTTAAATTGTATTAATTTAATAATTTTAATTTTTTTTCCCAGTTAGATTTTTGCATTGCTGTCACATGCAATCAATTTAAACAAGCAGTGTATAAAGTGAGGAAGAGAAATATTCAATTACACTGATGTAAAAACTCGATTTATAATAATTTTGTGTAAATTTATTGGTTTGTTGGTTATTGTACAGTACATATTATGAAATTTGTGTTAGTTTATTTAAGGTTATTTGATTCTATATAGGATGGTACATATACGTTAAATGTTAATAAATATACTAAATATTTATGAAAAACAGAAAGCATTTTTTTTTCTAGTTTTGCATATAAAGATTGAGTGAAACTATAATTAAATCGGAATAATTCCATCACTTGTGCATGGAACTTTTGAGCCCATTCAACGTGCCAATGCAGACCCCAAAACCACAGTACTTCCACATGGAGATGGAGATTAATCACGTCACCTTTTTGAAAGAGTAATTGTCCTAATATATAATTGTAATGATATTTTGAATAAAAATACTTTACAAAAAGGTTGCTTGAAAAGAAATCTGGTATTAACAATGCTAAAGAACAAATTAGACGTTTTTTGTATACATGATTTTTTATATCACATTATGTATCTGGATGTATGTTCGATAAAAATCTATATACGGTTCTAGCACAGTCAATTATTTTAATTTATTGTATAATCGTGTTTGGCCCAGCCTTCTTTTCACACCACTATATTTGTAGTGGTGTGTAAATATTTGTATTATCTAGATAATATTTCTCTAACGTGAACCAGTTACGACTAAATTTTGTTGAAACGGTACAATAGTTCTGTAAGATTTTATCTAATTCGCCAACCAACATCGGAATTATGAAATCATGAATTTGGATGCTAGGGATTTCGGTTACAAAAATTTAATCTAATACACTTAAGATGCACTTACTTTTTTTTTTTCCAAGAAATTGAAAAATTAACTTTTTATATTGAAACATATGCTCAAAAAAAATCTCGAATTTAAGAGTATATTTTTGAAAAATATAAGCCAACATCACATTTCCTCTTTAGCTATTAGACGAAACGGTTGTTTCGCCATCTATTGATCGAAATCAAAATCATCTTATTAAACAGGTCTCGCAACATTCTTAAAATTCTACTCCCGTTTTATTATTTTGTCACCACTATCGTCACTAAGAAATTTTTTTTAATGCTTTGGTAGTAAAACTATTTTAAAACACTGATGACAATATAATAATAAAATAAGCGTAAAATTTTAGGAAAGCTCAGAGCCTGTATTGAGATACAATTTTAGTATGAAAATAAATTAATTTAACTCTAAGAATTTTTAACTTATCAGCGGTAAAAATAATTTTCTAAAATATAAATTATAATGCAAATATCAGATTTAAATCACTTTAATAATAATAATAATAATAATAATAATAATAATAATAAAAAAAAAAAAAAAAAAAAAGTAGGAAATAAACTGAAAATTTCCAGTGATTTTATTTATAGGATTTTTCTGAAAATCATACTACGTGTGCAGGTATAACCACACAAATCTTCTGCTTGGAAAAAGCAAGTTTTTTATTTTTTTTATTTTTTTATCGAAAAGTACATATTGCAGAATATTAGAAATATAATGGTGTGAAAAAAAGGTGGGGGTCTAACATTGTTACGGAATAAGAGGCAGATACATAAGAGTTCAATACATTGTATTGAAATAAAAATACATCTTATGTAAATTACATTGATTATCACTCCATATTATATATATTTTTTGATTAGGGAGGATGGGTGGTGTTGTATGGCTGGTTGGTTGGGTGGGTTGATGAATTTAATTAATTAATAAAAAAATAATAAAAAAAGGAAGTAAAAAGAAGTACACTGTAAAGTTTATATATATATATATATATATAAACTTAATTTGAGTAATATATTTTTAGTTCTTTTAAAATATTTTAAAGTTTTTGCATCGGAATATCATTACGTTGCGTTTACTAGTGCACAATATGTTCTTGTAAAAATACTTTCACAATAAACTATAGAAAATATCAATAAATACTTATTCCATAGCTGCCAGTTTTTACGCAATTTGGCTACCTGAAAATTTTTATAGACATTCTTTTATATATTGCTATATATATTGTAACATTTTCTACCTTTTAAGCAAAATAAAATAATATAATATATTAAAATTTTCTATCTGCCAAAAATCGTAAAAGTTGTTTTCTATGCTTTGACAGACAACTATAAGTTTTCTTTCTTTCTTTTCTTTTCTTTCTTTTTTTTTTTTTTTTTTTTTCTGAAAAATAATGTTAAATAAGTCATATTATGATATAGGATTTTTTTAAGTGTGAGTTACTAATAACTTTATACGAGGTATTATATTATTACAGTTGGAAAATCTTTTATACGTTAAATTTTATTTTATAATACACACTTAAATATTAAGTTAAAAAATTATTTTTACAACGTAATAATATATTTAAAAAAAAAAAAAAAACGAAAGAAAGAAAGAAAGAAACCTATAAAGAAAATTAATTTTGTTTCACTTTTTTGTTTCTTAAATAATGTAAAATGAAAAACTTAAAAACCACAAATGAGAAATGGTTATAAAATGAAAAATTATTGTACTGTAAATATTTTCTCACATTTTTGTGAAGAAATTTGCCGCATTATTTATAAATAAATAAACACATTTAATTAAAATTGTTCATTTTTATTATATATATATATATATATATATATATATATATATATATATATATATATATATATATATTATAAGTGAACTTATAAATGAAAATTTTCTAAAAAAAGAAAGACTTATTTTCTTAAGTAAAATATATGAATATAAATTTTCTTTTGTCTAAAATTCAATGACTTAAATTAAAAACAAACTTTCAATGTTTTTTTCAAAAGAAAAATATAATATTTTTGTTTTGTATTGTGTGTTTCTTTTTATCTTTTTATCTTTTTTCCTTTTACCTTTTTCTTATTTTCCTTTTATTTTTTTTTCTCTTTTTTCCCCTTAGTGAATATTTTTAATTAAACTGTAACAAAGACTTTAACAATTACTTCCTTACAAAACACTCTTCCGTTGTTTACCATTTTAATTTTTACTTTCATAATGAATTCTTATTTCCCCGAAAAGCTGAAAATTCTAAACAAAAAAGAAATAATATTCTATATTTTTTTACTAAGTTTTAAAAACATTTGTTTGACATTTTCATTATGCGTATATAGGAAAAGTATTTGTCGCTAAATATTTTTTTGTGCAGGGAAAAATTATGATTTAATAATTATTGTTTTGAATTTCCAACATTTTGGTTGAGAAAATATAAGTTGGTAAAGATTTTAAATACAAACTTTAAGTACAATTCATAATTCAACTATGCCAATATTTTTATTAATTCCTTAGTTAGTAACCGCCTTTTTCTTAATGCCAGTTTTTTAGAATAGCAATTTTCTTCTTATTTAACTCTAATTACATATTGGTGAAAATTACTCTACAAAGAAAGTGGTGTAACTAATGGTCTTTATCGCGTTACGTATTAAACCCTTGAAACGTGACTAATACAGGGAAAAATACAGAATTATAATGTTTACATTTGTATTTTATGGGGAAATGTTTGTATTCTATAGGGAAATATTTGTATCTTAGAGGGAAATTCATAGGGAAATGGAGAATCAGAAGTCACATGTTGGGTATGATTTAGCCTCGAACCCAAGAAAGCGGATATTGTCCATTATCATATTATGCAACTATATTTACATATTAAAGAAAATTACTTTACAAAGAAAGTGGAGTTAAAAATGGAGGTGGGAATGCTCAGGGAAATCACAATTTTACGGAACACAATAAAAAATTGACAGCTATGATAACTTTTTAGAATTTCTCGCAACTGAGATGAAAAGTTTATGCAGGTTACAATCATGAATAAGAATTCTATACAAAATTGTTATTTTTAGTCATTAATTAGTTTCAGAGTTTTGTGAACGTTAGGCAACTAATGTACTATAAAATAAATGATATGGTGTGTCACACAAATGACTTTCTCTTACCCTGAAATTTAATACTATAAATAAAGATTCGAAATTAAGGGTTAAGATAATGAGTATTGTTATGCAAACCTATGTTAAAACAATTCAAATTAGGCTTCAGAACAGCTTTATTTGACAAGTATTTTTGTGTGAGGGGACTATCACTCCCCTCACTCAAGCCCCGTTTCATTACTGTACCTACATTTCTATAGAATTCAAATCTGTTATTAAATTCAAGTATTCATTTAAAATTATTCGGGGAACTTTCACACCAACATTCCTTGAATCTTATCAATATTAAACAAAGTATTCTGCTAACACACATATTAGCTTCAAATTACAACATATGGATCGCCTGTTTTTAATTTACTCTAACAGACACAGACAAAGATCAAGCGTTAAAAATTTGACTTCGGCATTCAGGAAGCCTCAAAACGTGTAAATATACAAAAAACCAAGCGATGAACATTTAACTTAAATAAATACATTATTTACCATATGGCTACGAGGAATTAATTTCAATTCCTCAACTTTCCTAGACATGGTAAAATGTTTCAGTAAAGCACTTCCACAAACAATAAAAAAGAATATTATGGCTTAAATATTGGTAGCCCTGTATATCTTCAGAAAGTTATGCACACATCACATGGTGGACATAAATATAATCCTATAGTAATAACACACGGCACAACCTGAAGTATACTTCCATCAATTTTCAAGTATTGTCACACTATAATCTAGTTCTTTTGTGTAGTCCTGTAAACGAACAGTGAATTATTTCTGTACCATATTCTACGTGAAACATGTTTTTACGTATATAATATATATATATATATATATATTTATATATATTCGTTTCATTTGGTTTAGTTCAGTCTATACATGTGAAATTCTACTTGCCTGCAATTTCCCCCATAGATGTAATGTATTTGAATTCTCTTGGGTGTCCCTGTACACGAATCATCTGCTTAATATCAACGAAAATTTTATTGTAGCATCTTGATATCATATAAGTTTAGAATACAAAGTTTCGACTTTCTGCTATAATTTGTTTTTGAAATAGGCTGATGACACACACACAGACCAACCGCTAAAAACATGATTTTTAGATTCAGAGGACCTCAAAAAGTGTAAATATAACAAAAACTCAATTTCGAAAATTTGACCAAAAAACAATGCTTTCTCTACCTTATGGGTAAGAGAAAGTAAAAACGGAAATGCAATTCATTTTTACCGTGATGTCGCATTAAAAATCTAGCGCTGAACATCATAAATTTCTGGATACTCAGCACTATTTCAATGTCACAGTTTCTATAAAGCAATGTTTGTATTATTCTTTCGGAGACATGTACTACGAACAATTACTAAAGATTACTATAAAAATAAAAATGGTATTCAAAATAGTGACTAGCTAGAACCTTTCACAGGAAAACAATTCTGTGACTGGCATCTAGATAATAAAGTTTGACTCTTGTAAAAATAATTCCATGGAATATCATCCTTATAAATTATTGTTCCCTTTGCTAACGTGCTTTAAAACCCCTATTAGAATTCTGCAGCATTTTCCTATATTATCAAAGTCAAATTTATTTAAAAATATCTGCAAGTAAATGCAAACTCAAGAGGCAAATTTTAGTAACTATAAATTTGATTTGTGATCCAATTCTATGAAATCAAACGAAAATTTCTCGCAATATGAAGGATTCATAATAATCATATAATTCATAATATTCCTTTATTATCTAGAAAAATATTGACTAGAAATTCTTGATCATTTCATCTATTCAGTTTATTTGTTTACCTTATGTGCATAACTCGAAAATCTATATTTCCAGTTCAGGAAATCAGAAAGTGACTACTTATTACTAAAGTATTAAGATACTTTAAAGTATGCGTTAAGTTTCTAATGTTACAAATAATGTTTGATTATTATTTATCCGCCTAAAAAAAATGTGGATTCGATAAAAAGAAAGACGGCGGAGGGACTTGGGGGAGAAAATGCTTACGTAAATATTTGTCGGTTAAAAGCGATAGTGAAACAATAACTATACAGTCAAACCTCATTAACACGAATCTCAAAGAAAAAAGTTCTGGAGTGACTCCACTCGACTTTCCGAACATTGAGTAATTAACAGTTTTAATATATATATATATATATATATATATATTTGTTAAAAATGAAAAAAAAATCGATAACTTCATTTTAAATTATCGCAGATCTATGGTTCAACCATTCGTTTTAAAGGTACTGGCGAGCTCTTTTGAAAGATACCCATCATGAAAATTTATTCCCTCGAGGGGGAGCCCCCAGGGGGGGGGGGATAAGGCGAGGCTCCTACACATACAAAAATTTTTTCCCAGTTGACTATCTTTATTATTAATAATTCTGGTAAATTTCATAATGATTATCAAAAAAAATTATCTTTATGCACATTTATACAAAATTTTGTACTATACCACCATGTTAAAAATTTAGAAAAAGTGGGATGGCAACGCAACCTGTAAGACAATTTTTACCAAAAGTTGATAGGCACTAATTTATGTCAAGGTGCAACTATATACCAATTTGAATGAAATTCTGTGAAGTAGTTCCTGAGATACAGTTGCCACAAAAGTTTGTCACACACACACAGAGACTGACAGACAAACAGACAGAAATTTTCTAAAAATGGTCAAATCGTGTTCTACAACTCTCAAAACGTGTAAATCCATCAAAAACCCGAGGTCGAAAATTTTTACGAATCCAATACTTTCTTCTATTGAATATAGAAGAAAGTAAAAATTTGGTCCCACAGGCCATAATGATACAGAATTTTCCTTTGTGACCCTGTAAAAAAACTGTAAGTGCTAAATTCCCGAAAATCTATACAGTTCGTGCAACTGTGACCTATAACATGTGTACAAATTTTTTGTTCAGATTAAATAAGCGTTTAGACTCTATCGCACTTTTAAAAATTTGGCCCCATAGGCCATAATGATAAAGAATTTTTCTTCGTGCCCCTGTAAGAAAACTGTAAGTGCCAGATTCTCCAAGCTCTACGCAGATTGAGTATCTGTGACCTATAATATGTGTATAAATTTTTTGCTCAATTGAATAAGGCGTTTAGATGCTATCGCACTTTTAAAATTTTGGTCCCATAGACCATAATGATAAAGAATTTTTCTTTGTATCCCTGTAAAAAAACTATAAGTGCTAGATTCACTAAAATCTATAGGGTTCGTACTATGGTGACTTACAATGTACGCACCAACTTTCAGCTTATTCGAACAAAGCGTTTAGACGCTAGCGTGTTCACTCACAGACATACACACACACACACACATACACACTCACACACATACATACATACACACACACATACACACTCACACACATACATACATACACACACACATACATACATCATCGTACAAATTGTGAAAACGGACTCAGGGGACCTCGAAACGTATAGAAACATCAAAATCTCGAATTCGGATTTTTGACATGATTACAATACTTTCCTCACATACTGTTCGGAAAGTAAAAAAAATCTTCATGTTATCAGTAGTTCAAGCTATCAGTAACTAATCTTCATATACCTAAACTAATCTTTATTTTGATGAGGATTGTGGAAACAGTTCAGGTTTAGAGTAGATCACGTTACGTGTGTTCACATTAACGACAGTAACTTCGATCGATGAATTGTGGCATCGTGTTAAAACTTCATGAAGTGCTCTACCCGTACATGTCATCCAATCGCTGTTCGATTCAATGCCTAGGCAGATATGTGCTGTTATTGCTCACAGAGGTCGCTGCTTTATGTACTATTTTCTCAGTACATATTACTCCAAATTTCCTGAAATTTTAATCAATTGTTCTTCCTTCTATAATGTATGCGTCCAACAAATTTCATTCCGTTATTATCAATCCTTCTTGGTGTTGCATTTGCAATGTCGAGCAGTGTATAATCGAAAAATTCTTTTTTAAAAGTATGTTTTTCGTTTAATTAAATAAATTTTATTATGAGAAATATTTTACTTTCCTAAAACTGAAATAGCTAAAAAAAAAAGAAAGAAAGAAAGATATGTCTTTTTCAATAAAGTAATTTAATTTTCAATTTTCGGTTTGTTTGTTTAAAAATGAAAAAAGAAAATATTTTAATATATATATATATAATTTCAATTTCCTTTTGCAATATGTACGTTTTTAATTAAGCCAGTGCAGAAACGAATTGTTTGTTGAATAAAGTTCAGTCTTTCATAATATAACTAATTCAATTTTAATATAATAAAGAAATATATAGCATTTTAAATTTTAACAGTAACGAATCTGAAACAAGAAAAATATGCGCTTGATGTTTTCAATTATGTTGAAAATATATTTTGCTATACATTTTCTACTTTTGAAAAGGGATTTTAATAACTAAAGCTGTTTTATTTATTTAAGAATATGGAAAAAAGCAAGCGATTGTTTTAAATAGTTATAAATGTACATCGTTTAAACAAAAAATGTTTAGACACTTTTGAATTTTCACGTTTTATCAACTGTCTAAAGAAATTCTCAGAGGATTCTCTAGGAACTTTAAGAGCATTAACAGCATGTTGTATCATATATATTTCAGCGAAGGTATTGTCCCGAAAGAAAATTGGGGACCGGTGCCAACGAAAGTGAAGAATATTTGGCATTACCATACTTGCCAACATACTAATTAATATTCCGTAGTATTGTTAGCCCCACCTTCTTTTTCACACCAGTATCTGTTTAAAGTATTTTCCTTCTTATTTACTCGTAATTGAATTTGGAGAATACTGCTCTAAAAATTCACTGGTGTGAAAAAAAGGGCGGAGCTAACCACACTACGGAATATTTATTGACATGTTGGCAAGTATGCATTACGCTGTTAAAATGAATACTTTAACTCCTATGAGCGGCGTTTATACCACCTATGTTTTATACCATTTTATACCAATAATTTGTACCATTTAATTTTTATTTGGAACGCAAAAACTCCTTCCAAAAATTTTAATAGAAATTTTTTTAACATAGCCGAAAAGATTTTTTTTTCCTTATAATTATGTTTTCAAATTCTGGTGGTCCTTGATTTTAAATAAGCGTAATTACATTGCCCTTGAAAGGGATAAATGCATTGTATATGTACGATATGATTAGGAGGTTTCTTCTAAATATCTGAATTAATTTCTATCTGAATGCCATATGGAGACATAAATTTTTCTTTAAAAGTTTTAAAGAATTTTTTTCAGATTTTTTTATAAAAATATGCTGATCACTAAAATCGATGCAATTCTATTTTATTTTTTGATTAAATGCCATACTATATTAGACTCAACATATAGCAATCAGAATGTAAATATATTATATATCTATTTAAAAATTTAAATATAAGCATAATTAGTAATTTGTTAACTACGCAAGTGCAAATGTTAACAAAATTCCACTCGCATACTTTTTTAATTAAATATATCAAACTACTTACATAAAAATTTCTTGGGAATATCATGTAAATTCGACGTTATCGTCGATAGAATGAACAGAACTGCTTTTTCTCTCATAAAAAGTAAAACGAAAAGTATTTGGTTACCCAATTTCCTATTTAAATTGATTTGATGTCAATATAGTATACATTAATTAAAAATAAATGTGGATAAGAGATACAAATTCAGCTACCTAAATACAAAATTCCTTCTATGAATACTATATCGAAATAATAATATAATAAGAAATTTAATTTATTGTTTCTCGAGGAAAAAAAAAAAAAAAAGGGATGAACATATTTTGATTTAGTTTTATATATTATGCACATCATTTCATGTTGTAATGTCAAGGAAAAAGTCACTTGTAAATAAGATGTTAATATAGTAAAAATATGTAGTACAAAGAGAATAGAAACAAACAAAAGTATTTTAAGATATTTTGTTTTTGTAATTTATTATACAAATGTAAAATGTTACATATGTATCCATATATAACAATACGAATTAAAAAAAAAAAAAAAAAAAAAAAAATGTGCTTTCTTTGAATATCTATGATACTTAAACTATTGCAAAGCATTCAGAATTAATGGTTTGTCAAAGAATTTTATCATACATATTGTCCGACTAGAAATCCAAAAGCAAAAATTTGCTACTGGCAATAAAATTTTTATTTATCATTCTAATGTAGCTTTTGAAATGAACATTTTTGAAGATTCTCAGATACTTTTTTTTTTTCTAAGCAAAACATCTTCAAGCTGTGAAATTAAATTTAAACATATACTAACAAAAGAGAGAAAGATTTTTTTTTCTACCACCTTCAAATTTCATTTGTTTACGAAATGTTGGAGATTTTGTTTTTTAATTTTTGTTTAACTGTAAAAGCTGTTTTCACTCTTTATTTTTTTCTATAAATTTAATAAATTACAATGAAATAAAACTTTTGATTCAAATTATATTTAAAATGCTACATGTCCTACAATTTTCAAATTTCATAAAAGCTTTAATACTTTTACTATGACAAGAACTCGGTTATTAGTACTAAAAAATTTTAATACTTTATTTATTTATTTATTTTTTTTTTTTTAAGAAATGATAAAAACTGTATTTCGGTGAATTTAGCACACAAAGCACTATCGTTTTCACATGATTAACTTTTTGCGGCGCAAGGTAATTGAGATCATTTAAATCACTCTGCCACCAGAATTCACGAACAAAATTAAAAGAAAAGAAATTTACGACCGTTTCTGTTATGATGTAAAAGTAAAATTTTCCTAAAGAATCTCCAGGATGAGTTTTTGCAGTTCAAAATTAAAATTAGGTGATGCTGTAGTGGCATCACCGCCCCTGAAAGGGTTAAAGCATACATTAAGTTATAAATCACATACAATATAAAAACCCTATTAATTCCATTACCTAATTAGAGAATTGAATTTTCACCGCAGAGTACTTACAGTATGAACTAAACTAGCAAATCATGCCCTTTTGCCGGTTTAATTGTCCCCATTGTTAAAGCCGAATGATCTTACGTTGCCGTTTTCATACATTTGACTTATAAAATTTGCTGTAAAAATTTTTGGTGTCAGTTTCGTTTCCCATTTGTGATTCCGTTTATTTTTACTTTCTTCTATATGTAATATAGAGAAAGTATTGGATTCGCGAAAATTTTCGAAGTCCACTTTTTGATGGATTTACATGTTTTGGGATGTGGAGAACACGAATCAATAGTTTTTAGAAAATGTCTGTCTGTCTGTCTGTCTGTCTGTCTGTCTGTATCATTTTTTTGTGGACGCTGTATCTCACGAACCAATAAATGAAATTTAACCAAACTTGGTATTTAGTTGCACCCTGACATGAACTGGTGCTGATTAGATTTTGGGATCAATAGCTCAACAGGTGGCGCTGTAATCGCATTTTATGCAAATTTTTAACATGGCAGCATAGGACAAAATACCGTATAAATGGGCATAATGAGAGTTATTTTAAACTTACGATTGTAAAATTAATATGAATTATTGATAATAGTAGTAGTTAACTAGGAAACAAATTTTGTGCATGGGGGGGCATCGGTTCCCCCCCCAGGGGGGAAAATCCCCCCCCGGGGAAGTAAATTTTCAAGATGGGTATCTTTCGAAAGGTCTCGTTGATAATAGTAATAGTTAACTTGGAAAAAATTTTTGTGCATGTGGGGGCATCGGTTGCCCCCCCACCGGGGGGGGACGTTCCCACCCGGGGGGGGGGGGCAAAATTTCAAGATGGGTATCTTTCGAAAGATCTCGTCAATACCTTTAAAACGAATGGTTGAACGATAAATCTGTGATAATTTAAACCAAAGTTATCGATTTTTTTTACTTTTAACAAAAAAAAACTTAGAAAAATATCGCAATTTTTTTTTTTTTTTTTTTTTTAACGAAATTTAACCAAACTTGGTATTTAGTTGGTCCCCGACATAAACTGGTGCTGATTATGTTTGGGGATCAATAGCTCAACAGGTGGCGCTGTGATAGCATTTTATCTAAATTTTTAACATGGCAGCATAGGACAAAAATTCGTATAAATGTGCATAATTAGAGTTGTTTTAAACTTGTGATTGTAAAATTAATATGAATTATTGATAATAGTAGTATGTAACTAGGAAAAAAAATTTCTGCATGGGGGGCATCGCTTCGGGGGGGGATAAATTTTCAAGATGGGTATCTTTCGAAAGGTCTCGTCAATACCTTTAAAACGAATGGTTGAACTATAAATCTGTGATAATTTAAAACAAAGTTATCGATTTTTTTCACTTTTAACAAAAAAAAAAAAAAAAAAAAAAAAAAAAAAAACTTAGAAAAAAAAAATCGTACTTTTTTTTTTTTTTTTTTTTTTTTTTTTTTTTTTAATATTGTTACTCATTGAATATGTATAGGTAAATATAGAAGAAAGTCTTGTGGTGGCCACAACATACTAGTTTTCATTATAATTCCTATGCATTTTTACTTGAAAGGGCCAGTAAGGTAAATGATCAAAGCAGGAAATTCTTTGTAATTGAATAAGACACATCAATCATCGTTTGTGTTTAAAAACAAAAACTAATTTAAAAATTTCTTTGAAAAGTCAAAAGATCAAATTACATGTTATACACACGCACATATAATGTATATTTATATATAATCAAGGTGAGTCAAACTTAATTTTACAAAATAAGAGGGGTGTCAGTATTCACACAGGCAAGCAATATGTACCATGGAACACTGGATCGCATTCCACTCTAAGAGGCAGAAAAGAGTAAAATTAGTATTTCAACATGAATTTACAATTATATTGGGAAAGCGAATGAACGATACCAAAAGCTGCAAAATCTGATTTACAGACCAAAGAAAAAGTTTACGGAATATTAATTAAATATTAATTAGAATGTTCGCAGATATACGTGTCGTTGCACAATTCACACCGGCGAAAGAATGACTAGGCACTTTAAAAAAAAATCCTAGTTTTGTGTTAATACTGTTTGCAGCGATGACGATTCTCGCTACGAAATTTTCAGCCGACTCTACGAAGTTCCCCTAGACGAAAAAGTGTTGTAGTTTGAGGTTAGGTCAACAAGGAGGTCAAGTCAAACTGATTATATGCTTAACGTGATTCAAATTCGAACTGTTATGCTTTCAGAGTTGAATACGTCCTATAATCCATGGTAATTATTGCTCATCAGTACAAGCATCATCAGCGCTCTTATTTTTTGAAAAACAATTGAGAATCGAACTGCATATATATATATATATATATATATATATATACAGATGTTGGACAAAATTATGGAAACACTACCACTTTTTTTTTTTTTTTTTTTTTACGTTTTGTCAAATAACTTGAAAAATACTTAATGTGTTGTTCTTGAATTTCGGGAATAAGAAAAACATGTATTTTCTTATATTTTCTAGCAAGGGTTTTGTTACGACCGCCTTCAGCGGCGAACGACAAATCCAATATAATAATAAGAAATATTTGTGTTTACCCTGTATTTGGAGGTGCTTCCATTCATATACAAATTTTAGATGTTGGTATAACTGTTATAATTTATACGTGTGTACAGTTGTTTGAAGGTAGTCTAAATATTTGAAATGTTATAAATATTTTATTAAAAAATGCAAATGTTTTTCGCAAGTTTTTACTTTATATCGAAATTTCATGAAACTTTCAGAAATGCCTAAATCATTATACAATAGTTTAAAGCAAGCATATTTAATATTCAAAGTTGTACTAAATAATTTATTACAGCTCATATGCGGACTGTAGTAAAAAAAAAAAAAAAAAAAAAAAAAAAAAAAAAAAACTTTGATATGGTTTAATACTCAACAGTATAGAGTACTTTATATCATGAAAATTCATAGAGATATCGGTGATTAAATGAGGTATTAAATGATGTTTTCTAGAAAGGTTTTTGCAATAAGGGGTCATTCACAAATGAAAATTTGTATCAGAAAAAAACAGGTTACGCAATGAAAATTAATACAATATTTGTGATTCATCTTTCTTTTTTTCATAGACATGTACTGCAAGCCTGTTAAAAAAAAAAAAAAAAAAAAAAAAAAAAAAACTAAAGACATTTTTAGAAAACAGCTCATTTAATCAGCGATATCTATATCAATTTTCCTGATACTCAACTGGATATTTTTTATGAGGTACTCTAAAGAGTTGAGTATTAAACTATTTCAAAGTTTTTTTTTTTTTTTTCTTTGGTTTACAATCCGCACATGCGCAGTAATAAATTACTTACTACGACTGTCCATTGAACATTAAATGTATTTGTTTTAAACTATAGTATAATGATTTAGGCATATGTTTTCATGTTTTCTGAAATTTTCATGAAATTAAAAAAAAAGAAAAAAAAAAAACTTTGGAGTTATAAATTAAAACTTTGCGAAAATATTTTGCATTTTTTAATAAAATACTTATAACTCTTTAAATATTCGAGTTAGGCTCACAAAATTCTACACACGTATAAAATATATCATTTATTATCACAACTGAAATTTGTAGATGAATGAACGCACTCCCAGATTCAGGGTAATCACAAATATTTTTTATGATTTTGGATTTGTTATTCGTCTCCTAAAGGCTTTCATGACAAAATCTTTGCTGAAAATATGAGGAAAGGCATGTTGTCTTTATTCCCAAAATTCAATTACAACACATTAAGTATTTTTCGAGATATTCCATAAAACGTAAAAAAATGAAAATGTTTCAATTATTTTGTCCAATACCTGTATATATATATATATATATATATATATATATGTATTATAAAAAACCTTTCGAAAGGTTGCATAGGGTAAAATGATGTATCACAAGAAAAAATGGCTTTTTTATTCTTTTTTGAAAAATCCAAATTATGAAACCATACAACATCAATATGTCATCAGGGGCTTAGATTGAATATAAAGAAAAGGCACGTGACGTCACTTGCAGTGAAGTTATGGGTAGATTAGCAAAACTTTGGTATTTCCACCAATATAGGTTGATCTTTTGCCACTCGACAGTGACTGTCCACAATTCAACAGAACAATATAAAAAATACAAGTATTATTTTTTGCTAAACTATTGTTGTATAATCTTGAATTGATCCTTCTTCTGTGCTTTTTCCTTACTATTTTGTTGCTCTGTTATAACTAAAAACAACAAATGTAATAAAACCAGAAGAGCTATTTTGCGCAATTTCTCCTTATAGTGTAGAAGTGATTGGACACATGGTTTGGAGAGATTGCGCTTAAATATAACTACAATTACACTATGAATAATAGTAATTGCACTTAAATAACATCGTTTTAAGGTATTTGTAAGCAAATATTTTTGTATTTTGAGTGGATATTTCAAATCAATAATAAAAATCAGAAAAGTAAAAGAAATTTAAATAGATTTACAAAAATTTAATTAAAGAAACAGAAGAAAGACCAAGACCAGATAAAAATTTCAAATTAACACAAAATTACTAAATAACACGTTGAATTTAAAATTAGTTTATTTCCTTTTCAGCTTGAATGGTTCCTTATTAGGAGACCTAATCTCCTGTTGTCTACGGTCGTAGCACTTACTGTTTCACAGGGTGAAGTTATCGTGCAACCAACTGCCACAAGTGAACCTGTTCGATGTATTTTCGAGCCAAGATGGAAAACATAAAAAAAAAAAAAAAAAAAAAAAAAAAAAAAAAAAAACAGGTAGACACCTTGCTTGTGCAATGATATATGGGTAGTCCCGCCTATTTTTAAGCACAGAATCCGCCCACCGTTTTCTATTTGTTGAAGTTTTTTTTTTTTTTTTTTTTTTTTCCTTTCTTTCTTTTCTTTTCTTTTATTTTTTAATCTTCCGCACGAAAATATTGTAATTTATTGCATGAAATAAACAAGTTATATTTTAATATATGAAATAAAACTATTTATTTGTTAGATCTAAGTAATTTTTTAATAAAAATATGTATTCTGCATTGGGTAAATTCCACCTTTATATGGAATTGCTGATTTAATGCACAGTGGAATAGTATTATATCGTTTTTTGATATGAATCTCAAAAATTTCACTCTGCTAAATATTGTAAATAATTTTTCTAGATCTTGCAAAGTTGTACGCTGCAAATTTCGAATCCTCCCAGCGCCTTTTTATGACTAAACATTTTCGAGCGAATTGAGATTAGGACTGTTTCCAAGTCTAATAAAGAAGAAATTCTAAGATATTCTTTGTTGGAATTAACTTTAGACTGAAAAAATATATTATTATGTACAAAATTATAGGTGCTAATGGGAATGGATAGGTAATTTTAACAATTTGATTCAAATTGACGTACCACAAACGCCGTACAGCAAAGGTGCTTTATCATCTTGAAATGCCGTTTGAAGAAAAGTCTGAAATACCTCCAAAATAGTCGGTCATGAGCATACTTGCCAACATACTAATTAATATTCCGTAGTATTGTTAGCCCCACCTTCTTTTTCACACCAGTATCTGTTTAAAGTATTTTCCTTCTTATTTACTCGTAACTGAATTTGGAGAATACTGCTCTAAAAATTTACTGGTGTGAAAAAAAGGGCGGAGCTTACCACACTACGGAATATTTATTGGGATGTTGGCAAGTATGGTCATGAGCCACATGTACAATCACTGTGTTTTATTTTGAGTTAATTGATCCCTTGAGCATGAAAATTTGTCTGATTCTTTGAAAAAGTGTGCACCTTCGCACCATAATGTACGGAGGATCCGTTGTTTAGTCAATTTATTTTATCAGGGTCAATTCGAATTGACCCTGATAAAAATAAATTAATAGATTATAATAAGCAAAATATATCGAAGTGAACCGTGGATAGCCTATTAGGCGGGGATTTCATTCTGTCACTGTATCAAGCTTTGGTCAAATTCTTTTTTTTTTTTCTTTTTTTTTAACATGATTATAATATATCTCGCACTAGAAATTTATGAGAACATAAATATGGTGGGGAACTGAGCAGAGCCCACCTATGTCAACTTTTTTTTTTTTTTTTTTTTTTTTTTTGTCGCTTAGTGTATATACATATATAAAAATTTAGACGATTTCAGTTCTTAACATCTTGTTTGAGTAGGCTGATATATTTTACTAGCATTTAGTTTTATAGCTTTTATTTAAGCAGCCGAAAGCTGCAGAAAACTTGAGCAACACAGTTGAAAATATTGCAAAAGTAAACAGATATTAAATAACATTTAATACTTTGCGATAAATTTCTTATAGGCTAATATTAGAATTAGCATACTTGCCAACATACTAATTAATATACCGTAGTCTTGTTAATTCCGCCCTTTTTCTCACACCAATAAATTTTTAGAGTATGTTGGTACGTATGCATTAGAAGTAAATCCCACCAAAGGTGTAGTTTTATCGATCATGCCACTCCTGAATAATGTTGAATTTCAAATTCTGCGGACAGTCTTCTGAATGATGCACCATCCTGAGTAGATTGAACTTGTACAGTCACATATCGAAGTTATTTCCAGGCTCCAGCTACAATTACAGACGTTCAACGAACTTATCCTGATTGTTTTGTCATTACCAATAAGCTGCGAAATCTCCATTAATATGGAATTTTATAAAAACCAATGCGCAATCTCTCCTAAATAGCAAAAGTACAAACTGTCCCATTTTGTTAGGAGATATTGCGCAGCTTTTTATAAAATAATCATTCGCTTTTAGAGAAAATCGTGGTGCTCGTACCGTTAGCCCAGGTTAGTACCTTATGAAAAATTGTTTAAATTAAAAATATTATGTACTACTACCATTACATTGAAATTCCTAGGAAGGGTTATGAAAATTCAAGTATTTATTTTTGAAAACGAAACAAAATAACAAAGTTTTATCTTACGCTGTTGAAGCAATCATAATGCATATTCAAATGGTTACTTCACTATTGATGTTGTACAACCACCTGAAATCGCAACTTGCCCACTCTACTCTTTCCCGCTGATCCCCTCTGTGTGCAATATCTCCTACCACGCAACCTCTCCTAGTTTTTTCTTATGCAAATAGGCGTAATGTATGCCTATTGCCAAACATTTACAGAGTACAAAGCCCAATTAGCATCTAAGAAATGTTACAAACGAAATCAAAAGTAAGATTAACTAGGATGACGTGACCACAACAAGACTTTCTTCTACATAATTTTACACGAATTTCAAGCAATAAAAATTATTCATTAGATTATAAAATTATTTTCCATCTTAAATGCAGACGATTTCTATCAGACAGAATTATATCACTAAATGCCGAAAGAAAGTCATATTTTTGCCATTATCAAAAGCAATACGAAGTTTTTTCGTTAAAAAATGAAAAAAAAAAAAAAAAAAAAAAAAAAAATCGGTAACTTTGTTTTAAATTATCACAGATTTATGGTTCACCCATTCATTTTAAAGGTATTGACGTGATCTTTCGAAATATACCCATATTGAAAATATGCACTACCGAAAGGGTACCCCTTCCGACACCCCACCACCCAAGGAGGGACGCAATGCTTCCACTTAATTTTACAATCACACGTTAAAAATAACTCTCATTAAGTACATTTATACGAAATTTTGACCAGGATCACAGCGCTACCTGTTGAAAGATGGATTCCCAAATCTAATCAGCACCAGTTTATGTCAGGGTCCAACTAAACACCATGTTTGGTTAAATTTCTTTCATTGGTTCGTGAGATACAGCGTCCACAAAATTTGTGATACAGACGCACAGACAAACAGACATTTTCTAAAAACAATAGAATCGTGCTGAGAACATCCCAAAACGTGTAGATCCATCGAATACTGGTGTTCGAAAATTTTCATGAATCCAATGCTTTCTCTATATAGACAAAGACATATAGTAGGAATTGAAAATATACAGGAAGATTAAATAAAACTTAAAAGATAACATTTCGTAAGAAAAATTAAATAATACCAACAAACATAAAAAAATTCAAGAATAATCCAAAAATCTGTGAGACGTAAGCTTCCAGTTTAAAAAAAATATGTATGTGAGGTTAAGGTTATTCTAAAAAATTACAGTTCCATAATTAAAGCTGTTAGAGATAAATGTAATAAATTTCTATAGGTGCCAAATTGTACGGTTTTTTAACACCAGTATTTCTTTGCAAAATAATTTATCATGTTTAATCACAGAAAACTGCCAAAGAACTTATTAAAAATTTCGATTAAACAATTCCGGTAGCCCCCTCCCCCTCCCTCTCCCCCCAAAAAAAGTGCAAGTTTGAAGCATAAAATTTCTATTAAAAGTTTCCCTTAACCAAAAAGCATAAAAGTAAGCACACAACTATGCAGTTTCTAATAAAACAGAATTTAGGCTTAAATAAATAAATAAATAAATAAAAATAAAAATAAAACTATATAAAACTAAAAATCGTTAAGGTTATAACTAAACTGTTTAATAATAAAGTCAGTATCTAAATGGAAATATGATAAATAATAGTTTATAATTTAATATTTAAGTGTAATACAAAGTTCGTATTATATATATATATACAGACGTTTAAATAAAAATAAAACTCTAAATAAAATTAGAAATTTACGTTATGATGCAAAGAAATGAGCACAAGTTGTTATGTCACTTTCGAAAGAGATTTGTTAAAGACAGCAAATATATTACATTCAGGAAAAAAAAAAAAAAAAAAAAAAAGTATGTGCGTTCGGGGAACCTCCGTCAGGAATGAAGTTCCTATCGCCTTTTCTTCAATTCCGAATTTGATTTTATATGGCGATCTAGATTGTTCATTCTCTCTCTCTCTCTCTCTCTCTCTCTCTCTCTCTCACTATTTTATTGTTTATTTTATATCTTTCTCTCTTTTTTTTTAGCTCCCCATCATACTATAGGTATGGGGAACTTAGGTAATCATGAAAATTTTCGACCTCGGTTTTTTGACTTTTTTACACGTTTTCAGATGTGAGGAATCCGAAAATGACAAAATTTGTATGGTGTCTGCGTGTAGGATGTGTGTTAGTGTGTTAGTCTGTAGTGTGTTAGCCCGTTAGATGGTTAGTCTGTGTACACGATATCTCAAAAACAAATTGTTGTAGAGAACAAATTGTCGTTCTTAACATGGGAGAATAGGACAAAAATTCACTTAAGCGTGCATTAAATGGAAACTTTTTACTGTAAAAATGTCAGACCAGTTTTAAAATATCAGTTTTGATGCCGGAATGAACACCAGTAACTATAAATATGCTACTTTGAAAATTTCGCATGTTATTGGAAATTTACGAATTTCTTAACATGGTAGTATAGGACAAAATTTCACATAAACGTCAATTTTGAGAGACATTTTCATCGTAAAGATGTCAGACTACTTTTGAAATATTATTTAGGACACTGGCATGAATATTAATGACTATGAATTTTCCAATATAAAAATTTCGTAAGTTATTGGAAATTTACGAATTTCTTAACATTGCAGAATAGAGCAAAATTTCACATAAACGTCAATCTTGAGGGATATTTTCATTGTAACGATGTCAAACCACTTTCGAAATATTATTTTGGATACTGGTATGAATATCATAGACTATGATTTTTCCAATTTAAAAATTCGTAAGTTATTTGGAATTTACGATTTACTTAACATGTCAGAATAAGGCAAATTTGAGCATAAACTTCCATTTTGAGGATCATAAATACATTAGACATCTTCAAAATTACATTTATGATATTTGTTTGAACATGATTGAATACAAATATTCTAATAGGAAAATTTCGTAAATTATTCGTAATTTACGATTTTACCAACATAGCGAAATTGTAAATTTTTCATATAAATATGAATTTTGAGGATTATTGCATTGGAAATAGTAGCATGAAAACTAAACAACGGAATTGACCCTGATAAAATAAATTAATAGATTAGAATAAGATAAGTATATCGAAGTGAACGGTGGATAGCCTATTAGGCGGGGATTTCATTCTGTCACTGTATCAAGCTTTGGTCAAATTAATTTCTTTTAACATGATTATAATATGTCTCGCACTAGAGAACATAAATATGATGGTGATCTAAGCAGAGTCCACCTATGTCAACTTTTTTTTTTGTCTCAATGCAAATAATGTAAAGTAAGGAATCAAATTAAAAAGTTGCATTTAATATTTTAATGAAAATATTTGTTTATTAAAATTAAATATAAAAAAATGAATTATAAATTATATTAAAAATATAATAATAATAAAATAAAACTAGTATGTTGTGGCCACCACAAGACTTCCTTCTATATTTTCCAATACAAAGCGCAAATAATTCATCAAAACTATTATTTATTAAAATTATCTAACATGGTGAATGCGAATGATTTTCATCTTAGAGAAAACTAACACTAAATAACCAAAGAAACACAGTTTAATTGTCTATAAATAACATTTTTAAAAATGCTTTTTTATAATGGTTGTCTCACATATCAAGTTTCGTACAGTTTTATTCTATACAAGTTGAGGTACTGTCTTCCTCTTATCGAGGAAATTTCCAGTATAGAAGCTGCATCTCTTGGCCTAAAAGCATCTAACTTGAATCAGCATAATGTCTCATAATGGCCTTCTCACATATCAAGTTTTGTTTGATTATACGTCACAGAACCTGAGATATAGCCTTTTCTTAAATTTCTGAAACCATTGCGTGGCAGCGCCACCTGCTGAGCGGTTGACACCAAAAATTGATAGAAACAAATTTATGTGAAAGTAAATCTACATATAAATTCTTATGCAATTCTGTGCAGTAGTCCCTGAGCTATAGCCTTCCCTTAAATTGCAGAAATCGCTTATATATCAGCGCCACCTGTTGACCGATAAGCATTCGAACTGAATCAGCATAGTGTCTCATAATGACCTTCATACGTATCAAGTTTTGTTTGATTATACGCAATAGAATCTGAGATGTAGTGTCCCCTTAAATTACGGAAATCGCTGTATAGCAGCGCCACCTTTTGAGCGGTTGACACCAAAATTTGACAGGCACTAATTTAGATCAAAGTGCATCTACATATAAATTTATATACAATTCTGAGCAGTAGTTCTGGAGATACAGTTGCCACAAAGAAGCGTAAATGTTTTTCGTTACGTGACGTTTTCGCTAGTTAGCTCACTACCGCAACCCGCGTTAAAGAACTTCCTTCCAAATATTCAAGAATCTTGTATCAGTATCAAAAATATTATCTTTAAAAGTTCTGTGTGCACAGATGTTCTTGATTTAGAATAACTTATTTGTAGTTCAGAATATGGTTTATGAAATACATGTTGTAATATACTGGAACACAAAATGTTAAAGTTTTTAAACAAACTTAATCTATGGAAATTTAAGATAAGATATTATTTTATCAGCGTCATTTGTTTTCCAAGTACTTTACAATACTTGAAATTCAACAAAATTTTAAATATTACTTGCAGAAAAATTTCTAATATTTTTTTCTCCTGTTTTGTGACATTTTAAACAAATTTATAACAATAGTTTCTTTATACTCAAGTACACCTTCTAAAAATTACGATACATGTAAAGATATTTCATTTTCTCGTCTCTATTTACATTCTAAATGTTTCGTGAGTAATCGTAAATATAAACGGCACTTTAACATGTTTTACATTAGTGATTTTTCCTTTCAAAGGAGGACTACGATATTAGAAAAAGTAGAAAATAAATTTTGAAGTAGAAAGAGTAAATTTAATACATAAATTAAAATAACTCAAATGTTGAAACGTTAAATTATACGGGAAAGTTTTCAGTTGAAACGACATTTCAGATTTATATAGTAACATTTATTGTCAGATGTAAGTTCCATTTCGAAATGTTCCTAATGAATTTTATGTAAAATTCATAAATCTCAAAAAATTTTAATAATAAATAAAGGTATTATTTTAAACATTAGCTAAAAAAAAATTACTAGTTTTCTCTTTTTAATTTAGCTCATTTTTAGTTTCTCATCATACTATAGGTATGGAACTTAGATAATCGTGAAAATTTTCGACCTCGTTTTTTTTTTTTTTTTTTTTTTTTTACTTTTTTGCACGTTTTCAGGTGTGAGAAATCCGAAAATATCAAAATGCGTATGGTGTCCGTCTGTAGGGTGTCTGTTAGCTTGTTAGTGTGTCACTCCGTTAATCCGTTAGTTTGTTAGTCTGTGTACACAAGATCTCTCGAACAAATGATCACAGACAGGTCAGACCAGTTTTAAAATATTATTTTAGACACTGGGAAGAACCCTATTCATTTGCAACATTTGCTTCTATCCATCCGCTTGTTTTTTTTTTCCTTTTAAACAATAAAAACAGTTTATATAATAATATAAAATAATTATTATTTATAGGTGTATATTTAACATATATAGGGACCATTAAAAGTCACACATTGCACCCTACTTTATTTTGGAAACACGCCGGAATTTCTGAAAACTTAAAACACATATTTAATCAATTTGAAAGGATTTCTTTCAGTTTTAGAAATTGTGACTGGGGCCATAGGGGAGAACTAGGGGGATTCAAAATTTCATATATAAAGAGTGGTCTTTTTTAGCTCGGTGGAAAAGCCACTTCAACATAAACATTTTTTTTTAACTTACTTTCTTACCGTGTTTTTTTTTTTTTTTTTTCTTCAGAAATTATGGCAGATTAAAATTTTTATTTAAAGTCCATTCCTGTTTCCACTGTATCTCGAAAATGCCTTAGAATTTCTGAAAACTGTCAAAAAAAGTGCGTAATCAATTTAGTGGGAACTTCTTTTGGTATAAAATAAAGCTGGAGGGGGCATCTTGAAAAGAGCTTTTTACCGAACTAATAAAAGACTCTACCATTTGAAATTTTAAACTATACCTTCTCCCTAATTCTTTCCCTGTGACCCCAGATAAATTTTTAACTAAACGAACTCCCCCCCTCCCTCTCTTAAATTGATTGAACATGCACTTTACAGCTTTGAGAAATTCCGACACGTTTCTTAGAAACAGGGTGGTAGGGGGAAAGTTTTGGGAGATCCTGTATATATATAAAGTGATACTATTTAATCCATTATAAACAAGGAAAATTTTTAATTTAAACTTATCATAACATTATGTCGTAGCATTTTAATTAGCGTCATAAGATTTCAACTTATGTCACAACCCATGCAGAGAAATGATGAACATTTATAAATTACTTAAAAATGACTATAGATACAAATACATATCTACTTGTTCAGCCATCTATACTTTTTAATATAATTTGTGACATTTCTGGAGAAAAATACTAACATTCCTCCTGAACTCTGGAACCTAACTTTTCCCCCTAAGCTCCGGAGAGATAACTCGACGATCGCGACTTGAGCTCGAAATCAGTGAACTCGAAACCTTCCGTCTACCAGCATCAAAAGCAGAATCTTTCGTCGACTGATTGGACAGCGGTTGATTAGAAATGCACAAACTTATAATATATTTAAAAATTTGACAGACCAATCTCAAAGTAATTTTACTTATAATTTTAATTTATTAAAAAACAGTGGCTTAATCTAAGCGCATATTTATATGATCATTTATCTCATTTAAAAATGAATTTCATTAAATTTCATTAGCATTGAAATATTATTTTAAGACAATACATATATAAAAAAGTAGAAAGTTACCTAAATTATATCTATTTCATTAATTTAAAGATATAAATATTTTTAAAGAAAAGTTAAATTTTATTTTTTTTGATTGGAAAAGAAATATTTTAAATACCTTTACCAAAGTTTTAATGCACAGTATGGAATGGTGATTAAGGCCTATCCAGAGTTCCCAAATTCCTTAATTTATACCACAGCATTTTTAGCCTCACTTTTTTCCATACAATTATATTTTATAAGAGTTTTTTTTTCTTTTTTTTCATAGTGATATGTTATAGAAAAATATTCTATAAAGGCGGGGCTAAGAAGGCTTTTCGAAATAAATTAACCGCTTAACGTTTTGGCCCGATTATACTCAGGCATCTATTTTTTCCGACTACAACGAGTTAAATCGTGCATTTAAAATAATTTTCCTTTTTTTTTTTTTTTTTTTTGTCCGGGTACGAGAAACATCGTACCTATCACACAGTTTAACTCGTGAGCACTTTTTTGACACTTTTCTCCAATAGGTGGAAACACATGTCTACAGAATGCATTCAATTGAACAAAATAAAGGCTACTTTGCCATTTTGTTGCAAATGCTCGCACGTTTTTTAATTTTTTTTTTACACAATTTATATCAGTTTCTTATCTTATGCGTTTTATTTTATTTATTTTATTTTCTTATGTTTTGATCTAAAACAGTTATAGTGCGTATCAAATTATCTACTTTTTCCTGATTTTCCTTTTGTACACGAGTTTACTCGTGCTAAAACATGGGGTAAAAATTAAATATAATTTAGGGGCTTAAAATATTATTTTTTTGTCAACTTACTTATGTTATTTTATTCTGTCACTAATTAAGATTAAAAAGACATAATAAACTAGTATGTTGTGGCCACCACAAGATTTTCTTCTATATTTCCCTATATACATATTCAATCAGTAACAATATTAAAAAAAAAAAAAAAAAAAAACGATTTTTTTTATCAGTTCTTTTTTTGTTAAAAGTAATACATATTCAACCAGTAACAATATTAAAAAAAAAAAATTTTTTTTTTTTCTCACGAGTTTTTTTTTGTTAAAAGTAAAAAAAATCGATAACTTTAATTTAAATTATCACAGATTTATAGTTCAACCATTCGTTTTAAAGGTATTGACGAGATCTTTCAAAAGATCAAATCTCCCCCCCCTGCGAGGGGGGGGGAAACGATGCCCCCACATGCACAGAAATTTTTTCCTAGTTAACTATTACTATTATCAATAACTCATATTAATTTTACAATCACAAGTTAAAAATAACTCTCATTATGTACATTTATACTAAATTTTGTCCTATACTGCCATGTTAATTAGAAAAAATGCGATCACAGCGCCACCTGTTGAGCTATTGATCCCCAAATGTAATCAGCACCAGTTTATGTCGGGGACCAACTAAATACGAAGTTTGGTTAAATTTCGTTAAAAAAAAAAAAAAAAAAAAAACGATTTTTTTTTTTTTTTTTTTTTGTTAAAAGTAAAAAAAAACGATAACTTTGTTTTAAATTATCACAGATTTATAGTTCAACCATTCATTTTAAAGGTATTGACGAGATCTTTCGAAAGATACCCATCTTGAAAATTTACCCCCCCCCCCGGTGGGTACTTCCCCCCAGGGGGGAACCGGTGCCTCCACATGCACAAAATTTTTTTCGTAGTTAACTACTACTATCATCAATAATTCATATCAATTTTACAGTCACAAGTTTAAAATAACGCTCATTATGTACATTTATACGAAATTTTGTCCTATACTGCCATGTTAAAAGTTTACATAAAATGCGATCACAGCGCCATCTGCCGGGCGATTGATCCCAAAATCTAATCAGCACCATTCCATGTCAGAGTCCAACTAATACCAAGTTTGGTTCAATTTCATTCATCGATTCGTGAGATAAGGTGAAAAATACGAAGTTTTGCGATCACAGCGCCACCTGCTGGACGATTGATCCCCAAATCTAATCAGCACCATACCCCGTCAAGTTCCAACTATATACCAAATTTAGTTGAATTTCAATCATTGGTTCGTGAGATACGGTGAAAAATACGAAAATTTGTCCTATACTGCCATGTTAAAAATTTACATAAAATGCGATCACAGCGCCACCTGCTGGGCTATTGATCTCCAAATCTAATCAGCACAATGCCCCGCCAGGGTCCAACTATATACCATGTTTGGTTGAATTTCATTCATTGGTTCGTGAGATACGGTGAAAACACGAAACCACAGACAGACAGACACACAGACAGACATTTTTTAAAAACTCTCAATTCGTGTTCAGGACATCCCAAAACGTGTAGATCCGTCAAAAAACGGAGGTCGAAAATTTTTGCGAATCCAATACTTTCTCTATATTACATATAGAAGAAAGTAAAAATTGAAATATTTTGTAACAGATAATAAATAAATAAAAAAATAAATAAAAAAGCGGAACGTTGAGCGGTTCAGGAACTTGGCAACTCTGCCCATCGACTACACAAAGATTCTAGGCCTGGCAGGTATTCACGCCTTGGGGGATCTCTCTAAGGGGGGGGGGGGGCTTCATTTTTTAGAAGATTCTGAAAAATTAATGAAAAACTCTGAACGACTAGGGTACTCAGCGTCACCGGGGATCGAACATGGCATCTTCCGTCTGCCTGCTTTGATATTTAGTTTTAAGTTATTATACAACTAATAAAAAATTTTTAGATGAATTTTTATAGATGCATTTTTCAAATATAAACTAAAACTTACTCAACCCGGGATGTTAAAACTCAGAAATTATAACAGAATATGTACATTATTTACACATGCGCGATCTTTAAAATTTTTTAAATATTTTTAAGGTTTTGACGAAAAAGAAAATGTAAATTCAAAGTTCCATTTCTAAAACGTCAAATATGAAGTGATATTTTATATTTATTGTTGTCTTTTAACACAGCTTCAGCTATCTGTCACAAGATGAGAATGCAATACTTTATTTGATATCTTCTATAGATATGAATATGCTAGACGCTTTAGAATCTGCAAAAAATATTATTTATATCAAGTCGATGTGGGAATGTCTTCACTTGAAAATGTGACACGAAAGGAGACTTAAGTTTTAAAAAATAAAGAGTTATAGATGCAATATCCATTTTCATGCGAATATGATTTATATTTTGTACTATTCAGGCAAAAGCATTCGTGATATACGGAATAAAAGAAATTGTCCTATGGGTGTTAAATTTATCTGTAATACATCTATATCTTTGCACGGTGTATTGTGGGAAAGCACAATCAATATACATATTTCAATACAGATATTTAATTCCTTATAAAGTTTAAAATAACTGAAACTTTTTTAAATACAAATGTAAGTAATAATTGTATTATCACATGTATTGAATGATGTAAATACAAAATGCAAGTTATTTTTTGATTTTAATTGTTTTAATCTGATCGCCCGGTAAAAAGGCAAAATGTAGCCTTTTTTTTCTATAACCTTTATAGTGAACTAAAATGATGTTTGTTTAAACTCTAAATTAAAAATGTAAGTATAAATTTCATGTTACACCTCATGGCTGTGATGTATGACCTTCATACTTATAATATATATATATATATGCACGCGTGTGTGTGTGTGTGTGTGTGTGTGTGTACTGAAAGTAGCTGATAATAGATGTAAAGTAATCCCAAAACACATGGTGGTCTTCTTCAGAGACACCCCCATACCCCCCCCCCTCCCATGTAGGGAACAGAAAATGAGGTTTCTACAGAAACGTGTGCTTTTTAGCCAAAAAATACGTTTCTAGCCCTCGACTTCTCTTAGATGAAAGCTAAGACATTTAGCAAACGAATTCAAGATTAGAACTGAATTAATACAAAGCATTAAAAAAAAGCAATTAAATTCATAAATAAAGTACTATAGTCAATATATCAGTATAAAAATACAAAAATATAAATATATATAAGAACAAATTTATATTACAAGTAGATTGAAAAACATCGAAAAATCCCCTACCAAAAAAAGCAAACCCTCTTCGGCTGGTAGGGTTTCTTACCAGTTCTTAAATGTCGCCCGAGATGAAAAAAAAAATCTTAAGCTAGATTATATTCAAGAAGACTGAAATGTTTATCTAGTAGGAAAACAGGATAGCGCTTGACAGTTAAAATGTTTTTGAGATTTTTAAAAGCTGACTTGAGATCTGAAGGGTTATTACAAATCATTTTAATTCTTTTATAAAACTTGATTTTCTATAAAAACTTAAAACACAGTATTTATTATATATATTTTTTTTTTCTGCATTATAAGTATATTGTAATATATATATATATATATCTTTATATATATATTTCTTTTGTGCGTGTGTATGTCACTGAACTCCTCCTAAACGGCTGGACCGAGTTTAATGAAATTTTTTGTGTGTCTTCAGGTGGACTCGAGAATGGTTTAGATTTACAAATGAAAGTTGTAACTTAATTAGTTTTCTTTTAATTAATAAAAATATGAAAAGAATAAGCTAATAATAGCAAAAAATTAGCCATTTAAATTTTATCTATAATTTAATTGTTGGCAAAAAAAAAAAAAAAAAAAAAAAAAAAATACAAATTTATTTTTTTATTCATTAGGAAAATAAATACATTTATCTAAACGTAAACAATAAAAAATAAAAAATAAATAAAAAAAAAATATGCATCTCACAAAAATTGACGTTATTTTTAATTTAAAATTTCTTTTACACATTGATAAAGTGCTTATACGCAAGCGAAGTGATGACGCCACTCGCCGTTCGTGGATGCAAGAAAAATATTTCCTATGTTAAACGCCCATTGGATTTTTGTAAAAAATTATTAATTTCCATATTCCATTAAAAAAACACAAACTTTTCATTTCAAAAGATGATATTTGCGCAATAAATATCCAACTAATATACTAGTTAAAAGGAAAATGATAAATATTCTATCATAATTTGAAGTCAAATTTGTTTTCAAATGTCTAAGTAAAGTATTTCATACAAGATACTAATATGTTGCAGCGGAATAGATTTGTTATCGGTGATCCTTGGCAGAAAAAAAAAAAAAAATATCGCCAAATTATTTGGCGAACATAATTTAAGTCCTTTCAAAAATCATGGTTATTTTAACAACTTAAGAGAGTAATGAATTATATGAATCAATATTTCGTACAATGCATATTATGAAAATATACATCTGGCATGTATAGTTTCGTATTACGTTTTTGATCGCCAAATACAATAAGCGCCAAGAACGACAGAGTTTTGAAATTTAAAATTAAAATTTTGACAATTTGACAGCAAAATAACTCAATCTAACACATGCACATGATAACTAATCTATACTAATATTATAAATGCGAAAGTTTGGATTGATGTTTGTTACTCAATCACGCCACAACGGCTAAACGGATCTGGATGAAATTTTGTACAGAGATAGATAATAGTCTGGAATAAGACATAGGCTACTATTTATACCGGAAAAATGTAAATTTTTAATTAATCTTCTATATCTTTATATATATATTTCTTTTGTGCGTGTGTATGTCACTGAACTCCTCCTAAACGGCTGGACTGAGTTTAATGAAATTTTTTGTGTGTCTTCAGGTTGATTCGAGAATGGTTTAGATTTACAAATGAAAGTTGTAACTTAATTAGTTCTTTCTTAATTAATTTTTAACCAACTCTTTCAACAACTTTTCCACCTAGATGGCGTAAGTTGTCTTAAACACGATGTCAGAATTTATTTAATGTTGAAATGAAAAATGAATTTTTAACCGTATCTTACGAAGTGTTTAAAATAGTTAATATTTTAGAATCGTAAACACGATGTCAGAATTTATTTAATGTTGAAATGAAAATTGAATTTTTAACTGTAAGTGTTTAAAATATTTTTTCAACGTTAATATTGTTAAAATGTTAAAATTAGTTAAAATGGTATATTCTTAAAAAAAATTCGTCAATATCCGACGGAGTTATTTTATGTTAAAATGAAAAATTAATTTTTAGGCCATTATTATTTGTGCAGATGGAAAATGTACTAAAAGTTTTCCGAAAAATTTCACGATCACAAATGTTGACGGATATCCAATATATCGTCGAAGAAATCCCGATAATGGCGGACAATCTTATCATCTATGGCGGTCATCTATGTCAACAACATAGATATTGACAATGATAACCGTTGGGTGGTCCCATATTCGCCTCTGCTGCGCAAAACATTCAATGCTCATATTAATAGCTAGAAATTAAAACTTCTTCACACACCATAAATTTTAAATTAGCACAACCGGTTTCGAAAGGACGTAGCCTTTCTTCATCAGGTGCAAACACGTGCAACTGCCTTGGAGGCAAAAGCAAGACTGAAAGCAGGACAAAATCCAGAGGGGGAGGAACAACACAAACAACCAATAGGAAGCAACATGCAGGACAGGACCAATCAGAGAGGAACACACGTACACACACACCACAAAATGAGGAGGGAGGAAAGGAGTAAACAATTATTATTTTTTTTTTCAATGATATTAAACTAATAAGTAAATTTAATAAAATTTATCCATTAATTATTATTATTTTTATTTAAATTAGAATTATTTTGTTATAACTAATATGATGTTATAAACATAATGTAGGAAATTATTTAATTGAAATAAACAAATTTTTCCAGGCTGTAGACAGCAAAGTGGAATCTGGATTTTGTCCTGCTTTCAGTCTTGCTTTTGCCTCCAAGGCAGTTGAACGTGTTTGCACCTGATGAAGAAAGGCTACGTCCTTTCGAAACCGGTTGTGTTGATTTAAAATTTATGGTGTGTGAAGAAGTTTGAATTTCTTGCTATTGTCTGTACGCCAGTTTTTTTAATTTATTTTTGGTGCTCATATTAATGTTCAGTTCTGCAGTTCAGTGAAGAGCATCAAATACATTTGCAAGTATGTGAATAAAGGCAGGGATATGGCTGTATTTCGAGTTGAAAATACCAATGTGAATGCTCCTCCGGTGAATAACAACGATGAAATAACACTTTACCAAATTGGCCGGTACGTCAGCTCCAATGAAACTGTTTGGCGTATCTTTGGTTTCCCAATTCATGAACGGGATCCAGCAGTTCTTCATTTAGCCGTCCATCTTGAAAATGGCCAGCGCGTATATTTCACGAGCGAGACAGCGATTGATCGTGCTATAAATCCACCAAAAACTACACTCACCGAATTTTTTGAATTGTGTAATCGTGCGGATGCTTTTGGTGCTTTTGCACGGACATTACTCTATTCAGAAGTACCACGCTATTTCACATGGACTCCAACAAAAAAATGGATGCCCCGCAAGCAAGGCACGCCGATTGATGCATGTCCCGGTTTATTCAAATCAAACACCTTGGGACGAGTATTTACAGTCAATCCAGGGCAGACTGAGTGCTTTTATCTTCGACTGTTATTGGTTAATGTCATCGGCCCTTTGTCATTTCAAGATTTACGTAAAGTGAATGGACAACAGTATCCAACGTATAAAGATGCATGCCTTGCACTCGGCTTGCTGGAAGACGACAATCAGTGGGAGTGTATGCTTGCTGAAGTAGGACTGAACTGTACAGCAAAACAAATTCGTCTACTATTCGCTATAGTGTTGACTACATGTTTCCCGGCCCGAGCAGAGACATTACGGGATAATCACAAAGATTCAATGACTGATGATATATTGCATCAACATCGTTCACGGTGCAACGATCTAACGAGAGTATTCAGTGACGCTATGTACAATGAAGCATTGATTGCTATTGAAGATCTTTGCATTATCATTGCCAACTTACCACTCAGTCATTTCGGTATGCATTCAACAAATCGAAATGCATCTGATTTAATAAGCACTGAATTGAATCGTGAACTACAATACAATACTGTAGAAATGGCAGCGATTGTTGCTCGCAATGTCCCACTAATGAATGAAGAACAAAGAACCATTTACGGCCGCATCATGCTTGCAGTTTTGGCATGACAAGGTGGATTCTTTTTTTGGGGGGGGTGCACCAGGTGGAACTGGCAAAACATTCCTTATTTCGATAATTTTTGCCGAAATACGATCAAATAATGGCATCGCATTGGCTGTTGCATCATCTGGCATTGCGGCAACTTTATTGGATGGAGGCAGAACAGCTCATTCATTATTTAAACTGCCACTAAATATTCAAAATAACCCAGACGCAGTGTGCAACATAAAAAAACAATCGTCCATGGCCACAGTGCTGAAATAGTGTAAAATTCTTATCTGGGATGAATGCACTATGGCACACAAACATTCGATTGAGGCGTCGAACAGGACATTGAAAGATATAAAAAACAACGACAAACTATTTGGGGGCACTCTGTTACTCTTTTCAGGTGGTTTCAGACAACCACTTCCCGTTATTCCGCGTTCAACATACGCTGATGAGATCAACGCGTGCTTAAAATCATCGTCATTGTGGCGTAATGTTGAAAAAGTACAACTGAAAGTAAATTTGTGCGTTCAAAAGCTTCAAGATCCATCCGCTGAAACATTCTCAAAACAATTGTTAGATATCGGCGATGGAAAAGTTACTACAGATGAAACTGGATGCATAAAATTACCGACCGATTTCTGCACAATCATTGATTCTCAAGATGCTCTTATTGACCAGATATTTCCCGATGTACACAGACGATACACAAATCATGAGTGGCTGGCAGAAAGAGCAATTTTAGCAGCAAAAAATGTGGACGTCAACGAATTGAATCTCAAGATACAACATTTGTTACCAGGAGACTTGGTGTCATACAAATCTAATGATACAGTTTGCGATGCCACCGAAGCTGTAAATTATCCAACAAAGTTTTTAAACTCATTGGATTTACCAGGCATGCCACCGCATATTTTACAACTGAAGGTTGGATCTCCGGTTATTTTGCTTCGTAATTTGAACCCACAACGGTTGTGCAACGGCACGCGATTAGTCATAAAAAAATTAATGAAAAATGTTATCGAAGTCATCATTTTAAATGACAAATTCCGAGGTGAAAATATATTACTACTGCGAATCCCTATTATACCCACAGATGTGCCAATTCAATTTAAACGCCCTCAATTTCCAAATAGATTGGCATTTGCAATGACTATCAATAAGTCTCAGGGTCAAACGATGTCTGTCTGTGGCTTAGATTTGAGCACATCATGTTTTTACACGGACAATTATACGTGGCTCTCGAGTGGGCAAACCATCCAGTTTGTTTGTATTGGCGAAAGATGGGATAACAAAAATATTGCACACTCTGTTGCATTAAGGGATTGATATTGTTTTTTAGCAATATTGTTATAAGTAGCGATATGTATATAATTTTAAAGAAACAATTTTAATAAATTAAAAAGATAAATGATTGGTGTTTTGTTATTTTTATATTCTTTCACCGTTCACAGCGCTCCATACATCTTCCACTTATATACCACATCCTTACACACTTACAATAGGTTAGTTATTTTTTACTAGCAAAATATTCTCTAGAAATAATTTATATGACAAAACAACGTTTGTCGGGTCAGCTAGTCTTTATATATATATTTCTTTTGTGCGTGTGTATGTCACTGAACTCCTCCTAAACGGCTGGACCGAGTTTAATGAAATTTTTTGTGTGTCTTCAGGTGGATTCGAGAATGGTTTAGATTTACAATTCAGTCCAATTTAAATTGTTCATTTAATTAATTTATCACTTAATTCAAAACTCTGTCATCCTTGGCGGAAAAACAATATCGCAATATCATCTGGCGGACATATTTAATTTCTTTCAAAAATAATGGTTATTTCAACAACTTATATTAAGAGAGTAATGAATAATATGGAACAATTTCGTACAATACATATTACGAAAATATACATCTGGCATGTATATTTTCGTATTACGCTTTTGATCGCCAAATACAAAAAACGCCAAGGAAGACAGAGTTTTAAAATTTAAAATTTTGTCAATTTGAGAGCAAAATAATTCAATCTAACACATGCATACGATAACTAATACATATCTATACCGAAATACGGGGATTAAAATCGAGAAATAATTTTTCTCGATTTTTAATAATTTTTTATAAAAAATCCAATGGGAGACTAACATAGGAAATCTTTTTCTTGCATCCAGTGACGTCACACTTCGCTTGCGTATATTCTATTGTAATTCCAGTTTGTCCCGACAGTTGGTGCTGCGATCAAATTCAAGAAAATATTTTGTAACTTCGTGTTATTATTGTTATACAAAAAATTGTGTCCTAATTGAAATATTACATCAAGATGTAATTAGTGTTTGAAGAGTTTTGAAGTGTGCATAAAAAACTATACATTTTGCAAATTTAGTGCGGAATTGGAGTGAGTATTTTATATAATTTTCTATCAAATTTACACGCGCGTTGATTAACAACCACCCTAACCTACAAATTTATTTGTGTAGATAATTTATTATATTTTATTTATTTATTTTTTGAATGGAACACCTTTAGTATCGGATCCCTTTGGCAAAATTTGAAATTTGGCACCGAAGTAGCTCGGACGCTTCTCGCCAAGATCTTTAGTTCCACAACTGAGATAGCCATTTCAATTCATCGCAAGAATGGCTTAAAATATTTAAAGTCACCAATGGGGTCCCATACTTTTGTGCGTGTGTATGTCACTGATATTTTATTTATTTATTTTTTGTATGGAACACCTTTAGTATCGGATCCCTTTGGCAAAATTGGAAATTTGACACCGAAGTAGCTCGAACGCTTCTCGCCAAGATCTTTAGTTCCACAATTGAGATAGCCATTTCAATTCATCGCAAAAATGGCTTAAAAGATATAAGTCACCAATGTGGTCCCATACTTTTGTGCGTGTGTATGTCAGTGATATTTTATTTATTTATTATTTGTATGGAAAATTTGGCACCGAAGTAGCTCGGACGCTTCTCGCCAAGATCTTTAGTTCCACAATTCAGATAGCTATTTCAATTCATTGCAAAAATGGCTTAAAATATTTAAAGTCACCAATGGGGTCCCATACGTTTGTGCGTGTGTATGTCACTGATATTTTATTTATTTATTTTTTGTATGGAACACCTTTAGTATCGGATTCCTTTGGCAAATTTTGAAATTTCACACCGAAGTAGCTCAAACGCTTCTCGCCAAGATCTTTAGTTCCACAATTGAGATAGCCATTTCAATTCATCGCAAAAATGGCTTAAAAGATTTAAAGTCACCAATGTGGTCCCATACTTTTGTGCGTGTGTATGTCACTGATATTTATTTTTTTTTTTGTATGGAAAATTTGGCACCGAAGTAGCTCGGACGCTTCTCGCCTAAATCTTTAGTTCCACAATTGAGATAGCCATTTCAATTCATCGCAAAAATGGCTTAAAATATTTAAAGTCACCAAAGGGTGACACTTTTGTGCGTGTGTATGTCACTGAACTCCTCCTAAACGGCTGGACCGAGTGTGTCTTCAGCTGGATTCGAGAATGGTTTAGATTTACAATTCAGTCCAACTTAAATTGTTTATTTAATTGTTTATTTAATTGTTAATTATATCTTTTACGCTATAATCGGAGTTCACAGTCACCGTTCACTGCGCTCCATACCTGTTTCACTTATATACCACATCCTTACACACTTACAATAAGTTAGTTATTTTTTTCTAGCAAAAAATTCTCTAGAAATAATTTATATGACAAAACAACGTTTGTCGGGTCAGCTAGTATATATATATAATAGTTCAATGCACGTATATATCCAACAGAGTCAGTCAAGAAGTCAAATACAAAAAATAATTGAAATTTTAAAAAATCAAAAACTATCTTCTTGTTTAAATATTGCATTATTTCTGATATAATATTAATTTTTAGAATATCGTATTAGTTATAAACATTTGAAATAATTTAAAAATATATTTGATTTTCCCAATTTTCTGAAAAATTTCAGTGGTTTCGGAAAAAAAAAAAAAAAAAAAAAAAAAAAATGTGATTTTTCATACACTAGAAAATTGATTGCAGCATTTTGGAAATAATAATAATAATAAGTGTGTGTGTGTGTGTGTGTTTGTTTTAACTGTGAACAAACTGTGGGTAAATTCAGGGCTGCTACAAGCGACTCCCCCTCCTCCTTTTTTTTTTTTTTTTTTTTTTTTTTTGTTGGTTATTTTCATACTTTATTTCCATAACAAAAAATTATAATAAATTTATGAAGGCCTAAAAAAAAGAATTAAAATATTCTTTGCACATAAGTGTTTTAAAAGAGAACGAATCTGCAATTGAAAACATCTTAGTCTTCTCTCTCCTCTTCTACACGAAAAATGCTTATTGCATAAGAACTTAAATATTTTTTTTATTATTTGTACTATTTTTAAAAAGCTCATTTCGAAAACTAAAGGTTTTTCATAAGGAAACGCTGAAACGCAGTATTTCAAAATCATAGCTGTATCTGGACTTTACAGAAAAAGAGAAAGAAAAACTTCCTTTAGCTTATTACAGGGATGGAACACGGGCGCAGAATTCATACCACTCTCAATGTAAGAAAATTTTCTACTTCTTAAATCAACGATATTATACGTAGAGAAATTTCTTAAACGGATTCCGGTATGAATTCTGCGCCCGTGTTCCATCCCTGTTATTAAATGCATCCGATCTGCAAAATAAGAAATAAAATTTTATATGTGTATACATATTCTTTAAATAATGCGTTTTTTGCAGAAAACTTGTAAACGTTCTCCTTGCCCCCCGAAAAATATTTAATTCTTAAAAACTTGAATATTTTAACTATTTTTACTTTTAACAAAATGAACTTAAAAATAAAGACATTCATAAAATCAAATTCAGACATGTATCTGCCTTTTCTTCAGAATACGCTAGGGAGGAGAAATTTCCATGTTGTTTGCAACCACTATTCTCATACAGAGATTTTTATCGTATTTTTACAGTAGCGTGTCGTTATTAAATATAGTAGAGATTATTGTACAAAACTAGTTTAGGAGCAAAAGGTAAAAATTTTTAATCTCTCAAAATGTTCTGAAAAAAAAAAAAAAAAAAGCAAGGAATATGTTAACTGTAAAGTTCAGTGCATAAAAATAATATGTATATAGCCTGTCATTTAGAGAAAGAAAAGAAAATAAACTATCTACCTTAAACACTGAACAACAAATATATATATAACTATTTATTGAAAGGACGCATTTGTAACAGAAAAATTCCATAGATGCCAATATTTTAATTTATTCCGGTTTAACTCCGCCTTTATTCCATACCACTTTCTTTTTTTTTTAGGATAATTTTATTTTAGCCTCCTAAAATAGATGCCTTGCGCGTGGCTCGGAAACTTGGCAACAGTTCAAGCGGTTGACAGCGAGCACCCTCTGGTACAGATTGCACGACTTTTTTATTCAACAGCCAACAAAAATTGATAAAAGTGGGATTTAATATACATAAAAGGCGAATAGGATCGAAGAAGCGTCAATTATATATATTATATATCACTTCTTAAAATTATTGGTTACAGTTGCATAAAGAAGTCGCGCAATCTATACCATGTGGCGCTGTCTACCGCTTCAACTGTTACCAAGTTTCCGAGCTACGCGGAAGGCATCTAGTTTAGGAGGTTATGGTTATATATTGGAAATAAATATTATTCTAAAAAAAAAGTGGTGCGAAATAAAGGCAGAGCTAAAAATGCTCCAGAATAAATTAAAATATTGGCAGCTATGCATTTCATATTTGAAAGTGTCCTGAAAAATGGGTGGAGCGTACGACCTCTGACTGTGAAGCCTGACACAGTAACAAAGAAATTTGGCTTAAAAAAGTAAGAAAAACGTAACATGGACGCAGAACTCATACAATATTTTTTAAGAAAATTCTGTACGTATAATATTACGTTAAGAAGTAGAAAATTTTGTTTCATTGATAGTGTGAATTCTACGACCGTGTTCCATCCTTGCTATATGGTAACATACTAACGCCTGTTTCGATTTTTGATTTTTTTAAGTTTTAAGTTAATTAGATTACTATTCTTCTGAAAAATTTTGAATAAGATTTCACTTAAATTCATTTTAGTTGTAGAAATCAGTGATTTAATAATTTTAATTAATTTGTTGATACATTTGAATCCTAAAACCTTTTTACTTTCTTCTATATGTAATATAGAGAAAGTATTGGATTCGCGAAAATTTTCGACCTCCGTTTTTTGACGGATCTACACGTTTTGGGATGTCCTGAACACGAATTGATAGTTTTTAAAAAATGTCTGTCTGTGTGTCTGTCTGTCTGTCTGTCTGTCTGTGGTTTAGTGTTTTCACCGTATCTCACGAACCAATGAATGAAATTCAACCAAACTTGGTATATAGTTGGACCCTGGCGGGGCATTGTGCTGATTAGATTTGGGGATCAATAGCCCTTCAGGTGGCGCTGTGATCGCATATTATGTAAATTTTTAACATGGCAGTATAGGACAATTTTTCGTATTTTTCACCGTATCTCACGAACCAATGAATGAAATTCAACCAAACTTGGTATATAGTTGGAACCTGACGGGGCATGGTGCTGATTAGATTTGGGGATCAATCGTCCAGCAGGTGGCGCTGTGATCGCAAAATTTCGTATGTTACACCGTATCTCACGAACCAATGAATGAAATTCAGCCAAACTTGGTATATAGTTGGACCCTGGCGGGGCATTGTGCTGATTAGATTTGGGGATCAAAAGCCCTTCAGGTGGCGCTGTGATCGCATATTATGTAAATTTTTAACATGGCAGTATAGGACAATTTTTCGTATTTTTCACCGTATCTCACGAACCAATGAATGAAATTCAACCAAACTTGGTATATAGTTGGAACCTGACGGGGCATGGTGCTGATTAGATTTGGGGATCAATCGTCCAGCAGGTGGCGCTGTGATCGCAAAATTTCGTATGTTACACCGTATCTCACGAACCGATGAATGAAATAGAACCAAACTTGGTGTATAGTTGGACCCTGACATGGAAAGGGTCTGATTAGATTTTGGGATCAATCGCCCAGCAGATGGCGCTGTGATCGCATTTTATGTAAACTTTTAACATGGCAGCATAGGACAAAATTTCGTATAAATGTACATAATAAGCGTTATTTTAAACTTGTGATTGTAAAATTCATATGAATTATTGATAATAGTAGTAGTTAACTACGAAAAAAATTTGTGCATGTGGGGGCACCGGTTCCCCCCTGGGGGGCAGTACCCCCCGGGGGGGTGAATTTTCAAGATGGTTATCTTTCGAAAGATCTTGTCAATACCTTTAAAAAGAATGGTTGAACTATAAATCTGTGACAATTTGAAACAAATTTATCGATTTTTTTACTTTTAACAAAAAAAAAAAAAAACTTAGAATTTTTTTTTTTTTTTTTTTTTTTTTTTTTTTATATTGTTACTGTTTGAATATGTATTACTTTTACCAAAAAAAATATATATATATATATATATAGAAAAAAAATCGTAATTTTTTTTTTTTTTTTTTTAATATTGTTACTGATTGAATATGTATATAGGAAAATATAGAAGAAAGTCTTGTGGTGGCCACAACATACTAGTTTATGAGTGGTTTGCCAAAACATAAATTATTATTATTTTTTTAATATTAAAGTAGTAGAATAAAATTTAAATTATTTAATTTAACGGTTAATACTACTAAATAAATAATTATGAAATTTTATTTTAGTCTCAACTATATTTCAAAAATGTCTTTCTTTTTTTAATTAATTAATTAATTAATTTATATTATATATATATATATATAAATATATATATATTTGTATATATATATATTTGTATATATTATCAGTACAAAAACCCTTAACGGGTTAAAAGTTTGTGACGCAGCTACTTTATCGCTATAAGAATTTGAAATATGGGTCTTAAAAATAATGATATCAAATTTTAAGTGACGCTTTGCTATTGGTTAAAATATACATAGATTTTTCTTATTTGATCATTTGCTTTTTTCTTTTATTTATATTTACAATGCAAACATATTTTTAACTTCAAGATAAGACAAATATATAAAATATACTCACTGATGCTTTTTCATTTTTCATTTCCATTTCAAAATAACAGTTTTAAAAGGAATGATATCAAAATTCCAGTGACGCCTCAATGTCACTTTAAAAGATTTGTTTTTAGATTCCACTAAAATTACCTTTGTTTTGTCTAATAAAGTATATTTACACATTGAAACAGTGCTTTTAATTTTCAAGTATACTGTCAAATAATCACACTTTCACTGAGTTTGCATTATAAATTGAAATTATTTATTTCAATAAATTGATTTGTCTTTTGCGTCACGCTATCCAAAACTGCAAGTAAAATTTGTGCAAATGTTTTCTTTGCATCACACTATCTCTTTGCACAAACAAATTTTGACTTAGTTGGATACTATGATACAAAGTAACATTTACATAAATTTTACTCACAGTTTTGGATAGCGTGACGCAAAAGACAAATCAATTTATTGAAATAAATAATTTCAATTTATAATGCAAACTCAGTGAAAGTGTGATTATTTGACAGTATACTTGAAAATTAAAAGCACTGTTTCAATGTGTAAATATACTTTATTAGACAAAACAAAGGTAATTTTAGTGGAATCTAAAAACAAATCTTTTAAAGTGACATTGAGGCGTCACTGGAATTTTGATATCATTCCTTTTAAAACTGTTAATTTGAAATGGAAATGCAAAATGAAAAAGCATCAGTGAGTATATTTTATATATTTGTCTTATCTTGAAGTTAAAAATATGTTTGCATTGTAAATATAAATAAAAGAAAAAAGCAAATGATCAAATAAGAAAAATCTATGTATATTTTAACCAATAGCAAAGCGTCACTTAAAATTTGATATCATTATTTTTAAGACCCATATTTCAAATTCTTATAGCGATAAAGTAGCTGCGTCACAAACTTTTAACCCGTTAAGGGTTTTTGTACTGATATCATTACTTTTTAAGGGTTATTGATTAATTAATCAAAAGATTAAAACAAGTCTTTCTGGCTTGGGTACATGACACTTTGGTCCCACTAATTTTTTGCTATCTTTTAAATATATGAGGTTTTTTTTTTAGTATGATATCATATTTATTGATTGATATTACCTCATATTCAACCTTTGTTGAAAATGATGTAACAATAGGACACATGGAACAGAAAATTTATTATTTCAGATCGAATTTTGAATGATAAAGTGTATGAGTTAACACCGAAGATCTAAGCATTGTTAATTTATCAAAGTCCCCAAAATTTCAGTTTAAATAAAATACAAGGTTTTAATATAAAACACTAATGCGACTCTTAATTATCACATTCAAATTCAGATAGCTCGAATACAAAATTTGTAGGAAATTGATGCTTTATCCAAGCATTTCCTAAATGTTAGTTTAATAATAAAAGAAGATACGAAGAACCTAAATAATGATCTCTGGATTTAATTTGTACAGATCTGCTAAACTTGAGTCATTTTCTTCTCTGTCAATCCGGATATATTTGTCAAACACAGGCAATAGTTATAATCACACAGAATTGGAAAAGCATTTTTCTTCCATCTTAATCCCTTACAATATTGTTAATTTTTTTTTTTTTTTTTTTTTTTTATTAAAAGTGTCCCCCCCCCCCCCCGTTTTTTTTTTCAAATGCACTGAAACAAAACAGTGAAATTCTTTTTTACTGTCTGTGGAAGAGAAAATGTGTGAAACAAATTGCAAGGTGCTACTGAGATTTCAATGTGGGCAAGGGCGTTGTTTTTAGTCATAGGGAATAGGGACATAACATATTTTTTTGAAAAAACATAAGTTAAACATGAACTAAAAAGATAAGAAATTGTGCATCAACATTTTCTAAACCTTGACACATGCAATGTGCATATTTGATTAAATATTGGACTACTTACATTTTTTTCATTTTAAAAATAAAATCATTATAATTGAAAGAAAATTAATTTATGTACATGGTTAGCAATTTACGTACATGATTAACATAATTAAATATCCCGGACAAACAAACATACATTTTATTATTATTATAAATATAACACAGATTTTGAAATAAATTCCTCTTAGATTAATGATAAAAATTAAATCACAATCAAATCGAATGAAACATCTCTCTTTCTCTCCCACACACATACATATATATATATATATATTATATATAAATTAATTAATACAGTAGAGAGTCAAAAATCCGGACAGCTCGGGACCAGAGGTTGTGCTGATTTCAGGATTTCGGAGTCCATAAAAAATGATTTTCACTTTGAATAATAAAAACAGAATATTAATCAAACTAAGCACATACTAGTGAATAATAACACTGAATATTAAATTACTAGGTACATAAGAATAATAATGAACATTAACAAAAATATATAATGAAAACAATAAGTAAAAATGAAAAAAAAAAAAAATTGTCAAACTTAGATAAAATCTGTTCACGCGTAGCTAATTTTAAACCGAACTTGAACCTGCACAATTTATTTATTTTTTTATTTATTGTAAATAGTAGTAACACAAATTTATTTTTCTACAATCTTTATTGAGTTCTTCCTTAAAAATTATGCCTTCATCAAAAAGCATTTTAAAAAATTAGTTTGTTATTATTTACCTGATTGATATCATCATATCACAATAATCATTATTTTCTTTTGATGAATTTAATATACTGTCAATAATTTCATTAGCAGCAACTTGGACCTTGCAGTCTTACATATTATTATTTGGTTTTTCTTTTTTGTAATCATAAAATGCAAACATAAAATTATTATTTAAGATCTTTTTCAAAAATTCGGATTTGCAGTTTTGTAATTTATTAATAGTGAATTTCATTGTTTGTATCTGACAAGTTGTTGCGGATTTCAGACTTCGGCAGATTTCTGGCTCTTTACTGTTTATAAATTTAAAAACTTCATAAATGATCACACGCTTATGCGTATGAAAAAATAGTCTATGATAGTTGCAAGTTAATAATTAGTTCATTGAAAGAAATAGCATTCTGTCACTAAAAGCAAATTACATTTAATATCCTAAGGTTTTCTTTCTTTCTTTTTCCTTTTTTTAAAGAAAACTATCTGTATTTTATTATTTTTAAATTAATTGAGACTTTTTAAAAATCAAATTACATCGATTAAAGTAAGTTAAATCTAAATTATAAAAAAAAAAAAAAAAAAAAAAAAAAAAAAAGGGCAATAGCAATAGCAATAAAAAAATAAGAAATAATAATTAAATATATTAAATTTTCATTTAAAAAATCAGAACAAAATTCCCTGAATCTCAATGGCTAGGGAGCAATCATAATGTTGAAAATTTATATATTTACCTATAAGATATTTCTTATTAAAGATATTCTAAGAGCATTTCAATTTGTCTGTATCAACAAATATGCTATCATACTAAAAAACTCATATATTTAAAAGATAGCAAAAAATTAGTGGGACCAAAACGACAAAACCAAAGTGTCCTCCTTCGTTCTGGCTTGTAGGAAGGGTGGGTTCATTTTAAGGTTGAGTATAAGGAAGTATTGTAGTAATCCCGATTTGTGAAATGGATTTTGTATCTTGCACAGCTCAAAAACGAATGATCGTAAAATGTTGCAAATTTATATTTGTGACGGTCCTGATGTCTAGTTATACATATGCAACAATGGTCTTAAAATGAGTTTCCATTTCAGAAATATCATTGACTTAACATGACTTTTCATAGCATCTGTATGTACGTATGTGTGTATCTTGAATAACTCAAAAACAGTTGGTCGTAGAATATTGCAAATTGGTATATGGGTTTGTTATAACAAAGGTTTGTGCACCTCCCTTTTTCATCTTTCAAAGACCCCGTAATGATATTATTATGAAAGTTGTCATCATGTTTGCATGTAGAAGGTAAATCTTAAAGACAAACCGCAACAATTAGCTTGTTCCCCTAACTTATTGTGCATCTTAAATTACTTAAAGTGATTTTACGTATTTCAAAGATACTGTAGCATTTTATAGATATAGATTACGTATTTTATAGAATTATTAAATACAGGCTTACGGACTATTATATTTTTTGTCTGTAAACAAGCATTGTCAAGCACGTAGAAACGATCCATTTTTAAGTTTTACTTACAATATTTGTATATTATTTGTGTCAAGTTTACAGATTGAGAGTCTCTGTACTCCTTAAAAAATTTATTTTATACATCTGGAATATTTTAAGAAATGAAAAAAAAAAAAAAAATCTTAGTTATGCATTTAAACGTTTAAGAAAGAAAGGGGTGAATAATGTTTCATGAACTTGGCCATTGAGTTTTATATTGTCTGATATGTATAAAATCCTGTTAAACAATTTAAACTTTCTATAATACAGTTTCATTCAAATTATTTCAAATGAATAAAAAAAGTCTCAAAAGCAGGGATAATACTTATCCTGATTTTCCTGAATTCTTAAAAAAATTCCTGAAATATCTTTAAATATCATTAGTTATCCTAAAATTCTTGAATTTTTCGGCTATTATACTACATATTGACATTTAAACCACCCAAATTATGCAATCAAAAGACATACTGTCACACTTTTCTGTGATCATTAGATAAATAATAAATTTAAAATTTTGTAAGCAACTTTGATGCTGCATCACTGTAGTCATGCATTTCTTTCTTTTTTTCTTTTTTCCAGGGTTGGGTTTCTTCCAGGACAGTGGTAGAAACTGGAAAAAACTGGAAGAAATTGAAGAAACCAACCAGAAGACAAAACAGATGTTTAAAATTAAAATTTATGAACTATATAAACTCAAAGCATAAATATAATGTCAAATCTAAACTATAATCCAATTAATATTAAAAATATTTTTAGAAAAATAAGTTATTTGAAAACAAACACTAAATATATACAGGTGATGGGTTTTTACTTTTTAATGCTAATATTTTTAGAAGTTTTTGCATAGATACTATCTCATATTATTATACGTTCAAACAGTGCAAGTGATAATAATTATGGAATTTTTAGCCATAATATTTGCATATAATAGGTACCTGTATAATGTAAATAAACATATTTAAAAAATACAAAAAAAAAAAAAAAATACTTTTGAAAGTTCAGAAATAATATTCATCACTGATTAATTTTGTTAAACATTGATGTAATAGTGGTTTGTTTTAAGTGCTAGTCTGCATGAATTGCAGCAGGGTTGGCCAATTTTTGCCGAAGTGGAAAAAACCATGGTAAAAACCGTGGAAAAAACCACCCCGGAAAAAATAGTTTTTGCCACAATTTTTGCCAGTGGCAAAAATTACCAGTATTTCAAGCAGGGTTTTAAGGATTTTAATATTTAAATCATAATTTTAACAAATTAAAACCAGAGATCATAAATCCATCATTAAAATAATGCATTCTAAAATTTCTTTAAACTGAAATTTTTAACATCAACAATTAACAATTTTTTTCATTTTTAAAAATATTTAAATTACCTATCTAAAAAATATTCTTCAATAATTAATTACTAGAATATTTGTGTTTTTCAGTGTATTACATATTTTTGTTTACAGTGGGGAAAAGTCAAATATTGAGTCAATTATTGACTCAGCTGTTCTAAAATTTGCCAGTCAGTCACTGATCATGCATTTTTTGGAATTGAAATGTAAATTGCAAGTAAACTCTCTCTCTCTCTCTCTGAATATGTCTTACTTAAGATTTTTTTTACTTCAATAAAATAAAAATATAATTTTGTAGTTTTGTTTTTATGGTTATGTTCAGGGACTGACAAAGTTTCAATATCTTAGGAGCCAGAAATAGTGAATTATTTCTATGACAATACCCACAGCAAAAATTAATAATATTTCATAATTGTATAATTAATGCAGGTCATTCACATATTATTTTACATTGAATAAATGAACTATTCAGTTAAAAATTTGAACTAAGGAAATTAAAAAAAAAACTATTTTTTATTTATAAAGATAAAAACAAACTATTGGGGGGAAAAATCCACAGAAATAAATATTATTTTTACCTTTAATATAATCAAATATATTGAGAGTGTTTAAGTTTTGGCTTTAAAATACTATTTGTCTATTAATTTTTCAGGACAGAATTCCTTTAAAGAGAATCCATTTGATAAATATCATACTATTTAAGTTTTCTCGTTGTAAATTCGAACATAGTTTGCTTTAGATAGTGTTTATTTTATTGAATCTTGTTTAACAAAGATGTTGACATGGAAAGTACTAGTATAGTAGTAAGAAGATTTATCAAATATGGGAATTTATCTTTCATGGAAAAACATCTTTCAAAAACAGAAATAATTGTTAAATTTTTCAGAAAACATTAAACTCATACTATTCATTCAATACATCAGCAATGTCATCTTTTATACCAAGACAAGAAGGTGGGAGGAAAAACAAATATATACATAAAAAATATTGTAAATGCACAAAAATTTTTTTGTCAGTCTGCCGTAACTGGTCACCAATGGATATTTATAGTCACCCTGGCACCCGGAATTTGTCGGACACTGGTTATATATATTATATTAATTAATTAATTATAATTACTTTTTAAATTAAAAAATCTTCAAACATTTTTTTCATTGAGGTGCCAAAGTGTAAAGGGTGAAAATTCAAAGGGATTGTGTTGTTTTCCACTTTTCCTAATTTTTTTCCATTTTTGCCAATTTTTTCCACTTTTTGCCGCTGTCCTGGCAAAAATGCATTTTTGCCGGCAAAAACCCAACCCTGAATTGCAGGATAATAAATACAAGAATGTTACCCCCCCCCCCCCCCCCCTTTTCCAACTGTGTTTCAAAGCAAGGATTAAGATAAAAATTTGGTTTAAAAAAAAAGTAAAAATGTTAGAAAGGTGAATTTTTTTGAAATATGAGATGTAAATTTCTTTTACATTAAAAAATCAATTATGGATTAGAAGGATTTGCAGATTATAAATCTGTGGATTACAGGGAGTTGACTATACCGTATATGACTATAAAGAAAAAGTTTTTGATGACATTTTGTAATACAGTATTGACTACTGGTTCTTTTAATTAACTGGATGTTTGTTAAAAACTGCTTTATCAGAAAATATAAGAAAGTGATCCAAATCCAAACTATTATTTATTATCAGTTAAAGAAATAAAATTGTCTAAATTATAAAACTTTACACTGTTTAAATTGAAATTGATTTTTTTTTTTTTTTTTTTTTAACTGGATTTTGAGTATTTTAGAACGTAATCATCAGGTAATGAAGATCACTATGGTAAAAATATCCATAATTATTAATTAAATATGTTACTAAATTTTTATAGGTATAATTTTAAAGTTACTTAAAGTTGTTTATAAGACAAATGCATCCATTGTATCTTACATATCTGCAATTTATAACATAAATTTTTAAGAAAAACAGTTTCTTCCATTCTTCCACTTGGAAGAAACTTGCCAACCCTGCTTTTTTCTGATGAGGATATAAGTTTTTTTTTTTTTTTTTTTTTTTTTGAGTACAAAAAACAATTACTAATTTATTAATTATTATTTTTTTAATTTATGATGCTTGCTTTACAAAATTTATCATTTTTTAGCACTCATTTTTAGGTGCATTGGACTGTGATTGCATTGATGGGGTGATATACACAAATTAAGAAATTTGATGTTTTTCTCTCTTTAAATAAACTAACTCTTTTTGCCCATGCACAGTAGATTCCTGATTCCAGGATATCTATTCTCTGAATCGATGGTGATATACACCATTCTCAAATAATGACAATCGTTAAGTTCCACTTTTATCGACTCCTTTTATTAATGAAATAAAATAAACCTTCCATGAATTTAAAGTGCCCAAATCATCTTTCATTAAAATGCATATACCATGAATTATATAAAAATTCATGAAAAAAATAATAATAAACATAAAAATCCCAATAGCAGTATTTTCTGAACCTATCTGCAGCAAAATAAAATTTATCTTCAAACCATGAAGGCAGATAAGAAATCATAGCAATTCATAAAATATTTAATTCAAATCCTCATCAAATTCCTTTTCACTGTCCTCAATTTCATCTTTATTATGCGTTAATAATCGAGACTTCCGAAACAAAAACGAGACTGATGTTGATTTTCTCGTTGTTCGCGATAGATACCCCGCAGGATATACAAAGTCAAGGGTTTTTTTTATAGATTACCTGCAGGTTATATTATACACAAAATTACGGTAATTAAAATAATTTCATGAGTAAGACATCATTTGAAAGCTTTGTTGATTTGAAATTGAACAATAGATTACAGAAATTTCTACCACCAGATGGCGCTGCAATATTTTAAAATTTCAATATTTCAAATTCTAATTATGATTAAATTATTTTTAATACATTATTCGAATGATATTTTAAAGTACTTCCATATTATCGAAAGTGGAATTCAAGATTTCACCTGATTTACACATTTAAAGATTTCCTGATTAGGTTTTCTTTGGTATCTAAGTTACTAATTAAAATAATTTCATAAGTAATACATCATTTGAAAGCTTTGTTGATTTAGAATTGAACAATAAATTACAGAAATTTCTACCACCAGATGGTGTTGTAATATTTTAAAATTTCAATATTTAAAATTCTAATGAGCAAGGAAGGTGTTGTAAGTTATAAAACGGGGATAAGGCGCCATCGAGCAGAACTTTGCTCAAAGTCATAAATTTGAAGGATCATAACATGGTGAGCGAACAGGCTGTTTCATGTAGTGAAATGGGGCTTTATGAAACCCCCACCGAGCGGGAGTTTCATAAAGTCGGATTTTTCAAGGATCGCGAGCCAGCTGGTCGCCGAAAGCGGCTAGTATAAAATAAATATCACTCATTAACACATTTCTTTCAATAATGCATAAGATTAATGAAATTCTCACAACTACTCTGTATTGGCCGAATACTTAGCACAAAGTACAGCTCTAGTTTTAGCCCCCCCCCCTCTCTTTTTATCATCTGATTTATTAATTAGAGCTGCATCAAGTACTTGATATGTACTTTGCACTCAGCTAATCTGCTGAGTACTCTATATGCAGTCAAATTTTGACCAAGTACTTGGCCAATACTAAGTAGCTGTAAGAATTTCATTATTTTTATGCACTAAATTGAAAAGAAAAAAATTAGTAATAGTGTTTATCGATAATATAAAACTAAAAATTTATAAAAATATGTAATTAAACTTTAAACAGGAAACAGGTGAATAGATTGCCACTAAATGTAAATATTAAATATTTTAAACTAAATACATGAAAAAACCTTTACTGACTTCGTTGCTTGCCGTTAAACTTTTCCACCGGGTTCCCGGTTCTCGTCAGACGGCCTCCTCTGTGCGTGACTTGGACTGTTGTGATGGTTTTTACTTTTCTAAACATGGCGCCACATTCTGTCCGGAGCTACTGAGCCGCTGTCATTGCAAGTGTTCCTATTGGTTGCTATCTCAATGGATTCGCAGTACATTGCATAGTTATAATCCTCATAATTGGCTATTTTAGCTGTTTGTTCAAAATTTATATTAATATCTTCTTTGTAAAATGTTTTGGCCAAGGCTGTATTCTGACTTCCTGTTTTGATATCTTTTATGTGTTCTTTTATTCTTGTTTTAATTTTTCTCTTGGTTACACCGATGTACGAACCTGATTGGTTGTTTTGGTTGGTGTAAGGTATTTTGTAGACTCCCGCGGTTTCAAGAGGGAAAAGGTTTTTTCATGTATTTAGTTTAGTAATTCAACACTTCGTTTTAAATTAATAAAGTTTAAAATTAAATACCTTACACCGATTGTGTGGAACGGTAATTTTAAAGGTTTTAAATGCTTTTAATGTAAAATTAAATATTTTATTTATTTTTAATTAAGTGTTTATCAGAATGATAAATCACCAACATCCCTTTACACGCCTGCTATTAGATGGAAATAATAATCATCATGGATAAATAATCACTTCAACTTTTCCCTTCAAAACAGGTGAAAGGTGTACACTGTAAAGTGAACATTTTTCTTGGATTTTAGTGTAACGTAAAACGCATCCATCAATCAATCGAACCGTTCTCGGCTATTGGCTAATTTTTCACTTTTCATCTCAATGTATTAATACGCCAGAGAACAAATCGTAAAAAAAAAAAAAAAAAAAAAAACTATAGCACATTAAGGGCCGTATTCACCAACTTCTTAACACTCTGATTAAATCTCGCATCAGCGGTAATCACTCGATCATACGAAAATCGGTATTCTCCAACGAAAATTCGCAGTTCACCGGCTACTTTAACACTTCTTTTTTGATCCTCGAATATGGGAGAATTAACAGAGATAATTCTCGGATCTTTTCGTAACACATGCGTACTACGCAGCTTAGCTTCGTAAATATTGAACATGAAAGAAATATAAATTTTGTTTTATTAGCAGCAAATTGCTTTTAAAATCATTTTGATGATTTTTTTTATATTTTAATCTTGAAACACAGTCTTTAAATACCTGATTTTGAACAAGAGTTTGATTAAAAAATATGCTATAATTATTTAATGATACACATTTATCATTGTGTTTTTACTTAATTAAAATTGAATTAAGTTAATATTATTTCTGACGACATTATACTCTGTTCTGTCATGTCAAATAAAATTTTGCTGATTAAGCGATTTTTGCTATCAATAAAGATATATATCTTCTCCTTCATTTCCATGAGCTTAATCGTTAAAGATTAATTCACAAATTGATTTATTTTAATGGGTAGCATAGCAGAAATTTTAAACTTTTCAATTTTAACCAAATATTTTTCATATGATGATATAACTATAATGTATGAAAAATGCACCAAATTATTTTTTGTTGAATGAAGTTTGTAAAGTAGCAACTTAAATTACAAATGTGTGCAATAATAATATAGTGTCGAATTATCGTGCTTTTTTTTTCTGCCTGATGAAAGGTTGTACTTCGACGGAAACAATTGTTGCGTGTTTCATAATTTATGGTTTTAGCTTATAAAGTTTTCATTAATTTATATATTTTTCCCAATTTCTCATAAAATTATTTAATAAACTTGTATATTTTTTAACCTTTTTATTAATTACTACTTAGAAATGTACCCGAAATAACTACTGAAAACTGGTAAATAAATGAAACAAGGGAAAAGCTATCTTCATTTGATTGTTTTAGTTTAAAACTTATTCCAAGCCAAATTTTTAAGTAATCTAATGAGCTAACTAAAATAAAGAAAAATTAATTAAAGTTATTTAAAAATATTTTCAATTAAAAAAAATCACTAATTTTTGAAGACTGCTTGATATAGCGTATGTAATTGGTCTACAGTCAGGGGCATTGCTTGTGTGTGTGTTGGGGGGGGGGGGGAGCGTAGTTCGGAGAAATTTTTTCTTTTATTCATAACAATCAAAATTTTAAATCGTAGCGTAAACAGTTGGCGTCTGCGTGATTATTCTTTAAAAAAATGTTCTACAGTAAAATTGATTCTTAAGGGGTTACATCCAGTTGTAATTTTCAAAAAATCGATTATTTTTTTTTTACATATTTTGAATGTACATATATTTGATAATATTGTCTGAAAATTTCATATCGATCCGGCAATTAGTTTCGGAGAAATTTGTGTATTTGTAAAGACGTCTCCGAGCGTTTTAAAGTAGGCGGAACGTAAACCAGAGTAGCAGCTGTTTTTTATTATCCCTATGCCCTTGTCCATGCTTTTCATAATGTTTTGCTTCTTAGAATAAGAATATAAAAGGTTTATCTTATATCTGAGAGCTATATTTAGAAATGGTTCCCAAAACTTTAAACGCGTTTATCTCAAAACGGTGTTTTCAAAGTCGGTGAGCAAAATTTCTCCGAAACGGTTGGACCGATTGACTTGAAATTTTGACACGATTTTCTTAGATATTTTTGTCAGGTAATGATCGTAGGAATAAGGTTTCTGATAATAATTTCGACCTATCTGCAGCAAAATAAAATTTATCTTCAAACCATGAAGGCTGAACCAAGTCTCGTATCTCTAGAAATAATATCAATTCATAAAATATTTAATTTGTAGATGCAAATTTTACATAAATTAAGACTATACAACCAATGTAGTAATCTAGAGATATAAAGCAAGTGTATTTTTAAGCCTAAACATTTCTTTTTGTTAAATTCATCTACAGAGCTTTAAACAATCTGCTGCACCCGATGCCATGCTACACCGTTACTGCTACTAGGATAAAAAGCTTTAAGTAACTTTAAGATCATTTTTAGTGTTGCACCGAGTAGCCATGTATCAAATACCGAGTAGTTGTAAGAAAGAATAATTGACGTACATATGAAGAATTTAGCACATCTTGAAATTAAAAAAAGACCTTTTGGACATAAAATTAAGTTAAATGGCAAACAGCATGTTTTCATGAAATGTTTCAGAACTTTTGTAGTGCATATACACAATTAGGTTCATCGTTATATTTGATACTTCCAGCTTAGTGGATACAATGGATGCATTTATCTTATAAACAACTTTAAGTAACTTCAAAATTATACCTATAAAAATTTAATAACATATTTAATTAATAATTATGGATATTTTTATCATAGTGATCTTCGTTATCTGATGATTACGTTCTAAAATACTCAAAATCCAGTTAAAAAAAAAAAAAAATCAATTTCAATTTAAACAGTGTAAAGTTTTATAATTTAGACAATTTTATTTCTTTAACTGATAATAAATAATAGTTTGGATTTGGATCACTTTCGTATATTTTCTGATAAAGCAGTTTTTAACAAACATCCAGTTAATTAAAAGAACCAGTAGTCAATACTGTATTACAAAATGTCATCAAAAACTTTTTCTTTATAGTCATATACGGTATAGTCAACTCCCTGTAATCCACAGATTTATAATCTGCAAATCCTTCTAATCCATAATTGATTTTTTAATGTAAAAGAAATTTACATCTCATATTTAAAAAAAATTCACCTTTCTCACCTTTTTACTTTTTTTTTTTTTTAAACCAAATTTTTATCTTAATCCTTGCTTTGAAACAAAATTGGATAGGGGGGGGGGAAGGGGGGTAACATTCTTGTATTTATTATCCTGCAATTCATGCAGACTAGCACTTAAAACAAACCACTATTACATCAATGTTTAACAAAATTAATCAGTGATGAATATTATTTCTGAACTTTCAAAAGTATTTTGTTTTGTATTTTTTAAATATGTTTATTTATATTATACAGGTACCTATTATTTGAATATGCTTGAATTATTTATCATCATATATGAATGAGATAGATTAGTTTTATTAATATTGAAGAAATATTTTATTCTAAAATTTATTAGAAATCGTCTTTCCATTTTTATGTCTATTTATGAATTAATAATAACTGACTTTGTATCTGCAAAAGAAAACTGTAAACAAAGGCAATGATCTCTAATCTGCAAATTCCTATAATCCGCATAACCTGTGGACAAAACTTTTGAGAGTTAGAGGGAGTTGACCGTAAAATAAATGAAAAGTTTTTTAGTAGTTCAATACTGCACTTTATTTTTCAACTTAAAGTAAATACAAACTACGGATTTTTTTTTTTTTTTTTTTTTTTTTAAACCCTAGATAACTTGCAGGAAAGTTTAAAAGTAGGTATATTACTTATTGATGCAGTTCATTGGATACCAGCTTTGAGTTTATGCAAAAAATTGTATCCTTAAAAAAAAAAAAAAAAAAAAAAAAAAAATGCAAATATTATGGCTAAAAATTCCATAATTATTATCACTTGCACAGTTTGAACGTATAATAATATGAGATAATATCTATGCAAAAACTTCTAAAAATATTAGCATTAAAAAGTAAAAACCCGTCACCTGTATGAAAATATAAAGTCATTAAACTTTTTGCTGCAAACAGCTTTTTGCAGTTAAAACAGGTGAGTAGATTGCCACCAAACTCTGTATAGAGACGAATCATGATATGAGCTTATCCATTTTAGTTACAAGAATTTGAGTATAACCATCTTGTATGCATGTAATATGCAATTTTTTTTTTTTTTTTTTTTAATAAAAACTTATTGTATCTATAAAACAGACAAAAATAAAATATTTTAGAAAAAAGAACCCTTATTATACTAATTATTATACTAATATTACACTAATTATTATACTAATATTGTAAAAAAAACTTTAGTTACATATTTGTTCAAATAAAAGTAAGACACTTTTAAAAGTTTAAGAAAAGATTAATTTTTAATTTAAAAAATAATAATTATGAAAAAAGTAAATACACTAAAATGTTATTAAAAATATATTTTAATAATCAAAAATGTTGTTTTTCAAATTATGGCCGCCCAAAACCACCTATCTTTTTTACTCTTCTAGAATTTGAAGATTAATGAAATATATTATGTTTGAAATGATAAAATATTTATTTTAATGTTCTCATTTCATATAATAACTTCATGCATCTTAAATTAAGCCCAAGTGTATAGGAACTTTTATATTCTCTAAGAATTATCTGAGAATGATTCACATATGAGAAAGAAGACTAATAATAAAGAATGAAGTTATCAGTTATTACGGATTTAATAATCCACTAAGCTGGAAGTATCAAATATAACGATGAACCTAATTGTGTATATGCACTACAAAAGTTCTGAAACATTTCATGAAAACATGCTGTTTGCCGTTTAACTTAATTTTATGTCCAAAAGGTCTTTTTTTAATTTCAAGATGTGCTAAATTCTTCATATGTACGTCAATTATTCTTTCTTACAACTACTCGGTATTTGATACATGGCTACTCGGTGCAACACTAAAAATGATCTTAAAGTTACTTAAAGCTTTTTATCCCAGCAGCAGTAACGGAGCATGGCATCGGGTGCAGCAGATTGTTTAAAGCTCTGTAGATGAATTTAACAACTAAAGAAATGTTTAGGCTTAAAAATACACTTGCATTATATCTCTAGATTACTACATTGGTTGTATAGTCTTAATTTATGAAAAATTTTCATCTACAAATTAAATATTTTATGAATTGATATTATTTCTAGAGATACGAGACTTGGTTCAGAATTCATGGTTTGAAAATAAATTTTATTTTGCTGCAGATAGGTTCAGAAAATTGTTGTTGGAATTTTTAAGTTGATTATTATTTTTATCACGAATTATTTTATGATTCATGGTATACAAGTATACATATTTTAATAAAAGATGGTTTAGGCATTTTAATTTCATGAGGGAAGGCTTATTTTATAAGCAAAAGGAGTCAGTGAAAGTTGAAATTAACGACTGTCATTATTTGCAGTTGGTGGATATCTCCATCGATTTAGAGAAGAGATGCCTTAGAATCAGGATTCTACTGTACTTGGGCAAAAGGAGTTATTATCTAATTAGTATTATTTATCTAATGATCACAGAAAAGTGTGACAGTATGGAGCCAGTTTGGCTTTTGATTGTGTAATTTGGGTGGTTTAAATGTCAATAAGACTTTTTTTATTCATTTTCAAAGATTACGGCAACTTTTAATCTACAACTGGACACGAATATTGTAAACAAAAATTAAAAATGGATATTATATTTATAACACAGAAAAAAATATAATAAAACTATTAAAATAATATTTCTTACCTGAAATATAGTATGAAATCCTTGATTTCATATAAATACTTAATTCTTCTTTATACGATTTGTTATTGCCCGGCGTATTAATACAAGATGAAAAGTGAAAAATTAGCCAATAGCCGAGAATGGATGGATTGATTGATGGATGCGTTTTACGCGTTTTACGTCACACTAAAAGCCAAGAAAAATGTGAAATATTTTCTCTTTAAAAAACTGTAAATTTATCATTAATAACTATGAAGTAAAATACTTATAATTACAAAATACTTCCTGATTTAAAATATTATCGAAATAGTTTTTTGACGAAATGCGAAATTTTAAAATCTTAAATATTTACTTTATAACAAAAAAAAAATATATTTAGGTGAAATTTCATTTCGTATCTATACAATAAATATTTAAAAGAAACAATAAAGTTTCTTTCTTGCATTAAAAAACAAAATCTGAATTTTTTATTGACTGCATTCAGATTGAACCAACCAACCAATTCCAAGACCAAACCGAATAACACCTGTTCAGAATTCTGAGAATTATCAATAGAAATCTTTACATCGCGTAGTAAAAATAGTTCGATTTTTAAACTGAGTTATAAAAAAAACAAGAGTTTTCCTAGGGAAAAGGGAGATGTCAGGCACATCAGATAAAAGCGATTAATATCATATATAAATTAAACTAAATTCGCTCGAGCCATATTCGAGAAAAAATTCTTACACATTAGGCCGTCCATTTATAGCTTAAATGAGCCAATTCATATCTCGAAATATATTGCACACAAAAATGTAACGATTTCAGGGTAGGATCAGACAGAAGGTGTAAGACTATTTTGAAATTATCAGAACATAACCTCCCATATTTCCTGAGATATTAAGTGTCAGCTTTCAGCGGTTTCTTTGATCTTTAAATTCGTGTATATATAAGTGTCGCAGTTTCGTTCGTTTTTCCGTTTCCGCTGTGTGTCGTGGCGTTCGTTTGTTTTTGCGCTTGCGTCACTTGAGACTCTGCCGAGTCTCTTGATTCGTAACAAGCAGATTGTAGATTAAACCAAAGTTTACAAAAATCAATCTTTCCTTTAAAGAATGAAAAAAAAAAAAAAAAAATCCATAAATGGTTTTATATCTAAATTTTTATAGCAATTACCTAGCATTTTAAAAACCTATTTCAGAAAAAAAATTGAAGCAGTCAAAACAAAATTTTTCGGAGTTTTTATTGCTCATATATTGTATCAGTTTTAGAAATACAGGTGTTAAAAATCATAGAATGCTTATTCATATTAAATTGCTAATATAATCAAAAAATATCTCTACTTTTTTAATGTCACCTAATGCAAGTTGAACAAATTTTTAAAAACTCAAATTAAATTTAGAACAATAGAATATAAAGTAAAAACATTGCTTTATTCTAACCAGAAAAACAGCTTTTAAAGAACTTTTGCGCAAAATTTCATTATTTTCACATTTAAAACTCAATTTTGTTTAATATTTTAAAAACTTATTTATTGTATAATCCTCATTTAAAAATTCATCGCAAATATTATGTGTTACCCGCATTATCTTCACTGTAAACAAACACGATATGAATTACATTCCAAAAAATGTTGGATAAATATTAAAATAAATTTGGTTATATCATAACATTGTCTTTAAAATAAAATTTAATTTTAATAATATTTTTTCATTCATTTGCTCATATACAAACAGTTATGTTTAAACTATCTATTCGTGCTTTTTTAATTTTATTAAGAAAATTTATTTATTTCTTTGTTTATATTAACTTTTTTTTTTTTTTCATTTTCCATTAGACTTCTTTTGAAATCTACTTCTGAGACTAAAGTAATTGCATTTTTCGTCTAACTTTTAATTTTCACTTCCATTTTATATTGTATTCGATCGAATTTTCGATGTCGTGTTTAACCCTGATTTGCACTTTGTAAGGTCTCCTGAGCCCATAAAACAGAGCTGCCGCACACAACTTTTTATTTTTATTATTATTGTCGTACCTCTATTTGTATAACATAAAGTTTATAATAAATTTATACAAACAAAGTGTAAATTTAGCTGTTAAAATACGTTATAAATTTTATTTTTTCGAAACAATTGTGCGAAAAGAATATATATATATATATATAAAGTTGTCTGTAGCAGCCTTGATAAAATTCTCTTTTATCAAGGGTTAAAAGGCTTTTTTTTTTTTATTTGGGGGGGGGGGATTTGTCAGTTCGTATGTGTGTGGAGGAAAATCTTTTGCTTAGCATATCTTCAAAACAAAAAAATCTGGAGTGACTCCACTCGACTTTCCGAACATTGAGTAATTAACAGTTTTGTAGATAAAGTAAAGAAAGAGGAGTTGTTAAACAAACAAAAGAGAGAAAACCATAATAGAGTGTTTGAGTATTTTTCTCCATCTATTACACGATGTTTTATTTAACGCTACTGAACTTTGAGCCCATAGATCATAATGATAAAGAATTTTTCGTTGTGTCCCTGTAAAAACCTATAAATGCTAGATTCACCAAAATGCTTATAGTTAGTGCAACAGTGATTTATAATACTCATATAAATTTTCAGCTCAATTCAATAAGGCGTTTAGATACTATCGTACTTTTAAAAATTTAGTCCCATAGGCCATAATGATAAAGAATTTTTCTTTGTGTCCCTGTAAAAAAACTGTAAGTGCTAGATTCACCAAAATCTATACAGTTAGTTCAACTGTGATACTGTGATCTATAACATGTGTACAAATTTTTTGCTCAGATTAATAAGGCGTTTAGACGCTATCACACTTTTAAAAATTTGGCCCCATAGGCATAATGATAAAGAATTTTTCTTTGTGTCCCTGTAAAAAAACTATAAGTGCTAGATTCTCCAAAATCTATACAGATTGAGTATTTGTGACCTATAATATGTGTATAATTTTTTTGCTCAATTGAATAAGACGTTTAGATGCTATCGTACTTTTAAGATTTTGCTCCCATAGGCCATAATGATAAAGAATTTTTCTTTGTGTCCCTGTAAAAAAACTATAAGTGCTAGACTCACCAAAATCTATAGGGTTCGTACTATGGTGACTTACAATATGCGTACCAACTTTCAGGTTAATCGAACAAAGCGTTTAGACGCTAGCGTGTTCACTCACAGACATACACACATACACACATACATACACACATACACACACACACATACATACATCATCGTAAAAATAGTGAAAACGGACTCAGGGGACCTCAAAACGTATAGAAACATCAAAATCTCGAATTCGGATTTTTGACATGATTACAATACTTTCCTCACTATAGTGTTCGGAAAGTAAAAATGATAGAATGACAAAAATATTTTAATTAAGACAAGTCAGCTGTACGGTTGATTTTACCAACATTTTATGGGGCAAAAAAAAACAAACAAACAACAACAAAAAAAAAAAAAAAAAAAAAAAAAACAGAAATGGGACATGAAAAACTGGAAGTATGAACTTAAATCTATATTTCAAAAACAGCTCTAACTATTTTCTTCAGGGTGCCATTTAACAACCCCTCCCCTCTTTTTTATGACCTTGGGTTAAGTTGGTTGCTACAGGATTTACGTCTCGTAAATGAGATTGTTAAAAAAATGACTCTACGGATTTTCTTCAAATTTCCCATATTAACTCCCTTTTAGAATGCCTTTTCGTACATAATTGTTGGTTCTCGGTGAACAGGTGAGTTTGTAAGGTAGGAGGCAGTTTCGGAAAGTACGAGTCGCGAAACTGTTTTCAGGGTTTTACTTTCCCTACTAAAGTATTCTAATAAGGAGTTAGGATTTAAAAAGAACTTGCGTATTTTACGAGATTCGCCAAGGGAGTTTTAGTACAAGCGCGGTTAAAGGAAAAGATAAAATTAGCTAAACGTATAAAAAGAATGAAGGTATCGTGCTCGGGGAGATGGAGATGGTATAGGTGTGAAGTAGCTTCGGCCTGGAAGCATAAGTCTGGCCACTAGTGCGCCTAGGATTTCTAGCTGTTCGAGAGATCATCGAGCTAGTAGTCCAGTTTTTTTCCAGAGTGGTAGTATAGTATCTTTTATTGATTTACGTTATGATAGTTAAGTTACATTCTTGCTAGCTAGTAAAAGTATTTAGTATCTATAATTTTACGAGAAGTTTGAGCAAATAAATGTATTTCAAAAGGTCGTTTAATGGTGTAGTCCCATGCTCCCTTAAATTGAAATTTAATTAAATATAATATTCAGTTTTACGTTTGTCTCTGTGAATTACTTTCTCTCACTACTTAATAAAGTATGACGTTGGCAAACAAGCCGACGTCTTTACCAGTTTGCTAAATTTTGGGAGAAACTGAGAGTGAGACAAAAATTTTCATCGCAAAATCGACTCTGGAGATTTTCTTCAAAATTGGTACGTAAACTCTATTTTTATATCCTTTCGTATATATTACTAGATTACTACAGGAAAATTTATAGGTTTCCTGATTAGGTAGGTTAATTTTACGTCTCGAAAATATGCGCTTCAAAAATGTCTCTAAAGATTTTCTTTAAACTTGTTAAATAAATTCTCTTTTATATGTTTCTATGACGCATATATTACTTTGTTACTACAGGAAAATTGTTAAGTAGTTGACTGGCTAGGTCAATTTTATGTCTTTGACCGCACTATCTATGAAATTAGTTTATAATTTGGAAAGTGATTGGTAATGGAAGTCATGTGGTTGTTAAACGCCACGTATATATATATATATATATATATATATATGCAGGGTGATTAGAAAAAAAACTACCCCGATATATAAGACCATAGCTACCCTACCGTTCTGAGAAACAGAATAAAAATTTGGTGGAAGGTATTTTGTTGTATGCGCTCAAGAATTATATAAAAAACAACAGTTAAACTCTAACAGTTACGGTTACAGTGACAAAATTTCGAAAATTTCAAATGGCACCACCTACTTTTTTTATTGAAATGGAATCTCCATAGCAAAAAACCATAAATAGCGTTGGAACGGTACCTCTAGTATGAAAATCACCAACGCTAGGCATACTAAGAAAAAAAGAGAAAACAGCTGTGAGGTGCCTACCAGAGCACGACTTACATTTTCTTAATGACGTCAAATTTCACCCTGAGTCTTCGGCTCTCACTAAAGTCTACTGATTCTGCTTCGAAACGAGAAGCATAGACCACGGTATCCTTAATTTCATGTAGGTCTACTGAATAAGGGTTTTAATTTCGTTGTTAGTTGTAAAATACCGTCATGAGTGACGTCATGACACTATGTGAAAAATAAGGCATTGTGAAATGCGTGATATGCATCTTGCTTTCTTGCTCTGTGAACAATTTGCCGCATACTGGGAAACATCATTATCATCATCAAAATCGGTTTTGATTGCCATTTTACAATGCCTTGTTTTTCACGTACTGTGATGACGTCATCATGACAGCATCTTACGACTAACAACGAAATTAAAGCCATTATTCAGTAACTTTAAACGAAATTAAGGATACCTTGGTCTCTTCTTTTCGTTTCGAAGCAGAATCAGTAGACTTTAGGCTGCTACTACAAACACATCGAAATGTTTCGTTCGTCGAATGATGCCGTAGAACTATGATTTCAGAAATTACAAAATCAAAGATACCACAAAAGCACTTATACTGGCTAATTCCACATCGGAATTGTTTGATTTGTTTACTATCGCAACTTTTTTTTAGAGTAGCAAATGTTTGAACCGTAAATTTATTTTTAAATATTACATCAGAATGATGTCACATTCGACAATCGAAAGACTTCGATATGTTCGTGGTAGCACCCTTAGTCTGAACCAAAGACTCAGTGTGAAATGTGACGTCATTAAAAAAATGAAAGTGGTGCTCTGGTAGGCACGTAACAGTCGCTTTTCTTTTTCTTTTTTTGTTAGCCTGTTAGCGCTGCGGATTTTCGTGCTAGAGGTACCGTTTCAACGCTATTTATATTTTTTTGCTATGGACATTCCATTTCAATAAATAAAAGTATGTGTTGCTATTTCAAATTTTCGAAATTTTGTCACTTTTATCGTAACTGTTAGAATTTAACTGTTTTATATATATATATATATATATATATATATAATTCTTGAGCGCACACATCAAAATACCTTCCATCAAATTTTTATTCAGTTTCTCAGAACGGCATGGTAGCTATGGTCTCATATATCGGGGTAGTTTTTTTCTATTCACCCTGTATACGTGTGTGTGTGTGTTTTCAGATGCATGAAAGCTTTTTGAGCGTGGATGTACTGCGTTTTGATGTATGCACCTGTTTTGCGTATTAATATGTTTGTAGACTGAACACTTTATGCAGAAATAAAGTGCTCTCCTTCACTTTATTTTCCACAAGTAATTTTTAACCATCTTACCAGCATTTATTTTTTTTTTTCCACAATTTAAAATTATGCTTAACTTTTCAGCACCAGTATATTTATTTTTCATCTTCTTCTCCCATATGCAGAATTGGAAAGTATGATTTCCTTTATCAAAAAGTGCTGATAAAATATTTTTTGTATTTCGGATTTTTAAAATTAGAATAAAATAGGAACTAATATGTTCTTCACATCACAACTTACTTCTGTACTAACAGGCTTTGCCTGTTTCGCTAGTCACTATATTTAAAGGAATTATCAAAAATATTAATAACTATATTTAAAATCATTTTATAAGGGAAATTTAAAAAAAGAAAGAAAGAAAGAAAGAAAGAAAAGAAAAGAAAAGAAATTCTGTTGAAATCACTTAATCCCTAGCTTGGGGTTCCCGCTGCCTTCAGCAGCGTCTCCCCTTACTTTATTATAACGGTTTTGCGTGCCCACTGCTTACATTTGCGCTTTCACCGGGCATTTCTATTTAGGTGCTAATGGTGCTGCTATTATTCAAGAACTACATTGTTCGGACAAACATAATTCGGACTGATTACCACCTTCACGTTATAACAACATGCGGCAATACCTGAAAAATTTTCCAGCTGAAAACATTTAATTAATTTAAAAAAAATAATCAATAAATTGAAAATCAGGCATCGAGGTGCAACAAGACAGCGAGGACCTTTATGTAAAATTCTGTAGCTCTGAGATCAGTCATTTACCTTCAAAACGACCAACACACCACTAAGTTTAACCTTTTTTTTTTTTTTTTTTTTTTTTTTTGGTCATTTTTCGTCATCTTTACGGTTTAGGATACTGTGAAAACGCTGAATTATTATCTTTTTTCAACTGGCATCTTTTCTATTAATTATCTGCAAAAATGTAACACATCGGTCTTGAAGTATCGAACCCACGACCTTAAAGTTATTAGCATGACGCTTTAATCAGCTGAGCTACTGTGCACGAAAAATCCATTTACGTTTACATTTTTATCTCCAGAATTGATCGTTTTATAAATTAATCGATTTTAATTCATTTAAAAGAAAACTAATCAAAAACTCGGAAATTGGGCTTCGAGGTGCAACAAGAGAAGTCAATACGGACTTCCATGCAAAATTCTGTAGCTCTACGATCAGACGTTATCCTACAAAGCAACGGATATACACATACACACATCTTCTTTTATTATATGCAAAGCTTTCTATGTAAAGCGCCATACGTCAAACACACAAAAAAATTTAGTCAACATAGCTTTAAAAAATAAAGGTTTTAAAAAAGTAGTTTGGTAAAATTTTAACCAATGAATGCTGACATACAATCATATAAAAAAACACACAATATAAATAACAGATCCGATATACACCCGAACTGAATCAATATATAAATATATATATATATTACAATATCTATCTCACATAACAAGTTTCGCGGTGTTATATATCAAAGTGCAATGTATATTCTTTACTTAAATGACGGAAACTACAGCATAGCAACGTCTCCTATGTCCGATATGCATCCAAATTAAACCAACATAGTTTTTCATGATAACCACGTCAAAAATCATCTTTGGAACGTTTATATACTTTAAATGCTCAGCCGTTAGCTTTCCCGTAAATGATGAAAATAGCAGCATAGTTTTCCCACCTGTCCGTTGATATATAACTAAATTTAATAAGCATTGCTTATCATGATGCTACTTTTATATATCAAATTTTGCATTCTTATACATCATAGAAGATGAGAAAAAGCCTTCCTCTAAATGAGAAAAATTGTAGCTTAGCAATGCTATCTGTTTTGCGTTGCGGCATATATATGTCAAAACCTAAAAAGCATTGTTTTTCCTTATGATTCAACCAAATAAATCTTGTATAAAGTTCCACCTATTATTTAGTTACATACCACGCAAACAAATTTTTGCAACACGCACATAAGAACTAGAGATTAATCCAATAGTTTCTCATTTACATAGAAGAAAGTCAAAAGTACAATTTTTTCTTGCGAGAAACCTTCCATTCATTCAATCGAAATCATTTTTTTTCCTTATAAGCTCTCTATGAAACATTAACATCAAGTACTAAATAAATACCATAGGATTAGTGTGCAGAATGAGCAGAAAGTAGCTTTCTAATTTTAACATTTTTTACCTTCTAAAATACTGTAGGTGTAAACTTAATTTTTTGCACACTCGTAGTTTTTCATATATCACTATCTTTTCAAGAGTTACAACCAGGGATGAAAGAGTTCCGCTTTTTATGCCACCAATATTTCTATACAGAAATTTTTATCATATTTTTATAGTTATTTTTGAGATTTTATAGAGTAGAAATTTCTGTAGGAATATACTAGTGGCAAAAAAGTGGAACTTTTTCATCCCTGGTTACAACTCAATCCGTTCAGTATTTTCTAGACGCTGTCTTAAACGAACAAGTACATTTGAGACAAGTGTGTTGTAAAACAAGCGTATCTTAAACGAACTGGTAAGTTTGAGACAACAATTTCTCGGTGAGCTTGAGAATGTGATGCTTGAAGCCATAAGTTGTGTTCTTGCTAAATTCTGGAGGTAAGTCGTAGAAAACTTACCTATTCATTTTAGACAGTGTCTAGAAAATACTGAAGCGCAAACTGAATTGTAACTTTTGGAAAAATGACGGTATATAATAAACAAAATTAGTTTATACTTACAATATTTTACGGGGGAAAATAAAATATTTTAAAATATGAAGTTACTTTTCGGTCATAATATTGTGCATTTGCTCATCAGCTCAGTCGATGTCACTAAGCGCAGTGAATCACTGTGCGTAAAAACAAGCGCTATTGTGAACCACAGAGACATTTCGCAGTTATTGAGGGTAAGGAAACATTGTTTACAATAAACAGGACTACAGCTGTCACAAGAGGACTAACACAATATGTATATGAAAGGTAGAAATATTGAAATGTTCAATTGCGGCTCATCAAAAATCGAAACGTTTCGAATTCATGTTTGCTGCAGTATATGACCACTTGGCAATGACAAAGGGTCTAAGCTTCTGAAAGCGTTATGCTACGAACACAACTAAGTAAGTTAACCCGTTAGTAGTCGCTACACTGTTAAAAAAATGCAGAAAAAATACAGAAATTCTGTGTAATTTCAGAATAAAAAGTCTATAATTACGGAAAAATTACGTAGACAAAACGTATTTTACGACTTTTTTTCTGAAATTACAGAGAATTTCTGCATTTTTTCTGCATTTTTTTAACAGATTAGTTGGTCGATTTGCCGCCCATCCTTCAGTGTTGCCAGAATTTTTTATTCAATAGCTACCAAAAATTTTTAGAAGTGTCATTTGACATACATAAAACGCAAATAAAATAGAAGAAACGTCGATCACATCACTTCTTAAAATTATTGGTGACAGTTAAATAAAAAGTGCGCAATCTGTAATAGGTGGCGCTGTCTCCAGCGACTACTAACGGGTTAATGATAAAAATCTCGTGGTAGATTACTATTTATTTTTAACTTTGCGACATGAGACTCGATCAGACAAGTGCGTTTTGGTTTAAAACTGCCACAAGCGTCACTGTTTGAAAACGAGTTGTCTGCTTTAGATTCCAAAATGCTCGTTTCTATGCCAAACCAGAGCCTGATTAAGGGGGAAGCACACATTATTTATACTTACACCGTTATTTTTTAACAAATACTTTCCTCCTATAATAAACAGAAAATTCTCATTAAAAATTATTTTAAAAGAATTCTGGTGTCTAATAACGGTGAGTAAATTGGATTGTTTTACACCGTTCATTTTTTATAAAAAATATTTCCTCGTCAAAGCGTGGAATTTCTGTGAATTGAAATAAAAAATAATTGTAAAAATATTCCGGTGAGAGCGGAGATAATGTGTGCTTCCCCCTTAATCAGGCTCTGTGCCAAACAATCATTCATTTACATTTTTTGATATCTCTAGAGAAAGAGACCTGTTTACTGTGAAATTTGGAGCACCGACATTAAAGCGAATGACAGTGGGAGCTATGTCAGATTCAGTGATGCGTCAAAATTCCTATATTGTAAAATAATTCTAATCGTGATATTATTTACAGAAAGTGTGGAATTTCCTTTCTACAGGAACACATGACAGAAAATGTAACTTACCAAGCATGCATCATAATCTATGGATTCACATAATTACATGTCTTTCGTATAAGAGGCCAGGTACCGTTCTAAAATATAGACCGGGTTTAAAGGCAGTTGTTTGCTGTTTCGAAGTACTGCTGGTAAAACTTTTCTTTTAAAGTAAAATGACATACCTCTTACCTAGCGGCCCTAATTAACGCCTTTTTTGAAAACGGAGATGTTCGGAGCACGTGGCGGATTGACAACTCTTCCGATATGAATCTTACTGAGTAGGCTGTACAACCCAAAATATTTCGCAGGCTATTTTGAAAATGCATTTTTTATCGGCGGATCTATTTGTATTGAAGTGAAAATTTTAACAAAATAGATTATTATTAAACTTTTTAAATGTATTCTTAAACTACCAATAAAACAGCTAAACATTTATGACTATTAATAATAATACTATTCAATAAAAAAGCAAAAATTACTTTATTTACAATTAGTTCGATGTTTGTTTACTATTCCTACCATTTTTTATTTTATTTTGACAGTTACCATGAACGTTTTACCACTGGAAGATAAGAAAGGATTTATTATTAATTTCATAATTGCCAACATTTAAACTTCTTCTCGAGTATTTTTAGCCACACCTTTATTTCTCACCGCTTTATTTTTAGAATATTTATTCCAGTATGTAACAATGACTAAAAAAAAAAAAAAAAAAATCTGGATGAAAAAAAGTGCTATGAAATAAGGGCGGGGCTAAAGATACTTTAGAATTAATTATTAACACTTTCGCGACCGCATGTTTCTGTCTTTTTGACAGTAAGGTCCGCCTGCAGGCGTTATTCTCCTCAGTTACAATATTTCAGAACAAATGTTTCTGTATTCACATTTATATTAGAAATTGATATACATTATAATTATATTCTTTCTAATCAAAATATTTCTATCCGTAGTATATTTCATTGATTTTCAAATGAGGCGAATCTACGTCAGCATTCGCGAAAGTGTTAAGTTGCACACCTGAAAACACTTATAATTTATTCCGGAGTGATGTTAGCCCTGCCCTTTATTCACACCAGTAGGATTTTAGAAAAATTTCCTCCATTATGAAATAAAAAGAAAACGGCTTTTAAAATATACTGGTGTGAAAAATGGGCAGGGTTAATAGTACTCCGGAATAAATTATAAATATTACCAGGTATGAAATTGTTGGCAACTCTAATAATTTCTGTGCTAAATAAAATAACAAATTATATTTTTCGATAATTCAGTCGTGGGTTACAAACTTTTACGAGAGAGGTTGCATGCGGATCACCGCTTCTGTAGTACAATGCATGAGAATAAATCCGTTAAGCATATCTTAAAACGTATAAAAACGTCAAAAACATAAAGTCGAAAACTTCAACGAATAAATACTTTTCTTTTTTAAATGTAGAATAAAAAAAAGGATATAAACATATATACCAATATTTGTCATGTTTATCTCTCTCTCTCTCTCTCTCTCTATTTTTTATTTTGTTGACATCAGGAATATAACTTTTCGGTATTTTACTGCTCTTACACACATCTTTCGCTCTCAAAAAGAATCTTTTATGGGGATTTTTTTTTCTTCTACTAAAACCATACAAACACAAAGACTATCCACGTTTCTTTTACGGGATTTGGAAGAGTATACGCTGTTTATTCAACTTCCCGTGGGTTTAAAGTTTCTGTTATCTTTATGCTTTAAACCGCTCAAGAAGAAACACTTTTTTATGATGACGTGTAAAAAACAATGGCATGTTAAGGAATAAACATTTTTAAAAGTGCATTTTTCAGTCTTATTCCAAAGGAACTTTTAATTCATAAAAAAGGAAAAAAAAAAAAAAAAAAAAAAGATCTTGCACAATTTAAAAGAAAAACATTTAGTATACATTTTCAGAGATAAAATAAAATTCTCTCCATTTCAAAAGAAATAATAAAAATTGTTAAATTCATTTAGCTATATTTATTTATATTTGTCATATATTTTCATTAAAAAAGTAACTTAAGAAAATAATGAGGATTTATTTTGGAATTTTTAATAGTTAGTTTTATAACATCCCGATGCAAAAGATTATGCATTGCTATTTTTGTCGCTATTTAAAGAAATATCAAACAAATCATAATACATTTGTGTTTACATCGTTTTTCATAGTATACATTGTATTTCCATGTACAGAACCGAAAACTTAAATATTAACTTTAAATTTTACAGAAATTTGAGAAAATGAAAATGAAAATAGCACTTTCTCGAAAGTTAAGAAATTAAGGCCTTTTTTTTTTTAAGTGAAAATTATGCAAACTTAAAATAGCTCTGTCATGGGCTAGAGATATTTAAATTAGTATGCTATTACAATAGTTAATAAAGATGTCGTTAATTAAGCAAATTTAATCGGAGAAGGTGTGAAAGGTGTGTGAAGTGTGAAGGCACAAATGAATTGGAGTAGGCCTTTTGATAACATTAGAATTACTTTGACCACCAGACCACCGCTTACGGAAGTATACACTGTAAAAAAATTGGAGCCTCGCAGCTAACCATTAGCTGTAAATTTTACGGCTGAACCGTACTTTTCATATTTATATTGCCGTATTTGCTGTAATTTACTATTTATTTCACGTAAATTTTACGGCAAACAGTAAAATTTACGGTTAAAGGTTGCCAGCGAGGTTTCAGTTTTTTACAGGGTATATTCAAAGAGCTGTTTTTTTTTTTCCTCGCAACTTCCAATAAAAAAATATATAAATATAGATTTCAGCTTTTTTTTTTTTTTAATAAAGATAAAAAAATATTACTCATAAAATTTATCTTTGAATGTATAATCTTAGCCTCCTAAACTAGATGCCTTGCGCGTGGCTCGGAAACTTAGCAACAGTTCAAGCGATAGACAGCGCCACCTGGTACAGATTGCAAGACTTTTTTATTCAACTCTCTCCAATAATTTTAAGAAGTGATATATGATATTTATAATCGACGTTCCTTCGATTCTATTCGCCTTTTATCTACACCAATTCCCACTTTTAAAAGTGTTTGGTGGCTGTTGAATAAAAAAAAATCACGCAATCTGTACACATACTGGGCGAGGCGTATTAATCCTGCACGATAGGACCAATACCCCAAACCCCCCCGCTCCCACTGTTCTATGTCTTTTTCTAGTCAATTTTGTCCTTTTATTACTTCCGGTGTGAGCCTTTTTTTTTTTTACACTCTTGACATTGTGAGTTTTTTTGGTTTTCTTCCCATGCTATCTCTATGGGGTTTTTAGCCATTTCCCCCTCTTTCTCTATATTCTAAAGTAGCGGTGGCTATTTATTTAGGAGGCTATGGTATAATTATATCTCTGATCGAGAATTGACACTAATATGTTGTGGCCATCGCAAAAATTTCTTCTATATTTTCTCATTCACGCAGAGATTACTGTTTATTAAAATTAATTTCCATGACGAATTCATACGATTTTCTTCTTAGTTGGTAAAATTCCAAAGAAAATCAGTTTATGGCCTACAATTTACATTTTTAAAAGTGCATTTTTTTTTTTTTAGTTTTATATATGTATATGAACTTTCATCCCCCGTAATGTATGTGAAAATTTTTCTCATAACCCTATAAAACAGTTATTAACAGTAATCACAATATCTTCCATAAGTAACATATTTTTATACACCTAAATAATACTTATTTATTTCGTTACATTTGTGGAGTACACAAATTTAAAAATTTTTTAATATGCGCTTAAAATATTTCTATAGATCATAACCACAGCGATAAAACACTGGGGTAGAATTTGTATCAATATGAATGAAACAAAATTTTCTACTTAAATCAACGATATATTATAGGTAGAGAAATTCCTTAAAAATATTGGTATGAATTTTGTGCCAGTATTCCATCTCTATAAAGCATATCTGTCAACCTCCTAATTAATATTCCGTAGTGTTGTTAGCCCCCACCCCTTTTTTTTTACACCAGTTAAATTTTTAGAGTAATATTCTCCAAATGTAAATAAGAAGAAAAATATTCTATAAAGACACTTGTGTTAAAAAGAAGGCGGGGCTAACAATACTACGGAATATTAATTAGTATGTTGGCAAGTATGCTATAATGTATCCGAATTCTTCTGTGAAGACCGTTAGAAAAGCCAGTAGGTTTAGTTATATCGTTTTTAATAGGAAAATGTTTTTATCTTATTAACAAATGCCATAGCAAGCTTCTGAGATTTTAATTCTTTTCATACCGTTGTTAAAACTTCCCTTTTTTCCATATAGCTTTTTTAGAAGAGCAATTCTCTTCTTATTTAACCATAATTATGCATTGGAGCCTATTACTTTACAAAACAAGCGGTGTGAAAAAAGGGCGGGTACTAACAATGCTACGTCATAAATTAAAATTGTCGTCTCGGAACATAGTTATCCTTAATATGAACTGTGTTTCAAAGCATTTGAAAATTTTAGGGCTTAGTGCTGTCACTATTTTGAATGCCCACTTTTTGTAAAGTAATCTTATTTTTCGTTCCAAAAAAAATTACTACAAACGATTACTAAATGTTTGTATTAAAAAAAGTGGTATTCAAATAGTAATTGTACCTGCCTCGCATGTAAATCACTTAAAATAAATGTGCAGTCCACAAATACCAACGTTTTAATATACTTCGGAACACTCTTCGTACCACACGATTTTATTTTTAATGACGATAATATTTTCTCCAGTGAGTATTTGCGATTAGCCCCTTAACGATTGCATATTTTTCAAAGACACGCCCATAAAACCCACATTTTTGTCTAATTAAAAAAAAAAAAAAAAAAAAAAAAAAAAGATTGAAAATAAATATATGAATAATATATAAATTTATTCTGCACATATTTCCAAATATATTGTATATAGTTTCGTACTGGCTGGTGCTTTCATGTACCCTGAAATGTTAAAGGAAAAATACACGTGGGGCGTGGTCACTGCGAGTGAATATCACGGGAGCGAGAAGAAAGGGGTTAAATAAGAAGAAAAATACCCGTACCTACAGTCTATAATTAATATTCCGTAAAATATTTAGTCCTGCCTTTTATTTATACCAGTCTTTATCTTCTCCTTTAAGCACGATTACATTTGAAGAAAATATCTCTACAGAGTTCCCAACTTTTATAATTTATTCACGAGCATTTTTAGCCCCGCCTCTTTTTCATACCGAAAATTTTGAAAAATGATTCTCTTCCTATTTAATCGTTGTCACATATTAAAGGGAAATAATCTACAAAATTTCTGGTGCGAAAAGAAGGCCGGGTTAAAAATGCTCGTGAATAAATTATTAACTCTGTATCTCTAAGTGCTGTGTAAAAAAAAAAAAAAAAAAAAAAGGGGGGGGGGGTACTAACAATTTTACAGAATATTAGTTAGAATATTGACAGGTATGAAAATATCCTTCATAAAAATTATGGGGAAAAAGGACATGTACTGACAATATTTCGAAAAAGATTAAAATGTTGGCTTGTCTGATAGAAAAGTATTTATTTCTTACTTAGAATGTCATTATTCAAAAATTCTCCTTTATTAAACATTAACAACTGAAATTTTATAACAATTAAATATTTCCATAAATTAAACTGCCATTGTAATTTTCTAAGTCTATACAGCAAGTTATTTCAGTCAGTCAGTTTCTGAATATTGTTTCTGCACAGGGCCTGATTAAGGGGGAAGCTCGCTCTTCACACATTATTTATACTTACACCGTTATTTTTTAACAAATACTTTCCTCCTATAATAAACAGAAAATTTTCATTAAAAATTATTTTAAAAGAATTCTGGTGTCTAATAACGGTGAGTAAATTGGATTGTTTTACACCGTTCATTTTTTATAAAAAATATTTCCTCGTCAAAGCGTGGAATTTCTATGACATGAAGTAAAAAATAATTGTAAAATTATTCCGGTATGAGCGAGCTTCCCCCTTAATCAGGCCCTGTTTCTGCATAAATAAAAACATACCTACTACTGACTAAAATAATAACCTAATACAGTTAACAACGAGCAAACATTTTCAATACAAATGCAGGCATGACAGCATTTTAATTTATTTTAAAGCACTGTTAATAATATATACGCTCTTTTTTCGCACAACTTTATCTGTAATGAAATTTTCTCCAATATGTAATTAACATCAGTAACAGCCCTCATAAAAAAAATAGTTGAGTGTAAAAAGCAGGTGTTAACAAAATGTTCCGGAATAAATTAAAATGATAGCCAGCTACTTAATACACATTAACATAGCTGTCAATCTTTCCAATATCTTGATTAGATTTATCACCACTATATATTTAAAGGAATATGTCATATATAATTTCGACGATTACATAAGTCGAAAACAATTATACAAAATTTCTGGTATAAAGTGTCCCTTGTAAAACGGAAGGCTTGGCACTTAGACATTAGGCATCTAAATTACAACCATTGATCCGTAAAAAGTACAAAATATCTTAAGAATGTCCATTAAAAGTCCTGGATATCTTGAACTAATTACAGATATCTATTAGATATTTAAATATAGATGAAATTTTGACTTGTCTTTTTAAATGTCTAATAGATATAACATGTTAGATCAAAATAAGATTCAGATATTTTCAATATCTATTATTTAAAAAGTCCATTATTGTATAGTTGCAGATTTATCAGCTATTTAACAGACATATAATGGATGTAAAAAAGCAGTGACATTTGTCGTGCTAAAAAGTATGTATAGGATGTTTATAGAAGCTTAATGGATCATTTTTTTAATTTTATAGATGTCCTGTGGATGTCAGTGGCTTTGTGGGATGCCTGATAAATGGAATTCTTTAACCCGTTCTTTTGTGCCTTTCGTTAAATTATGAAAGTTCGACACATGATCGACACATTGTCATGATCGCAAATCCTCTTGTGCACATACCTAGAAATGCATTTCCCATATTTTTATAAAACATATTACACTTAAAAAAATAAATAAATATATAAATAAATAAATAAAATAAAGAAGATAAAGAAGATAAAAATAGGGACCAGCAATACAATCAGCCTGTCCTGAAAATTATGATTACTACCCATAAAAAAGTATAGGGAAATTAATTTTCATGAAATAGGAAAATATATTCCTTAACTGCAAAACATATTAAAATTTTCTACCAACTTAAACTTTTTACTTGCTTTTTTGTTATTTTAAGCTTTTACAGGCCAATGTTCCCAAATGGGAACCTCAAATTAAAAATTTATTTAAAATTCAAATTTTATCAATATTGACTTGAAAAATTTAACAGATAAAGGTTAAAAAAACACTTTATTTTTTAAAATAGAAAGTACAGTCGGGGAAAAAAAAAAAAAAAAAAAAAACGCAACACTCAACGTAACTTCGTTGCTAATCGATGTAGAAAAATGTAATAGGTATCATTCGACGGGGAATTGTAAGTAGTTTCAGAAAATGAATTGAAATTTTGAATTGGGGGTCGTCTACATATTAAAACGCGCACCAACTTTGATTTTTTCAATGGTAATGCCCCATTTTTATTTTATATTTGAATTCCTGGGATCGCGACAACGCGAAAAAGTATATTGGTTGTATATTTTACTTATTTTTTCACAGAGTTATAAGCGTTCAAAGTTTGAAGGTGCTAATGTTAAATTCATATTTCAAACTTTTATTAATATCTTCACAAAAAATAACTTGATCGGTATAATTTTTTTTTTTTTTTTTTTTTACGAGATACAGTGAAGAAACCCAAACATAATCCATCATTACTTTTGATTCTGAAACATATTTTTAATTATGAAAAATATTAATAAATTCATATTCATAAAAATTATGAATTATGACCTATATAAATTTTTACATAAAATGAATCCTAATGCTGAAAAATATGGGTGTGCAAATTTGCAGCTCATTCCAGTTATTAGTTTTCGAGATATAAATAAATCTTTCTTTTGGAGGGGTTTAGGGGGCCGTCTCTTATAAAGTTTTGCATGAGATAACGAATCAAATCTTAAAAAATAACAAAGAAAATTAAACAAAATATTTTTATTTTTTATTTACGGGTCAAATTGTATGCCAACAACATCAAACGCAAAGAAATGAAACAAAAATGATGATTTTTTGACATAGCATCAAGAATTCCTGTTTTCTAAAGAAGACAAGCCTCGCCTTCATCGTTCTTCAAAACAAAACAATATAGAAAAGAAAAGTAAATGTGACATTGAGTATTCCTGTTAAACCCCTTATTTTATGTTGACAAAAATATGCACAAGTGGTATTTACTTCTTCGATTAATTGGCGATAAATTTTGAACCTTTAAAACGAACACTAGAAGAAAAAAATTAACTAATTAGGCGTGGTTTACTGTTTTAAATAGAAAAATAGGTTTAATGTGAAATTGTCAAATATAAAAAACGAATGGAATTGGAATGCAAGACAGACTTGTAAAATCGTTTCTTAAATACCGTCAAAGTTAAAAAAAGGCTTAATCATTTGCTTCATATATTGCTTTATTTTATTTTATTTATTTACTTACTTATTTATTTTGTAGGGGGGAGGGTTATTATTTTAAGGACACTTTAGTCTTTAAAATTTTATTAATATATTTTAACTTTATACATTTTTAAAAACATATTTTAACTTTTATAAATATATTTTAACACTTTTTGTGACCGCAGGATTTTGACAGTAGGACCCGCCTACGGGCGTTATAATCTCAAAATAAAATATTTCAGAACAAATTTTCTGTATTCACAATTATATTACAAATGGATATACTTTATAATTACATTCTTTCTAATCAATATATTTCTATCCATAGTATATTTTATTGCAAAAATATGAACACTGGGTACACACTTAAAAAATATGTAACACACAAACTATGAAAGAAACGCCCACTCACACAGTTACAGATTTTCAAATGGCGTGAATCTACGTCAGCAGTCGCGAAACGGTTATTTAAGAAATTATATTTTCATAGAAATTATAAAACCAATCGTACAGTTCCAAAGAGTTTAACTGACCCAAAACTGGTAAGTGCGATTAAAATTGTTTAATATTTACTTCATTATCCCTTACAATAATTTATCCGAAAAGATTTAGTTTATGCGTTGTTGTATATATATCTATATTATTTCCTTTCGTATATTATGTTACCTACTTACGAAAGAAAGTTTAAGCTTCAATGGTGATCAGTATAGCCATAATAGACACTTTTACTTGAAAAATATTGCACTTTTTTCAAAGGGTGCTGTATGGACTAATCGCAAGTGTAATGTATTTAAATAGACCTAAAATTATCTAAAGAAGTACTGAAGTATATACAAATCTTAAAATTGAATTCAAGTTAATGAAAAAACAGTAAAAGAAGCAACGTTTTATTAATTTTTATAATTATTTTTTTCCTGAAAGATTTCCGGTGTGAAACATTAAAATTTTTTCTATTTCTTATAGGAACCTAATTTTATTTTTCTACATTTACAGATAACCCTCTAACACATTTTTGTTTATAACTCTATAAATACTAAAGATAAAGTATATAAACAGTATACTTTTCCGCACTGCCAGACTCTCAGAAATTCAAAAAGAAAGTGAAAATTGGGTGTTGCAATTGAAAAATTTGGCGCTCATATCAATATGTAGATGACACCTAATTCAAATTTTGACAACATATTCAGAAAGTGCTTTTAATTTCCTGTTGAATTATGTCTGTTAGATGTTCCTGCGTCAATTAATAACGAAATTGCAGCGGGTGTTGCGTTTTTTTTTCCCCGACTGTACATTCGTTAGTCGGGAAATGTAAAGAAAATGACAAAAATAACCATTATCATACTTTTTTGCAGAGTACAATTAAAAAATTCATATAAATGTGAAAAATTATTGAATGCTTCTGAAAACAGTTTGGTATATTTAAAATTGCTCTCATTGTTAAAAAAGGGATTTCAAATTGAATAATTAATATCAATCAGACACGTGCTTGGAGTAATTTATTAAACATCTATGTTCCCAAATGGGAACATTGTCTGTCGCCAATATTCTGTGGCGATATAATTAAACAATTACAAATAACGCCTAGCTATTAATTCTTTAATTAAAATTTTTTTAGGGGTGATCTTCATAATTAAAACTTGAATCAACTTGATTTCTTTTTCGAATGGTAACACCCATTTTTGATTCCATAGTCAAAGTTTTGTTATCAATGCTGTGGTATTTTCACATTTTATATCATTATTTTATTCCATTTTAAAAATTATGGGATATTTATTTTCCTCTTTTATTAAAATCCCTTTGTTTTTCTGAGATATCTTTGCATGGTTTTATTCAATATGTAATTTTAATTTTAAATTTATGAGTAATTCAGTTAACTTTGTTCATAAAATCTATGAAATTCTATTACATTTAATTACATATTTTATCTTTTTTTCAAACCAAGACATTCTAGATCGGTTATTTCATTCTAGAAATTTTGGTTAACAAATTAAGAAAATATAAGTAAATTATAATGACAAAAATAAAAAAGTTTTTTTTTTTTTTTTTTTTTTTTTGTAATTTTAGCTAATAAAATTCGATGACGCAGATAATACGTCATTTCCATTATTTAAAACTGAACGGTTATTTTTTAATTCCAATCAATAGAAGCCTATGACGCAGACAATACGCCATTTCCTTCTTCAGATTAATTTCTTTATGTTTGGCTAATTATCAGCTATATTTGTTTTCAAAATTATTATTGTTTTAATTATTATGATGCTAGGTTGGCTGCATTTAGCCTTGGTACGTCACGCCAATTAGCGCTTAAGTTTTCTCTGTCAACCTCTGACTGTTTCTTTTTTCTTTCTTTTCCTTTTTTTTTTTTTTTTTTTTTCTTTCTCGCTGATGATTGAAAAAAAAAATGTGGTTTGTGCCTCTTTTAGGAAGAAAAAGTTCGAAAAGATGACTGCATGTTGCTAACATGAATTGCATACTTTGTATTTATGGAATATCCAAAGATCTTCTTTTCCTTTATCTTGAGATTTCAGAAGTAAAAAAAAAAAAAAAAAAAATTAATTTACATGAAAGTTATATTTGTCAAACGAGCCTGGATTTTATTATTATTATTATTACTAGCAGGCTACGCCCGCTTCGCTGGTCACTATTTTTAAATGAATCACAATAATTAATGAATTCTCAAAATTGCATTAATTTGTATCATGTGATAAAAAAAGAGAAAAAAAAATTCTGATCGGGAAAAATGTCGCACCGGGTCCCCACTGCCTTCGGCAGCGTAGACCCGTGCGCTGCGCGCACGTATTCCTTCACTATCCTTATGACTTCTCAAAATTCAATGTTATTACTCATAAACTTTCATTCTCAAGAAAAGGAATTAAAAAATATATCATTTAGCATCGGGTAAAAACTCACACCGGGACGCCACTGCCTTCGGCAGCGCAGACCCACGCGCGCTGCGCGCGCACGCTTGAGGATATACGTGCGCTGTACACGCATATTCCTTCTCAACTCAAACTTTTATTATTAAGAAAAAAAAATAAAAAATAAAAATCTTTTATCATCGGGTAAAAACTCTCACCGGGTCCCAAACCCATGCGCGCTGCGCGCCTATTCCTTCCCCACCGTTCCAGCCCCTCCTAATTAACTTGCATATACCAATTTTGAACGGTCTTACTCAATTAGCTGATATGCAAAAGAAAACCTGATCAGGACACTTTAAATTGTAAATCAGGTGAAATCTCGAATTCCACTTTCGATAATGTAAAAGAACTTTCAAATATCTTTCGAATGATGTATTAGAAATAATTTAATCATAATTAGAATATGAAATATTGAAATTTAAAAATATTACAGCGCCATCTGGCGGTAGAAATTTCTGTAATCTATTGTTCCATTCCAGTTACTTATTCTTACTCAATTAGCTGAGATGCAAAAGAAAGCCTGATCAGGACACTTTAAATTGTAAATCAGGTGAAATCTCGAATTCCACTTTCGATAATGTAAAAAAACTTTAAAATATCTTTCGAATGATGTATTAGAAATAATTTAATCATAATTAGAATATTAGATCAATATTTCAGCGCCATCTGGCGGTAGAAATTTCTGTAATCTATTGTTCCATTCCAGTTACTTATTCTTACTCAATTAGCTGAGATGCAAAAGAAAAACTGATCAGGAAACTTTAAATTGTAAATCAGGTGAAATCTCGAATTCCACTTTCGATAATGTAAAAGAACTTTAAAATATCTTTCGAATGATGTATTAGAAATAATTTAATCATAATTAGAATATGAAATATTGAAATTTAAAAATATTACAGCGCCATCTGGTGGTAGAAATTTCTGTAATCTATTGTTCCATTCCAGATCAACAAAGCTTACAAATGATGTATTACTCATGAAATTATTTTAATTAGTAGATGAGATAAAAAAGAAAACCTAATCAGGACACCTCAAAACGTGTTAATCGGGTGAAATCTCGAATTCCATTTTTCCATAATGTAAAAGTACTTTAAAATGTGTATCAACTAAAATAAGCTTTCAAATGATGTATTACTTAAAAACTTTTTTTAATTAATAACTGAGATTAAAAAAAAAAAAAACTGATTCAGGAGACCTCAAAACGTGTAAATCTGGTGAAAACTTTCGATAATTTAAAAGAAATTTAAAATATCTTTCGAATGATGTATTACAAATAATTTAATCATAATTAGAAATTGAAATATTGAAATTTTAAAATATTACAGCGCCATCTGGCGGTACAAATTTCTGTATTCCACTGTTCGATTCCAAATCAAAAAAGCTTTCTAATGATGTATTACTTATGAAATTATTTTAATTAGTAGCTGAGATACAAAAGAAAACTGATTCAGGACACCTCAAAACATGTAAATCTGGTGAAAACTTTCGATAATTTAAAAGAACTTTAAAATATCTTTCGAATGATGTATTAAAAATAATTTAATCATAATTAGAAATTGAAATATTGAAATTTTAAAATATTACAGCGCCATCTGGCGGTACAAATTTCTGTATTCCACTGTTCGATTCCTAATCAAAAAAGCTTTCTAATGATGTACTACTTACGAAATTATTTTAATTAGTAGCTGAGATACAAAAGAAAACTAATTCAGGAGACCTCAAAACGTGTAAATCTGGTGAAAACTGTCGATAATATAAAAGAAGTTTAAAATATCTTTCGAATGATGCATTAAAAATAATTTAATCATAATTAGAAATTGAAATATTGAAATTTGAAAATATTACAGCGCCATCTGGCGGTAGAGAATTCTGTAATCCACTGTTCGATTTCAAATCAAAAAAGCTTTCTAATGATGTATTACTTATAAAATTATTTTAATTAGTAGCTGAGATACAAAGGAAAACCTAATCAGCACACCTCAAAACGTGTAAATCGGGTGAAATCTCGAATTCCATTTTCGATAATGTAAAAGTACTTTAAAATGTGTATCAACTAAAATAAGCTTTCAAATGATGTATTACTTATGAACTTTTTTTAATTAATAGCTGAGATTAAAAAAAAAAAAACTGATTCAGGACACCTCAAAACGTGTAAATCTGGTGAAAACTTTCGATAATTTAAAAGAACTTTAAAATATCTTTCGAATGATGTATTAAAAATAATTTAATCATAATTAGAAATTGAAATTTTGAAATTTTAAAATATTACAGCGCCATCTGGCGGTACAAATTTCTGTATTACACTGTTCGATTCCAAATCTAAAAAAGCTTTCTAATGATGTATTACTCATGAAATTATTTTAAATAGTAGCTGAGATACAAAAGAAAACTGATTCAGGAGACCTCAAAGCGTGTAAATCTGGTGAAAACTTTCGATAATTTAAAAGATATACTGTTCAATTCCAAATCAACAAAGCTTTCAAATAATGTGTTACTTATGAAATTATTTTAATTAGTAGCTGTGATACAAAAGAAAACCTAATCAGGACATGTAAATCACGTGAAATCTTTAATTCCATTATCTACGGTAGTTTTATTAATGGAAGTAAAAAGAAAAATAAATATTTTTTATTTCGCCAAAACCTATATATATATACCACGGTAGTCGGGTAATGGAAGTTTAAAAAAAAAAAAAAGTATTTTTTAGTTCCTTCAACTGTATTTTGTTGCTATGGAAACTCCTATCGTCTATTGAAAGATAGATTACGTGTTAGAATAAGATTTAATTAGCAATTAAAATGTAACTGCTTTGTTTATTAATGAAATTTGATGAAATTTTAACTGCAGGTTGGTTTTGTGCTGAATAGGTTGTATATTAAGTGTTGTGTACGAAAAAGAAAATTTGAAGCACTTTGAAATTTGCAATTTTTAACCCCAGTTAAAGATCATGTGACATTAATGACTTGCACATGTTTTTTTGCGGTTAGAGACAGCCGTTTAAATCGTCTGCTGAATGCTGATAGAATCCTCTTTTTAAGCAATAAGGATTTTTGGTCATTTTCGCGATCGATATGGGTCAGCATTTTAATTAATATCTCCGAAACTAATTAAGATTTTTAAATTCTGTTTCGAAGAAAACATCGGAAAGGCTCCAGAGCATACGTATGTCAATTCTTGTACTTCTGCGTTCAATAGGGGCTGAACGTATAAAAGAACAGACAGACAGACAGACAGACAGACAGACAGACAGATAGACAGACAGACAGACAGACAGACAGACAGACAGACAGACAAACCTTTCCATTTATTATTATAGAAAACCTATATATATATACCACGGTAGTCGGGTAATGGAAGTTTAAAAAAAAAAAAAAGTATTTTTTAGTTCCTTCAACTGTATTTTGTTGCTATGGAAACTCCTATCGTCTATTGAAAGATAGATTACGTGTTAGAATAAGATTTAATTAGCAATTAAAATGTAACTGCTTTGTTTATTAATGAAATTTGATGAAATTTTAACTGCAGGTTGGTTTTGTGCTGAATAGGTTGTATATTAAGTGTTGTGTACGAAAAAGAAAATTTGAAGCACTTTGAAATTTGCAATTTTTAACCCCAGTTAAAGATCATGTGACATTAATGACTTGCACATGTTTTTTTGCGGTTAGAGACAGCCGTTTAAATCGTCTGCTGAATGCTGATAGAATCCTCTTTTTAAGCAATAAGGATTTTTGGTCATTTTCGCGATCGATATGGGTCAGCATTTTAATTAATATCTCCGAAACTAATTAAGATTTTTAAATTCTGTTTCGAAGAAAACATCGGAAAGGCTCCAGAGCATACGTATGTCAATTCTTGTACTTCTGCGTTCAATAGGGGCTGAACGTATAAAAGAACAGACAGACAGACAGACAGACAGACAGACAGACAGACAGATAGACAGACAGACAGACAGACAGACAGACAGACAGACAAACCTTTCCATTTATTATTATAGATTATTCACTTGTTTGTTATTTATTCAAAAGATCAATGGCCTTCAAAATACATACAACAAATGGATTTCGGAGAAAGTATTTCTTGATAGACTCGCAAGCAAAAATGTGTTAGGGGTTCTTTTTTATTTATTTACTTATTTTTAATATTACTAATGAAGTGTTGAATTGCATTTTTAGATATACTGAAATAAATATGTAAATAAATAATCATAATAAATTTAAGGAAACGGATAAAAATGTAATTCATAAAAATATTTATACATTTTTTTCCGCCAGGTATGCGAACTTGGCGCAGAACTCATACCACTATCATAGCTGCCAAGTTTTTTAATTTATTCCGGAATGTTATTACTCACGCCCCTTTTTCACACCGTAATATTTTCAGAGTAACTTTCTTAATATTCAATCGTAATTATATATTGAAGAAATTTTTTCTAAAAAGATTACGGTGTGCTAAAAGGGCGGGGTTAACATTCCGGAATAAATTTAAAAACTTGGCAGCTATGCCACTATCAATAAAACAATATTGTCTTCTTCTTAACACTTTCACGACCGTTTACGTAGATTCACGTCATTTGAAAATCTTTACCTCCGCCAATGGGCGTTTCTTTCGCAATTTGTATGTTTTTTATATCTTAAGAAAATACCCAATATTTATATTTGCACATTCAAATATAGTATGGATAGAAATACTTTGATTATAAAGGGTACAGCTAAAATGCATATCCATTTGTAATATAAATGTAAATACATAGAACTTTGTTCGGAAATGTTGTGACTTCAAAGCACAACGCCCACAGGCGGATTATACTGTCAAAAACACAAAAGTATGCGGTCGCGAAAGTGTTAAACCAGCGATTTTACTGGTATAGGGTGGCTTTTTAAACAAATACTGTTATGAATTCTTCACCAGATTCCTATCCCTGCACCGTGCATATTTCAGTATGACAATTCAAGATCAAATAACTCACAATTCCGTATAATTATGATTGATTACATTTTTATGCTTTAAACAATACGAGCAAGTCTTTCCTGCTCACCCCAAAAAATTTATTTAACACTTTGTTCTTCATTTCTTAATTAATCCGCTTAATATAAAATAAGAGATTGCCAGAAATATTTATAACTTTACTTGAGACTTTAATATGGAGTCTCCATGTGGATATTTTGAAGCAAATCTGTTTATTGCTGAGAAACGCTCAGACATCTTAAAATTTCTTTAGAGGAAAATTTAAAGATTTGGAATTTCAGGCATAATAATAACAGCGAGGTTGAACTTAGAGGTGTATTCTTTGAAGTGAATAAAGGAACATTGCAAAAGGCATATTTTCCTAAGAAAAGGAATGATCACACACGATTTCCCATGAAAGTTAAAGAAGGATAGCTCGCTTATAGGAATTCTTGGGTGGACAAAAATAAAATTTATTATTGTGAGAAAATATCGTGTTAGGTAAGAAACGAAAACAACTTTAAGGCCAGGTGTCCGGGATATTTTAAAAATAAAGACTTGGAAGCAGGGATAATGCTGAAAGGATTGGTTATTCAGGTGTACGATAGAAAAAGTCAAAATCATAACAAAAAATAAAGGCACTGAGTATACATTTATAGCACAACCAAATATTACACACTTTAACAACCACGATAACGTACACCCAGAATCTAAAGCAATTAATAAAAGGAGAGCTGGATTAGAAAATATGGGCAACACTTGTTATATAAATGTTATCTTACAATGTCTTACATATCTCCCACCTTTAGTGAATTTTCTATTTCATAATTCAAACCATGAGTTCACGTGTGAGCCAAATACATTTTGTATGCTTTGCATGTTAAAACGACACATAGACTCAGTAATGGAAAAAACGGGAAAAGTAGTACAACCCATTGAGTTTTATCAAAATCTCCAAACTATTGACAAAGAATTTAGTTATAATATCCAACAGGATGCACACGAATTTCTGGGTCGAATTATTGATCATTTAGAACAATCAGTTTCATTTCATGAGACTCACGCTTTCAGATATTCATACAATCAATCAACTATATTACAAAATATGTTTCAAGGAATTTTCCGTAGTGAAGTAGAATGTCTAAATTGTAGGCATATGAGCATAACTTTTGACCCTTTTAGAGATTTCTCATTAGATATTACACAAGGCACAGACTCCCTAACGAAAGCTTTACATAAATTCACAAAACCAGAGCATTTGCAAGCAGACTATTATTGTTATAATTGCAATTCGATGGTAGACGCACTAAAACAAATTTCAGTTTCCAAATCCCCTACAGTACTTACATTTCATTTGAAAAGATTCACATTTTCTCAAACAGGTTGTGAAAAGATATCACATCACGTGACTTATAATGATAAAATAAATTTTCAACCTTACATGACATATCGAAAACATAAACCCTTATGGTATTATTTAAATGCCATAATAGTACATTCGGGTAATTACGTGAATGACGGTCATTATTTTTGTTTAACTAAGGATTTGAAAGGGAATTGGTATTTTATGAATGATAATGAAGTATTGCCTGTTGATATAGAAGAAGTGTTAAACCAACGAGCTTATATACTAATTTATGTTAAAGGACAAAGCGATGATTTTTCATTAGGAAATGTACCCTCGAGAAATTTTTCTCTCAATAAGAAACGAATTAACAGTATGCCAATCAACAATTTAGATATTTTAACAGTAAATAATGTTCAAATTAATCTCCCAACAATTCAGGATATTAAAACCGCTCAGCGCACGGATTCCAAACTTTCGGAAATAATTAAAACCTTAGAAAATTCACCAACACAACTTTCAAATTTATATCCAAACTATCTTTTGAAAGACGGACTACTTATGCATTCGGCATTTATACCAAGATTTCGAAAATCAACTAACATTTTACGAATCGTTATACCAGACAAATTTAAGCCTCACATACTAGCAGCAAATCATATGGCACATTTTGGAGTATTTAAAACTTACAACAACATTAGAGAGAAATACTTTTAGGAAAATTTATATTCGGACACAAAACATTTTATAAAATCCTGCGCACATTGCATAAGTTTCAAGAGTCCAAATGTGTTACCTCCTGTCCCACTTCAGAGGAATTTCAAACCCACTAGACCAATGCAAATGGTATCATGCGATCACATTGGCCCATTACCTAGAACACATAAGGGTAACAGATACATCCTTAGTTTTATAGATAATTATACGAAATTTATCAGATTATACGCCGTCCCCGACGCTACTGCAATTACGAGTGTTGACAGATTTATAGATTACATTAGTCTATTTGGCATTCCAGAAAAATTGTTAAGTGACAGAGGACCTTCATTTATCAGCGATCTGTTCAAGATACTATGTACACGACTAGGAGTCCTTAAACTACTCACAACACCTATGAGACCTCAAACAAATGGGGTTTGTGAAGCTGCCAATAAAAATATTAAAAAGTCACTCGCTATTTTTGCTGAAAATACGTTACAATGGGACGATTTCGTGCAATATTACGCCTTAATCTATAACTCTACAATTCATTCCGCTACTAACGAAAAACCTGCATATATCCACTTAGGATATGACCCTTTATTACCAACAGACATTATAGATAACAACTCAACACCACAGGAAATGGCATATCCAGATTATATCCTAAACCGAACAACAGATTTAAAATACGCACACGAAAAGGTGATACAAAATTTAGAGAATGCAGCTATCGCGATGGAAAATTACCAACATAAAAAGGCCAGATATCGTGATTTCTATCCCGGTCAATTAGTTTACTTATATGACCCAGCACGGGACCGTAATTTAAATATCACGAAACGTCGCAAATTCTTTGGCCCTTATCGCATCTTAAAGAAGCATAATAAAGTTAATTATACTATAGTTGACGCTATAAACCCTCACAAAAATAAAGACATGAAGGTTCACGCTGAAAGACTTATTCCATATACTGCCCGAAAACCAGAATTAGATCTGTTACATACAACAATTACAGACAATACACAATCCTCCCCTACCCCTAATACAGAAGCGTCCCCAGAAACACGACCACACGCAATTTTCGAAGAATTAGACAACAATTCTTACCTTCTAGACAGCGGTGGCAAGAATCTTCCCAAAGCAGTAAATCTGGGGTCAACAAACCCTAGTATCGAAAATATCCCTCCTTCCCATACATCATCTCAAGACACTATTATTTATACACTCTCCCCACCGGTCAATACGGAACCAACACCACTCCCCCGCTACTTTCTACGCAGTACAGTTCAACCCTTAGCTGACAAAATTTTTCACTTAGCGCTAAAATACACAGAATGATATTGCCTTTGTGTCATATTAGTTTATTGACTAGGATTTGAAGAAAAAAAAATTAAATAAATAAATAAATAAATAATAATAATGTATACATATGTATATATACACATATTTATTTATCGATATATATATTCGTGATGTGATATTCTATCATCACATATCCTTTTAGTTGTATTTTGTTTCGTCGATATATGACGATAATTATAACTATTATACTCGTTAGTAAGATTTAAGTACGTAATTTTATATCTATATCAGTTTTATTTTAATTTTATTTTATATTAGGCAATATTTATTTATATGTCTTATTATTCTCGTTATGATTATAGGATGAAACTTTTATACTTATTTCCTTGATCTTCCACTTTATTAAATAAATATTTATTCATATCTATATATACATACGTACCGAGGTAATTAGAATATATTTTTATAAATATTATAATCAACTAAACTTTGCCTTGTAAATAGTACGGTTTAGACAAATATTACTCGTATGTATTCAGTTATTTTATAATTATATTTGTTTTTTTTTTAACTTTGTAAATAATACAGTTTCATTTTGTTTTTTGTATGATATATTTGATTAAGTAGACTATACGAAATATAGCATTAGTGTCAAATACAGTAATATTATGGATTTAACATAATATTAAAGATGAGGAAGTATTCAATTCCTTTAACATTTATTTAAAATTTTCATTTTCATTATTAGTTAATTCTTATTAAGTACACATACATACGAAGCATTCCCTCCTGAGAAATTCGTCCTTTATGTATAGAATAGTGATAATTCTACATAACTTTGTTTTATTCCATTACCTTATATATGTAATATTTTCACAATCTCAAATTCAATTCTCTTGTTAATCTCATAATTAGGCGCACATTTCGCGTTCCCTTACATTAATCTTATGGACAGACGTTGTTCATTCTCACAAATTGGCCAATTGTGAGGAAGTTGTTAACTGTTATATGAGATTAATAATATTAATAATAATAATAATAATAATAATAATAATAATAATAAAGGATATATTAATAATATTTAATCATAATAATTTATCCTTTAAATTTATTGTTATTTTCTAATGAAAAAAAAAAAAAAAAAAATATATATATATATACATAAATAAATAACGTAAGCTGAAATAAAGTAAAATTAAATCTTCTTTCTATTTCATTTAATTTTCTTGCGTTATATTTAACAAATTCATGTTTAACCTCACTTTTCTTCCAATTTGAATATTTGAGGGGTACATTTATCTACTGATATTATAAATTTCAAATTTCATTTAATAAGGGAATTGAATTTATATATATATATATATATAAAGAAAAATAATAATAATAATAATAATAATAATAATGGAAATCATATAATATATGCAGTTTTCTCGCAGACCAGTTAAAACAGTCACTTACATATTCAAAAAAAAAATAAATAAAAAATAAATAAATAAATAAATAAATAAATAAATAAATTATAATAATAATAATTAAATTATATTTACTCAGGAGGGGCTATTAATGAAAATGCTTTTCTTCTATTTCAGTGCTTTGCATACTGGCATCTGCCGTTAAAGGCTAACATTTCAGGCCACAATTGTGTTCATTTTACAATGAACTTAAGTGCCACCAACTAACTAGACATGTCATCACAAAAATTAGTTTTCCTGCCAATGCGTGTCTTTACCATAACTGCATCCACTGCGTAAAAGCGAATAGAACATTTATCCTAGCAAAAGACTACTCCCTGATCATGCCCTCTTCATTCATCTTACGACACTCAGAGGAAGTAGATAATAAAAGCACTTCGTATGAATGTTTCAACAAGCGAAAGATTGTGTGTGAATGCGGTGAAGATCGCTGTACAGGCACGCCCGAGTTTTGTGAGATCCATAACTGCTCCACTGAAAGTGACTGCTTTTGTGCTTATACACAAAAGAAACAGCTAATGATTGCTGTCACAGAGGATGTCACCATTTATGACCCAGAAATACTTACTTTTGAGATATGTTAATTTGAAAATACAGCAATAGCTCCGCACCGTCGCAAACTTCTGGAAGGGGAATCAGCTTTCTTTCAAAACCACAATTTAACCATAAATTTTACGGATCCAATATTGACCTTGCCTGACACAGGCAGAGTCATACTTAGAAATGATGAATATGAGCATGTGCTTACTATGCCAAATGACTTAATGATACGAATTCCCTTCGAACTACTGGCCTATAGGTCAGATATTACAGTCATTTATTTACACCCGAGCGGTATTTCCGTAACGGGCTTATTCCACGTGTCAGGGAAAACTATCTGCCAAATCAAACAATGTTTTTTTTTGTTGGGAGGTGGTAAAACATTTAAAATGTTTACCTCCAATTTTTCAATACATCATGTATATACTATTAACTACAGTTATCCTATTTATGCTGCTATTTCTTAAAACAGCGATTAAGAATATCATATATGTTTTTAAATCTGTATTTTTTCTTGTTTGCATCATTATTAAAGGCCTTAAATTACTCGCCAGAGTTTCATTACTTACTGGTGCTTTTATCGGCAGCATTATGCGAAATTTGATGTTAAACTTTTATCAACATTTGGAGAATCATGCTGTACAAAATCCACGAATTTCGTCTCTCCCTTTAGTAGTTTTAACCATGGCATTGCTTTGCACTGAAATTAGTGGTGAGTGTAACTCACATTCGATCATCACTTCCGATCTAAAGACCTGTGAAGTATTACAGGATGGCACAAAGGCATGCCAGTTGTACACAACTGCAGAAATATCATTACCCACAATTCAAGCGGAAACATGTCTATGGTTCACGGACAGTCACGAAAATCATTTGTTCTCATTAAAAATTAAATTAGAAGAAGTGACATGCAGTTTTCACACGGAAAGACAATATTTCACATTCCCAGTTACTGCCAAATACATATCTCAAATTTCTTGTATCTTTAATCAATTCTGCGGACGAGGTGTGCACTGCATAAAACAATACATTGGCAAGAATGGTAACCATTTTGAAGCCGAAACGGCTGAGAGCCGTCAATTTCCTGGCATTACAGCCTGCGTCCCAGGGGGACTAGGTGTGGGCTGTACGGTGTTAACTCGAGCGGCTTGCAACTTTTTTCGCGTCTGGTTTGAACCAGACTTGTTAAAAACCTATGAAGTATCCAAAATCTCTGGACATACATGTCAATATCATGTATCGTTAACGCACTCTGAAAACAACACAGTTTCACGGCTATCTTTAACAGATTCCGCGTACACAAAGTCGGGAATCAAAGTCTCAATTCTTGGCGCATATGACCAACCACAACTAAACCTCCAAGACTATTTTATACAACGAGTTGGTCGACCTTCAGAAGCATATCTAGCGCCAGCCAGTCCCAGAAATAACCCCAACGCAGGTCAAATAGGAGCTATACAAGCAAATACTTCTTTTACGAAAGATTTTATCTTCGACCCCAATATATCAAATTGTGATTTTTTCGAGGACGTCCTGCGTTGCACAATGGTTTCGGATGCATTAACTCATCTCGTTTCTTCCCAGGAGCATGCATTGCCGTTGCAAAAAGACATTCATCTATTTCAAGTACAAGAGGATGCGTTAAAATCATCCCTATTAATGTCTGCGGCTGTTCGTATACAGTTGCACTTCACTAATTTTAAAATGGTAATAAAATCAAATACAATATGTCCGAAATTTGAAGATATTGATCTCACAGCCTCAGGATGCTATAACTGCCCTGTGTTGGCACGCATCACTTTCCAGGCAACAAGCACTTGTGATCCAGGTGTAGTTACAGTACATTTTCAAGAGATAACTGTGCACACTAAAGCAGCACACCTTACAACGACCCCGTCGATACTAACTGTGAAATTTTTTGCAGAAACACGGTGTTATAACGAAAAGTTGTGCTTAAAAGCAACAACTCTCGTTCAGTGTAAGAAAATAAAGTTCTGTTTGGATGAGCCAAGCGTGGAACTGCTGCAACTGAATACTAATTATACCAGAACACTAAATGTTGAAGGTTCAAACACTTGGTTTGATTGGTTTAAATTTCCTAATATTAATAACCATCTTTTCTTAGTAAAATTCATAGGATCATCTTTATTCATCATATGTATTTTAATTACAATATTTTCTACTATAATTACTTGTTGCTGTCGTTCACGTTAACAAAAATATAAACATAATGACAATATTTAAAAAAAAAAAAAAAAAAATTATATATCCATTAATCAGGAAAAAGAAAAAGAAAAAGATAATATTCATACACTATATATGTATTTATATAGCTGTCGGTGTCTGTATGTACACTTGTGAGCCCATAAATCGTAAAGAATTTTCTTTTCCTCACCTCTATACAATTAAAAGGTATGGAGAATAGTGTACCAATTGTGCTATTCTACTAGAGAAAAAAAAAATTATATATATATGTCTTTCTATATGATGCATTCTTTTCACTTATTGTATGAATTAATATATATATACGTATTTCTATATGATGCATTCTTTTCACTTATTGTATGAATTAATATATATATATACGTATTTCTATATGATGCATTCTTTTCACCTATTGTATGAATTAATATATATATACGTATTTCTATATGATGCATTCTTTTCACTTATTGTATGAATTAATATATATACGTATTTCTATATGATGCATTCTTTCCACTTATTCTATGAATTATCATACATATGTATTTATATCGTATGGTTCATTCTTTTCACTTATTGTATGGTTTCATATTATGCATATAGTAGCATATACTCTGTTTATTACACTTATGATTATGTGTCATTATATCTATTTATTGTGTTTATTATAATACTGTGTTATATTTATTGCAATGTATATGGAGTCCTAATCACAGCGTGAGTTAAAGCACTTTTCTTTTTTTTCTCATTTTTTTTCTTTTTGGGGAATTCGATATATTGCTGAGACACGCTCAGACATCTTAAAATTTCTTTAGAGGAAAATTTAAAGATTTGGAATTTCAGGCATAATAATAACAGCGCGGTTGAACTTAGAGGTGTATTCTTTGAAGTGAATAAAGGAACATTGCAAAAGGCATATTTTCCTAAGAAAAGGAATGGTCACACACGATTTCCCATGAAAGTTAAAGAAGGATAGCTCGCTTATAGGAATTCTTGGGTGGACAAAAATAAAATTTATTATTGTGAGAAAATATCGTGTTAGGTAAGAAACGAAAACAACTTTAAGGCTAGGTGTCCGGGATATTTTAAAAATAAAGACTTGGAAGCAGGGATAATGCTGAAAGGATTGGTTATTCAGGTGTACGATAGAAAAAGTCAAAATCATAACAAAAAATAAAGGCACTGAGTATAAATTTATAGCACAAGAAATATTTTCGATTAGAATACGTTCAAAAGAAATATTAGAAGTCAAATTTTGGAAATGTCTTCTCTATAAGAGGAAAGAAAAATTTATGTTACATACACGGTGCCGAAAGACACCGCCAATTCAGAGAGTTTTGAATAGGCCGGGGGCCAGGATAATGCAAGAGTTTTCATTTGAAAACATGAAAAGCGCTAAGCATTCGAGTTACAAAAGGATAGAGATGAATACAGATGGGAAGATGGGAAGATGCAGAAAGCGCGCGAAAACAGCTGAGAAAATAAAATAGGAAAATTTTAAAAGGGGAAAAGAAAGCCAATGACGGAAAATTTTATTCAATTCCTAAAATCCAATAATATTAAGGTTAACGACGAGCTAACCCGAGATTGGAGAGAAAGAGGGGAATATGAGAAGAAAGAGAAAAGGGGCATGAAATTCGGATTGGGATATAGGGGGATGACGGAGAGGAAAAGAAGGAGAAGAGATTTTAATTTTGTGTGCGTAGAGTCAGATTTTGATGTTTGTGTGTGGATAGAAGTTTCGTGTCTGGGAATTATTATAAGTGTTTGCTATTTGACGATAGGATCCGAGTTCTGGAAGGATGATGATGCCTCAATCTGCGCTGAATGATTTTCAACCGCGCTGTTATTATTATGCCTGAAATTCCAAATCTTTAAATTTTCCTCTAAAGAAATTTTAAGATGTCTGAGCGTGTCTCAGCATTATAATAATCGTTTCACGTCAGTTTTAAATATTCATGTATGCTGTTTTGGCACAAGATGACAGATTAAGTTAAATAACAAAATTAATTTAGACCTATATATGGGTTATGTATATATTAAGTTAAAAGAAAAACGGTTCATAAATATATTTTTATTCGAATTTGAAATTTTCGAATACACTCCATTGTGTAGTTGGCAGATCAAGATGGTCTACAAACTCATCCAAGCTATTTCTAAGATAAATATACCATCATTTTTTTTCAAATGGATTCAGTTCTTGCGAAGTTATCATAATGACAAATGTTCTAGATAGGTCAATATCTAAAGAAGAGAATTCGAAACAGAAAAAATTTGATACCTTGTAGACAATTTCACTTTCTTCGTATATGTGTGAGAAAAAAACAGTAACGATTCTAAGATTTACAACAATGATTCGAAGCAACATACTATTATTGAAAACAGTAGAATCTTATTTCCTATCCGGTACTGAGTATAAAATTTTGCCAATATAGCAATATAAAAAAATAAATAAAAATCACCCTTCACCAACTTTTGAACGGGAAAGGCATGGGGAGATAATTTATCACGTCTAAAGTTTTTAATCTATTAGCATACTTGCCCACATCCTAATTAATATTCCGTAGTATTGTTAGCCCCGCCTTTTTTTTCACACCAGTATTTTTGGAGGGTGTTTTCCTTCTTATTTTATCGTAATTACATTTGGAGAATATTGCCATAAAAAATATATTGGTGTGGAAAAAGAAAAAAAAAAGGCGGGACTAACAATACTATTGAATATTAATTAGAATATTGACAGGCATGCTATTAGTAATTCTATGTAAAATGTAGTGTCAGTTAAATACAAGCATATTTCGCTTTCAAATACTATTTTCTAAAAATAATTACTATTATTAATTTCAAAAGTTTGAATAAACACCATAAAATGCAGTAAACTCGCAACATTGTTTCGGATTGAAAGAACACACAACCCTTCGTCAGGCGAACAAAGTAAGCACGAGTGCTGACATTTAATAATACACAAGTGTGAAAATATTTATTAACCCGTTAGTAGTCGCTAGTTGGTCGATTTGCCACCCATACTTCAGTTTTTCCAATTTTTTTTTTTTATTCAACAGCCACCAAAATTTTTTAGAAGTGGCATTTGATATACATAAAACGCGAATAAAATCGATTTAACGTCGATCACACCACTTCTTAAAATTATTGGTGACAGTTAAATAAAAAGTTTGCAATCTGTAATAGGTGGCGCTGTCGATAGCGACTACTAACGGGTTAACAAAATTTGAAGATAACGCAAAGTAAGCATTCTTTCCTCCAACGATGGAAGCCTTTTAAGATATATAATTTATTGTTTTTTCAAAGTTATTTGACACAAATTTCTTGAATATTTTTTCACATCTTTTGCATTGAAAACTGAATGTTTTCTCGTTTAATATAGAGTTATATAGTCTATTAACAAATATTTTATAAAGAGCGCTATAAGCGAATTTATATTAAAGCCTATGCTTTCTATAATATCTAACCATTATATTAATACGAATTTGAATTCAAGACCGTCTTCATGCCATTTGTCAGGACTACAATATGCAAATGAAACCAACTTCAACAACTACGGCATAATTTACAACTTGTGAAGAATGGAATGCACTCTGCTATTTGTGAGGCGACAGGTTGGATATATCTACTTCACAATTATAATATATATACTAAAGTATAATTGCATTAGAATGTAATAACGTGTTTATAATACGTTTTGTTGTAAATGAAGAACTACAGTTTTTGAAGGTATTTAAAATCAAAAGAATATTATATGTATACCTGCTTTGAAATTGCAATTTAAATTTATGAATTTATTTAAAAAAACAAATTATTGATTTGTTATTCGTATATTTTTATATTAACAATTAAATTCGAAAGGTTTTACAGTTTTAAAATAAGTTACATCATACTTGCAAACATTCTAATGAATATTTCATAGTATTGATAGTACCGACTTTTTAGAGTAATACTCTTCAAATAAAATTATGATTAAATAATTAGAAAAATATTCTTCAAAAATACTGGTGTGTAAAGAAAGGCAAGACTAACAATATTACGGAATATTAATTAGGATTTTGGCAGGTATAGTTACATACATCAGAGCTCGAAGTTTACGCATTTTATTTCAAGGCATTTTCATGGATGAGAAAATTTCATTTTTTTTTTACTACCTCTATTTTTATACAATCTCTTTCCTTTTTAATCACAATACATTATTATTAAAAAATACAGTAAAAATTTCTGTAGAAAAGTAGTTGTAGAAAAGAAAAAGAAAAGAAAAAAGGAAAGAAATGTATCATCTCTGAAAGAGTTTTTGATAAAAGGGTTTCGAGCTGTGTACATATATTTATATATATAACCATTACCATCAATTATACTTTAGACGTATTTGTTCTATAACCGTAAAAAATTATAGAAAATATAAACAATTTAAATTATAACTTTTTCTTTAAGATTATTTCTATAGTTTTAAATGCACAAAAATAACTATTTTAAATATTTTTTAATGATAAATAGCATTTTCGACGCCATTACAAGTTAATCTATTCATAATGATCCAGTAACAAATACGTATAAAAATATTTCGATTGTTCATTGTAAAAGCCAATGACCTATATAAAGATTAATACATTCATTATTCGTTAAGTTTGGATGCTTCAACAATGTTTTGTATTTATAGTGATTAAAACAACTAGCAGAAACTGTCAACAATACTAAGCGTTGACAAATATTTTCAAGTTATTCGAATTAGAATACGGACAGTTTACACAATAGATTTTAAAATGTAGAACAATGAACAAATTTTATTGTAGATTTTTCTGACTAGCGAGTTTGGCCAGCTAGCGGGTCAGTATTTTTAAATGAATCACTATAAATAATGAATCACTAACAGTAACTTTTAATCTTAAGAAAGGAAATTAAAGTCGCACATGGTCCCCAATTCTTTCGGCACGCAGTCCCTTCGGCACGCGTATTCCTTCCCTGACCCTTCATGTCCCATAAAAAAAAAAAAAAAAAAAAAAAAAAAATCATTTCTGATCGGGTAAAATGTCGCACCGGGTCCCCACTGCCTTCGGCAGCACATAACCATGCAGAATTCTTAGTACCCGCCCCTTTTTCTCCGCCACTTAATTTTTATAATATTTGTCTTTAAATGCATTTACGTAGGAATAATGAGAAAAGTACTTTAAAAAGAAGACTGGTGTGAAAAAAAGGCGAGTTCTAACAATCCTCCAGATTATTAATTAGGATGTTGGCAGCTCTGACTATTCAATCAGTTCGAGAGAAAGTTAGACTTTGGAGTTATCTTAGAAGCGTCTTGAAAGAGTGCATTTGACAACTTGATCACATATCTGATTTCAAAAGCGATTACTCTTGAAATTGCGGGTTCACTTGCAAATTCGTCATTGCGATAACTCCTAAAATAATCAGTCAATTTTAACAAAGCGGGACAACGGACTTATTTTTAAAATATCGTGGATGAGTTCATTAATCAAATTGATCCGTTATTTTGTTTCAAGTTGGTGCCACTTGAAAATTTCACATTAAAAAAACGCATTTATAAATCGGTTTACTTAAAACTTGGTGTGTAGATACTCCTAGCAACGTCGCAATCAACTTTATTAATTAACTTGATTCTTCATCTAATTTCAAAATGGCTGCAAAAAGAAGTAAAAAGAAGTCAGTCTACTCTTCCGACTGAGCCAGAAGGACTTGTTTCAAAGATTTATATCAAAAGTATATTTTTACAAATTATAAAAATATTAAAATTACAAATTATAAAATTATAAATTATTATAGTCGAAATTGAATGAGTAAAACATTCAAAGATAAAGTTTCTGATTTTTTTAAGCGAGTAGTATCAGAGCCTAATTAAGGGGAAGCACACATTATCTCCGCTCTCACCGGAATATTTTTACAATTATTTTTTACTTCATGTCATAGAAATTCCATGCTTTGACGAGGAAATATTTTTTATAAAAAATGAACGGTGTAAAACAATCCAATTTACTCACCGTTATTAGACACCAGAATTCTTTTAAAATAATTTTTAATGAGAATTTTCTGTTTATCATATGAGGAAAGTATTTGTTAAAAAATAACGGTGTAAGTATAAATAATGTGTGCTTCCCCCTTAATCAGGCTCTGAGTAGCATTAATTCTTATGAATCCTGAATATATTGGGGTTTAAAAATTATAGTATCCCTTTCCCTCTTTCCCCTAAAAAAATTACCTTTTTCTCAATGTGACTTATTTAATATTGAATATCGAAAATCTTTCAGCAAAAAGGGAAAAATCCGTAAGAGAATCATGTTTAACATTTTATGTTGAAACATTTAGGCAGATTAAAATTCCAGATTTCCTCCTGAAGATGTATTCTCTGACACCTTTTTTAAAGTCTTCAAATGTTTTTGATCGTAATCCGGAACATGCCTTTACCAAGAGAGTATAATTTACTTTTATGTCAAGATGTCAACATCCAATCATTGTATCAGAAGTGGTGAGAATAAGCTATAGATGAGAATATAGAGAAAAATTCAACGATACATCGACGATATTTACAAATTTTCGAAAGGCGTCCTTAGTATTGTAGATACAATGTCCGAAAAAATATGCTAATCTTCTAAGAGTGCGCCAGTAGTTATAGGGGAAGAGGTCATGGCCGTTCCCTGGATTTTTAAAATACATTTAATAATTTTATCATTTTGAAAATCTATATACATAAAGTTTTTTTAAATAATCAACTATTAACAAAAATAACATCGTCATGTGAAAGTATAATTTTCTTTCATTAGGTAATTAATTTTAATAATATATGCTTTTGTAACAGATAAGTGGGAAAAAGAGAGGGAAAAAGGGAAAAAGAGGAAAACGTTGACAACTGTGGAGGGAAATTGTAAATTTACGAGTGAGATCACTGTTTAGAAGATACATTGTGTAAAACAAAAATTTACTGTGAAAAGTAAATGGATATGTACACTTGGAAATTCTTAAAATAATTATTTTTAAAATATATTTGCAGCATTTATTGATTCTGTGAAATATATCATTTTTAGACACATATATATATGATATAGATTCATTCATTTTTATATATGTAGCAGTACTTTTACTGACTGATTCACCAGCGAACTCATCAACACAGAGAAAGGTGTACTGGGGGGTGGGGTCACTGGTTCGAAACCCGGTCAGATCATAGAACAAACAGTGTAAGTGCGTACTAAAATGCGGTTTATAAAACTTTGACCCCCTTCTTCCGCAAGCGGAGATAGATATTTCACGTCCGTCGACTTAGAATGTATATTAATGTTCGCTGTCACCATACAGTTGTAAATAAGATAAAAAAGTTACTCCATTCAGTTATAAATAACATATTTCAAATATTAAAAAAAATAATAATAGTAAAAATTATAATTTTGAAAATATTATGCCGCATATTACTTAAATAATAAAATAAACCATATTTTATTTATAAAAGACATCAAAACAAGTTAAATTAACGTATCTTTTTAAAGAAAATATTATTATGTGTTAAGTACTGTTTTCTTGAAATTTTTAAAATAAATTTATTAAAGTTAGTCAATGGAATTGTGATAGCTGAGGATCCCCCGTGTAACACTCGGCTTTTACTAATACTACATCTTAAGCGGGCCCTGATTTACTTCGTCATTCTTTTCTTGACAGTTGACAGAATACGAATAGGTCGAGACGTGTACGAGTTCCTAAAATGGAGCAACATATTCTTAAACAGGTAGAAAATAATCCAAGCTCCAGTGGAAATTTATAAATTAGATTGTCGTGTCGTTTTAGGATTGCGATTTTGCATACCAAGCCTCATTAGATTGGAAAATTTGGATTGAAGTGGATTCCAAAGAACTAAGAGCACCGATTCCTATTCCAGGATTCGAACGCAGAACTGGCAACTGAAGGAAATACCGCAAGACTTTCGGGTACCAGATGGACATCACTGACGTTAATGCGGGCAAGTGTACATGCCCACACTCAAATATTAAACATGTGAATTAAAACGGGAAGAACTGGGTCATTAAGCACGACCTTGTACTTGACTGATTATCCGCAGCATGCAGTGTTTCGTTGTATACTTTTTTAGTAGAGTCACTGATTACGATATATTCTTCAATTATACATTTCATATATTTGGTTACGTACAGAGCTTCCTTTCTAATTTGTACAATATAAAGTTTGAATCATCTTTAAACAATATGCTACGTGTCTAAATACTTCCTATGTTAATGTGTAGTTGAGTATTATGAATGATATTTCCATATTTTCCCATACGAAATATTATATCTACTCAACATTATTACCTTTCTGAGAGAACATTTACCAGAATTACTCGGTGATTTTGAAAACTGGCCCTCTATATGAAACAGAGTCTCGATGCAAATTAGATCCTCTTTTATCCGTTTAGAAATTAGTGTGCAATAAATGACATTTTTACCTTCTAAAAAATGGACGAGAAGAATCAGCCATTTAGTCAGCATACACATCAGATTTAGGAAATAGTTATGAAGGATATCACAAACGGGACATTGAAGTTGGCGCTGTTTGTTTTAGAACAACAAACAACGCCATTTTGAGTTCCTCGTCTCATTGGACTCATCTACAATGTTCAAAATGCTAACGATGAAGACCCTGTTGCAAAATTTTAGGCATCGCTGCAACTAGTCTAGAAACATTAGGATCTTCAAAATGGTATGTTATTGAATTTCTAAACATTGATTAGCCTATATCTATTTGTTGTCTGCGGCATATTCGTGCACTTATTGTCTTACATTGACAAAAATAAATACCTGTTATAAATTCCACTGCATTTTGTATTTTACAAAATACGTATCATATTTTCGATCTCACAATGTTATATAAAACCGCCGTTTTATGTATTGCTTTATAGTTTTGTCTCTGTGTTTAACGATATATCATATAATAAAAGGGATATAAGTAAAAGAGAATTTAATAATTCAACCACTTATTGTAAATATGGATCAAATGCAGAGTATTAAAAAAACTAGTATGTTGTGGCCACCACAAGACTTTCTTCTATATTTTCCTATACAAATTCACGCAGTAACAATATTGAAAAAAAAAAAAAAAAAAAAAAAAAAACGATTTTTTTTTCATTTTTTTTTTTCGTTAAAAGTAAAAAAAATCGATAACTTTGTTTTAAATTACCACATATTTATAGTTCAACCATTCGTTTTAAAGGTATTGACGAGAAATTTCGAAAGATACCGATCTTGAAAATTTACATCCCCCCCGGGGGGGGGGGGGGGGGGTACTTCCTTCTACGGGGGGAAGCGATGCCCCAAATTTTTTCCCTAATTAACTACTACTATTATCAATAATTCATATTAATTTCACAATCACAGGTTAAGAATAACTCTCATTATGTACATTTATACGAAATTTTTTCCTATACTGCCATGTTAAAAATTTAGAAAAAATACAGTCACAGCGCCACCTGTTGAGCGATTGATCCCCAAATCTAATCAGCCTCAGTTTATGTCAGGGGCCAACTAAATACCAAGTCTGGTTAAATTTCGTTAAAAAAAAAAAAAAAAAAAAAAAAAAAAAGATTTTTTTCTGTTTTTTTTTTTTTTTTTTTTTTTTTTTTTTTTTTTTTTGTTAAAAGTAAAAAAATCGATAACTTTGTTTCAAATTGTCACAGATTTATAGTTCAACCATTCGTTTTAAAGGTATTGACGAGACCTTTCGAAAGATACCCATCTTGAAAATTTACTCCCCTCGAGGGGGGACTTCCCCCCCCACGGGGGGTGGCGAGGCATACAAAATTTTTTTCCCAGTTGACTATCTCTATTTTTAATAATTCTTGTAAATTTCATAATGATTACTAAAAAATAATTCTCTTTATGCACATTTATACAAAATTTTGTCCTATATCACCATGTTAAAAATTTAGAAAAAGCGGGATGGTAACGCAACCTGTAAGACAATTTTTACCAAAAGTTGATAGGCACTAATTTATGTCAAGGTACAACTACATACCAATTTGTATGAAATTCTGTGCAGTAGTTCTTGAGATACAGTTGCCACAAAATTTTGTCACACACGCACACACACACACACACAGACAGACAGACATACATTTTCTAAAAATGGTCAAATCGTGTTCTACAGCTCTCAAAACGTGTACATTCATCAAAAACCCGAGGTCGAAAATTTTTACGAATCCAATACTTTCTCTATATTACATATAGAAGAAAGTAATAATTTAAAATATTTCCATATCGGCCAATGTTCCTAATTTTTCTTTTTTTATCAGATTGTTCACCAATATTTCTTTAAAAGAAACATATCGCGTATATTTTCGACGATTAAATTAGGTAAAGCCAACTACAAATTTTTTCTGGTATTAAATTTCTCTTAAAAAAGGTCACTTGGCATCTATGTATTTCTAAAGGTATGGTCACCAAAAAAAAAAAAAAAAAAAAAAAATCGCCACCCCCCATCTATTTTCGCCATAAGTTGTCGTAGAAGCATTTGGTTGGTACTAATCGATTTGTAATAACGTCTAGTTTATAATGGTACAGTTAGATTTTGCTTAAGGGGTCGTCTACATATTAAAACTGGCATCAACTTAATTTTTTTCAATGACGATGATTTTTTATTTTGACCTCATATTCAGATTTCTGAGATCACAGGCAGTTCGGCAGTTCGGAAAACATACCTATATGTATACTTTGAATCAATTTTAAATAGAGTGACGCGTGAAAATGTATTAGGGGTCCGTCTATACATTTAGAAACTAGTATGTTGTGGCCACCACAAGACTTTCTTCTATATTTACCTATACATATTCAATGAGTAACAATATTAAAAAAAAAAAAAAAAAAAAAAAAAAAAAAAAAAAAAAGTACGATTTTTTTTTTTTTTTTTTTTTGTTAAAAGTGAAAAAAATCGATAACTTTGTTTTAAATTATCACAGATTTATAGTTCAACCATTCGTTTTAAAGGTATTGACGAGACCTTTCGAAAGATACCCATCTTGAAAATTTATCCCCCCCGGGGGGGTACTTCCCCCCCAGGGGGGGAAGCGATGCCCCCCCCATGCAGAAATTTTTTTCCTAGTTACATACTACTATTATCAATAATTCATATTAATTTTACAATCACAAGTTTAAAACAACTCTAATTATGCACATTTATACGAATTTTTGTCCTATGCTGCCATGTTAAAAATTTAGATAAAATGCTATCACAGCGCCACCTGTTGAGCTATTGATCCCCAAACATAATCAGCACCAGTTTATGTCGGGGACCAACTAAATACCAAGTTTGGTTAAATTTCGTTAAAAAAAAAAAAAAAAAAAAAAAAAAAAAAAAAAAAAATTGCGATATTTTTCTAAGTTTTTTTTTGTTAAAAGTAAAAAAAAACCGATAACTTTGGTTTAAATTATCACAGATTTATCGTTCAACCATTCGTTTTAAAGGTATTGACGAGATCTTTCGAAAGATACCCATCTTGAAATTTTGCCCCCCCGGGTGGGAACTTCCCCCCCCGGTGGGGGGGCAACCGATGCCCCCACATGCACAAAAATTTTTTCCTAGTTAACTACTACTATTATCAACCTGATCTTTCGAAAGATACCCAATGTGAAAATTTACCCCCCTGGGGGGGGGGGGTTTCCCCCCTAGGGGGGGGGAAGCGATGCCCCCCCATGCAGAAAATTTTTTTCCTAGTTACATACTACTGTTATCAATAATTCATATTAATTTTACAATCACAAGTTTAAAACAACTCTAATTATGCACATTTATACGAATTTTTGTCCTATGCTGCCATGTTAAAAATTTAGGTAAAATGCTATCACAGCGCCACCTGTTGAGCTATTGATCCCCAAACATAATCAGCACCAGTTTATGTCGGGGACCAACTAAATACCAAGTTTGGTTAAATTTCGTTAAAAAAAAAAAAAAAAAAAAATTGCGATATTTTTTACAATCGTAAGTTTAAAATAACTCTCATTATGCCCATTTATACGGTATTTTGTCCTATGCTGCCATGTTAAAAATTTGCATAAAATGCGATTACAGCGCCACCTGTTGAGCTATTGATGCCAAAATCTAATCAGCACCAGTTCATGTCAGGGTGCAACTAAATACCAAGTTTGGTTAAATTTCATTTATTGGTTCGTGAGATACAGCGTCCACAAAAAAATGATACAGACAGACAGACAGACAGACAGACATTTTCTAAAAACTATTAATTCGTAATCTAGACATTCCAAAACATGTAAATCCATCAAAAAGTGGACTTCGAAAATTTTCGCGAATCCAATACTTTCTCTATATTACATATAGAAGAAAGTAAAAATAAATCATGATCTACCTCACAACAGACATTATTAGTTAGTTTCACAGCGGACAAAAAAATACGTAGACGTTATTTATAAAATTAAAAAAACGAAGCTAATTCGCAGAACGTTCAGTGTTAGTTTATGAATTCGAAGTTTTTTATTGGTTTCTAGTTATTAAACATCGAAAAGTTAAATAAATCACCTCATACGGAAAAAAAATAAATAGCTCGAGTCATATGAACCCTAGAATGTTGAATTACAAAAATCTAGATACCAAGATAAACGAATAATAGTAATAATGACTAGCTGGCTTCGCCCGCTAGCGGGTCAGTATTTTCAAATGAATCACTAAAATTAATGAATCACTAACAGTAATTTTTAGTGTTAAGAAAAGAAATTAAAAAAAAAAAAATCATTTCTGATTGGGTAAAAAGTCGGCCCGAGTCCCCACTGCCTTCGGCAGCTCAGTCCCGTGCGCGCTGCGCGCGCACAACTTAAGGGATACACGCGCTGCGCGCGCGTATACCTTCCCTGACCTTTCGTGCCCCCTAAAAAAATCATTTCTGATCGGGTAAAAACTCGCACCGGGTCCCCACTGCCTTCGGCAGCGCAGACCCATGCGCGCGCACGTGTGAGGGTATACGTGCGCTGCGCGCACATATTCCTTCTGAAGTCATATTTTTATTCTTAAGAAAAGAAAACTAACAGTAACAGAAACAAAAAGTAACTTTTAGTGTTAAGAAAAGAAATTTAAAAAAATCATTTCTGATTGGGTAAAAAGTCGGCCCGGGTCCCCACTGCCTTCGGCAGCGCTGTCCCGTGCGCGGGGCACTGTCTCGCGGGGCACTGTCTTAAGGGCACTGTCTCGAAAGAGTTTAGAAATGACACGCTAGTATAAAACCTATGTAAAATATTTAGAGAGATTTTTCATTCGCATTTTAATATTTTTGAATTTTGTTTTTTGCACATGATATTTGAGATCAAATCACAAGCCGCCTTTTTATTAAATTTTCGATTTCTCTTATTGTTTGATTGTGATTTTAACTGCAATTTTGGAACTTTGGAAAACTAGGGTATTGTTCTATTTACAACTTTATAATAATAAACCCGTGAAATATCTTTAAAAATTAAATTGTAATCGGTAGACCTTAAAGTTCGAAGTTTTCAAATACTTTTTTACCATAATTTTTACTAATTTCGTAAATCAAAAATACTTCTAGAGATATTGCGATTTTTTGTGAAAATACTGAAAAATTCTTAAAATCTCCGCCTCCCATCGGTTCCTCCTTATCTGCGTGATTGATTAGACAGTTCCCACTCTTTTTCATTCCTCTACCCCAGTAAAACAGCAGGGGGGTTGTAGTGTGAGAGGGGGTGTTTAACAGAAAGGAAAGGAAAGACAAGATTGTTATTTCCTCACAAGTGCACTTTTAGAGTCAAAACATTTCGTTCCTAAACTTCTTCATTTGAGCAGTAGTTTTTAATTTAAGTTACATAATTTTTAACAATATTAATATAATTCCTCCCCTTGCCTTTTCGGACTAAGAAACATACAATTTAGGATTTTACTATTAAAGGTTAAAAAAAAAAAAAACTGTATATTTATGAAAATATAAAGATTTTATTTTTTTTAAATGAATTAATTAATTTTTTATTTTATTTATTTATTTTTTGCGGGAGGTTGAAAAGAACAATCGCAGGCTAAAAAGAAAAGCTAACCAAAAAATATTAAATTTTATATACCGAAAATTTAAAAAGAGAAAAAGTAAAAGTATTGGTATCGTTATTAGAATGAAGGCGATTCACTGCACTAGGGTCCTAGGCCTGAAAGGAGGGGCCCTCTGTGTGCAATGGGGGGGGGGGTCTTTCTAAGGGCTTACCTCTCATTTATTCGTCTTTCGGAAAAAACCACGGAAAACTCAGAACGGCTAGGCTGACGAGTGCGACCTGGGATCGAATCCGGCACTTCACGTCTACCAGCTTCGAGGACAGAATCTCTCAGCCGCTGGTAGGCCGAAAAAAGGAAGGAGCTTCTTTATTTAGATGAGTATTTTTTTATTATATGTTCTTTCCAGGAAGTAAAGGAATAGCCAAAAGACGAAAAAATAAAAGTAAAAAATTCCCACTTTGACTCACGGACATTCAATTTGACATTTCACTGGAAAAGTAAAGTTTGAAAAATTCTTTTTAATTTCAAGGGAAGATGCCATATTGGTGGAGGGTTGACGGGCAGGGAAATACAAAATACATTTTATAGCGATTATTCGTTACCTTGCCTTTTCAGACTAAGGTACACAATTTAGAATTTTACTATTGGGGGATTACAAATAAATAAATAAATAAAAAAAGCTGTACATTTTCGGATATTCGTATGAAAAGAATAATAGTAAGCTAAAAAAAATAACCAAAAAATATTAAATTTTAAATGCTTGAAATTTAAAAAGATTAAAAGAAAAAAAAAAAAAAAAAGAAAAAGAACAAAGGTGCTTTGTCTTTTTACTTTCTTCTGTACTCAATAGAAGAAAGTTTTGGATTTGTAAAAATTTTCTATTTTATTTTGATAGATTTACACGTTTTGAAAGATCCAGAACGCGATTTATCTATTTTTAGGAAACGTCTGTCTGTGTGTGAGATAAAAATTTCATTCCAATTATGTCCCAGGAACTACTGCTCAGATTTACCTATAAATTTATATGTAGTTCAATCTTGACATAAACTGAAGCCTATCAATTTTTTGTGCTAATCGCTCAACAGGTGGCACTTTTACACAGCAATTTTCACAATATCAGAAAATGCTATATCTCATGAACTACTGCGTAAAATTTGATATAAGTGCATATGTCGATGCACTTTGACATGAGTTAATGCTTATTACATTTGGTGTCAATAGTTCAACAGGTGGAGCTACTATAAAGCTATTTCTGATATTTTAGGGAAAGCTTTATCTCAGGAACTAATGCACAGATTTACATATAAATGTATATGTAGATTCACCTTAACCTAACTTAATGTCTATCAACTTTTGATGCCAGTCCCTCAATAGGTGACGCTGTTATACTACGATTTCCGCAGTTTACAGAAGGCTCTATCTCTGGTTCTGTTGCGTATAGTCGAACTAAATTTGATATGTAAAAAGGCAGAGATTTAATGCTGAGTCAATTTGGGTGCATATCGGCCGACAGGAGGCGCTGCTTTATTGAAAATGTCCCCGAGAACAGGATGTACGCTATCTGCACGGTAAAAATTTACTCACGTTGGCCATTTCGTGTAATACGTCTCTAAGATGAAAAAAAGTCAGCATTCAAAATGGAAATAATAATAATAATAATAAATAATTCGTATTGCATAAATTTCTATAGGAAAATACAGAAGAAAGTTATTTTGCTAGCCACAACATACTAGTTTTAAATGAGTGTTTTTCATTATCTGTCACTTTTCAAGAAATAAAGGAGAAAATAAAAATAAAATTTCCAGCTTCGACTCACGGACACCCAATTTTGACATCTCCCTGAAAGAGTAAAGTTTAAATAATTATTTATAAACTGAAAGAAGAAGGCCATATACTGACGGAGGGGAGGGAGGGGGGGAGTGTGCTAGAGAAATAGAAAATACAATTTATAACTTCAACCTCTTCTCTACCTAGATAACTATGTCTCATATACTACAAGTAAAACCGCTTATGTATATTTTAAAAACATCCAACAAAAATAAACTTTCAGTTGGGGGTCAACACTGATGACGTATCAAAAGAAAAGAATCTTTTTTTATTTTTTTTCTTCAGAGCGTGCTACCAAGGTTGAAGAAAACATGAGACAGAGGAATTTCATTTGGGTAACATGCCTTTTTTATTTCCGGATGAATATTTCATTTCTTTCAAAACGTGTTGCGTTTGTTATTTAATTAGAATACTAGTAAGAAAATTTTATTTACATTTTGTTTAATAATAATGCAAAAAAAAAAAAAAAAAAAGAAAAAAATGTTATAAAATGGTACAGAAACAAATGTTAATATATATATATATATATATATATATTTATTTATATTTTTAAATGATTGCAGTGAGAAATTTAGAACAACTGGGGCAGCATCATTTCAAGCGCGGCGAGATCTATATGTATCTTTTATAGATTTTATAATTTCTACAGAAATCGGTAAAGAACAAAATACTTCAAGTTTAATTGTTCAAATATAGCGCGAAATAGTTCAGAATAATTTTTCTCTGTGTGATTTTATATATATATGTATATATATATATATATATATATATATATATATATATATATATATATATATATATAATAAGACAAATGATACTCGTATTCATACAGCAGAGAGCTAAAAAATAACAGCTGTAGATAAATAAAATAAGACTAATATCTATTAGTATGTATATATAGGGGGGATTTTGAGAGGTACTCTACCTTTCCATAAATGACCGGACACTTTTGATTTCAGGTGTTTTTTTGACTATCTCAAAAAGTTCTAGATAAACCATCTTGAAATTTCAGGAATGTGATGAACATGCTATACTCCACATATTTTAGTTAAAGTTTTTGCCGAAAGTGAAAGGAGGATAAGTAAAAATTTTAAAAAAAGTGAAACTTTTTGGGATCACCCTGTAAAAAATAATGCTTGAAACCTGTGAAAACAAAATCTGGTGACAAACATTTTTGAGATAATGTGATCAGAAGACATAGAATTGAGCTAATGAAATAGACAACTAAAAATTTTCCAGTAAGAGAAAGTTGATACACGTTTGCCGTAAACGCATGAAAACGTAACGACATAAAATAGAGTTTACATACCAAAGGGGGGGGGGGGGGATAATAATAATAATAGCGTTTTTTTTTTTTTTTTTTTTTTTTTATGATACACCAATTTTCGAGATCTAAAGCTGATCTACCTGATCAGGATGACTATTAATTTTCCCGTAATAACCACGTGAAGCACGAGAAAGGATATCTAAAATGGGTTTATGCAACAGTTTTAAAGAAAGTCGTTAGAGCCGTTTTGAGACACTGATTTTTACCAAAACTTGGCATATTTATTTGTTGACCGAAAAAAAAAAAACAATTACATACAAATGGATATTTAAAAGAAGGTTAATATTGCAAATTTGAAAAAAATCCATACAGCTGTTTTGAAAGGAATCCACTCTCAGTACCTGAAATCCAGCTATTTATACAGGAAGCCTATGAATTTTCCTGAACTAACTATATCATTCGAAAGGACATCTAATAGAGTGTTTAGATAGCAACTTTGAAGAAAATCGTTAGAGCCGTTTTTGAGATTCAGATTTACGTCCCCACTTCCGGTTTCGCAAATCTCCCTTCCGGTTTTCCAATTTTCTTCAAAATTTGGAAAATTCATCTGTACACTAGTTCTGCTTTATTTCTGAAGTTTCGTAGCTGTATCTTTATTAGTTTTGGAGATATGACAGTCAGAAGATTCCCTCCCCCCCCCCCCCCCCCTCGAAAATTGGTGTATCATAAAAAAAAAAAAAAAAAAAAAAATCTGTTATTATTATTATCCCCCCCCCTCGAAAATTGGTGTATCATAAAAAAAAAAAAAAAAAAAAAAAAAAAAATCTATTATTATTATTATCCCCCCCCCCTTTGGTATGTAAACTCTATTTTATGTCGTTACGTTTTCATGCGTTTACGGCAAACGTGTATCAACTTTCTCTTACTGGAAAATTTTTAGTTGTCTATTTCATTAGCTCAATTCTATGTCTTCTGATCACATTATCTCAAAAATGTCCAAATAATACGTGTAATAGTGGGTAAGGGAAGTCATGTGGTTGTTTCACACCAGATTTTGTTTTCACAGGTTTCAAGCATTACTTTTTACAGGGTGATCCCAAAAAGTTTCACTTTTCTTTAATTTTTTACTGGTCCTCCTTTCACTTTCTATTTTTGAAAAACATTTGAAACCGTTACGGAATTTGAGTGTTAGATAAAAACATTTGTACATAAATACAGAAAATCTTTGTTCTAAAATTATGTACTTTCAACAATAATGTTTAGAGATGGAAATTTGATCTTCAAATTAAATACATAGCATGCGTAAAACCCATTATGAAATTTCAAGTCTGGAAAATACCTAAAATCTTGTTCATTCATCTACCGACAATTTGCTTAATTTTTACTCTATTCAAATGAGATTTTGACAAAACGTGCTCAATATGTCTAGCTGTCAACCTATGCAATAAAAAGTTTTCTATTTTTCGCACATGCGTAATATAATATTTACTAAAATTGCTCATATCTCAACGAATATTACAAATGTTAATTTTAATGTTTTAGAATTATGCATTTGTAATGTTTTATCAGTTTTCTGCAAGGTTTGTAAAATTTTATGGGAATTTGTTCTAGTTACACGCAAAAAATGTCAAAAAAAAAAAAAAATAGTAATTTAAAAAAAAAAAAAAATTTTTTTGCCTGAATAATTGTGCAATTCACGCACCAAAACATCCGAATATTGTTACGTTACATGTGCAATTGTGCAATGTATTAAAGTTACAAGTCATTTGTAGCTTTTTATGATGCAGAGTGATCCAAAGTATTTTCGCTTTTCTATAATTTGTGGTTGGTCCCCTAATTGCACCTTGCACTGAATCGAGAAAAAATGCGTTTTTAAATCTTCTTTGCATGTGTGAAATAATTCCAAGCCATTTTGTCTAGTATTTTTTTTTTTTTTTTGAAAAAAAATGTCCCCCCCTCCCCCCTCCAAATATATATATATATATATATATATATAATCTGATTACCTTGTGTATATTAAAAAAATATATAAATAATAAATATATATATTATATAAAAATATATATCTAATAATCTGATTACCTTGTGTACATTAAAAAAATATATAAATAATAAATATATATATTATATAAAAATATATATCTAATAATCTGATTACCTTGTGTATATTAAAAAATTATATAAATATATAAATATATATATTGAATATATATAAATATATATATTGATATTATATATATTAATATATATATAATATATATATATATTAATATATATATATTAATATATAAATATATATATTGAATATTCTATTGAATATTCTTTTTTTATTCCTATGTTGCGTATTGTATATTTCCTAAAATACTGAAAAATATTTCTATACAGCATAGTTTGGGCAAAATGGGTGAGTATTTGTATAATGCATACAATACACTTTTTTTTTTTTTTTTTTTTCAAGTATATTGACCATCTTTTCCAATGCCATTATCAGAAATAATATTTTTAATACAATTCTAGTACATTACACTGACTCATTCGTGAGATAATCTTTAGAAAGCGAAAATTTGCCCTATGCTGTCATGTTAATATATATTTTTTTTTTCTACCTTGTTTTGGATGCTGTGAATGTTTCGGGCCTTGGCACAAAGAGATATTTAGCTGTTGCTATCTTTGCGACAGAAAAAATTCACTTTGAATGTTTCGTATTCTACCAGGCCCTTGAAAAATTTAGAATACAAATATGCTGTTATCTAAGTCCAATTTGTTTTATTTCATTTTGCTTTAACTTTATTTCATTTTTCATTTGGGTAGACTTTGATATTGATGGTATTAACTGTTTGAATTACTAATAAAATTTAATAAATTTTATATTACTACTGAATGCTACGGTTATATATATATATATATATATCATTTAACTTGTGAAATTTTAAAGTAAAAATTTCAAAATCCATATAGTTCGTGCCATTATAATAAATAACATTTTAGAATTCATCTGACTTATTTGCGCTTGCTCGTTTTTTATACAATATTTATAAAACAAGATGTAGACCTATGCCCTATGTTAAAAAAAAAAAAAAAAAAAAAAATTAAATATCGAATAATTCCCGAAATTTCGAGAAAGAAATTAAAAATTCAATAGAATTTATGCCAGTATCCCAAAAAATATTTTAAAACTGGTCCGACAACTTTATAATGATTCCTTCTTCAGAATATATTAGTTTACTAACTAACGTACAACCAGACACATTTATGGTTCAACCATTCGCTTTAAAGGTATTGGCGAGCTCTTTTGAAAGATACCCATCATGAAAATTTACTCCCATCAAGGGGGGGGGGGGGGGGAGGTGAGGCTCGTGCACATACAAAACTTTTTCCCCAGTTGACTATCTCTATTATAAATGATTCTTGTAAATTTCATAATGTTTATTAAAAAATAATTTCCTTATGCACATTTATACAAAATTTTGTCCTATACCACCATGTTAAAAATTTAGAAAAAGCGGGATGGCAACGCAACCTGTAAGACAATTTTTACCAAAAGTTGATAGGCCCTATTTTATATCAAGGTGCAACTACATACCAATTTGTATGAAATTCTTTGCAGCAGTTCCTGAGATAGAGTTGCCACAAAATTTTCTCACACACAAACACGCAGACAGACAGATAGACATTTTCTAAAAATGGTCCAATCGTGTTCTACATCTCTCAAAACGTGTAAATCCATCAAAAACCCGAGGTCGAAAATTTTTACGAATCCGATACCCTCTTCTATTGAATATAGAAGAAAGTAATAAATAAATTTCAAATAACTCACGAAGTTTTCAAAGTAGAATTTTGAAATAACTATACGGTCAATGCCATTATGATAAATAATATTTTAAATGCAATCCCACATTCTACTATTACATTCTTATACACTGCTTCATTCTTGAGCTATCTTTACAAAGGAAAATTTTGCCCTATGCTGTCATGTTAAAAAATATTACATTTTATTTAACTCATGCAATTTAATAGTAGAATTTTCAAATTTCATATAGTTCATGCAAGTATCATAAATAATATTTTAGAATTTATCCGACTTCTTTACGCTTATTCATTCTTGATACAAGCTTTACAAAGCAAAATGTTGAGCCTACGCCATTATGTTAAAAAAAAATTTAAATTTCGAATAACTCCCAAAATTTTCAAAATACAATTTTCAAATTTAATAGGGTTAGTATACCAGTATTCTAAAAAATATTTTAAAACTGGTCCGATAAGTTTAGCATAGGAGCCCCTTGGCAGCTTTTAAGCTGTTGTTGTCATTTTGGCGAGGAATTAAATTGTTATCGCAATTGCGTAAGTAAAGATCTTGGCTAGAAACATCGGAGCTACGACGGTGCCAAATTCCAAAATTCGTGAAGGAGTTCTAAACTGAATCAATTTTTTTAGCACAATTTTTTTTTAAATTTAATTATTTAAAAGAAAATGTGTGTACATCCTTTTTTTATTCGATATAAAAAAGAGAAAATATGTATAAAGGTCAATTTTTAAGTCTTTTATGTTTTTCCTCAATTGTTACTTGTTTTTTATTTTACTCTTTAATTATGAGCAGGACAAAAAAAAAAAAAAAAAGAAAAGAAAAGAAAGAAAGAAAAAGAAAAAGACGCGCGCGCTTGCTTAGATACTTTCATTTTTCTTTTCAAATATCACCAATTTTAAAATTTAAACGTAGGGATTTAATAGAGAGTAATATTTGCCGGATATATCTGAAACACTGATGTCAGGTGGATACCGATATGCGGCATTCGGCAAAATCGCTATTCGTTTCGTCCTTATTTTTAAATGATTAAATTGAACAATTTTCAAATCCCTCCTTGTAGATATTAACTTTTTTAATTTTTATGGAGTAGTTTTGAAGTTATGCAAATTACAGATCATGAATAATAAAATCATTCTGTGCATACTCTTTATACTTTTAATAATTTTTTAATAGTTAAACTTATGTTACAAAATTTCTTTATTTTTAGAAATTTTCAATTTCATTTTCATTTTTTTTTTCTTCTTTAACTAAGTTTAATCTTTTTCCATTTATTTTAATTTATTAGAAATTGACATCACTATTTTAGAAACTTTATTTGCAGTAATTTAAAAAATGTTAATTATAAATATTTTAAATAGAATTTCTCAGCTAACTAATCCTAATAAATGCATGCAAGTTTGCTTTTATTTTTTTCAACTTATAACAATAACAATAATAATAATAATAAATGTATCATTCTATACCAACGAGATATATATATTAGAGTGCTGATTCAATGGATGAAGGATTAGCTTTCCGTGGTTCAAGATGAATCACGTGACATGCTCCAATAGGTTGCTGTGTTTGGCTTTTTATCGCTATTTTGGCATTTAAAATATCAGTTCGACAAATTATCATTATTATTAGGTAACATGACAGTCCTATGACCGAAATAAATTGTTTTTTAAATAATTTTACACATATTTCACATTTTAATAAATAATAAATACCTTTTTTTTCATCGTTTCCCAACAAAGTTTAAAAGTGTTTATAAAAGAAAATTTAAACTTTTAAAAAGCTAAATTTAACAACAAATAATAATTTTTCAACTATTTTTAAGCATTTTGTCGGTTAAAGTTCAACTACACGAAATAAAAAAGAAGTAAAATCAAAATCAAAATGGTTTAGAACAAAAGAATATTAAACTACATAAGTAAACAAAAACAATGAACAATCTCCAAACCGTTGCCATAGAAATTTACTGAAAATAAGCTGTTACCAAGGGAACCGCCGAATACGCAGGTGCAAGGAGAGCATGTCACATGACTCATCTTGGACCTTCTCAAGGGTTACCATTTATCACTCTACTTTATATATCTCGTTGTTCTATACTGAGGCTGTCCAGTTTCTTTAGTACAATATTTCTGATATTCATTTTAATTATTTAAAAATAATAATAATTGCACGTTCGTTTTTTATTTATTTTTATTTTATTTTTTGACACAAAGAAAAATATATTTACTTAGATATTCATTTTTGGCATCAACTTCTTTTTTTCTTTTTTATAATTTTAAAGTGGGTTTTTTATTACCTTTTGAATCAATTATCCGGTTGAACTAAAAAGTACGGCATTAGCTAGATTTACCGTTCTATACTGTAGCTATTCCATTTAATTAGAACGAAATTTCTAAATTTTATTTTAATTAATAGTGCAGTAATAATAATTTCACTTTTTTTTATTTATTTTTTTTTTTCCGACATAAAAATAGGTATAATTACGGATATAGTTTTGGCATTAATTTCTTTCTTTACATTTTTTTTAAAAATAATTTTTGAAGTTTAAGTAGGATTTTTATTACTTTTGAACCAATTATTCGATTGAACACAAAAATCCAGAATTACCTAGATTTCGTTTTAATACATAAGTGTACCAATTTTTGAAATAATCCGGACTAAAAATCCGTATAGATACAGTTACAATCATTTAGCTCTTTATATTTAGATGACAAAATAAAAAAGTTTTGAACGTCCATTTAAGGTAATAGATAAAAATTGGTAACGAAGACAAAATCGCTATCTGAAAGAAATTGTCCGACCTGTCTTACTGCTACTACTAAGGTGCCTCGATAAGTAATATAGGCACCCTAACTACTACTAGTAGTAGTAGTAATAATCAGGGCCCAACTATGATTTTTGGAGACCCGGGGCACTGATGCTAGTTGGAGGCCCCTTACCCTACTCTAAAGATTTCACCAAAAGGACCAGTTCTCAAAAACAAAAATAAATAAATAAATAAAGTGCATTTTTAAAATTTTTCCTTCAACTACACCTTCTATTTCCTCATTTTTTTAGCAACCTATAACAAAATCATTAGTTTTATGTTCAAGACAAATGAAAAACTGAAGTACATTGATCAGCCAATGTTTAGGAAATTAGTCACAAAATTTAATAATTGTTTATGCTCTCTAGTAAAATATAAAAATTTAATCAATTTTTGTTTTTAATAGACATATAATGAAAAAAAAAATATATATATATACTATTACTTCTCAGTTTTTGGAAATGAGGCCCCTTAAATTTGGAGGCCCTGGGCCAGTGCCCCGTGTGCCCGTGCCATAGTCTGACCCTGGTAATAATAATAATAACCTGTGATACTATATATATATATGAATCAATACTCTACATATGTGCATGTACACATGTGTTTTTACACGCATTCATTACATAATATTGAGGTTCATTCAATAACGCGCTGTCTTTTTATCAAAAGACAAATCACTAGTGAGGGAGTTTCTTGACCACTCTTTTGTATAATTGACTACTTTTGGGGGACGAAAATGACCCCGCCTCTGTGATTATCATTTACTCTCATATTGACAGCCGAAATAGTTAACGTCCCTAATTGGACAAAAAATTTCACACTAGGTTAAAGGCGGGGTAAGTTTTGTACTTCAACTGAGCCAGTTTTTTAGTTTCATTTTCTATAGCAGGGACTTGGAAGGAAACGAAGCAGTGCCCTTAAGGGATATACGCGCTGCGCGCGCGTATACCTTACCTGACCTTTCGTGCCCCCTAAAAAATCATTTCTGATCGGGTAAAAACTCGCACCGGGTCCCCACTGCCTTCGGCAGCGCAGACCCATGCGCGCGCACGTGTGAAGGTATACGTGAGCTGCGCGCACATATTCCTCCTGAAGTCATATTTTTATTCTTAAGAAAAGAAAATTTAAAAAATCATTTATCATCGGGTACAAAGTCGGACCGGGTCCCCACTGCCTTCGGCAGCGCAGTCACGTGCGCGCTGCGCACGCACAAGTTCACGGATACACGCGCTGCGCTCGCGTATTCCTCCCCTGACCCTTCGTGCCCCCTTAAAAAAAAATCATTTCTGATCGGTTAAAAACTCACACCGGGTCCCCACTGCCTTCGGCAGCGCAAACCCATGCGCGCTGCGCGCGCACGTGTGAAGGTATACGCGCGCTGCGCGCATATACTCCTTCTCAAATCAAATTTTTATTCTTAAGAAAAGAAAATGAAAAAAATCATTTCTCATCGGTTAAAAAGTCGGACCTGGTCCCCACTGCCTTCGGCCGCGGAGTCCCGTGCGCGCTGCGCGCACAAGTTAGGGGATACGCGCGCGGTGCACGCCTATCTCTTCCCCACCCTTTCAGCCCCTCCTAATTAACCTACGTATACCAATTTTGAACGGTCTAACTCAATTAGCTGAGATGCAAAGGAAAACGTAATCAGGACACCTCAAAACGTGTAAATCTGGTGAAAACTTTCGATAATTTAAAAGAACTTTAAAATATCTTTCGAATGATGTATTAAAAATAATTTAATCATAATTAGAAATTGAAATATTGAAATTTGAAAATATTACAACGCCATAAAAGAAAACTGATTCAGGAGACCTCAAAACGTGTAATTCTGGTGAAAACTTTCGATAATTTAAAAGAACTTTAAAATATCTTTCGAATGATGTATTAAAAATAATTTAATCATAATTAGAAATTGAAATATTGAAATTTGAAAATATTACAGCGCCATGAAAGAACACTGATTCAGGAGACCTCAAAACGTGTAAATCTGTTGAAAACTTTGAATTATGTAAAAGAACTTTAAAATATCTTTCGTATGATGTATAAAAAATAAATCAATCGTAATTAGAAATTGAAATACGCGTATTAGAATATTGCAAAAATGTCCGGCATGTAAAGATAAAATTTAATTTGCAATTAAAATGTAAATCTTTTGTTTATTGACGAAAATCGATGAAATTTGAAATGCAAGTTTGTTTTGTGATGTAAATATTATATACTAAATAAAATGTGTAAAATTTGAAAAATTGAAGAAAATAGAAAATTGTAATTTTTAATCGCACTACGAAACACGTGACTTCATTAAATACCAGATGTGTTTCCGTTGAAGACTGCTGTAGACTTAATGTCTGCAAAGATAACATTCTTGTGATTCGTTGCCAACATTTTTTTATAGTTTAGTTAATTTTAAAAAATCTAATTGCCCGATCGATAAGCCGTTTAAACCATCGGATTGAGAAAAAAAAGCCCTTTCCAATGGTATCTTGTTTGTAACGATACGACTGATATTTCTAATTTATTTTCCACTTTTTCCGTAAAAATGTTGCTTTTTAAGCATTTAATCATGAATTCTGGGTCATTTTTCGGTAGACAATGGTCAACGTTTTAATTAATATCTCCGCTAATTAGGGTCGCATCGTTTAGCAAATTAGATAACCCTGATCTGCGATAAATTCTCTGTCCGACGGTACCTGTTCGAAGTCCGTGCGACCTTTAGCGGCGGAGCCTTAGCTGCGTCAAGCCGTTTCTCACAGACACACAGACAGACACACAGACACACACACACACGCGTACAGATTTTAATAATATAAGGGATAATATTAATAGCGGTTTATAAAAAAAAAAGTGTTTAATATTTAAGAAAAAGAATTATCTACTTCTATTGGGTATATTTTTATTTTACACAGTAAGCCTTGCATGAAAGTGTTACTGTAAAGTTCTATATTTAATTTTGGGCGTACAAACGAACAATATATAATATACAAAAATATAGATAAAAAGGTTTAAGCTAAAATCTGATAAAGGATATTTAACACTTTCACAACCTCTGACGTATATCCACGTTACTGGAAATCTTGACTGAATTTGCATAAAATGTTGTCCCATTGTACAGAACGAATATTCCCCGTTCTGCAGTCGTCTACTGTACTTGAATACAAAATTTTAAATGTGTAAAATCTATATCTTTAAAAGTAATAAGACATATTACTCTGTTTTAAATTCTTTTTCCATAATAAATGTGACGCCAGTTTTACGCCGTGAATAGAATAAACGAAATTAAATAGTATTGCGCTTTGTTTCAATGATAGATTTTAAAAACATAAAAATAATCTACTATGTTATTTAGTATTAAAAAAACATTTAACTCTTTGCGGCGCAAGACAATTCGGATCATTTAAATTATACTGCCACCGGAATTCATGAACTAAAATAAACTAAAAGAAATTTTAAATTTTAAGATTTAAAAAACCGGTCTTTTCTGATATGTTATAAACGTAAATTTTTGCTAAAAATTTTCCGGGATGAATTTTTGCAGCTGGATCTTAAATTTTGCGTCCTCGCAGCAAGGACACCGCGCGTTAAGGGGTTAATAAAAATTTAATATTTTATTATGTTACGTCAAGCGATAAAATTTAAATAGCATTAGTGTAAAAACGTACAGTAAAAGAATGCTAAAATGTCACAACAAGATTAAAACAGAAAATTTGTTTTAAAAAATCTGATAAAAATGAATAAATATTAACTATATTAATTAATTGTTTTTTTTAAAGGGGGGAAAAGTATTGTTTACTACGTATTGCTCTTTCAGATAATAATTCTCGTCTTACCGCGTTTTCTAAATCATGACATTTTCCTTGAGATGCACGAATCCTCGAATATTCAGGTAAAAAGAGAAAAAAAAGAACGACAAGACAGAGATAAAATAGAATTTTAGCAGTTAGAAACTGGGAAAAGTTATGTAATATTTAGGAACAAAGACTTAAAATTTCAGAAACGAGTGTACACCTTTTTATGCAACGGAAGCCACGCCTTTACACATTTTTTCTAAAACTTTACAATATAAAACAAAATTATTTTACATACTTCCAATTAAATCGGCGGGGCTTCAATTCTTTTGCAATTCTTTCACAATCTCTCGCTTGCATTGTGATAATTTTATAAAAATAATCCAATTTGTATCATAAACATCGAAATGTTGCTTAGAAAACAATTAAAATGACATTGAGTAAATTAAAATATTTTTTTGTCAAAATATATACAGATATTTACTCACAAAGGATACAAATTCTTGTAAGTGACGGCCCCCTGACACAAGTAAAAAAGGAAATATCACTGTAACTCAAAAAATAATGTTAGGAACGCGTTGTAAATTTGGAAACCCATGTTTTTGAAGATGCCCGTTCTATTCATGCAAAAATTAACATAGGTCATAATTCATAATTTTTTCAAATATGAAATTATTAATAATTTTCATAATTCAAAAAATTATTTTTTTATCAAAAATATGCATGGAATATATTTGGGTCACTTCATTCTATCATATAAAAAAAACAGAATTTGAATATCATAATTATTTTGGAAGATATGAATTAATGTTTGTCACATTCATTTAACATTAGCACCCTCATATTTTGACAGCTTATAACTCTGTCAAAAATTGAGCAAAATATATAAACTATACCATTTTCTGCGATGGTTTGATCCAAAGAACTCGAATAAATTATAAAAAATGGGGGTTACCATTGAAAAAAATAAAGTTGATGCCAGTTTTAATATGTAGACGACCCCTTAAGCAAAATCTAACTATACCATTATAAACTAGACGTTATTACAAATCGATTGGTACCAACCACATGTTTCTACGACAACTTATGGCAAAAATAGATGGGGGGGGATTTTTTTTTTTTTTTTTTTTTTTTTTTGGTGACTGTACTATCAACAATAAAGATCAATGCAATGTTTTCCTTTTTTGCATGGAAAACCAAACTAAGTTTTCTAAATGAAATTTCCACTTAGCGAAATTCAAATCAATATTCATTAAACTACTAATATTTGAATTTATATATATATATATATATATACAGGGTGATCAGTTTAAAAGAGTACCCGTGGGTTTTTCTTATAAGTCTTAAATCTGACGGATGTGGCAACTATTCAAACATTGAAGTATGATTGTTTGAACCTTGTTTAAGTTTGTGAGACAATTTCTATCACTGTTGAACTGTTACAACATTATTTGTCAGGTAAAACAGAAATGGAGACGCACAATTTTTTAAATTCTTTATTAATTTTATTTTTGAAAAACATAATTTAATTCATTTTTTTTTTACATTATCATTCCTCACAGAAAATGTTGAAAATGTTCGCCACCATTTTGAATGCAAACATGAACGCGTCGAACCAGGTTTTTGACACACTTCGTAGCATCTTTGGTGTTATTGACGAGATTTCTTCAGTTATGATCTGTTTTAATTCGTCGATGTCTGCAGGACTTCTCTGGAAAAGATTATGAAATGATAATATAAAAATGACAATGATAATGTAAATGTAAATGTAATGTAGGAATGATAATGTAAAAATTTTTAATTAAATTTTGTTTTCCATAAATAAAATTATTACAGGATTAAAAAATTTGTGCGTCTCCATTTCTGGTTTACCTCAGAAATAAAGTTGTAACAGTCCAAAGTGTCTCCCACAGTTAAACAAGGTTCAAATAATTATAGTTCAGTGTTATAATAGTTGGCGCATACGTCATATTTAAGGTAATAAGAAAAACCAGCGGGTACTCTTAAATTAATTACCCGGTACATATATATATATATATATATACTTATTTTACTCGATCTGACTTTATTCACCAAGTTATACCCATTCTATGTATCTTTAAAATAATTTACACTCAAAAGAATATTTTATTCTAATTATTATTTCTTTAATGGAAAAAAAAAAAAAAAAAAAACTAATGATAGTGTACATGTTGATACTTTTTTACTATTAAAAAAATCACCCAAATATTTATCTTTAATGGAGGTTAATCAAATATTTATTATTTAATATTTATTATTTTCGTGAACTTTCTACAAATCTTTCGGATCGAAATAATTCAATTTAATTCACCTAAGTCAAGAAACACAAGAACAATTGTAGCACGAAAGTAACAACGGACAATTAAATATTGATGAAACAAAATTGATTCTATGTTAAAATATTATATTAAAATTTAACAGTTACAGAGAAAATCTACATCATTAAATCTTTGTTCTTGTAAATAATAAACAAAGATGAATGCATTCATTTCTAGTGAAATTTTATGTATACTTATCAAAAATACAAATAAAAAGTAATTTTAATATTTCGCTGGAAATTGTTAAACTATATAACTGAAATAAATCCCTTTATGTTTATTTTTCTCTATCATTAATTTTACATTATACGATTTAATAGTTTCATAATATATTGAGAGGGATTAGTACACAAATATTTACAAAAATATATAGAATATCCAGACTAATGTTAAAATTTTTATACGAAATAAAATATTTTCCCAACAAATTGATTTTAAATGAATGAAACATACAAAGACTCAGCATAGATAAATTATGTTGAATTATTTCGTTTTTATCATGGATTGCTTAGTAACAAATCTTTATGTCCTTCTATGCAAGAATAATTTATATCAGAGTAAGCTTTTAGCGTATAAGATGGATCAACTTCTGCAAAACAGCAGTATTTTATTTCCCCTTGAGATTTGCGTCTGTAATGCGATTTATAGACAATCTTGGTATTGTAGAATGTTTGATCATTTAGGCTAATCATCATTCTTTTTCAACAACAAGGAGATTTAAGATAACAACTGTGTTATTGTATTTGTCTATTTTGTGTAATTATATATATATTTTTTGTATTTGCTTAAATCGGCATTTTATGTAAAATGAGAATATTATTTCTAAATATTTATTATTGTACGATAAATTTCTTCCTGTTTACGATAAACTAAAAAGAGAATGCCAGATTGTTAATAGGAAAAATATGTGTCAATAAGTAAAATTAAAGTATTTAAAAATAAAAATTGTGATTTCATTTTCTTTGAATACTTTAATTTTGAACATATATTTAATACTTTAATATAATTTATAAACATTTGTAAATTTGCAGGGGTCGTACTCTCCGCTCTTTTTCCAGAACACCATAGCTGCCAAGTTTTTTAATTTATTCCGGAATGCTGTTAGCTCCGCCCTTTTTTCACACCGAAATCTTTATAGAAAAATTTTCTTCAATATATAATTACGATTAAACCTGAAGAAAAATACTCTAAATAGATTACGGTGTAAAAAAGGGGCGGGACTATCAAAATTCCGGAATAAATTAAGAAACTTGGCAGCTATGCAAAACACTCTCATCAAGGAAAAAATTTAAAATTAATTGCTACCACTATTTTTATAAAATTATCTCTATCCTGTATAGTCATTGCATTCATTATTATAAATACACCAGAATTATTTCTGCATGAAATTAGTGGTGGCAAAAAAGGCGAAATTTCTTGGAGAGTGTCCTGAAAAGAGGGCGGTGAGTACGATTCCTCAAATTTGCAGTACTTAGAGAAACTAATTAAGTATAATGTCATTTCTTATATATTTATAATTAAAGATTTATTTATTTCGTAATTGGTTGTAATACTCATTTGTAAAAGTGTATCGATATTTCATAAAAGATTATATAGAGAAGGAGAATGGAAGTGGCACATTATGTTTAAGTCTTTGAGTAAGTATATTAATAAGAAGCTTACACGGGCATTAAAATTCAATGGTTGTTTTAGTTCCAATTTTCATTAAAAAAAAAAAAAAAAAAAAAAAAAAAACTTCACAAAATTTTTTTTTTTTTTTTTTTTTTTTTTTATGAAAACTTATTTTCTCCTAGACAAATTTTCCAAACTTCTGTTTAAGAAGATTTTATACAAAAATAATTTTGGTATTTTGTATTTCTTAGGGAGAGATAATTTAATTATTTTAAGAAATTTTTGAAAAAGCGTTTATATTGGAGAATTTTGAAACTGTTTTTTCTAGTTATGTACTTAATTATTTGAATAACATGTCTACTTGTCGCAACCTCCTCAACACACAGACACACACACACATTTTTTGGACTTTGCATAAAATGTGTTAATAACAGAAAAATGCTGTAGACAGGTAGATAGAGATACGTTGATAGTCTGAAGTGTATAGCAATAGAAAAGTGTTACATAGGTCTGCTAATAACTAATATCCCGTTGTATAGTTTATCCTTCAATGTATTTTGCCCCCGTGATAAAATTTTAAAGCACAGTTTTTTTTTTTTTTTTTTGGGGGGACGGAAGAAAACTGACAAAAGCTATTTTTATACTATTTTCTTCTTTATTTAAAATAAATACGTTTTTTTTTTTTTTTTTTTTTTTTGTGTGTGTGTGTGTGTGTGTGTGTGTGTGTGTGTGTGTGCAATCTTCAGATAGTGGTTGCTCTTGTAGTATAATCTTTAAAATCAACAAGACTACAGAAATACATCTGGTTTTTAACTATGCAGTAAAGAATCTCATAAAGGCATCTTTTAAGCTTTATTTTTAAAGAGCAAGAAGCCATAAAAGGTTGCCTTAATATATTGCTGTATATCGTCTAAACTTTTCATACCCTTATGCGATATACTAAAAAATCCCCAAAACACTGAAATTTTACATTGAACATATTCCCCTTAAATTTCAAAATCAATCACAACAACTTTGTGGGGCAGTATACACCAATAAATTACGCTGATTACACTTTATGTTTCAAGAAAAATAGTTTTGTGTTTTAATGCAGTTAATGCTTATTTTTGTGTCAAGTTATTATACGATACGTTTTCTAAAACGATCCACACACACACGCACACACACAAAAAAAAAAAAAAAGAAAGCTGATGTTTGTTGGCATAAAGAGCTAGTTTTTACTCAACGTATATTTCCTGCCACAGGGAAAGTTGAAATTGTCATTTTAATCGTGGGGAGTTTATGTATAGGTGCATCATCCATGGTAAATCCAGTTTGCTTACAATTGTCATGAAGAAAAATCTCTCTTTCATAAATTTTTTGATTGGTGAGTAAATTTTTTAATTGCATATTATTTTTTTGTCTGGTGAATCTGTTGATCAAATTGAGACGCTGCTTATGGCAGTTTCCAAAAACGGGATTAAAAGTTAGTGATTGCATGCACATATATTTTGTTTCTGATGTTCTGGATTATGTGGTATCTATCCCATGTTGGGTATTCCTGTGGGGCTAGTTGGTATAGTTAGATATGGAGGCAGTTGGTATGGCTTTAACATAGCTTGATATTCGTTATTTATAGTTCAAAGGCTGAAGAATTTCTTTAACCCTTTCCCGCACAGTGTTGCCGCTGCGGCAACTCCTAATTTTAATTCTCAAGTGCAAAAATTACCCCAGAAATTTTTTATAGTAATTTTTTTTCCATAATATAGATGTAAAAGCTTCATTTATTTTTTCTCTTCTAATATCGGTCTTGAATTCCGCTGGCTATTGATTTTAAATTATTAGAATTGCTTTGTGCCGTAAAGGATAAAGAGTTTTCGCCTTCAGTCCCCTACCAACATAATCGCGAATGCCTTCCTTCGACAATTTCCACAAACCCCGGAGAATCTCGAAAAAATATCAACAGGTCACATCGAACAAATCCAAGAATGAATTTTCGATAATAACAATGCCCTCCTCATAACACTGGATACAAAATAAAGGACTCTGTTTTGTATAAATACCAAGCCTGCCAATGCCTTGAGAATATCGACGAAATCATAAGTAATGAGGTTCGCGTATTGAACTTGATCGAACATGGGAATTGCTCAGCGAGGATTATTCAATTGTGCGTGAGCAAAATAAATTTGTGAGAAAACTGAACCCGTCTGTTTAACCCATTAAAGCCTGAATTATTTTTCTGTTGAAAGTTTTAACTACATTATAAAAAATTGTTCGACATTTTACAAATAAACACTTAGAATTAGTACAGATATTATTATCCCAGTAACTACAAAAAAGCTTTTAAATAGACATACTTTGTACTCAATGCTGAAAGAATCCCTGTGGTACTACTATCTTTCTGCTTGTACGGTACAGGTATTATTTGAGCCAAAAGCGACACTACTATGCGCATGTGTTAGCCAGGAATTGGGTTGAGAGAGAGAAGTAAAAAAGGCAATTCTCGGACTGGCAGACATTTTTTTTTTTTTTTTTTTTTTTTTTTTTGTAAAGGAAAAAATTTGATTTGCTGTACTGTATTTTATTCAGTTTTAGTGCAATAAACATCTACCCTTTAGAAGAGGATACACATAAACAACAGGAAGTTGTCAAGGGGAAGGGCTGTGTTTCAATTTATCGGTGTCACCCCTTTCGCCGTAAAGACACACGAAACGATTTTATTTGAGTGTGAGCAAAATAACTGAACTATACCTGTGGATTATCTTGCTAGAGGCCGCGTATTTTAAACTATAATATTGTGTAACCTGATAAAATTGTAAATAATTATATGTGAAACTGCACATGTTACGTAGTTACTGGCTGTTGGGGATATTATTCAAGAAGGAAAAAAATTGTTTATTTTTATTATTATTATTTTAATTTTATGACATTATCACTTGACAATATTAAGAAAATATGGCTGTTTCCTTATCTTGTATAACAACTAATATTCTTAATAATGATGAAGTCTTCCATGGTAAGTTTCTTTCATCATATTTTATTATTTATAGAAACTGAGAGTTCTGTGATTTTATGCCTAGAGAAACATAGTAGTGTGAATAAAGATCAAATAACAGATTTATGATTAAATTCTAAGTCAATTTAAACTGTTATGTGAGAAAAGCATTTTGCTATTAATGTGTATATCTAATCATAGTATCATCATAGTTGCCAACATCCTAACTATTATTCCGTAGTATTATATATATATATATATATATATATATATATATATATATATATATATATATATATATATATATATTTACACTACTTATTTTTTAAAGTAATTCTCTTTAAATGTAATTGCGATGAAGTAAGAAGAAATATACTCTAGATACAGAAAAAGGGCGGATACTAATACAGGGATGAAACACAGGCGCAGAATTCATACTGGTATTTGTTTAAGAAATTTTTCTACCTGTAATATCATTGATTTAAGAAGTAACAAATTTTGTTAGATTGATATTGGTATGAGTTCTGCACCCGCGTTCCATCCAGAGTTTCCAATTTTTAAAATTTATTCACGAGCATTTTTACCCCACGCCTTCTTTTCGCACCAGCAATTTTGTAGATTATTTTTATTTAATATGTGACAAGGATTAAATAAGAAGAAAATCACTTTTCAAAATTTTCGGTATGAAAAAGAGGCGGGGCTAAAAATGCTCTTGGATAAACTATAAAAGTTGGGAACGCTGGTTCCATCCCTGCAAATAATACAATGTATTATTAATTAGGATGTTGGCAGCAATGCATTATTTGTTACTTGAAAGTGGGGCAAAAGCAGTTGTGATTTGTTTATAAAAGTAGTGCGATTCTTTAAATAAATCTATAAATAAGTAATTTCTAGATTATTTACGACTTCAAAATTATTAAATGTCTGTATGTGGATAGAATTATTTACTTAAGTGTTTTTAGAGTACTTGATATGTATTTTAGGAGCACTAAAATATTTTTACATTTAAAAATGTATTTACTGAACTACAGGTTTCTGTAAGAAGATTTATAAAATTTGGATTGGTTACAGTTAATGTGCATTACTTGATTTAAGTATTTTTTAAATAATTACTTTACGCTTAATATAATGGAATTGATATACATTTTTCAGATACATTAATTATTACTGTAGAATATCGTGGGTTTCTTTTTAAAATATATTATTTTTAGTACACAATGTACTATTGATGCAAAGTTTATACTTTACAAATGCAACCTTTTTTATGCTTCTGTTTCTTCCACTTTTTTTTTTTTAATAAGTAAAGCTACAACGATGTTATTTGTGATATTCTACTCACTTCCACAATCATAACCAAGCCATATTTTATCATGTTATCATGAATGTATAATAAATTTGAGTTTAAACTATAGAAAGCTGAGTACTGTTGAAAGAAGAGCTTTAATCTAAGCGAGCTGCAAAATGTTTATTTCTTGTTTCATCCTGCAATTGTAAAATAAAATATTCTGGTAATTTAAAATATATCGAAAAAATAAAATAATCTCAAAAATAGAAAATAAGATTAACCAGCATATAAATAACATTTTAGCTGATATAGAAATAACATATTAGCTGATATAGGAATAATATATCAGTTGAAATATTAAGAAAAAGTATTGCAATCTTAACGTAATAACCAGATTTTTCTATTTCACTTACCGAATTTCATAACATGAAAATATTTCAATACATTTATTTCCTGTTAAATATTAAAGAAATATCTACCTGTTACTTTGATTTAATCAGTCCAATGTATTACGTCTATAATGGAAATCATCTTGATCTTGCATTTTTGTAATATAATTCAATGTAAAGAGATTCAAAACCGATAAATTCAAAAGGAAGATTGGATATTTACACTAAAAGGTATATTTTCTGAAGGAAGTGAATTCGCCAATACATTATATTTGAATACCTCACATGATTAAAATGAGACGAATGCCATTTTTGAATATTGATTAATTGTGATTATTTTGTTTGAAATCTCCAATTCTTTCAACATAAGATATTAATTAGAAGTAGAGGTGTTTAATATTTTGTAATGTATATTTTTAAAGTAATACTTTTGTTTTCTCTTTTTGGATTTTACTACAGTGTAGATAAGAGATAATCGTGCTATTTAAAATTATATAATCAATAGTATGCTACTATAGATTTTTTTTTTCTAACAAAATGACAATAACTTTTTTTCCCTTAAAAAAAAAAAAAGAAAAGAAAAAGGAACATAAATACAAACATAACACGTTTTTTAAAGTAAATTTACAGAAATATTTTACTGTATTTAAGATCAAACATTAAATAATTAATATTTTGATTACAACAGTTCGTCTACACAACTGAAAAGATGCACTGTTTAAAGCTTCAAATATTATTTAATTCATTTTAATTTTGATATAGACATTATGGCTAATCCTTCTGTTTTTAAAATAAAATGTAGACATTTATTCACCATTTTTTGAACTTTTCTTTTTGGAATAAGTAGTATAAGTCTTAATAAATCCGTGTGAAGATTATTAACATAATGTTAAAACATTTTAAATATTGTTTTTTATTAGATGCAAAAAAATATACAGTGAACTCTCCTTAAAACGGACAATCAAGGGCCAGCAGTTTTTGTCCATAATAACGAGAGTCCATTATAACAGGAGTTCATAAACTGAAGTTCTGTATGAACTCTAAAATCACTATTAAGTACACATACACAGTATACGCGAATGAAATTTTTTTTCCTCAACCCCTTTTATTCTCTAAAAATATAAAACCATGAAAACCGATACTTACTTTCAAAACTTCTTTTTTTCATATAGTACAACCAGGTGCAAATTGTTGACCTCAACTGTCACTGTCAGTCAATACTATTTACCTCCCACAGTGTAATAGCACAGAGTGAAAGAGATTAACCCTTGTCCCTTTTATTATTGAACCTTTTCATGTTAATATATATATATATATATATATATATATATATATATATTGAATTTGAAAAGATTTTGGGAACTGACTCTTTTTCGAAGAAAGTAAGCTTTGAGAGAAAAAAATGTCCATCTTAACGAAAGAATTGTACGTATAAAGCGATGTTTATTACATGGAATTCCTATTGGCCTTAGCCTGAGATTCTCTTTTTGTATGTAATAACGAGAAATCCATCTTAAACGGGGCCGTCTTAACGAGAGTTCACTGTATATATACATTGAAAAATATTCAATTATTACATATGCCAACTTTTAAAAAAATCTAATTATTAACCTTTTCATTACTGCATATTTCTGTTTTAATGATGATAAGTGGCGCCTGTGGGCGTTATTCTTTCAACCTACGTTATTTTAGAGCAAATTTTTCGTATCCATATTTATATTATAAATTAATACAGATTAAATCTACACTCTTTCCAATTAAAGCATTTGTATCTATAGTATTTTAATTGAACAAATATAAATATTGGAAATATACTAACTTACATATTGCTAAAGAAACGTTCACTGGCGAAGTTAAAGATTTCCAAATAACATGAATCAACGTCAATTGTTGCGGAAGGGATGATGAGAAAGTAATTTGATATTGGATTGCATTGTATACATTATTTAATTAACAATTCAACCTTTTACTAAAACAAGTACTCGATGTAAAGAAAATTTTACTTAATATATATATATATATATGGTTCAGTATGTATAAATTTATAAACTCGTGTTTACCTTTATTCAAAATAAGTACGCATAGCTGCAACGTTTCCAATTTTTTAATCAGATGCATCACCACTATTCTTTTAGAGGAATAGGCCATCCCAGACAGCGCATCGCCTCCCCAGGATATCTTCAAGATGTCTTCTGGATGAAAAGACATCCCAGAAACGTCCTTAAGATGTACTGTGGATAAGTTAACCCTAACTGTGCTGTTAGGGATATTTTAGCCGATTAAGTAACTTGTAAATAATTATAAAGAAAAAATGCCGGTATAAGTCTCCCTTGAAAAATGGGAGATTTGGAACCTATGAGCATGCATTTTAACAGGTCATGACTTGATATAAAGAAAATACAATAATTTAAATCTTTATGCAGCACATTTCCATAGTTTTTGAATTACATATTTAAATTCGGAGAAACTTTTACTTAACACTTTGGCGACCGCATGTTTTTTGTCTTTTTCACAGTAAGGTCTGCCTACGGGTGTTATTCTCCCCCAGTTACATTATTTCAGAACAAAATTTTCCGTATTCACATTTTTATTACAAACGAATATACATTATAATAATACTCTTTCTAATCAAAGGATTTATACCCATAGTATACCGATAGCATAGATATGAATACTGGATATATTTTTAAGAAAAAAATAACATACAAATTGTAAAAGAAACGCCCACTGGTGGAGTTAGAAATTTTCAAATGACGTGAATCAATGTCAGCGGTCGTGAAAGTGTTAATATATATATATATATATATATACAGAGCTGCCAACCTAATTCGGCAAATTGTTAGTACCGCCCATTTTTCTACACCACTTATTTTTAGAGTATTTGTTTTCTTAATTCATCGTAAATATATTTGAAGAGAATTATTCTAAAAATTAAGTGATGTAGAAAAATGGTCGGTACTAACAATTTGCCGGATTAGGTTAGCACAGAGCCTGATTAAGGGGGAAGCACACATTATTTATACTTACACGGTTATTTTTTAACAAATACTTTCCTCCTATAATAAGCAGAAAATTCTCATTAAAAGTTATTTTAAGAGAATTCTGGTTTCTAATAACGGTGAGTAAATTGCATTGTTTTACACCGTTCATTTTTTACAAAAAATATTTCCTCGTCAAAGTGTGGAATTTCTATGACATGAAGTAAAAAATAATTGTAAAAATATTCCGGTGAGAGCGGAGATAATGTGTGCTTCCCCCTTAATCAGGCTCTGGGTTAGCAGCTCTGTATATATATATATATATATATATATATATATATATATATATATATATGATTCAATATGTATAAATTTATAAGCTCATGTTTACTTTTATTCAAAATAAGAATACATAGCTGCCAAGCTTTTCAATTTTTTAATCTGATGCATCACCATTATTTTTTTAGAGGAATATGTCATATGTATTTTCGGCAATTATATGAGTTGAAAATAATTATTAAAAAAAAATATCCCCTAAAAAAATGGGAGATTTGGCCCAAAAGAGTACACATTTTAACATGTCATGACTGTTTTGGTGAGCATTTGTATCATATTAGGATTTTCGACCAACTAAACAGCTCTGTTTGTGATTTGGCAGAACCAACGAATCAAGCTCAAGTCCACCTCCGTCCTTGCTAGCGAACTCTTAATGTAGTGACTTCGGTTTTGAACTTTGTTGCGTTACTTTTCTTTTGTTATATGAATATTATTACCAACCTTTTATGCAAAAAAGAGCTTGGAAAACTAGATTTTATAATACATTAATATTATATGCTTTGTTTATACCTAAATTCAAATATTTATGTATAAGTTCTAATTATACTCCATTTATTAAATTTTATTGCATGAAATAAGACAAATTATACCACGTTTAATATATATATATATATATTCTGCTCTCTGAGATATAGATATGAATGATAAGCATATTACTTATTTTTTTATCCATTTCATAGATACAATTTGAACTAAGTGCACCTAAATATTAAAAAAGACGCATTTGCTTTTACCGATTATGCAATTATGCAAATTATTTCTTGTAATAAAAATTTTAAAACAAAAAATTATGTACAAGAAATATTCTCATTTGGATTTAAAATTTCCCCATGCTTTCAAATGTTAAATAGAATAAGATATCTATGTTTAAAAATAAAAATAATAATGACAATTTCCATTTGCTCCTCTTAATAATCCGTTGAATATATATTTTGATTTGTTTGCGTTTCATGCGAACCAGATATCGAATATATTGCTGAAATTAGCATTATTTTATGCTGGTAGTCTCTAAATGTAATTTTAATTGGACAAGAAAATATACAAGATTTATTTTACTTTTGATAAAAACGTGCTTTAGTACAGAAAGTGCTTTCAAAATAAATAAATAAATAAAATACACATCAAATTAAAGTATTATACATATTTTCTTGATTTGTTATATTGATCAAAATTAACTGTCAGATGTTTCAAAATATCTATAAGTTATTGCAATATAAATAATCAAAGCTTAAAAAAATAAATAAATATATCTTTCATATTGAAAATTTTATTAAAATAAATAATATTGTATGTCGAAATTTCGTTCCAAAAGCAAAATTTTTTTTTTCCAGCAAATATGTTCATTACAATTTTAAAAAGTTTCCTTTTTAAAAATGTGAGACAGTATGACACATTTACAAGAAAAAATATAATTAACAATTGCGACTTCCGTTTGGTTTTTCTAGACCTTTCATTGTATTTTAATTAAATATTTAACTTCACCTATAATTCAAGAAATATAAATATCGAAATTCTTGAAAAAAAAAAAAAAAAAAAAAAAAAAAAAACTTTAGTTTATGCTACTCCTTGCTAAGATAATTTTTATTTTGATAAGACATTCGGTAAGATTTCAGTTTTTATTTATTTTGATAATATATTTAAACTGTTCTCAAAGTTTTCAGAAATCAAATATGATTTAAACAAATATTTTTTGTTGTTGTTGTTTTATTAAGGTAATCTGCTGGATATTTCAAAATAGCTAAATATATGTATATATATTTATATATATATATATATATAAAAAAAAAAAAAAAAAAAAAAAAAAAGGCACTGCGTGGGTAAGAAAAGTAAAAAATAAATAAGTGCTGTAGATTGAATAACATCATTTTTAATATTTTCGCTTAATCATTATTTTGTTTTACTTTTATTATTGTCAGCAAATATCCACCATGATTACTTGCAAAATAATTAAATATCGCGGTTGTTTTATAAGTATTCTTCTAAATTTCCTGAATATTTCAATCCCTAAACAATATATATATATAAATCACAATTTAAGTGTAGAAAAATTTTCTAAAGCGTTTGCACACATAATCGAAGAGTTTTCTTATTACGAAACATACAATGTATTTATATAACACTGAAAAAATCTCTAAAACATTCTCTGGCAAACAACTCAACTACTTTTTGGGTGTCTATTCACAAATTAACGTAAAAGACAATTAGGCTGAGGTATAATATAGTAGGTAAAATCAGAGCCTGATTTAGGCCGGGGCACTCTCTCACCGGAATATTTTTACAATAATTTTTTACTTTATATCATAGAAATTCCACGTTTTGACTAGGAAATTATTTTTATAAAAAATGAACGGTGTAAAACAATCGAATTTACTTATGGTTTTTAGACACCAGAATTCTTTTAAAATAATTTTTAATGAGAATTTTTTGTTTATTATAAGAGGAAAGTATTGCTTAAAAAATAATGGTGTAAGTGTAAATAATGTGTGCCCTGGTCTAAATCAGTCCCTGGGTAAAATGACAAATTTCATAATAGAGAATTTGGTGTAATTTAACTAATTACACAACAATAATTTTTCTAATTGCAGAAACATTCTCATTCTTAAAGTGCATTACTTTACCTCAACTGGGATTCCGGAAAATTCAAACATTCTTTTAAAATTCTCTGAATATGCTCAACATAATAAAGGCTAAATTTTGAAGGATATATATATCATTGAAGAAATTAGGAGAATTTGTATCCCGAGACATTTTGAATTCATTAATTGCATTCCTATGCTGTTGTAACTAAAATATGACTTTACGAATACTTCTATAATTAACACATAGCATTCATCCTCAATGGCATTTTATTTCATTGTCGCTAAGAGTTGTGAGGCATTTCATTGCATTCTAGAGATATGATTTCTTTTCTCATGCCTTGAAACATTTAAAGGCTATACGACCATGACCATTCTAACATTTATAATAATTCTAATGCATTTATTTTGCTTATTATAATAAGATTCAAAGCAGAATATTTAAACTTATTTTCTTTTTTACCAGGGAACCATCCCATACTGTAACCATAAAAAAAATACAGACAGGCATTAATCGAAAGAGCATATGTAAATATGTTTTTTGACACATAAAGCAATAGCCCTCGTCAGTTCGTTTTCGAGTTATAAATTCTGAAAGTTCGCTAATAATAGGTGCAACCACGACGTAGTCAATAACACCATGCCTTACTGAAATAATGAATAAAATCCAAAACAAGCAGAAATCGAAAGAGCCTAGTCAAATGTGTTCTTTGATGGAATAATCAGTTGCCCATTTCAACTTTTAGATATATTCAGTCGAGATATAATGTCTAAACATTCGCTAAAATAGAATCTAAAAATGGATAAAAGTGATGGTTCTGGAAGGTTTTCACCGGACTCCTCCCACTTCTTTCAGATTACTATATTTTTACCTAAACTTAATATAGATTTCTCGAGGACGGGCTTACGAGGGCTAACATTTTATGCGTCAAAAATCACGTTATATTATGCCCTCTCAAATGAACAACATAATTTAATTAATTTCTATTATTACGATATTGGGGAGGTTTCCTGGTTAAAATCTATATATATATATCAAGCTGAAAGTTTTTCGTTGTATCTGCCCGGATTTTTAGTTCTCCATACAAAGCGTAAGGTATTTCATTGCATTCTACAGAAATGATTTATTTTCTGATACCTTAGAAAACTTATGGTTATTCTGTTGGGACCATTGTAACATTTATAATAAGCTAAAACATTTATCTTACTTATTATAATAAGATTCAAAGCTGCATATTTAAACTTTCTTTCTTTCTCATAAAAGTATAATATATTCAGAGAGCATAAAAAGTACTTTAAATATATAAGTGGTAAATTAATTTCTAAATATTTTTTTTAGAAATAAAGACTTGTGTTAAAATTAAAATTTAATGTTTTCTCAGAAATCTATATTTTGAGAAAAAATAATTAGAAAGCAATTTAGTATTGAATATTCAGCGTACTTTTAAATTTTTCAAAATATAATAATATTTTAAAAAAGAAAAAAGAAACTTTCAATATATTATTTTTTCATAGTTTTACATCATTTTTACAAGTTTCTTGCTTTTTGTGCACTACTGGTTCTTCATAAATTTTTTTGATTTATTTAAAATTTATTATCTGCAGTTAAATAGCCCTAACACAACTATAAAAATAGCTTAAACGCATACTTGCCAACATCCTAATTAATATTCCATAGTATCGTTAGCCCCGCTTTGTTTTTTACACCAGTATTTTTTAGAGTATTTTTCGTGTTATTTAATCGTAATTGCATTTGAAGAATATTGCTCTACAAATTTACTCGTGTGAGAAAAAGGGCGGGATTAGCATCAGTATAGAATATTAATGAGGATAATAGCAGGAGACTTGGCGTTGGAATATTAAAACAAGAATAAACTACTACGTCAGAAACGCCAATGAAAAATTATTGAGGTGCATACAGCTGTTTCGGTAGCCTAAAGCGTACCGTCTTCAGTGCAAAAAGAATTCTGAATCTGGAGAAGTACTCGTATATATAGGAGAGGGACCGGATTTAGTTCAACCAATAGGATTACGGAAGAGGTGGGGAGTGTGGCCAATAGGAATTAAGGAATGTGTAGCTGTGTAAACAGTAGAAAAATTAAGTAAATGTGGACTGAAAGTAAAATTTCCAACAATCAGACAAATAGGGAACAGCGAAATCACAATTTACAAGGTTTTTAAAATTTTTATAAATATGAAAAGCTTCAAAGAAATCGAGTTCATGAATGGATTTAGGTCTGCAAATTATTTTAGCTGAATTAAATTTAAAATTATGATTTTCCTCCCAGCAATGTTTAGAAATAGCCGATTTATTGGTTTCTTGTTTGCGGACGTAATTCATATGTTCTTTTAGACGAAATTTAAGACTGCGTTTAGTTTGGCCAATATATGATAAACCACATTGACAGGAAATACTATAAATGCCCCAAGAATTATGCATATCAATAGGATCTTTTAACTGAGAAAAGGTGAGTTTATTGGAAGAGGAAAATATTATTTTAAAATCATATTGTTTGAGAATTTTAGCTATGGTTTGACTGGTTTTAGAAAAATAGGGTAAAACAATACTGATATTAGATGTGACTAATTTAGTAGACGAAATACGAGGGAGTTGTAATTTTTGGATAGCTTTGTCTATAATGGAAGGGTCATAACCTCTGTCAATTGCGATGGCTTTCAGGTATTTAATTTCAGATTTCAATAAAATAGGATTTGAACAAATATTAAGGGCACGGTTTACAAAAGTATAGAAAGCAGCCATTTTTTGGTTAGGTGGGTGACATGAACGCGCATGGGGAGGAAGGGAGACTGCAAAATTTTTACGTTAGACAGTGGTTGAAAATCCATTTACAGTGCGAGAGACGAGGGTATCAAGAAATGGAAGGGAGCCATTGTTTTCTATTTCATATGTAAACTGGATATTACTGTCAATTGAATTTAAGGTTTCTAAGACATGGTCAATATTGTGATGAGATATGTCGATAAGCGTGAAGGTGTCGTCAACGTAACGGGTCCAAAAAGGAAAGGATATTTTCTTAAAAAGCTTGCATTCGAAATAGTGCATGTAAATGTCTGCGAGAATTGGGGAGAGAGGGGAACCCATGGCTAAACCTTCAGACTGACGATAGAATTCATTTTGGAAAGAAAAAGTGGTTTGTGATAAACAAATGCGGGTAAGAGAAATTAATTCTTGTATTTCAAAAGAGGTGAAATGAAACTCTTTTAATCTATTTTCGAGACAGCAGAGGGCGCCACTTATTGGAACATTAGTGAAAAGAGATTTTACATCAAAAGAAACCATAGTGAGATTAGTGTGAGGGCAGTTTTGAATATTTTTTGCAAAATTTATGGATTTCTTAACAGTATAACTATTAGCAGCAAGAAGTGGAGCAAAAATTGTGGTGAGAAATTTAGCTAGATTATAGGAAGCAGTACCGATATTAGAGACTATTGGACGAAAAGGAATATTGGGTTTGTGAACTTTTGGTAAAGCATAAAATCTGGCACAATTGGCAATAGAAGGGATAAGATGGAATTTAGTCGAGTTCAATAACAAGGGGCAAGATTTTATAGCAGATTTAATTTTATTTAATTCTTGAGGAGAGGGATCACGGGGCAGAGGAATGTATGGGCCATCATTAATTAGTTCGGTAACACTTTCGATGTATTGTTTTTTATCCAAAATAACAATCTGACCACCTTTATCAGCTTTAGTAAAGAGGAAAATCCTCAGTTATTTTTCCTCAACTGAGGAAAATCCTCAGTTAATTGCACCGGTTGAAAAAGCTTTCAAAAATTCTCGACTGACTGACCAACAGAAAGAAAATCTTCGTCATTTAATCCTTAATAATGCCAATTTCAACTCTAAAAATTTTAAATCAAATCTCAGCCCTGCAGAAAAAAACGCCTTGAAGGAATTAAAATCTAATGAAAATATCATCATTACTAAAGCTAATAAAGGTGGTCAGATTGTTATTTTGGATAAAAAACAATACATCGAAAGTGTTACCGAACTAATTAATGATGGCCCATACATTCCTCTGCCCCGTGATCCCTCTCCTCAAGAATTAAATAAAATTAAATCTGCTATAAAATCTTGCCCCTTGTTATTGAACTCGACTAAATTCCATCTAATCCCTTCTATTGCTAATTGTGCCAGATTTTATGCTTCACCAAAAGTTCACAAACCCAATATTCCTTTTCGTCCAATAGTCTCTAATATCGGTACTGCTTCCTATAATCTAGCTAAATTTCTCACCACAATTTTTGCTCCACTTCTTGCTGCTAATAGTTATACTGTTAAGAATTCCATAAATTTTGCAAAAAATATTCAAAACTGCCCTCACACTAATCTCACTATGGTTTCTTTTGATGTAAAATCTCTTTTCACTAATGTTCCAATAAGTGGCGCCCTCTGCTGTCTCGAAAATAGATTAAAAGAGTTTCATTTCACCTCTTTTGAAATACAAGAATTAATTTCTCTTACCCGCATTTGTTTATCACAAACCACTTTTTCTTTCCAAAATAAATTCTATCGTCAGTCTGAAGGTTTAGCCATGGGTTCCGCTCTCTCCCCAATTCTCGCAGACATTTACATGCACTATTTCGAATGCAAGCTTTTTAAGAAAATATCCTTTCCTTTTTGGACCCGTTACGTTGACGACACCTTCACGCTTACCGACATATCTCATCACAATATTGACCATGTCTTAGAAACCTTAAATTCAATTGACAGTAATATCCAGTTTACATATGAAATAGAAAACAATGGCTCTCTTCCATTTCTTGATACCCTCGTCTCTCGCACTGTAAATGGATTTTCAACCACTGTCTATCGTAAAAATTTTGCAGTCTCCCTTCCTCCCCATGCGCGTTCATGTCACCCACCTAACCAAAAAATGGCTGCTTTCTATACTTTTGTAAACCGTGCCCTTAATATTTGTTCAAATCCTATTTTATTGAAATCTGAAATTAAATACCTGAAAGCCATCGCAATTGACAGAGGTTATGACCCTTCCATTATAGACAAAGCTATCCAAAAATTACAACTCCCTCGTATTTCGTCTACTAAATCAGTCACATCTAATATCAGTATTGTTTTACCCTATTTTTCTAAAACCAGTCAAACCATAGCTAAAATTCTCAAACAATATGATTTTAAAATAATATTTTCGCCTACCAATAAACTCACTTTTTCTCAGTTAAAAGATCCTATTGATATGCATAATTCTTGGGGCATTTATAGTATTTCCTGTCAATGTGGTTTATCATATATTGGCCAAACTAAACGCAGTCATAAATTTCGTCTAAAAGAACATATGAATTACGTCCGCAAACAAGAAACCAATAAATCGGCTATTTCTAAACATTGCTGGGAGGAAAATCATAATTTTAAATTTAATTCAGCTAAAATTATTTGCAGACCTAAATCCATTCATGAACTCGATTTCTTTGAAGCTTTTCATATTTATAAAAATTTTAAAAACCTTGTAAATTGTGATTTCGCTGTTCCCTATTTGTCTGATTGTTGGAAATTTTACATTCAGTCCACATTTCCTTAATTTTTCTACTGTTTACACAGCTACACATTCCTTAATTCCTATTGGCCACACTCCCCACCTCTTCCGTAATCCTATTGGTTGAACTAAATCCGGTCCCTCTCCTATATATACGAGTACTACTCCAGATTCAGAATTCTTTTTGCACTGAAGACGGTACGCTTTAGGCTACCGAAACAGCTGTATGCACCTCAATAATTTTTCTTTGGCGTTTCTGACGTAGTAGTTTATTCCTGTTTTAGTATTAATGAGGATGTTGGCAAATATGTAAACGTCAAAATATCAATTTATTTCAGAGGATTTTTAGCCCCGCCTTTATTTCGCACCACTTTATTTATAGAGAAATTTTCTCTAACAATAACTTCGTTAAAATAAGAAAAAATTATTCTTAAAAAATAAGTGGTAAAATAAAGTTAAGTGGTTAATAAAGGCGGGGCTAAAAATACTCCGGAATAAATTAAAATGTTGGATTCTATGAAATAGTAATATTTAGAAAACGGGAAATTTGTCTGCAGTGTTTTTAATGTACTAGTAAATAAATTGACTTTCGAGTATGCTCATGGCTGTGGCATGTATACATCATATTGATTATCGCCGTGTAGGAATGTTGTTTTACATTTATATGTTTCCCGTTTCAAATAAACGCGGAACTCCAACATTCGTGGTTTATTTCATTCAACTAATTTTACTCAAATAACTATAATAATAAGTAGAATTTATTTTTCTTGGTGAATTCATTTTTTGTTTCTACATTTAAGCAGAAATTTTTTAGCTAAATATTATTAGAATAAGATATTTCGAAAAAAATGGGTTTTTTCTCGAAAATTGCAGTCTTCTACCTAAGTATCTTTATTTAAATCACGTTATAAATATTATGTTATTTTTAAATGATTTAATGTAATTAAATTGAATTTTTTCGACGTTAATAAATATGTATGCATGACTTTAATACTTGTCATACAGATTGGTCTCCTTCAAATTTTTGGATAAAAAAATTATGAAACTGAAATCTGAAACTTAGGTATGCATTTGAATACATGTAATATCCATGAATATATGTAACACATGGATTTACTATATTTCTGCAAAGCGTATACGATATCTTCCATAAATGAAAAAGGACTGTAATTCTAAAATTAAGCATGCCGATTTCCATTAAAATTGTTTTAGTATCAACTACAGATGAACGGAAATAATCGAAGAAGAAAACGGAATAATCAAAATTTATTTATCAGGTTTCTTAAAAAATGGTAAATTCTGAATAAATCTTTTTAAATGACACTTAAACGTACATTTGTAATAAGCTCATGAAACATTAGAACGTATATGCTTCTTAAGTAATGATATTTTAATCGAAGTATGCATTTTTATTATTTGTAATGCATTTCTTAATCTATTAAATAAATCTTATTTTTTATGACATAACTTGTTTTCTATGAAATTTTACAATTAATTGAAAAATGAAAGCGTCGAGATATTATGCAAATTTGTTATATAATTTTTAACATCAATGCAATTTTTTAAAGAATTCATTTTGCATTAAATAGAGTTAATCATTTAATAAGGAAAATATGAAATATAATTTGATATATATTTTTTCGAATATTCGGACCAATATCTTTAACAGTCTGTCACTTCTCAGTTTCCGTTAAGCCCACCAGTGGCCGAACGGTTTTGCACTCAAAGCTAGTAAATGGGAAGTGTTGGGTTCGATCTCAGGTCACGCTCATCGACCTAGCCGTTCGGAGTTTTTCGTGAAACTCGCGGAAATACGGGCTATGACCACTTATAAAGACCCCCACGAAGGGCAAACCACCTATACGCCTAGGACCCTAGCTTAGTCAATCGGCCTCAAAAATTCTACAACTACAGCTCAGTTCCCATCCAAAGAAAAAAAAAATGTGTTTAAGAGTAGATTATTCGTACATCCTGTCTAAAGTCCATTGATTATTTTTAACTGAAATATTCAATGATTATACAGTGTGTGTAGAGAGTGTTTCAGTCCGGTTTTTTTCCAGTATTGAAATAGCAATGGTTTCAACGTTTTTGATGTTGCATCCAATTATGTATATAAAAAAGACGCCTGTCTAATAATTACTTAGGGTGGGGTGGATCAGCCAATTTTCTTGTCACGAGAAAAAAGGGGCTTAAGTCCTAAACTAAAGCAGTTATTTCTTACATCAGACTCTATCATCTTCCAGATGACTGCACTGTAAAACAGCTTTTAGCACTCAGTAATATTTTTTTTCGCAGTTTAACGATTCATGTTGTTTTGTCTCAATCCATTGACGGCATTGTGTATCATACTTATATACTAGGTCAAGCTGGCAAACCCAGTCGACAGTTACATCTAGAAAAAGCATATCCTGATGGGAAAGTTCCATTATGTAAACTAACCTAAAAGGCATATCTAAGTTAGTGTTTTACATTTCAGAAGATTATCAAAAATTTTATAATAATCTAAAACTAGACAACTTGTAGTGACTATGGTGATAAACAACAAGATATTGAAAAAAATTGATCGAAAAAAAAAGTGCATATAACATTTTTTTTCTCCTTATTTACAAATAATTATGTTAAAGAAGAGTTTTATTTTTCGAAATGTATCATTCGCGCACAAATCCAGATGATTATTTAAGATTATTTCCTATAAGATAATAGAAAATTGAGAGAAACTCGCATATTTTTTATATGCATGCTTAGAAAACCCTTCATTTCAGGGTCATATATATATATATATATATATTTTTTTTTTTTTTCATGTATAGTCTAAATATGTTAAAGAAATGTCTCAATCTTTAAAATATGTCATTCTTTCACAAATAAAGAGGAATATTTAGGATTATTTCTTAAAACATAATAGAAAAATTGAAATAAATCCACGTTTTGACTACAAGCATGCAGAAAGAGCTTCTTTCCAGGGTCTCAAATAAATTCTGTATAGCTTAAATTTTGTACATTAAAATTTAAAATATCCCAAAAAACGTTTTTGTGCTCCAGACCATAAATGTAATATTTTTCAGTTTTTTTGTACTTACTGAAAAATCTATAAGGAAACGACACCAGTTCTTGTCACTCTTAAAACCTTATCTTAATTTTTTTTTTTCGCGTGGTATTTATGTATCAATATTGTACTTTGGTCTATTTTATACACTGATTCTTCTGGTTGTTGTTAGACACTTTCAATTTTTCAATACGTCAAGCCTAATAATAAAAATTGAACCTATAAAAATGCACTAGTGTTCGCCACTTGAAAAATAATTTCCATCAGTAGTCGTCTGTTGTTAGCACCACTGATCTTCATGTGAATAAAACGTAACAATTTGCTGAATAATTTAATTTTAACTATGCTTTTCTAAATTTAATGAAAATGAATATTTTTGGCACATACTTAGAACCTAAATCCATTCTTAGGGTCTAACACACAAATTATTAAATGGTAAAATTCAAACTATTGAGCACAGTTTTACGAAGAAAACAAGTCAATTTATATGCAAAATAATTTGAAAATTGTTTTTAAGAAAAGTCCTCAAAATTTTATTAATCCTCGAAAATTCCTTTATTTTAGGACCCGCTTCACTTACTGTCGCCAGAAGCCCAAGTCAATGCTTATCTATGGGAATATCATATGGAATATCATATGGAATATCATATAAACAAAATAGTAATGGAAATGCATCGAAGACGGATGAATTCAAAATTATGTACCAACAGCTTAGTCATAAATAAATATTTGATTTATTATATTGTTCTGATGAATTGTGCGCAAGCAGCACTACCTGGTACAGATTACACACTTTTCTATTCAATTGTCACCAGTAGTTTAAGAAATGATATATGATATATATAATCGAGATTTCTTCGATTGTGTTCGTCTTTTATGTAAATCAAATCCCACTTAAAAAAAAAAAAAAAAAAAAAAAAAAAAAAAAAAAATTGTGTCTGTTAATTAAAAATGTCGCGCAATCTGTACCAGGTGACACTGTCTACCGCCAAGTTTCCGAGCTACGCGGAAGGCATTTACATACTTGCCAACCATCTTATGAACAACCGTACAATTGTTAACGCCTCCTGAAAAAACGCACATTTTCTCCACACCACTATAATTTTAGAGTTATTCTCTCAAAATGTTGTTATGATTCAATAAGACTAAAATTACTCTAAAAAAATATTGGTTTGAAAAAAAAGGCGGGTACTAAAAATTGTACGGTTCATAATGAGATGGTTGTCAAGTATGCATCTAGTTTAGGAGGCTATGGTACGATATTAAATCCACCCAATGCAACTCAACCCATCACTATATGGATTTTTTTTTTTTTTATCAACCTTCTGTTTTCTTTCTTTTTTTTTTTTTCTATAGTAGTCTTTTCTGTTTTCGTCTTTTTCTGTTACGGATGCAGAGATGCCGACATTTTAATTTATTTCGGAGTATTTTTAGCCCCTCCTTTTTTTTCGCACCACTTTACTTACAGAAAAATTTTCTTTAATATACAACTTCAATAAAACAAGAAAAAAAAATATTTAAAAAAATAAGTGGTATGGAATAAAGGCGGAGCTGAAAATACTCCTGAATAAATTAAAATGTTGGCATCTATGCAGATGCAGTCATAAACTATATCGAAAACGTCTCAGTTTTAATTTCATATATCCATTTTTCACCTCCCAAGTAGTTTGCTTTAATACAATAATTCACTCATAATTTTATGTGACATAATTTGTTATTACTGAATAAACATATTTCTGTTCTACTTTCAAATTTAAATAAAAACATTTTTTTTTTCTGCATAGAATTCTGATAAAGACATTTCAAAAATTTAAGCTAGTTCATTAGAGGAGGAGGAATTCTGTATTTTTTTTTTTTTTTTTTTTTAATTATTATTATTTATTGAAATCAGAACAAGGGGCCCTTTAACTACAAATAGAAATGAAACTATACTGTGTTCATAGATATAGTAATAAGACAGATTGATCAGCGAGGGCGAAAAAGTGATGCTTTTTTTCTCGGGGAAAGACGTCCATTTTACTCTCTTCTTAAGGATGTCTTTCCCCGAGGAAATATACACAGGAATGCACACAGATAATTTAGCAAATAAAATTTATGAATAATTTAGGTACTATAGATGAATGAAAAAACTCCTGATACTCATTTTTCTTTCTCTCTTTTCTTCTTCTTCTTCTTCTTTATTTTTATTTATTTATTTATTTATTTATTTTTTCTTGTATGAAATAACGACATGGAAAGAAATTTATCGTTTCCATCTACTATTTCTGTCTGTTTAGGAGTTTTTTGGGTCGAAAAAACGATTGGACTTAGCCTTATCGTTTGAGAAATTTCAGTTAACCCTTTAACTGCCAATCGCAATATAAAGTAGAAATTTATGTTTACTCGGAAATGGTTATAAGGATATTAATAAAAGTTTGGGATAAGTGCTTTTTAGAGACCTAAAACAATTGGAACATCCTTAGCTTCAAGAAAATTTCTGTTAACCCTTTAACTGCCAATTGCAACGTGTAGTAGAAATTGAGTTTACTCGAAAATGGATATAACGATTTTTATAAAAGTTTGGGGTTAAATGTTCTTTAGAGAGCTAAAACGAATGGACATATCCTCATCTTCAGTAAATTTCTCATGGCTGATGCCGAAAAAGTTTTTCGGCATCAAAAATCTTTGCGCGTTAACATGGGGATGATAGATCTATATGTAGTACTATAGATGTGTTCGCTGATAACTGATAGCGAAAGTGAATAAAGCAACGTGATTCTTGGCGATACTGTGGAATGACTGGCGTTGGATTGAAGACAAATGGCATCTCTCTGACAAGCGAACGACTTCTTTTTCCGTTTATTTCATAGCGGTGTCTATCATTCTTCAGGTGTTCAATGAGCATTATGGAAAATGAAAGCATATAATAAAGTCCTCCGAAGGAAAGATAAATGCAATGAACCCAGAAAATGGTTTTTACCAGCTGTCACAAACTCTACTCACTTGTACGGTAGGGAAAGCTAACCTTCGTTCAATATAAACAGAAACGCTCGTTCAGCGAGAAAACGTAAGAGTGGCAAACTCTGGTGACATAACAGCAACCCTTTATGTTTACTTTCGCTATCAGTTCTCCGCGAACAAAGAATAATTCTATTCGATAAGTATTTTTTAACATTTTCCCAATCAAATGTAAATTGATGCTGCCTTTCACTTTTTTCCGAAATGACCAAATAAAAAGATCTAGGATCGATTGGTTTTATTTTACCCAAAATTTATAGCAGAATAATCTATTGATGATAGAGAGAATAAATATATCATATACTGAACTCACGTTGATATTTCTTTTTTTATTTCAATTTATGTAATACAAAAAGTCAAAATTGTTACAACAATGTTAAACTCCCGTTCTTATACTTTTCCCAGCTGCATGAAAAACAAAATAGTAATTTTCATTTTAACCAATAATACTAAAACAATTCTGTATTATTATATACGTATATATATATATATATATATGATTTCTTTTATTCCAATAATTTATTTATTTATTGTATTTATTGTATTTATTTATTTTTTAACTAAACGCTCAAATAAATGTGTTTAAATTATTTCGCTAAAGTTTTCCTTAAAAGGAAAAAAAAAAAAAAAAAAAAAAAAAAAAAGAAGAAGATTTGTTTACTACAGGAAATACACTATTAAAATATTAATACATAATTAAAATATTAATGAGTTATTTGCCTGATTACTCTTTAAGAGAATTTCAAAATCACAAATTTTGAAATTAAACAATTCAGTGACCGCAAGGCACCGCAAGTAATATTGAAAGGCCTTCTGGCATGGAATACTTCTCGAGTAATTATTTTAATGAGTTAAATTTTCAGTTTGATGTTTACTTTATAATGATATTAAATGTTCTGTTGTTAATTCTAATGTATATTTTATAACCAGTGTTAAATTTCATTTCGAAAGTGGTTGTGCAGGAAAATTCATGTAAAATGACCTTTAAGGCATAGGTTATCTCAAATCGGGGCTGAATAATTATTGAATTTAATAATAATAGTAGAAATCCATTTCTGTGTTAATATTCGAATTGGCAAATAGGAATCCTAATTTTCAAATCCAGTGCTATCATTAGGAGGTAAAAATAGGAAAGGCATTTCTTTACAACATTTAATAATATGTTCCAATAAATCAGCATTTGATAATTTATTTTGAAATTAATATTCTTAATAAAAAAAATCAATGCTTTTCACTTTAACTTATCCAAACACGAAATAGATTGGAATCGAATCTATGAACGCGGTAGCGTTCCACCCAGCTAAGCTAAAACAAACATTAAGGAAATCAAATGAAATTTGTAGAAAAGTAAATAGCGAAACGCTACAAGTGTATATATATATATTATGTCGACATAGCATCTCGAACTTTTCAACTACCTGTATCTCAGCTCCCTGGTCCTCCAGATCAATGATTTTTTGCACAGACCTTGAGCATACCATTAAGACGAAACATACAAATGTGCATGTCGATCCGAATTAAGGGTCTTGAAAAAATAACTTTGAAAACTCGAAATTTGTTGGTTACTTTCTTCTTCTTCTTCGTCTTCTACTACTTGTTAAGCTTGACAAGCATAGAGCCTAGAGTTGTATTAGTGACTGACCTGTATTAGTGCCTTTTGCAATAAAATTTTTTTTGGTCAATATACAGTGTAGTTATTTTGAATTTTAAAATAGTTAACGCAAAAATTTCATGAAATCATCAGGAGATGGCGCTCGTTTCCAATAAATTTAATTTTGACATTTAATGAGACATTAAATAGTTAATATTGTTTTTTATTTTATTTTATTTTATTTATTTATTTACTTTATTTTTATTTATTTATTTATTTTTTTAACAAAAATGAATAGAAATAAATTTTTTAACATTAAAAAAATATTTACAAGAAATATGTTTATTAATAAGAAGAACAATTGATAAAAAATTGGATTAAAATTCGCAAAGTGATTTTTATCGCCAAATTTCGTAATAAATAAATGCTTGAAGGATGCGCCAAATCGGCTTTTAACAATAGTAATGTGAAGGATTAAATAAAAGAACGATTCGTTAATTTTAAAAAGTATGGATGATGTAAGAAAACGTACAATTAAATTCCGATCATATATAATGAAAGAGAAATATTGCTATCACAGAAGAATTAAAATTTGACATTTTAGTGTCTCTGTGAGTTTTGAGGTTTTCTGAATTCATTTTTCATTTTTGACAGTGGTGAAGGTATACTTGTATGTGTATGAGTGAATACGATAGCGTTTAAACGCTGCATTTGATTTAGCTCAAATTCGATAGATATGCTACAGGTGACTCATAACTACATGTAATTTAAAACAATGTAGAACTTTGTATTTTTTTTTTTTTTTTTTTTTTTTTTTTTTATTCTTTACACGGAAACAAAATGGAATTTTTATACGTAACGATTTATGGTCTGAGATTATTTGAAGTTCATTTAATAACTTTAAGGGTTCTCCTGGATTCAGTTTTGCGTTTTGCTTTTTTTCGCGGTGATGCTTGCATTTATATGTGTGCGTATGTATGCGAGTGAATGCAATAACGTCTAAACACTAAATTCGATTTCATTCGAATATGTTATATTTTATAGACCACCATCGCATGCAATAGCTTAATGAGTATAGGACTAATTTGTATATACATGGGAGTGAATGAGTACGATAGCGTCTAAACGCTGCATTCAATTGAATTCCAATTTAATATGTATATTCTAAGTCACTATAACATAAAATATTCGAAGTTGAATGAATATATGATTAGTGTGTATGTGTAATTGAGTGAGTGACCGTAATAGCGTTTAAATGCTGCATTCAGTGTCGTCAAATAGCGATAAATTCGCCAAATTGGTCTCCAAGCCCGTTACACGCCCTGATGAAGCGGGTTTTTAAAGAAAAATGAGCATTTTTAACGCAAAAGCAAGCTAAAAATGGAAAAAATTGGCATTTTATAATCTGACAAGGCCTCTTGAAATGAAATTACATAAAATTAACTAGTATTATTTACAAATTTGTAACAATATATTTACATCTATGCATAGCACACACGAATTTTATAGATGTAATATAAGGAGATTGCAGAAGTATACCCATTATGCATACGTATTATATTTATAAAAGCTCATACATAACTTGCAAAAAGAAGTGATATCTCATAGAAAAAATACTATCGTAAAAATCATCCCGCCCAGCAACCTTTCTTACGCAGCCAGAAAAAAAAAAAAAAGAAAAGAAAAGAAAGAAAAAGAAAAAAAAAGGGGGGGGGGGGAGGATTGGTATTAAAATATGCCGCCGCTATTAATTTTCGGGAACTTAATGCCTTACTTAATGAAGATATGCCAAGAACTCTGCATGTATCATTCTAATAAATCATAATCGCTTTAAACATTCCTTGTTAGCCGTGTTAGTTTTTTGGCTGCATTATAAAGTTATAAGTTAAAGTATTTTTACGGCGAAGTGTATCTCTTATGTAGATGTTTTAATTATTAAAAAAAAATAGTCACTAAAGAGTAAAATATTACTTACGCACCCCGCCATAAAAATATTTCAAATTATAATTTTATAAAGGAGCCAAAAATCTAATACAGCTAACAAGGAATGTTGAAAGCGATTAGGATGTATCAGAGTTATTGGCAGATCTTCATTAAGAAAGGCATTGAGTTCCCGGGAATTAATAGCCGAGGCGAATTTTCATATCCCTTTTTTAGCTGCACAAGAAAGGCAAGAGAGTTTGCTGGGACTTTTACAACAGTATTGTTTTTTATAAGATTATTTTCTTAAAAAATAGTTGAGTATTATAGAGCATTACACAGTGTTATGTCACGTTAGAAATGAATAAATAAGAATTGATTTAACCCAGTGCATATACATTGAAGAAAAAATACTTCAAATTTAATTCTTATATTTTTTATAAAGTATAAATTTCAAAAACATCTCCAAACAAATTTAATATTGCATTTCATTAATTTTGTATTCTATTATTTATATGAGAATCAAGATTTCTGATAAATTAAAAATATTGTAACGATAATCGTTTCACCCGTGAACGCCTATAAGGTAAAGCACGAATCCAGAGATCGTGCTTTCGATCCTAGTCAGGGAATATTGTTTAGAAATGGCTTTTGATTAATTCTAAATTGTTTATTTCTTATTTATTCATTATGTCATTATGTTAATCATTCAGTTAATGTTATGTAATTTCTAGACTTTTCGAACTGTAGAATACTCTGTTCTTGAAGATTCATCAACTGTATATAAGCTGATGTAAAATGAAGTTGAATTGAAAAATGAAGTCTCGAGTTGAGATTAAAGTTCTCAGCATTATTTGTTTAATGTTTCTCCACAAACAGTTATCGAAGTGTAATCTACCTGACAGTGTGGTGGAGACACGGGGTACTGATAAGTAAAGTGCAAAACGGAAGAACTACGAAGAAGCAATTGACTTGAAGGACTATCTCCAGAGTGTGGAAGCCTTTCTCATCCATAAAGTAGTTCTAAAACGATACCAAACGAAAACAAGTAAAAGCCCAACATTGCCACGGCACTAATCCTGATGTATAAGTTACCTAGAAATCTACGCATCTTTTTCCGGAAACGACGAATAAGACGCTAGTAGAAGGCTAAAGAACTTTCAACGTATTGCTACCTACAACCATTGGGATGAGCAAATGCGCCTAGTAAATGTGAACTTCTACCATGCTAGAACAGATAGGCAGTGGTTTGATTACAACGAGATTCCCTTTGAATAATTGGACTGTATTCCAGGAGGTACTAAAGAATACATTCTGTCGGACATATGACATACGATGACAAGCTGAGAGGCGACTGCTTACTCGTGTACAGCGAGTTGGAGAGACATCCTACTGAGTCCTACATCGAAGACGTACTCTCTCTGTGTCGGAAAGTCGACCCTTCCATGAAAGAAGAAGAAAAAGTGGCTCATCACATGAAGGGCAATGCGGACGACCTGTACCAAATACCGTTGACGCAAGATTATCACACATTAGAAACTCTTACAAAACGTTGTCGTCAGATTTCAGTCTTCAACGAACGAGGGCCAATCGGCTAAGATTCCAAAGACTACCTAACGTTTATATTATATCGACTGAAATGGACATGGATGACATGAGGTCACTGATGCGCAGTATTGTGAGAGAAGAGCTTCAAAAATTTTGCTCGATAAAAGAATCTCTCAATAAAACGAACCTGAATCTGCAATGGACATTACCTCGTTTGTCCAGAAGAAGTCATGGAAGCTTTAGTTCCTTTCACGGGACAAAGACACAATATCACTTTTGGACAATTAGTCCCAATTAAGCCTCAGCAAAGACGTGGATTCAGAAATAACACCATTTCTCAACGTCTGACAGACTTATGGAGAACTTCCAGTAATATACCAGTCTGCTACCATTGCGGACGTCCAGGACATGTGTTGTAGTACTGTAGAGGAAGGCGACAAATAGATGTAGACACAAGAAATTCTAAGACATCCAGATTTTGACGAAGCATAGACAATGAATTCCTCAATAGAAAAATTGTTGGATATTTAGATATATGATGCTAAATATCGAGCGTCATGTAAAGTCCAGAGATTTAGTATAGATTTTAGGTTGGACTACCAAAAAAAAGCTTTTTAAAAAGTTTTTTGGTTCTTATCAAATGTTAAAGGAATTATTTGGTGTTACCTGCCCAGTTCAAGATTTTAACCCATCTTCAAAAAGGCGAAATGCTAGAGATATCGTCCATGTGGTTCGACTGAAATTATACTATGACTCAGACATTCAAGAAGATAAATAATAATACAAAAACATATGATGAAAATCAGTCATCTTGGAACAAGCATTCCGAACAAGATTCGAATTCTCCTAAGAAGAGTCTCTTAAAGTATATCAACCTAATGACATGTTCTTGAACCGAAGCCGCAGATGGACAGAGAGACACTGTTTTTCTACATGAGAGGTAATGCCACGTTACGAATATAACTGTAAATGATAGTATGATCGAATGGTTAAAACACTGGTCTGCTGAACTACCGGTCATCGCATCGAATCAGACAGTGAATTTATGTTGCTTGTTTCAAAATTTTTTAGCAAGTTTCAGTTTATGCTAATTTATTTTATTTCAGTATTTCTAGAAAATTAATTAATTGTACATAAGAGACTTACTTCAGGCTGAGAACAGTTCTGCAAAGTGATTGCTTGCTGCTTATCACCCGCGAGTAAATTCCTTCGACTGTAATAGAGTGTTGAATTAGCCCATATATTTCACACTTTCACACGACAATATACATTCATTTCCATAGTTGCAAGCTTTAGCACTTTTTGACTACTGGAACTTTTTTATATATTTTTTTTAATTTTACTTAATCAGTGAAAATAGTTACAGTTAGTTCACAGATTAAATAAAATAAATATTTCTATTAATTTTTTCCGGTAGCTAAAAAGTGTTAAGTTGGCAACTATGCTTATTGCCATAAAAAGTAGCACACCAAAAAAAGTTATCCCAATGGAACGAAATTTTATATATGTGAGTACAACGTTAATTATAAGTAAGTGATTACGAAATTAAAGTAGTCGGATAATTCATCATAATAAAAATTATAAATGAATGTCAATCCTAGTATCCTGTTCGGCCACCTCTAAGTAAAATACAGAAGACGATACTGGTAGGCATTGGTACATACAGGTTCCATTTGATGTCCTACGTTATCTCATTCCACAGTTTCATTGATTACGACTTAAGACCAGCCAACCTTATAGGTTGCCCAACTCGTCATCCGAAGGGAATCCAGACATGCTTATTTGGTGACAAATCTTGGGATAAGTCAGAATAAAGTCGTAAAATGACTAAGAAATTCCTATGACACTCATGTGATGACTGACCGGGCATTAGCTCGTGGAAAAAAGATTGTTAGAAGCAAAACGTGCAGTTGAAGGATACCCCAAACGTACCACAGGACTGTCAAAATGTCATCGAACAATATTAGAGGTGACTATGTGAAGTGTTATATTTGATTGCAACCTACACAATCATACCAGGTGAGTGATAGGCCTCATAGGCATCATATAGATGGAAAATGTCTTGATATGATGATTGTTTAAAATTAATGCTTATAATCATTAAATGTGTGTAGAAGCACTTTGTGCTTGAATATTAAGAAAGATAATGCTTGAATATTAAGTGTAAAACAACGTTAAAAAGCACAAATAAAAAAGTTTCTTTTTCAAAATTTTATCTTGCACCATGCTTGCCTCATAAACTTTGGGGGTTTTAATTTTCCATTTTTTTTTCTTTTATCATGTTTAAATTCTTTCGTAATTGATACTGAGGAAGAAACTTAAGAATTTTTGAAAAGGTCGTGTAATTTGTTCCTCTCATTTGTGTTTCTTAACGTTGTTTTAACTTTTTCTTTTAATCTACATTTATTAATGCAACAGATAAAAGTATACCTTTTTGTTTTCTTAGGAAATATGCAAAGCACCATAACATAGTTCTAATACAGTCGGTAACAAAAGTGTCCGAACACTAGCAAAAATTCCTATGTAAAAAAAGTACACTTCGTACGGTTTTATTAAATAAATCCTTGTTGAATCCTATTCTTAGTCAGTGTAAGAACATGATTCGATAATGATTTATTTAACAAAACCGTATGAAGTGCACTTTTTTTGCATAGGAATTTTCGCTAGTGTTCAGACACTTTTGTTACCAACTGTACTTATTCAATAAAAAATATTATATATTTTTATTTAATTAATTATAATATTTTTTAAATTCTGAAAATAATACTTTTATACATGTAGTCATGAAGAGAAAAATTAATTTTCTCTTATTTTTTTTTTCCGTTTATCTGATTATTGATGAAATATTTAAGCATATTTCACATTTTACTAGGTACAGGGTTTTACTAGGTTCGCCAAACGTTTACCCAATAGGGACAAGAAGCATGTGCTTCCCTCGGAAAATTTTGAAAAGGCCCCAAATTAAGCAAAAAAGGTGGGTCCCGAAATGTAAAAGGTGATATTTTATATACATAATAGATTATCAATTTTCGAAGTGATTAGGCAAACGTTACAATTAAAAATTATTGGTGATTATTGAATAAAAAATACGCCAGATCTGGCTACACTGGTCACAGTAGACCTGACTGTCCAACTATCATTTCTAGATTATATAGGAATTATTCTAATGAAGCTATTACACAAGGAATAATTTCATATATTCTGGTGAATACAGGCTTTCAGCAGTTTACATTTTGGCAATTATTTTAAAGAAATTTACTTTTGTACATTTTTCTCAGTTCCAACTAACTACAAAGTTTAATAAAAAAAATATAAATTTTTCGAGGTGTTTGTTTGAGTCTTTAGACAAAGCAGTCAGTGGGCTCCCAAAAATTGAGTTGTGCCTCCCCCTAGTTGCAAGGTTAATCGGTGCCTCTGTTTAACAAATTAAATGTAAGCATCCTTAAAAAAAGTTACGCCATACACAGCCGAACCTCATTAACGGGAATCTCAAAGGGAATACAAAATTTGTTCATGTTATCAGCAGTTTATGCTATCAATAATTAACCATCATATAACTAAACTAATTTTCATTTTGACGGGGATTGCGGAATCATGTCATGGTCATGTTAAATTGATTCACGTTAACAGTGTTCACGTTAAGGAGGTTTGACTGTATTAGTATGTCCCAGTTAACAAGAACTGTTAACTTGGAACAACAAGAACTGTTAACTGTCAAGTAGAACTGTTAGAAGAACTGTACACTGTAAAAAAATAACTATTACCAGCTGCAAGAAACTCTCTGTCATTGGAGAAAATAATTATTTTCTCCAATCACAGAGAGTTTCTTGCAGCTGGTAATAGTTATTTTTTTACAGTGTAGTAAGAACTGTTAACTGTCCAAGTAGACAAGATTAAATAATATTTTCATATGATGTATAATTTATTTCTTAACATTATTTAATAGTCTGTTAAAACCATAAAAGTTATTTATTTACTTACATATTGACAACTATTTATTTTAAAAGAAATGAAATTTACATTGTAGAGTATTATACCGAAATATTAAAAATCAATATACATTCACTTTATTTCTTATTGAGAATAATATGAATAAGCGAATAATTAAAAAATTATTGTTAAAAGTACAATGTACGTAAATATTGTGCTAAAATTGTTAAAAGACATTCCTCACAAATGAGAGCGTTTCAGCAATTTGGATGTTTTGGTGTCAAACTGAAGTCTAAAACGTACTTCATTAAATCAAAACTTTGGTTAAATTATGTTACAATCGTTAAACCAATACACACACACACATTTTGTTAGAACGGGTCACAAGGTAAATTAATGCATTTTAATGCATAGGTTGAATGCAGTGTTTCCGGATTGGGGACTTTTTTTATTCCCTAGCCACCACTAAATAATAAGTGTGACGTTGTTTAATGATTTCGAAGGTTGATAGCAAGAATTCGAATACGACGCCCATTTTGCCCTGTCACCCACCGTATTTTAGGAACGGCCCCCTATTTTGTCATTTTTCGGTGATTTTATGGCTATAACTTTAATTTTTAGAACCGTTAAATATCTTCTGAGGGGTTGCAGAGTTGGAAAATTCTAAAACCTGGACATTTGCGACAAGGGAATATATATATATTTTTGGTTCGGGGGGGGGGGGTTGCCACTGAAATTATGTATTACATATCTTATATTTTGTTAATCTGTTATTAATGTTATTTTTAAAACTTTATATTTTTTTGTTTTTAGTTGTTAAATTAATTCTCTTTCATGATCATAAAATTATCGAACAGGAGAAAAAAAAATGAGGGAGGGGTAGTGTTTCTAGAAAATGGTGGGTGACTGGCCAAAATGGGGGTTATATTCGAATTCAGGCAGTCATTTTACATAATAATCAACAAAAATGTCATCATAACTCTTTTTTTTTTTTTTTTTTTTTTTTCAGAGCAGTGTTATCTATTATGTGTATCAAATATCCCGTCTCAGATTTATTGGTGACTATTGAATAAAAAAGCCTCCAATGTGGCAACACTGGTTCAATAAGATAGGTAAAATGCACTATGTTACATTTATTTTGAATGGGGAGAGGATGTAATATTACAATAGGGTTTTTATTAAAAAAAAAGAAAAGTTATTTTTACATGTTTTCGACTGCATTTTTACTCGTAAAAGCATAAAATACTATTTTATTTTATTTTATTTATTTTTGTATTCACAAGAGGAAAAAAGAACCAAACCCGCTTGACACTCAATGATGCCATGCCCCTGTTAACAATCCGTAATATTAATAGTAGAATTTTTATTATAATTGAAAAAAAAAAAAAAATCTGCGTTGCTGAATAGATTAATTTCTTAATCCCAAATTGCTTTATTATTATAAGATATTTAAAAAAGAAAAGAGAGAAACGAAATTCCATAATAGAATGTATTTTGTAAATTTATTAATGTATTTATTTAACGGGAAAAATATTTAGAAATAGAGAATTTTATTTAAATTTAACTAAACTGCTTTCTTCTTCCCTTTAAACAGGACCAGTTTTTAAATTAAATTGCTGCATATACATGAAACTGTGCTTTTTAAAGTAGATAATTTAAGTCAAAATGAAGAAAGTTAATTTTATGTCAAAATTTAAGATATTCTATGTGGCATTTATAATAAATACATAATTTTTCTTTTTATACACTATATAAAAATGAAATTACACCTTAATGGGATGTTATTTCTTGTTTTAAAATAGGTTAAAATATTTACTATAATTATTCTACAAAATTTTAATAAATTATGGTTTAAAAAAAAGGCACAAATATTCATGAACTCTGTTTAATTTTCAGTGTTACCATGAATGATAATGTAACTTTGAGATAAATTCAAAATGGCACATTTAAATTTAACTTAAAAATATAGAAAATATTCTGTGAATGTTCTCATTTTCAATTTATTTTTTACTTCAAAATATTTAATTTTTTGAAAGTCATCCTATATAATTTTAAAATATTAAATAAATTATGAAATTCAATCAAATTTTAAAATACTTTAAGTAAATTATTATTAAATGTATTAATTGTAAGAAAACTATCTATTCTCTATATTCAATTAAAGAAAATGCGTAAGTTTAATTTTAAATGACCTATAAAATATAATTATAAGATGTTTTGCTAAATTATCTGCGAATTCTATGGAGATTCTCTCTTACGGTTTCACGACTAGCTGAACAATAGTGTGTAGTTGTATTATTGAGAAGACAGCTAATTGCCTTCAGCTTTATATAACTTATCTGTACAGTGCAATGAAGCGTTATTTGTCCATTTTGAGTTCGTGTAGAATGCGGATCCCTTACATTTGTAGAATGCGGATAATTTTGTAAAGGGATAAGTTGCAAGGAATAATGTTTTAAGAAAAGATAAATTTTTACAACAGTGATTCTTCTTCTTCTTCTCCTTTTTTTTATGTGAATAATTTTACTCATTAATTAACGATTTTATGTATCGTTAAAGTTAATTTAGAGGTAAATATACAAAATAATTATTAAACATAACTGTTGATTTTAGGAAGAAAAAAAATAATAAGTAAAAGAATAAAAAATAATCGGATAATAAAATTCAAATATCTTATTAAAAATAAAGTTAGAGTAGAAGCAAAAGATATAACCACGATTTTAGTAAGTAATATTCTATTTAAAGAAAAAAAAAATAAAATAACGTATAATGGTAGAGTTTTTTTTTTTTTTTTTTTAATAATTACCATAAACTATATTTCTTTTCAAGGAATCCTATAATGAGGCTTAAGATTCATCGTTTTAATTATAAATTATCATAAAAAAAAAAAGAATTGAAGTTTAAATATAAATATTCTTAATAAATAAATATGGCAAGCTAAATTGCAAAACTAAACAGTTAGACTTAAAGAGGCTATTTTTTGTATCCATGACAGCGTCATAATAGTGCAATTTAGAGCAAATGTGAGGCTGGGGGGGGGGGGGGGTGTCTTCCTTTGGGAATATTTCCGACATATGTGGGCAACATCGAATCTCTCGCAACGCATGAAGCAGCATCAGAAAGTTAGTAATAAAGAATTTACAGTGTTTTCTAATGTCAAAGTGATTTGTGAGGCAGTTTGCTGAAAAACTAATACGTATCAGAACTAGAAGACAAAAAATTTGTATAAAGATGACAAGATGTCGCAGCAGTCTGTTTACATAGTTATCAAATAACAACATTACCACCAATTCTCTTGATTTTTAAGGGAAATTTTACACCGGAAACATTTTTACAAATATTTTTAATTTATTTAGTCTCCCCCCCCATCCCCCAAAGAACCATTATGAGCCTCTTAATGTTTATGCTAACATCTATAGAGTTCCCAACGTTTATCATTTATTTAAGAGCATTTATAGCCCCGCCTCTTTTTCATACCGGAAATTTTGATAAATGATTTTCTTCTTATTTAATCGTTGTTATATATTAAAGAGAAATAATCTACAAAATTATTAGTACGAAAAGAAGGTGGGGCTAAAAATGCTTGTGAATAAATGATAAAAGTTGGGAACTCTGCATACAAATGCAGAGCTGTCAACCTAATCCGGCAAATTGCTTGCACTGCCCCTTTTTCTACACCAGTCATTTCTTAGAGTTTTTTTTTTTTAATTCATCGGAAATATATTTGAAGAAAATATTACTTTAAAAATTAAGTGGTGTAGAAAAAGGAGCGTTACTAACAATTTGCCGGATTAGGTTGGCAGCTCTGCAAATGTGACTTTATCTTAACCCAGCATACTTACCAACCATCTCATTATGAATTGTAACATTTTTAGTACCAGCCTTTTTTTTTCACACCAGTCTTTTTTTTTTTTTTTTTTATTCTTATTCAATCGTAACTACATTTGGAAAAATATATTTTAAAAATAAAATGGTGTAGAAAAAAGGACGTGTTTCAAAGAGGCGTAACAATGTAACTATTATTAATGAGATGGTTGGCAAGTATGACCGAGGTACTGTACGAATAAGCCGTCTCGATTGTGTAAATATGAAAGATTTCTATTTTAAAATAATGGAAATAAATCTGATTAAAAAATTCTATATCTTATCAGCTACGCAACACTCTAAAAAAAATCACAAAACACAATTATGAGTAAACGCTACAGAAAGTATTGTTCCTTAAAATGTGAACTTCCTCTTTATATTGTAAGGAAAGTCTTTTAACCTGTGAACTCCGTGGGCGTCAGGTAAAGCACCGGGCTACGAACCCAAAGGTCGTGAGTTCGATCCAACTCAAGGAAAAGTGGTTAAAGACGGTTTTTGCCTAATTATAAAATGTTTATTGATTATTTATTCATTATGTCATTGTCATTTATTCAGTTATTGTATGTAATTTCTAGACTTTTCAAAATCTAGAAGATTCATCAACTGTATATAAGCTGATGTAAAATTCTGTTGAGTTGAAAAATAAAGTGTCGAGTTGAACTTTAAGGCTTTGTGTTATTTCGCTCTAGTATTTTTGCACAAACAGTTATCTAAGCCTAGTCTACGGGACAATATCTAGAGGAGAACAATGTTGATTCCATTTTCCAGAATAATAAAGTTTAATTTTCTGCTGTTTAATTTTTGGAAGTTAAGATAGAAATTTTTACTAGGGGGTCAAAGATTTTGTAAAGTTTAAAGCAAAGAAAGGAGCGATTGGTGATATTTGTTAGCCAATTATTTGGTTTGATGAAGAAGTTTTTGATGTCAGTGTTTTCTTAGTAGGCAGGAAAAGTAGTAGTGCTGTAGATTATTTTTTCCACAATCTGGCTGGGACATATCTGCCAACATTCTAATTAATATTCCGTAGTATATTTAATACCGCCCCTTTATCCACAACCTTTTATTTTAGAGTAATTTTCTCAAAATTTAATTACGATTAAATAAGAAGAAAAATGCTCTAAAAGAAGACTGGCGAGAAAAAATGCGAGAACTGCAGGACTATGAAATATTAATTAAAATGTTGGCAGGTATGCATTGAGAAATTTGAGAAATATGGAAATAGAAGTGATATGCTCTGAATAAATCATGACTTATAAGGAAAGTGATTATCAACGGTATATCCGAACTTTCGAGTGAAACTAATAATAGTAAGATAAATATAAACCTACTTTGACTGAATCCACGCACACCATTTGCCCCTTTTCTAAAAATCAGAGTTTCAAAAACCTTACAAAAATGAATTAGAAACAGACTTTTTAGACATTTAAATATATTTTACAGGATGTTCAGAGACCACATTCCCCCCCCCCCCCTGACTCTTTCACCAATATATATATATATATTTCTTTTCGGAATTTTTAATATTATCTTTCCATCCTTGATTAAGTAAAAATTATCATATAAATATTCTGGGATGGATGGTTGGGTTTTACGTCGCACTAGTGCTGCGCAGATGGGCAATTGGCGACGGTCTGGGACACATCCCTAGAGGTGGTCCGGAGACATGCCATCACAATTTTGATCCTCCACGAAAGGGATATAAATATTCTGGGAGTAGAATCAAGGAAAAAAAAAGGCGGGTCTGCAATCACCTTGGTTTAAGAAATGTGGCATCATGTTTCCTTATTTATTGTTTACATCCAATCTGTTTAAATACAGGTATAAAGCCCATGCATATCTTAGTTAAATATGAGTTTTTAGTTATATACATAATTTTTATGGCTATCTCTTTTAATCTCAGCATGATATTCAGACAGTGTTGCCAGATTGGATGACTTTTTTATTTAATAGTTACCAATAGTTTTGAGAAATGATGCTTGGTATACATAATAGACTATTAACAAAATTCATGTTACTGTTTAGTGTTTCTAGAGACGAAATCTTTTACATAGCAGACAACCATTACGACATTCGGGTACAAGAATTTTAGCTTTTCTTCTTCTTCTTCTTTTTTTTTTTTTTTTTTTTTAATTTTTAAACTTTTGTAGCAGTTTTCTATCATTAAATAAATTACATTTTCTACATTAAAAAAAAATACCATTATTTAAGAATGATTGGCAGCTATGCTCTTATAAATCACATGTTAATAAACGCTTAATAATTATCCTTTCAATTTGATATTTGCTTAGCCAATTATGGAAAAAAAAAAGTTAAATCGGCAACTGAAATAAAAAATAATAATTGTATAAAACTTAAGATATGCTAAGAACTGGTATACCCTATGCATATGCTGATTTTCAAAAAATGATCATTACACTTCATAAGAAATGAAATGCATCCTTATAAAAGATTTCGCTCTTTAAAATGGTTGCTAAATTTTAAATACACAATATCTTATATATATATATATATATATATGATTCACTAAATCTTAGGGCATGAAAAAACACTAAAGCTTATATGCATATTAATAATTCATTCAAGATTCCCCAAAAAAATTTTCGATTTTCATGCAAAAGCCAGCTGCTTCAAAATATTCGCAAATACATAAAAATCAAGAAATCTGAAATTCTTCTGACAGTTAAATTACTGCAGATGCTCTTTTTTATGCAATGCCATTTCGTATATATTGTCATACAATCTAGACATGTTTAGTGATTGTCCTTCTATACGTGGAGATGTCTGCTAAAAATTTATGATACATAACCACCTCTTTCTCGCTTCTCTTAAATGTGAAAAGTATTATAAAAACGTAAAACATAAAAAGTGATCTGCAAGTTCTACATATTATTTATTTATACATTACATTTTTACATGTATTGGAAAGAATGAAAGAGATTTCAGAATACATGCAATGAATTTAAATAGACAGGTTAAAGGAAATATGTGTTCTATCTGAATTGCAAAGGAAAAGAATTCTTTTCAATGGGAATAATAATTTAAATATTTTATATTTTTATTGTTATATTTTGAAAAACAAAATAAGACACCTTAAATATTACTTACACACACAAAATAAAGACAAAATAAATAAATAAATAAATAAAATAAAATGAAATAAAATAAATGAAAAATTCATTGGAAAATTATGATTGAAATTTTTCATTCGTATTTTAAGATTGCCCTAATTTATCAACATTACACTTTAAAATTAAAACCTGTATTTTAATTTTTAAACCAAGTTATAATATGAACATTTTTGAAAAAGAGAATAACCAAATTAAACCCAGATATATATATATATATATAAATAAAATAACATCTACAGATATGACAACATTTAAATTTATTCTGGTGCATTGTTACTACCAACTCTTTTTTCCCCACCACTTTTCTTGGTTTCCCCCCTCCCCCCTTCTTAGTTAAACGAAATTGAAATTAGAGAAAATTTCACAACAAATAAAGTGATGTGAAAAAAAAAAAAAAAAAAAAAAAAAAAAAAAAAAAAAAAGATGGACACTTATAGTTCTTTGTAGTAAATTAAAACGTTGGCATGCCTGCTTTTATTTTCACAAGCATAGCATGAACATAAAGATTAAATATATATACCTTTAAAACCGATCCTAAAATTAAAGACGATCGAAATTTAATCAGAACGCAGTACCTATATTCGTTAAAACCAACATCTATGCGACCAATGGCTATAACTGAAAATAAATAAATAATAATAATAATAAAACTTTTTTCTTGAAGATTCTAGTCTTTTTTCGGCCTGTATGATACAGTAAAGCACTGGCTCATTACCTATTCATTAACACTATGTTGAAGTAATATGCATAATTTTCATTGTAAATACCCTAGAAAATTTATCGTAAGTAAAAAATATATTTAAATATGTATTTATTTTTAATGCATATTCCGTAATGTAAATAAAGGGGGAAAATCTTATTAAAATAAAAATTGACGATATTTTCTTTAAAAAATAAACAATTCCTATGTAACAACTAATAAAATTAATTTAATTTAGATTTTTTGTGCGATTTTATGATAAAATGAAGCTAAAATTATGTAATGCAACTTGCTGTTTAATAAACGAAAACTATTACTTTTGTTAAAATTCAATTTTCATTACACGTTTTGAGAGCTGTAGAACACGATTTGACTATTTTTTTTAAATGTCTGTCTGTCTGCCTCTCTTTCTCTCTGTGTGTGTGTGTGAGAGAGAGAGAGACCAAATTTTGTGGCAACTGTATTTCTGGAACTACTGCACAGAATTTCATACAAATTGGTATGTAACCTTGACATAAATTAGAGCCTCTCAACTTTTGGTAAAAATTGTTTTACTGGTTACTTTGCCATCCCGCTTTTTCTAAATTTTTAACATTGTGGTATAGGACAAAATTTTGTATAAATGTGCATATAGAAAATTATTTTTTCATAATCATTACGAAATTTACAAGAATTATTTATAATAGTGATAGTCAACTGGGAAAATTTTTTTGTATTTGTAGGAGCATCGACAATATCTTTAAAATGAATGGTTTAACCATCGATCTGCGATAATTTAAAATAAAGTTATCGATTTTTTTTTTTTTTTTTTTTTTTTTTTTTATGTAATATCGAGAATAAAATGAACTTTTTTTTTGGATATTTAGTGTTATACTACTTCTCTAATATGGAAATCGTACTGCATTATCATGGAAGATAATTTTATTAAATAATGGTTTTAAAAAATTATTTTTACTGAGTGAATTTGCATAGGAAAATATAGGAGAAAGTCATGTGGTGGCCACAACATTCTAGGTTTTTTTGCATTGCGTTGGGTATTCCTAATGTGTTTTGCAGCATTGAATTCAGAATTGCTTGCCTTTTCTTCTTATCGTGTAAGGGTTTTTCACAAAGTAAGGTTGAAGATCGGAAGAATTCTCACAAAGACTATCGATTAAACTATTTTTAAGGTTTTGAAGAGCTATATACAGATCTATTTTATTATTGCAAAACGATTTTACTAGACATTGCAAACAGACCTGAATACAGCTCTCGAAAACTTTAAAAACAATTTAACCGTTAACCGTTACCTACATTTGTAGTATTGAAATCCATCACCGACAAATGATTTGTTTGAATCAATTCATCTTGTTGTTCCTTGGAGTGTTGTGCCGCTAAACAAAAAATTACAAGTCTTGAAAATTTAACACACGTTTATTATATTTGTTAAAAGGATTCACATAATTAATCAATACAGGTTCGTATTTAAAAAATATTGTTCAGGAATCAAACTCCAGAAAATTCCGAGGAACAAGGGAGAGAGAGAGGGCAGCAAAAAATACTACGTCTTTACTAAACCGTGAAAAAAGCAAAAACTGAGGGTCTGCTCTTTTCGATCGCACGGGAGAACCATCTGGAAGGAAAGTCATATGACTGCATTATCATTATTTTCGCCAAAATGAAAGCCAACTTCAGTTCTTTGTTTTAGATATTAAACTAATGTTAATTTTTGAATTTGTAATGACGGTTTATAATTGTATTAACCTTTTAATCGCCAATTTTTACGCCAAGCGACCGTTTGACTAGAGAAAATGACCGTTATGAACTGAAATCAGTAATATTGGGTAATTTAAAATAAATTATATCCGGTGTTGCAATAATATAAATTCTGACAATGAGTTTTCTTTTTTTTATGACTATTTGAGAACACTTTTTTTTATAATTACGTTTAATGTCAGAATTTCCGTTAGATATTATTTCTTTTATTTTCTTTTTATCCCATAAAATAAAGTACTTTTCTATTCAAAAAGATAAACATTTATTTATGATTTAGATATAAAAGATGTACAATTTAGATTTCTGAATGATGTGTGTTATTGTTTTATGTTAATAAATAGTGCAGGTCGTATGTATAATTAAAATTGTGTAATTTTTAACGACATTTAAAAATAATTCTTTTTCCAAATGCTTAAGAACAAATTACGTAAATATAATATCTCACTTAAAATGTAATTATTTTTTTTATTGGAATAATGCATTCATTTATCATTAGATTTTATTTTATTTAAAAATTCAATTAAAATTTAACCAAATATATGTGAACACCTTCACATATTTCTCCCGGCGACCCAGAAAAATTAAAAAAAATCTCTCTCACTCCCTAGTATGTCACATAATCACAATGAAAAACAAATAATACAAGAAACCTGCATAAGTCCAAAAAAAAAAATGTATATCAATGTAATATTCAATTGTAAATATACGTATGCACATTATAAATTTGTTTCATCATGAAACATATTGGCATATGACGAATTTGCATCATTCTAAATATCATTGTGGGCACCACATTTGAAGAGTTCTGCTTTCTTTTAGAGTCTGGATCCAGATCTAATCGTCAAGAAAGCTTTCAAAATAATACTGTTCATTTCCATTTTTTTTATAAAAAAATTTTCTTTTCAATGTTCCCACATGTGTACAGAAATATGATGTTATACCTTAAAGCTATTTCACATTACACTGCAAACAATACTGAATGTGCATATAACACCGCAACACATCAAATAACATCAATGTTAAACACAGAAAAAAAAAACACATGAGTACAAGTAAATTAAAAAATGAACACAAAATGAGAGGAAAAAATAATATATAAATGTATATACAAATAATAGAAAATATCACAAAAGTGAAAAATTTGTTCGTGCAACTCCACACAGGAGAGATTCAAAAACGACGCCCATTGGACAGTCAAAAAAAAATATCTCCCCTTAATCTTGTATGTAGCAACAAGTATATCGACTTTGGCTTATGGCCATTGTCCTAGCGGGATAGGGCGTGTATAAAGACCTGACCTGTTAGGGACAGGCCTCCGTCCCCCATCAAAGTCAAAGACTTCTGTAGGGACACCTCGCAAAACTGGGTATATATATGTCAATTGAATTGTATTAAACAATTTTCAAAGGAAGTGTGGGGGTCTCATCACAATGAAATGCTACTCTCCCGGGTAAATTTTGAACGAGTTAGCATTAACATAGAGGGTAAAATTAAAAATGAAAAAAATATATTTAATCAAAATTCTTAGTACTATCAAAATTTAGTGTGATGAGATAAAGACTACCAAAACAACTCACTAAACCCAATGAAGCAATTAAAAAAAATAACATAGTATAATAACAGTAATAATAAGGTAATTGCCACATATTAGAATTTTGAGATTTTAACTTTAAGTCATTGCACTATTGAAAAGTTTTGTATATAGTATGTCAACAAACAGTATTGTAATCATCTGTTAAACTTATGATATATTAATATCTATCAAAATGTAAATATTATTAAAGAAGATTTTTTTTTTTTTTTAAACTGATTTATAATAAATTTTATTAAATTTGTTGTTAAGAAAACTGTAATAATAAGAACTAGAAAAGAAAAAAAATTATGCAATATTTCACATAGTGTTGTGTCATCCATTGTAATTAAAAATAAGAAAGAGAAAAAAAGAAAAATGCAGAGTATACATTGGTCCAGCCAATTGCCTGCATACAATGAATGACAGAACAAAAAAAAATAAACATAAAAAGGAACCTATGCATCGAGTACTCTTTATATAATGCACAAGTTTTGTAAAACATTACATAATATGATATTGAAAATTAATTCCTGTTTCTTAAATTATAATTGTGGCTTTGTCTTGCATAATAATTAACATTTCTATTAGGACTTGCTTCATCAAGTAAGTGGCTGTATCTAGATGGTGCAATAATAAGTCTGTCAATATGGACTCTAAATGACAATCTATCAGGCGCTTGTAGTCTTTTAATTGTAAATGAAACTGGTGAGTGTTTTTGTAGAACAATAAAAGGTCCTGTGTACTTTGGTTTAAACTTATCAACGGATTTTAAATAAACAATGTCATGTACAGCAACAGGTCTTAATTTAGCATGTCTGTGAAAGTGTTGATATCTCTTATTTTGATTATCTTTTATGTTAGAGTAAGCTTTAAGGTAAATTTTATTTAAATCTTCTAATAATTTATGTGTATCAACATTTTTGTCGAGAAAAGGTTGATTCATCTGTTGCTCAAAAGTGTCAAAAATCAATGAAATTTCTCTTCCAAAATGTAATACGTTAGGTGAGTACAAAGTAGATGAATGTTTAGAGCCATTATACAATGATTTATGTATAAACAAATAGTTTTCAAATGTATGGCCTTCAGACATTAAAATGTTTACTGAATATTTAATAGATTTATTAATCCTTTCGGACAATGCGTTTGATTGTGGATGTGCTACAGAAGAATGTGTAATTTTTATACCAAGAGTATTATTAAAAGAGTTGTAAACACTGGATGTAAATTGAGGACCAAGATCCGAGAGGATAACTGAAGGTCTACCAAAGGTGGTAATATAACTAAACAAACATTTAACTATTTTTTCTGCTGATGTATCCTTTAATGGATAAAGTTCCATATGGCGTGAGAAAATGTCCAACACTGTGAGTACTGAGTGACCATTATTAAATGGTCCTACTAAATCAACACTAATAGTATGTCCAGGATGTGCGGGTGTGTATGTAGGTTGTAATGGAGCTGGAAGAGTGTTATGATGTTTAGCCTGTAGGCATAGTGTACATGAAGCGACAAAGTTTAATGTATCTGTGTAGATTCCTTTCCAAAAGTATTTGTTTGATAGGAAATTATATGTTTTATTTAATCCAAAATGAGATAAATGTGAAATTGTTAATGTTTTAGCTTTTAGCGAATTAGGAACAATAATAAGATATGAGAATGTTGAGTTATTGGGACATTGCTTTTTATACATCAGTACCTTTGTGTCTGGATGAATAAAATAGTTTGGGTATTTTCTTGAAAAACCTTTCTTCAGAATTTCTGTGTAAATTTTTGACAATACAGGATCCTTTATTTGTTCATTTACAAAAGTATTATTAGAGATTTCTAAAAGTGGGTCTTTATTATTTGAATCTCCAGAAATTAAGCAATTAGTGTATTGTTGTTTGATTTTGTTACAATTGTTATCATTAAAGTGATTAACAATATTACAATTATCACGTACTACAGGTTGAGGTTGTTTTTCAAAAATTAATTCAGGATTAAAGTTCAAATCTTGTTGATTGTTAGTGAAGTCACATCTCGAAAAATAATCTGCTAAAATATTTGATGAACCAGGAATGTGTTCAAAATCAAACGAATATTCTGAAATTTCCATTAACCATTTTGTGGTAAGGCCTGTAGGATTAGTTGTTTTTTTGTATCTTTTTAATGGAGCACTGTCAGATAAAATTGTGAATTTTCTGTTGTACAAATAGTATTTAAATGCAATTATTGATTTGTAGATAGCCATTAATTCCAGTTTTAGTGCAGGGTAGCGTTTTTCAGATGGCTTCAATGATTTAGAAAAGAAGGCTATTGGAAGTAATTTATTATCATGTTTCTGCATTAGTACCCCAGCAATGGAAATATTTGAAGCATCTGTATTAAGGTAGAAATCTCTATCCCAATCCGGTAGTCTGACCACTGGTGATTCAAAGAAAATTTTTTGAATTTTGTGAAAAATCTGTTGATGTTCAGTAGTCCAATGAAATTTTGATTTTGGTTTAGTCAGATCAATTAAAGGTTGTATTAGTTTAGAAAAGTTGGGTACAAGGGATTTATAAAATGTTACAACACCAATAAATTTTTTTAATTGTCTTTTAGTTGACGGTGTAGGAAAAGAATTAATTTTGACAATATTTGATTGTATTGGGGAAATACAATGATTTTGAATATGAAATCCAAGATAATTTACATCAGTTTTGTGAAAAGTGCACTTGTTAGGTGCAAGAGTTAAGTTGTACTTTATCAAAATTTGTAAGATTCTACTTAATTTAGTGCATGTTTCCTCAAAGCTATTCGAGCCAAAAATGAGGTCATCTTGATAGGCATGTATTCCCTCTAAATCAATTTCATCAATAATTGTGTCCATTAAAGCTTGATATTGAGAAGCAGCATTTTTTAATCCAAAGCATAGTCTTTTGTATTTAAAACTACCAAACATAGAAGTAAATGTTAATTTATCTTGTAAATCTTCAGGAAGTGCAATCTGGTGGTAAGCCTGTTGAAAATCTAAACATGTGAAGTACTTATAGGCTGATAAGTCAGCAATAATTGTTTGTATTTTGGGTAAAGGGTATGAAGATCCCTGAATTATTGAATTAAGCATTCTAAGGTCCATTGCAATTCTATATTTTTGTTTACCTTCTGCGTCAAGTTTTTTTTTAACTAAAAGAATGGGGCAAGCCCATTCTGAACAATTTCTTTCAATAATTCCAGCTTCTACAAGTTGATTTATTTGACTTTTAGCTTCTTGTTGTAATGATTGTGGTATTGGAAAAGGTAATGTTTTAATTGGGAATTCAGTGATGAATTTTAAATTTGGTATAACTTTGTCTGTATGCCCTAAAGTTTTCATAGATTTAGAAAAGGCTGCAAAATTTGTTAACAAAATATTCTTTAATTTCTTTTCTTGGTCTCCTTGGAGATGTTTGACATCAAAATCCAAAGGAGAGAGTTCCTTTCTTCTTAAATTTAATATTTCATCAGAAGCTTGAATGTAATTCAAAATTTGTGTAGTTGAATCAGTAACAATTTTACTGTTTTTATCAATTTCTGCTTCCTGTGGAATAATTTCATCAATTTCTGTTAGGGTGCCCATTTTTGTACCTTTATTTATGTGAATACTTTCTTTAGTTAGATTTTTAACATAAATTTGAAATTGGCCTCTATTACAATTATTATCATTATCGAGCATTTTTGAAGTACTACTATTTATTACTGAATCTAGACACAATATATTTGCATTATTTTCTGTATTTTCAAACAAATAGTCCCTGTCAGACAAAAAAATTGTATTCACATCTATAAATGTTTCCTCTTCAGGTTCTAAAAATATTTTCTGAGAAGCCCTAACTGTCATTTGTTTACATTTTTGGGGAAGATTTTGATTTTTTTTTTTTGAGTTTCAGTATTTTTCGCAACACTACAACTGTTTAAGTTTTCATCTTCTACAAGTGTATTTGCAATGGGAATACTTATATCTTTAAGTTTGATATTGTTTTTATACAAGTCTATTATTACATTATTTTGTTGAATAAAGTCCCATCCAAGTATGGCCTGAAACGTTGATTCATTAGGGATGTCAACGATAAAAAAATTTGTGAGAAAAATGTGTTATTTATTTTGAAAGAAGTATGAATACATGAGGAGAATTGTACGTTTGAATTTACAGTTTTAATCGTTACTGGTGAAGACAAGTGTTTATAAGTTAATTTCTCCTTTAAAGATTTAAAAGTACTTTCAGAAAGCAATGATATCGAACTCCCTGTATCGATTAAACTGGTGATAGCATTTTTAGCTAAGTTAATTTCAATTAAGGGTAGTGTAGGTGAAATTTTATTTACATTAAAAATATATTCATTTTGAATTTCTGTAGTTTGTGTGTATTTATTATCAGCAATATTTATTTTATTCACAGTTTGTGAGGCAATTGAATTTACTTTTCTTGTACTAGATAGTTTCATAGTGTCACTTAGATTTGACAAATCAAAATTAGGATTAGGTGCTGATGTTGTCTGGTGTAGTTGAGATGCAAGGCCATCAGCTACTCTACATCTCGAGTCTAGTTTAAATGCCTATTGTTGTCATTTTTCTTGAAAAATCTTCCTCTCGAAAAATTATTGTTTTGGGTTTGGCTTCTTTGCCATTTATAACATTTATTAGCTACATGGCCTTTACGGTTGCAAAGTTGACAAACAATATTATGAAAACCCTCTTGTTGTGATCCCGTAGCCTTATGTGTTTTAAATTTTTTTTTATATTCATTGTGTCGACTTCGTCCAACATGAGCATTTTGTGAATCTGATAAACTGTTTACTTCCTCTTTTTTTTCTTTTTGTCCGAAGGACAAAGCATCTACTTTTTCCGTTAGTTCAATTAATTTTTCCGATAAAGTGTTGACAAATACACTATCATTTTGTTTGAGGAGAATACTTTCATTCATGTTAATCTCTTGTAATTTTTGAGCGCGATTTACAGCTAATTTATAATCCGAAATTCCCTCTTCCATGATTTTTATACGTATGTTAGATGGAATGGAGGAAATAAACCTTGTAAATTTAATATTATCTAGTGCGTTATCATCCGTAATTTTATTGTAAATAATGTTTGCTAGCATACTTAACCTATGAGAAAAAAATTTTATGGATTCCTGAGGGAGTAAATTCAGATTATTAAATTCAATTAGGGCATGAGTAGAACTCAGAGGAGTAAAGAATGCTTTAAATTCCTCCTTAAGAAAGTCTAAATCGTTTGATTTATATAACTGGGGGGATTGTGTTAAATATTTTAATGCCGCCCCAGACAATTTTCCTTTCATGACTGCCACTGCTTCTTCAGCTGACAGCCTATTTATCCTAGCATATGTGGACACTTGGTCAAAGAAAAAATCAACTAAAGATGGTTCCCCATCACAATTCATTAACTGAATGTTGACTGTTTTGGCTTTCGCCATAATTAATGATTTTGCCTAACCAAATTAAAATATTGTAAATAAACTATCTAATAAATATTTTATGTGACACAAAACAAAAATTGTTAATACCAAGCATTCTTGTTTTTATTTATTTATTTATTTATTTATTTATTTATTTATTTATTTATTTATTATTTTGGCATATAATTTTATTGTATTGTATGCCACTTTCATAAACAAGAATACTTAATTTTATATGCTCATATATTATTATCCAAAAAGATAAATAGATGAGCATACAAATGATAAATATTGTGTAAAAATATAAAAATATTGTGAAATCAAATAAAATGTATTGAAAATGAAGAATTATGAATGAAATAAACCAATATTATGAATGAAAAATGTTAGAATTTGTACCAAGCATTTCTGCTGCTCTGATTTATTTATTTATTTGTTTTAATTAAACTTTAAGTTGATGTTTAAAGCAATAAAAATATTGCATGACAAATTTCAGCAAAAATACTTAGTCTCTCTCTCTATATATGCAATAATAAAATAAATATTTGTGTTCATGCCATGAATTATAAAATAAATATTTGTGTAAAAATGTAGTGATAATTATGCACTATAAATGAGAAAAAAATTGTGTTTATGAAAAATAAACATATGAATAAATAAAGTTTCAAACCTACCAAGTACTTTTGCTCCAACTATTTCAATTTCCAATTATTATTATTATCACTTTGATTATCTTTTTTTTTTTTTTTTTTTTTATAGAGACCCAAAATATTAAAAATATCAGCAAAAGTACTTAGCTAAATGTATATTAAAAAAATATATAATATTACGCATAATTGGTAATAATTTTAATTTAATTATATATGCACCAGATAAATATTGAAATCACACCAAAATAAAGCGTGAATTATTAATTTCTGTATTTCAAAAATATTATAAAATAATTAGTATTATACTTTCCTTTTACGTCGTAAAACACTGTTCCGAACATTAATCAAGTTTCTAAAAGTCTGTAAAATTCAAAAAAAAAAAACTTCAAAAATTGAAATTTTGTGTATATTAATTGAAGACCAATATCTCGGAAACTCTGACTAATCGCAGTACTGTGGGATGTTCCACCAGTGCGCAGAACGTGCAATATCTATCACTCCTTTAACTAGAAACAAATACAAAAAAATTTCTTGAAACATATTTTCAATACACATGGTTTTTCTCCCGTATGATTTTTTTACACAAAAAAAAAAATTCCGAAGATTTGAACTAAATGTACACAAAAATTGGCCTTTCCTCTGTATGTGTGTGTGTAAATTTTATTCGCTGTGCACAAAATTTTGAAAAAAAATTATCACTTTAACACATGTACTGCTTTTCTCCTGTATGATCGTAATTTGCCGATGTAATTGAAATTATGAAGCTGTACACACACTTTTTGGTTTTTCCTTTTTTTTTTTAGCACGATTGCTTGAATTATTTTGCACAAAAAAAATTCCCGAAATTTTCACATATAGCTTTTCTCCTGTAATCGCGCGTTTAAATCCTTGAGAAGATCTTGTATAAAAGAGCATCCAGTACCACAAGATGAAATGTACGATCACCAAACTCCGAAGCCGGCAGTCGAGAAGAGAACAAAAATTAGCTGTTCGGAAATGCGAACTATTCTGAATGGCAGTTTCCTATCTTTTCTCTCGGCGCAGGAATTGTATATGAAGCGAGCGAAGGACTAATATTAGTACTCTCAGGACTGAATAATACACAAGGTCAGCGACCTCTCAATGAGCTGTGCAGCAGGCTGAATACATCAGACTCAGCGCAGGAACACGTAGATAATGGAAAGTTCTTGTTTATCATAGCCGACAGCTCCGAGATATGCAAAAATGTCATTAATTTCAGGATAATCTTCTCGATTTTCTCTATTCAAAGCGATTCACATTAATCATAAAGTTCTTTTAGTTGATATGTGAAAGATTCATTTTAAAAAAATGTTCGCATCGTCCCTCTTTCTATTCACTGAAAGTTCGAACTAGTGAGTGTCAGTAGAATTTCGTCGACCCCGCTCTGCAAAGTTCGAGAGAAGGGAAAATCCAACAGCATGATTTAGTCGGCTCCCCCCTCTCTCTCCATCGATGCATTCTCGGAAACTGGTCTTAAGCACCAAGATCTCTAGTATTGAAATCCATCACCGACAAATGATTTGTTTGAATCAATTCATCATGTTGTTCCTTGGAGTGTTGTGCCGCTAAACAAAAAATTACAAGTCTTGAAAATTTAACACACGTTTATTATATTTGTTAAAAGGATTCACATCATTAATCAATACAGGTTCGTATTTAAAAAATATTGTTCAGGAATCAAACTCCAGAAAATTCCGAGGAACAAGGGAGAGAGAGATGGCAGCAAAAAATACTACGTCTTTACTAAACCGTGAAAATAGCAAAAACTGAGGGTCTGCTCTTTTCGATCGCACGGGAGAACCATCTGGAAGGGAAGTCATATGACTGCATTATCATTATTTTCGCCAAAATGAAAGCCAACTTCAGTTCTTTGTTTTAGATATTAAACTAATGTTAATTTTTGAATTTGTAATGACGGTTTATAATTGTATTAACCTTTTAATCGCCAATTTTTACGCCAAGCGACCGTTTGACTAGAGAAAATGACCGTTATGAACTGAAATCATTAATATTGGGTAATTTAAAATAAATTATATCCGGTGTTGCAATAATATAAATTCTGACAATGCGTTTTCTTTTTTTATGACTATTTGAGAACACTTTTTTTATAATTACGTTTAATGTCAGAATTTCCGTTAGATATTATTTCTTTTATTTTCTTTTTATCCCATAAAATAAAGTACTTTTCTATTCAAAAAGATAAACATTCATTTATGATTTAGATATAAAAGATGTACAATTTAGATTTCTGAATGATGTGTGTTATTGTTTTATGTTAATAAATAGTGTAGGTCGTATGTATAATTAAAATTGTGTAATTTTTAACGACATTTAAAAATAATTCTTTTTCCAAATGCTTAAGAACAAATTACGTAAATATAATATCTCACTTAAAATTTAATTATTTTTTTTATTGGAATAATGCATTCATTTATCATTAGATTTTATTTTATTTAAAAATTCAATTAAAATTTAACCAAATATATGTGAACACCTTCACAACATTCTTACTAAGTAAACATTTCAATCTACCTGAATAAAATAAAATAAAGATTTTCTTCCTCACGGGTGACACTTAAGGACGGGTAAGTGGTCCTACCAGCCGAAGAGGGTTTTCTCTTTTTGGTGGGTTTTGGAGGGGGTGTTTCATTTTCCATTTTTTTCATTCTACTTGTTTTATGAAATTATCTTTATATATTTTTAGATTTTTTAATTTTGTATTGATGTATTATTCTATATTAATGTACTTTATTTATGAATTTGATTCTTTAGATTAATGATTAGTATTAATTTATTTTAATGTTAAATTCGATGGCTGTGCACATTTTTACTTTCATTTTTGAGAAGTTGGGGGATGGGATGTATATTTTGGCTTAAAGCACACGTCCCCTCAGAAATTCATATTTTCCATTCCCTGCATGGGGGATGGGAGGTCCCTGAAAAAAGACTCTCATGTGCTTTGGGATTGCTTTTCATTTGTCATTAGTTTAATGTCAATTTATTTTCGTATTATATTTCCTTTTGCTGTATTTTGCACATTGGCATATATTTACTTCATTTCAGGATTTTATAAAAAAATTTCGGATTTTTCTAATTGACCTTCAGATTTTAATTTCGTATATATGTATATAAAGTTAAATAAAAAATGAACTATATATTTTTTCCTGGCATCAGGATGACTGAAAAAAGAAACAATTAAAATATTTAATGGGTTTTGCAAATTATAAATAAAGTGACGAAAAGTAAAAAATTCAATTTTTGAATAATTAATAATTTTTATTTTATAATATACAGCTTAAAAATTCTAAATGGACAGAATAACAAAAGAATGTCATTAAAATTTCATAAATATAAAATTTTGCAGAAAAATTAAATATAAGAAGAAATTATTTTGTAAAGCATAAAATTTTGACACAAAAGAAGGATATGAAATAAGTTAATTGAAAATAAACAAAAGGATTCGGCAAATAAATCTATAAAAAAAGTAAACATTTATATTTTATTTGTTATTATTATTTTCTTGTTTTTTGACATAAAAAGAAAAAATGAGATATTAACAAGCAAAGTATTTTCTTTTAATATGAAATTTTAGATTTATTTTAAGTTGTATAGCTAAATATTATTCTTAAATTCTTTGAAAGCATCGTGTTTTTTTTTTTATGTTTGTTATTAAAAAAATTAGTGTTCTAGTTTATTTTTTACAGATATGAAACGTTTAAAATTAATTATTTAATTTCCTATATATGCAAAGCCGGGCATAGAAAATATAAAACCATGAAGATTCGGTAGTAGAAGAAGGAAAATTTTACGGAATATGCAACAGAAGAACGAAAACTGTAACACGGAATATGCAACACAAGAACGAAAACTGTAACACGGAATATGCCAAACAAGTTTACAGATGACCTGAGGTTCAATTTGGTCACGTTTATATAGTGCGAAATAAAAGTAGAGGAAACAGTGGATGAATCAACTACTTCTACTCGCTGGTATATACGGAAAAAAAGAAATGCAAGAATTACATATCCAGTAAGACTCGTGTGGATTAGGAAATATCTTTGCGATCACGCCGAAGGCAGTTTCAATGACCGGACGATTTTATGAGGGATTATATTATAGGGTTTTGTACGGCTGGTGTGTCTTGATAACATATTCATCTGAAATGCACATAGATGTTTCAACTGTGTATAGGATTTCGACCAAATGGATCAAAAAAGGTAACTTCAATCGTTATGAATGTCCAGGTAGACCAAGGCATGCAAAAAATAAAAAATAAATAAAAAGGTGAGGATAGACGCATCCGAAAAAATATGATGGCGCCCCCCTTCCAATCATCTATACTCTTGGCATTCTGTGGAATGTATGCGTGCTTTGGATCTTCCAATATTTAAGAGAACAATTTTACGATGTTTCGTTGAAGGTGACTTTCATTCATTTCGCAATTCACGAAGACTACCACTGACAACTCATCGACATGAAAGGTTACGATGATGTCGGGAATCGAACTATTTGAACGACTGAAAAGCACAATAGGGTGTTCAGTGGCAAGTCTGGGCTCTGTTTGTCCAATGATAATCTCCGGGTGAGAGTCTGGAAACATGGAATGACAGAGGAAATCCAAACACTATTGTTAACAGCCATACCTCTCGTTAGCGTACCATAATGTTTGTGGGTGCCATAACACACATGTGATCACCCGAAAGCAGGCAACACTTGTACGCATCCGAGACATACTGACGACATGAAAATGTGTTGGTGTTGTACTACAGCCAGTTGAGCTAGAAAAATTCAGTAGTTGCGAATAGTCTTTTTTAGCCTGACAACGAGTGGCCGTATCTTGCATTCATCATACGTCAAGACATGTCTTGGGGCATGTACAGATCCTTCCTTAGCCTTAAAAGTCTCCTAACTGCTCAACAAATGAGAATCTGTGAGACGTGATTGACCGTCATTTGTTCGCTGTGGCCAAACCTCAGTTGGAGAAAGAACTATGATGAATGGCTGAAAACATTTCGGCTTCCATTCCTCATCACACTATACGCAAAATTAATTGATGTCTAGCTCATAGGGTTGCTGCTTCTATCTCCGCGAGGTGATGCTGTCCACACTGACCACACTGTATAAATCATTATTTTTAAAATTATCTTTTTGTAAATACAATCACTTACATATCACCTGTCTGTATATAAATTTTCATCACATTCTATCTACTCTTTTATAATGTTGTATTTTCTATTTGCAGAAAGGTATTGTTCACTGAATATATGCAGTAGATGTAAAAACATTAATGTAGTATAATGTATTATGAATATTCAAATGAAGGAAGCTGTTTTTACAAAAATTAAATTATAATTCTTAGGATGAAATATAAGAAAGAAATTATGCCGGCAAAATTGCAATTTACAGATATTTCATGGTAAACATATAATAAAATCGAAAACAAGTCTTTTAAGCCTGTTTAAAAAATATAAGTCCACAAGACAATAATACATTCTGATGATGACGATCCAGAAAACATAATACAGGGTGTTTATAAAGTCCCGGACCCATTTTGATGTTTAATAACTTATAAAATAATGAAGATATAAACAAACTTATGGCATTTATTGATGGAATAACTCATATATTTTCTTTTCAGGTTTGAATATCCTTACTTTTGTAAATATCGTCTGCGAGTGTGGTTAATTTCAGATAATTTCATTTTCCAGTCTAAACATCTGTATTTTACTAAATATCGTCTGCTTATTAATTGCATTTTTCTCTCTTTTGACTTTTTTTGACTCTTTGACTCTTTTGAAAACCCCCATGAATACCGTGAGGCACAAAGGGATTCCCCAAAGGTTAATGTGTGGTGTGGACTAATGCACGACCGAGTCATTGGGCCTTCCTTTTTTACAGAAAAGACGGTCTCATCAGTCGTTACTTAGACATGTTGGAAAACTTCGTATTTCCACAACTAGAAGAGCTTCAGCCACATATCTTTTTGCAACAAGATGGTGCACCACCTCATTGGGGTACCATCGTTCGTAGTTCTTTGAATGACCATTTTCCAGGAAGATGGATTGGGCGAGGAGGTCCAATTCCTTGGCCACCCTGATCACCTGATATAACGCCGCTGGACTTTTTCCTTTGGGGATTTGTAAAGGACAATGTTTACAGGAGGAGAGTGTCGAACTTTTTGAACATAAAAATACAACCGAAAATTACATTTTAAGGAAATACAACGTCCAGAATAATTAACTGAGATCATGACAGCTATTTTGTAGCGACATATAATTCTACATTTCAGGAAAATCTCTACTTCACACTTACATAGCTGCCAATATTTTAATTTATTCCGGAAAACTTTTAGCACCGCCTTTATTTCGCCTAACTTTATTTTTAGAATATTTTTCTCCAAAGACTAACTGTGATAAAAGATGAAAAATTTACTCTTAAAAAAAAGTGGTATGGAATAAAGGCGGAGCTAAAAGTGCTCCGGAATAAATTAAAATATTGGCAGCTAGGCACTTTATAGGGGAAAAATAAATAAAGAAAGGAAGGAAGAAAGAAAAAAAAAACTTCCAAGCAAACAAATTTATCATACTTTTATTATTACATTTTTATAATTAAATATACCAGTGTTCGCCACCTCTAAAATTAGCATAAGTATTCGCCACCCTCACAAAAGCCCTGTTAACACTTTCACGACCGCATGATTTTGACTTTTTGACTGTAAGGTCCGCCTGTGGGCGTTGTTCTCCAAGTTACAATATTTCAGAACAAGAAATTTTATATTCACATTTATATTACAATAGAATATATATTATAATTATATTCTTTATAATCAAAGTATTTGTGTCCATAGTATATTTCATTGTAACAATATAAATATTTGATATTTACTTAAGAAATAAATAGCATACAAATTGCGTTAGAAACGCCCACTGGTGGAGTTACAGATTTTCAAATGACATGAATCTACGTCAGCGGTTGCGAAAGTGTTAAAATAACCGTCAATTAACATCTATGGATTTGAATCTGCTCGTGCTAGATTCTCTGGTCCAGAGAATCTAGGGAGGTCAATTCAAATTCATATATGTTATTAAATGCATATTTTAACGTATCTTTTGTGAGGTGGCGAACACTTGTGTAAATTTCAGGGGTGGCAAACTCTGGTGACCTTACCTTACATACTGAAGACCAAATGAATGATACGGTTATATAATCTAGAAAATCACAAATAATTAATTACTCTTAAAAAAAAAAAAAAAAAAAAAAAAAAAAGTGGTATGGAATAAAGGTGGAGCTAAAAGTGTTCCGAAATAAATTAAAATTTCGGCAGCTAGGCACTTTATAGGAAAAAAAAAAGAAAAAAAAAAAAAAAAAGGGAAGAAAGGAAAAAGAAAACTCCCAAGCAAACAAATTTATCATACTTTATTAATACTTTTTTATAATTAAAGTAAATATAACAGTGTTCGCCACCTCTAAAATTACCATCAGTATTCGCCAACCTCACAAAAGCCATGTTAACACTTTCCCGACCACATGATTTTGACTTTTTGACACTAAGATCCGCCAGTGGGGGTTATTCTCCAAGTTACAATATTTAAGAACAAAAATTTTTATATTCACATATATATTATAATTATATACTTTCTAATCAAAGTATTTGTGCCCATAGTATATTTCATTGTAAAAATATGAATATTTGATATTTACTTAAGAAATAAATAACATACAAACTGCGTTAGAAACGCTCACTGGTGAAGTTACAGATTTTCAAATGACGTGAATATACGTCAGCGGTTGCGAAAGTGTTAAAATAACCGTCAATTAACATCTATGGATTTGAATCCGCTCGTACTAGATTCTCTGGTCCAGAGAATCTAGCGAGGGAAATTCAAATTCATATATGTTATTAAATGCTTCTTTTAACATATCTTTTGTGAGGTGGCGAACACTTGTGTAAATTTAAGGGATGGCAAACACTGGTGTCCTTACCTTACATACTGAAGACCAAATGAATGATACAGTTTTATAATCTAGAAAATCACAAATAAGTAATTACAAAGAGCTCTATGTATTCTCATTCTTCAGGTGTTTATTGACTTCCTCCATTTACAGATAAATATGCATTAAAATAATTATGTTGCCCGATGTAACTGGAAACTGTATTTCATATTGAGGATTTCAGCATGATTTTGGCGCATTTTTAAAACATGCAAATTGATGAAAACCTCGATGTGCATAAAAGACTGTTTAATTTTTACTTTCTCTTATCTAAGTATTATACAGAAAGTATTAAATTTAGATCATAATTTAGAAATTGAGCTTTTACTACAATTACGTGTTTTGAAGTGTGACCTAAATCGAAAAATCATGATTTTAGCAGTTAGTCTAGGTGTCAGAGTTTCAGTCTATTATCAGCATAGCACGAGGAAAATCATTAGCAGGAAGTCAAAACTCGATATTCTAAATCTATATCATATGGGAATGTTACTTAAATGATTTATTTGAAATCTTGAAATAGTTGGTATACAGGGACATACAAAAATTCATACACATTATGTGTAAGGTCAAAATTTCTGGTTTGCGTAGATTCTGGTTTGCAATTTTAACTAATTTTTACGTACGAAAAATGAAACACAATATATTTTAGTGTATAGTGATATACATAAAAAAAATAAAAAAATAAATATAGGTAAAAATAAAGTACATGTTTACTATATATTTATTTTTAAAGATGTTTAACTACAATGTAGTGTAACATAGTTTTAATTAATTTTTTTAAACAAAAAGTATCGCTTTATTTTGATTCTGTCTACTGAAGATCATCTCTCACTATTACTGTATAAAATATCCTATACTTTCTTTCTAGATACATAAGACTCACTAAATACTGAAATACTGAAATTGTCTTATAAAATAAAATATAAAAATTGAAATAAATATATATGAAATACTGAACAATTACACTCTCAGATTAATGATTTATTTGAAAATGAGACATGAAATGCTATTAATTTAGAGAGAATTAAGTGCCCTTAAAAAGCGCGTATTCATGCAATTAAATTTGACTAAGATAAATTGCAGGAAATTAAATTCCGTTAATTTATCTTCTCATGTTTCAATGTCTAAATGTTTTAATCTAAGTGATATTCGAAATTATTTCCATGTATTTCCATCAAATTAATTCTATAGTGTAGTGTTATTTAAAAAGAGCTTAATAATCTTTCTTTTCCGTATTGCTCAATTTCTGAATTGAGTCATTAATCATGTATAAAACAATAAAATATAAGTATACACACAATTGTAATTAATGGAACCTAATTAAAAAAAAATAGAGGATAATAACGCTAACAATTATGAAGACTTTCCTATTTCCTTAATTTTCCGACACTATTCAATGCTACTATCTATCAGATTATATCAGATTATATCAGCTACTATCTATCAGAAAATACATCTATCAGATTAGCTCATCATTGATAACGTATTCCTACGACATACGCGTGTATTGCAGATTTCCAAAAATATTTTACGAATATTCTTCTCATCTAATCACCTCCTCCTTATTTACTTGTATAAATGTATTCTTTCTAATGTATAAACATAATAACTTTGTTCATCACCAGAGTTGCCAGCTTTTTTAATTAACACCGGAGCATTTTTAGCCCCGCCTATTTTTCATATCAGTAATTTTTAAGTATGTCTTTTATTATTATTATTATTATTTAATCGTTGTCACAAATTAGAGAAAAATATTCTACAAAATTTCTGGGGCTAAAAATAAGGCGGAGCTAAAAATGCTCTGGAATAAATTATAAAAGTTGATAACTCTGCACCACACAGCACAAAACTTTTACTGTTACTTCGCATTACCACGAATTTAACCCCTTAACGCGCGCTGTCCTCGTTGCGAGGACGCAAAATTTAAGATCCAGCGGCAAAAATTCATCCCGGAAATTTTTTAGCAAAAATTTACGTTTATAACATATCAGAAAAGGCCGGTTTTTTAAACCTTAAAATTTAAAATTTATTTTAGTTTAATTTAGTTCATGAGTTCCGGTGGCAGTGTAATTTAAATGTTTTAAATTGTCTTGCGCCGCAAAGGGTTAAAGAATATGGTATGACTGAAATATGCGGGCAGCGTTGCCAGATCTGGCGGATTTTTTTAGTCAATAATTTTGAGTTGGGATATTTGATATACATAATATACTTTCAATCTTCGAAGGGATTAGGCAAACGTTACAATTAAAAATTATTCGTGTTTATTGAATAAGAAATCCGCTAGGTCTGGTAACACTGTATACGGGTTACAATATCGATTTAAGAGTTTCCTTGTAAAATAATTATATTCAACACTATATATATATATATATATATATACATAGAGGGTGATTATAAAAAAATACCCCAATATATGCGACCCTAGCTATCATACCGTTCACAGTAACTGAATAAAAATTTGATGAAAGGTATTTTGAGGTATGCGTTCAAGAATCATATAAAAAATAACAGTTACACTCTAACAGTTACGGTTACAGTGTCAAAATTTCGAAAATTTCAAATGGCAACACCTAATGGGATCTCCATGCCAAAAAACCATAAATAGCGTTGAAATGGTACCTGTAGCACGAAAATTGCCAGCTCTAGCAGAAAAAGGAAAACAACTGTGATGTGCCTACCAGAGTCAGACTAATGGCGTCACATTTCCCACTGAGACTTCGGCTTAGAGCTCCTATAAACGTAAGCCGACACGCGTGGATTATCTACCATCTTAAATAAGTGAATTGAAGACAACAACTTAAAACTAATCTTTTTTCGACCTGACACTTTCACCGAAACCATCGCCATCTAGCACTGAAATGAACTTATGACTAACTCTGAAATCAACACTTCTATGCTCAACTCGACATTGTCACCAAAATCCACCCCTATCTAACGCTGGATCCGACAGGTGACCTTAAAACTTCCAACTCAACACATCTATGCTCAGCTCGACGCGGCGGTCACTGAAACTACTACTATTCAACACTAGATCCGACTGGTGACCTTCACTCTTCCAACTCAACACATGTCCTACCTTACAGACTCACATTGAAAATGATGCCCGAACAAAAGTTTAAGAAATTAAGTTCTGAGTCAGCTTCTTTTTTTTTAGGAAGTGTTGCACTGGAAGTGTCAAGGTGAAAAGTTATTTCAGTGTTAGATAGCCATGGTTTCGTTGAAAGTGTTAGGTTGAATAAAGATTAGTTTTAAGTTGTAGTCTTCAATTCACTCCTTCGCACACTTTTTATTAACGATGGGAGATAATCCACACGTTGAGTCTGTAAACCAGCTTCCACAAGTCGGCTTGCGTTTATAGGAGCTTTAAGCCGAAGACTCAGTGGGAAATGTGACGTCATTAGCTCTGGTAGGCACATCACAGTTGTTTTCTCTTTTCTTCTAGCGCTGGCAATTTTCGTGCTACAGGTACCGTCTCAACGCCATTAATGTTTTTTTGGTATAGAGTTTTTTGGTATTCCAATAAAAAAAAGTAGGTAGTGCCTTTTGAAATTTGCGAAATTTTGTCACTGTAACCGTAACTGTTAGAGTTTAACTGTTATTTTTTATATGATTCTTGAGCGCATACCTCAAAATACCTTCCACCCATATTTTATTCAGTTACTGTGAACGATATGATAGCTCATATATCGGGGTAGTTTTTTTTATAATCACCCTGTGTGTATATATATATATATATATATATATATATATATATATTAAAAGAAATACCATCGTGTTATTCAAAAATTCTAATGGTATTTTTAACCTTATCTCTTTATAAATATCATAATATTATAATATCTAAATTATGCTGCAATTAGTAGATTTTTTTGAATGGTGTGTCTTAATTACAGGTATAAATAAAAAGTGACACAAAATTAAGTAATGAATAAGTACAAATAAGATTACTATAGCTAGTGAGTAACACTATATTTAACACTAAATTTAACATATAATTTTTTTTTTTTAATTTTTTTTTTTTACTTTTTTATTTATATATTTCGTACTGTTTAATAATATATTAATTATATTTAATATTTTAACAATATGAACGTGTAAATAAAAGTTTTTCAGAGGAAGTTCTAATGTAAGGAACTAGGTTTGCATTGTTTTGTCATTTTTTATGCATATGAATTTAGCATATTATTTTGCTCCTTTTAAACATAGGAAGGTATAAAACGTTACATAGTTTTTATTAAAATTTTGAATTGTCACAAAATGTAACCATATACAACATTTACTAATTTTGGATTATTTTACGACAGTTATATATAAACATGTAACATATACATACACACACACACACACACACACACACACACACACACATATATATATATATATATATTCACTCCTGCTCAAAAGTTTAATAATATTTGCAAACGCCCCGTTTTTTCAATTTAAAAGCTTATCTCTCCATGAAGTGTTTTCAAACACTGGGTACTTAAAAAAAACTGGGTCTCATTAATGTTTTTCAGAGAAGATTCGTTTTAGACAACATTTACAGGACCAGTAACAAAATGAGCAAAATCAATAATATTCGTGATCACCCTGCATCGTTAAGTAAACGAAATGATCTTTAACTTTAGGATATGTTAATGTTGGCCCAATGCAAATTGTCGATGAATTTGTGTGATGGTAGAATGTTAAATAACGGAGATATAAGCATTTATTTTAGAACTCTAAAAAAATCAGCATGTTTCTTTTTATTTATAATATACAGAGTTTTAAACGAAAATTATTCGCACTTTCAGATTAATTGAAAAACACTTTTGAAACAATATACAGCAATCAGAATACAAATATCTTAAATATCTCATAAATTATAAGCATTTTTATCAAAAACGCTTTCACTGCGCGTTCGGGGAAGATAGAATTTTTTTTTTTTTTACATAGATTAAAAGTATATATATTATATATTATATATTATTTATATATATACATAAAGTATTAATATATTGGACTGCTTTTGTCGAAAGTTCATTGAAAAGGGTGAAAATTAAGCAAATTGTTGGCAAAACAACAAGCTAGATTTCAGGTATTTTCCAGAGTTGAAATTTCCTGAAAGGTTTTTCACATGTAGCGGAATTAATTGGAAGATACAATTCTTTCAAACATGCTCCAAAAGTACTTTTTGGGAAAAAAAAAAAAAAAAACTTATACGCTTGTAACACTAACATATTTTTGTTTATGTACTAAGATTTGTTAGATCAAAAGGGTTAAAGAAGTTTTGCGAAGAAGTTGAAATATTTGGATCTTCAAATAAATTACGCGGCATGTGAAAAACCCGTTATGAAATTTCAACTCTGGGAAAATACCAAAAATCTAGCTCATTCTTTTGCCAACAGTTTGCTTAATTTTTACTCTATTTAAATGGACTTTTGGCAAAAGTTGTCCGATATATCTAGCATTCAGTCTATGTAATAAATTCTTTTCTATCTTTCGCGCATGGGCAGTGAAAGCGTTCTTTATAAAAATACTCTTATTAATGAAATGTTTAAGGTATTTGTATTCCAATTGCAGTAAATTGTTTCAAGAGTGTTTTTTCAATTCCTCTGAAAGTAAGAATAGTTTTCGATACAAACTCTGCATATTATAAATATAAAATATAATTTTTTTTTTTTTTTAGTTTAAAAAAAATGCTTATATCTTCGTTATTTAAAGTGCTATCGTTGCACAACTTCATCCACAAATTGTATTGGAACTATATTAACATATCCTAAAGTTACAGATCACTTCGTTCACTTAACGATACAGGGGTACCGCAAATTTTATTGATTTTGCTCAATTTGTTACCGGCCCCCTAAATGGTGTCTTAAAACAATATTCAATAAAAAACATGAAGAAGACCCAGTTCTTTATATACCCAGTGTTTGAATATATTTCTTCGAGAAATACGCTTTTAAATTGAAAAAAAAAATTTTTTTTTGCAAATCTTTCTAAATTTTTGAGCAGGAGTGTATATGTATGCAAACCTACAGTAAATTACCAAGATATTAAAAAATAAGATAAAACGAGGATTAGACAAAATCAAATGAATAAAGCTAGTCTTAACAATATCCAAAATTTCATCATGGGTATAATCTGAACATTGCGAGAGAGATACATAATTGTCAGCATTTTGGTTAATATTCTATAAAATTGTTAGTACTCGCCTTTTTTTCCTCACACTGGTCTCTTTTTACAGCATTTGTCTTCTTATTTAATCGTAATTACATTTAGAGAGAATTATTCTGAAACTAAAGTGATGCGAAAAAAGGAGGCGGGTACACGAAATATTAATTAGAATGTTGGCAGGTATGATATAGTTTTTTTTTTTTTTTTTTCTGCGATTGTGAGCACTATGCTAAGAAATTCACAAATACTTACATTCAAAGCATATAGTAAAGAAAAATAAATGAGTTAAAAACTCGTAAAATGACACTAAAAAGCCGAAACTTACATTAATACAAACAAAGCAGGTAGAAAAAATAACTATCCATGATGTGTTATTGAAAAAAATATACCAAGCATAGTTAACAGTTAAAGATTGAAGTCAGGGATAACGATAAAATAATGAAAAAGAATGAGATTTAATATTAACACTTTCGCGACCGCTGACGTAGATTCACGTCATTTGAAAATCTGTAACTCCACCAGTGGGCGTTTCTTTCGAAATTTGTAGGTTATTTATTTCTTAAGGATTTACCCAATATTCATATTTGTACATTCAGTATACTATGGATACAAATTCTTTGATTAGAAAGAGTATAGTTATAATGTATATGCTATCCATTTGTATTATAAATGAAAATACAAAAAAGTTTGTTCTGAAAAATTATATTTTAGGAGAATAACGCCCACGGGCGGACCTTGCTATCAAAAAGATAAAAGCATGCGGTCGCAAAAGCGTAAACACTTTTTTTTTTCAATAACTAGAAATTATACAAGTAAATATAATATAGTATAAATTATTAAATAAAATAGTACTTTAAAATAATATAAATTATAAACAGTAGATATAATATTTACCTTATAATAATAAATGCAAAATCATCAAAATAAAATTAATGTTGGACCTCAAGTGAAAAAGATTTATCATAAATAAATTTGAAGTAATGGGAATGGGATAGATTATAGAAATTATATATAGGTGCATTTGGGTAAAACTGTATGTGTCTAGGAGTATATTCTGAATATTTTTTAAGATACGGAACTTCAGGTACAAAGTATATGGAGTATTAATCTGACAATAACCTCACTTCGGCTACAATTGCTTCTTATTCTAAGCCACCATGCTTTTAACAGATTTGCAGTGACTTCCTATACAGAGTCTTTTCTCTTGAAAATACTATCTCAGCTCATTTTTACCGCTTCTTACTACATACATTCAAAATTTTCTGTCTTCTCTATTTATTTCTTCTTCATCCACTTGAGTGGTCCTCGATCACATAAATCACGCTCTCATAGATGTCAATATTTTAAATTATTCCTGAGTATTTTTAGCTCCGCCTTTATTCCGTGCCACTTACTTTTTACAATTTTTTTTTATTTTATCAAAGTTATATAATGATAAAAAAATTTCTGTAAATAAATTTGTGAAATAAAGGCGGGGCTAAAAATACTCCGGAATAAATTAAAAACTTGACATTTATGCCTATGTTGCCAGATTCAGGATTTTTCTATTCAACTACCACCAATAATTTTGAGAAGTTATATTTGATACATACAATAGACGATTAATTTCTGAAGTGGTTAGGCAACCGTTACGATTAAGATTAAGTGGTGGATAGTGAATAAAAAAGTCCCATTTCTGGCAATACTGCTATGCACTCTTGGTGAAAATCATAAAATTCATCATGGATAACAATCCTAAAACTTTTCCCATTCTCCTTCGCGAGACATGCATTTTCAGAACTCAATTCTTTTAGTTCTGTTTGTATATATATATATATATATATAATATACCTTTGTAATTCTGTGCGAATTGTATTCATTTCGAAGATAAATTGATAAATTCTGTCTCCATAAAACCTATTATATTATATTGGTAACTTTTATGTCTATTATTAAACGACAACACAAATTTGAGCTATGTTTTGACAGTTAAATTTAAATACATACATACATATATGTGTGTGTGTGTGTATACAGTAAATTAATTTTTAAAACGCAACAATAACAAGAGTAACAGAAGATTCAATGCCATTGAATACTAATTAGACCAGTAAGAAACCCTGTGATGACTTTAGTTCAAAAATGAAAACAAACTATCTTCAAAATATTTAATTTATTAAATAATTTAAAATCACAACAAACTTACCGTAAATTTATTCCTGGATAATTATCTTCAATACAGTTTATGATACTTTACCAAAAAATTGCAATTGAACCAAAACAAACCAAATAAATAAGCAGTGAGAGAAAAAAACTCAAGATTACTAAATAAGCACATTTTTAGACAAATTAATTGGGGGGAAAGCTCATAACTGTAAAGATATAACGTCAGGGAAAACCTTCTTTACAGTTGAGCACCAGTATGAAAATTTCAATCACTTGAGTTATTAAAGCAAAATTATCAGCGGGTTTCCCGATATTTCAATATTCCATTCAAATAATTAAACTGACAGGAAGAAAGTGAGAAAACAACTGAGATTGAAAAAAGAAAATCAATCAAATTAAATTCAAACAAATTAACAATATAGATACGTACAAGTCATTATTTGGTGAGATTACGTGTTAACGCTAGTACAAAATGAATCAATTAAATTAAACCAGAAGTTGTGGTTCCAAACGAACATATCTTAACCTACAAGTATTTTTTTATAAACATAAGTTAGAAATATGCAGAACTGCCAACTTTTTATTTATTTGCTAACATTGCCAGTTTTCGACTTTTTACTACACCACTTTCTTTGCATATATATATTTTTATAATTTGTAATTACGGTTAAATAAGTAGAAAAATACTCTTTGAAAACAGTGGTATGAATAAAATGAAGGTAATAATGATGTAGTGGAATATATTAAAAGGATGAATATGCTGTGATGTATCGTAGGCTTGAAATCATCAAGAGAAGATTGCTTTTCTTTAGAGAAATATTTTTTTTATTTCTCATTTACAAACACTATACGACACAAACACACATACATAAAAGGTAAACGAAAACACGTAACACATATTGCATAAAATGGTCGATAATCTTTGGACCAAAAATAATAAACATGAACGGCACTCAAGCCAGGCACCCGCTATTCTCGGCGTTGCATCATTCCCTTCGAAAACCAAACTAAAAACTAAAGTCTCTCTTCAATTCGAAAGTCTTTTCACCGTGCTGAACAAACAGCACCCTCTCATGAGTCTTAAAGTCATTAGTCTGAAGTCATTACAGACCTCCTCCCTTCAGGGGAGAAACTTTTCACTATTGTAGAGGGAAAAGTTTGGTTAAATGATACTTCATTAGGATAAGTCTATATTCAAAATCAATAGTCACAAGGTTCAACATATTGGTCCATTTTCTTAATATCGTAATCAGTTTAAAACAAGTGATAAAAAAAATACGAGCAAGCACCAATTCTATGCAGAAACAGTACCGGGTTATATTTAAATGCACCAGACCTATCCCTATTTTAGATTAAATACACTATTTAACTTATTTTAAAATATACAAAAAACATATATCAAATAGAAAATTAAATATTATTACACAATATACCAGAGACACTAAATAGATATGCAAAGTTAAATATAGATAGCAAAAACATATTTATACCACACATATATATAGCAATAATTAAACAAATAAGATATATATAGCAATAATTAAACAAATAAGATATATATAGCAATAATTAAACAAATACATAAACACATTTTTTTTTTAATCTAAGGGAGAAGAGTTAATCTATCAGCATTCTGAGATTGTAATTCTATACACAAAACAACTAATAATTAAATAATACTGCATAGAGTTCCCAAAGTAAAAGTCTGGGATTTGGTCTTTTTTTTTTTTCTTTTTCTCAGGAACATGAATAGCTTTGTACAATTACGACTAAATAAGTCAGGATTGCGAGATAAATTCTCCTTTATTTCTTCAAATGCCCTTTGGCAAGAGCTATTCCAGTCAGTGGATTTTAGAGACCAATCCGTTAGTTAGTCTGACAATAAAGTTGCATCTTCAGAAAATTCAGGAATGCATTTTCGACAGTATTCAGCTAATTTCCAGTAGTTTGTCACATGAGTCATAGAAGTATGAGACGAAGAATCTTTTTTGATTCGAACCTTCTTTTCACTTGGTTCTTAATCTCTGGCCCACTAAATGTCCAGAAGTTTTTACATAAGTTCGAGTAGGTTTTGAAGGAAATGTCTTTTACACGATTTTCCCTTGTTTTAGGAAAATTGGCGACTTTCTCACTATATGGCACTGGACACTTTTCACTGTGTTTCAATAAATTTGCCATTAGTTGACTGGAATCTTTAGGTAGATTTTTCAAGGGACCCAAAGTAGTTGCAGAAAGTTCTTCCTTCAAGTAACTTTGTTCCTTCAATTGTTTTTCATAAATTAAGCATTTTTCAGATAATTGCATAAGATCTAATTTATTCTTCTGCAATTCAGCTGTCAACTGATCCAATTTAGCATTAGAAATTTTTTCTTTCTTTTCTAGAATATTAAACAGGTAATCTAGTTTGGAATTAATTATATTAATTTCATTTCTTTTTTCAACAAGCTTTTCATTTTTAAGACAAATTTCATTTTCTTTACCTTTTATTCTTAAGAGCTCTTCTTTAATTATGTCGATTTCATTAGACAGCTTCAGATTTTCAATTTTAGTATTTTCCAGATCTTGTTTGTAATTATTCCTTTCAACATTCAAAATTTCTAACTGATTTAGATAATTCTTCTTTTCACTTTGTGAATCAAGACGAAGAGTTTTTAACTGATTTTCAAACTTTTCTTTCTCTTGAATTTCTTCATTTATCTGCTTTTGATATTCTAAGCATTTTTTATTCAGATAAGCCTCTATTTCTGCTTTTAGTTTTTCCATCACAAAATTAGAATCTTCATTTTTTTGTTTAAGGTCTTTTAAGGCATTATTTAGTTCTGAATAATTTTTCGTAGTATGTTCCAACTCTTCAGTAAGTTTTTTATTCTCAAGAGACAGTTCTTGTTCTTTAATTTTCTTCTCTTCCATCTCCCCTTTCAAACATATGATTTCATTTAACAATCTGAAATTTTCAGTTTTGAGATAGTCAAAATTTATTTTATCTTTAAGAACAACTTCATTTTCTATTTTATTTTTCTTTTCTTTTATATCCTGCTGTTCTTCAACAAACACTTTTGGAGAGGTTTTATTGATTTCTAGCTATGAAAATTCTGACAGGATTTCTTCTACCTCTTCAGTTTTCTTTTCATCTTCAGATTTGCTCTCAATCACCTTTTGGTCAAAATGAGCAACATCTTTATTTTGAATATTTTTCTTCACCTTTAAAAATTTCTTAGAATTTTTTGTTTGTACAGAATTTAACTTAGACACTTCTACATTTTCTTTTGATTTGCAATTTTTGAACATTGCAGCAGTTTTATTTCCTGACAAATACTTGTCACCATAAAAGGAATTTTGTAGTACAGCTGCTTTAGTTTCTAAGTGTCCCATTTTACAATCCAATTCAATTTCTGCAAGTGGTAAACAGAATAAAATCTAATATACATTTTCTCATTTGTGTACATATGTGGTTTCACATACTTGCTGCTTATCAGATCACATGAAGCACCCGTGTCTCGAATTATTTTCATCTCAACACCATTCACTTTACCTAAACTAGTATAAGGTGTCATTGATTCATCAGAACCAGCCTCAGTTATAATATGTGAAATAAATTCTTCATTTTTCTTTAATTTATCACACTGAGGTCTAAGATGATTAGTAGAACCACATTCATAGCAACGAGCAATTTTTCTTTTATCAAATTCTTTATTTCTCTGATTTTCTTGGGATGTTTCGGGTTTTGCATGAAATTTCGGCTTGACATCTTTGTTATTATCGTTAGACTTATCATCACAAATGTTTCCACTTTGGTTACGAAGGGATCCGGACATAATCTCGCGGCCAAAATGTCGCGGGACAAAATCTCGACGGACAAAATATCGCATGGACTAAAGCTCGCACGGACAGAATATCGCCGGGACAAAATATAGCTAGGACAAAATCTCGCAGGGACAATATCTCGCCCTCAACTGGACAAAATCTCGCGAGGACATAATCTCGCGTCGACAAAATCTCGTATAGATAAATGAATGAACAGGAAATGAATGTGAGTGATGATTGAGTTTGATATAAACAAAATGGCTTAATTTAGAACATTTTTTTTTTTTTTTTTTTTTTTTTAAGAATAATGTGGTAAAAATGAGTAACGTTATACAAAATTTTGGGACCACAAATGATATTTACCCTAGTCAGAGTACTGACAAACAGTTAAATACACTGCGATTTTTTTTTTTTTTTTTACTTAAAAGTGTTTAAAATATTAAGTTTATCAGCTTGCGAAGATCAGTCATAATGATTTCAATCATACTTACAAATTTTATAATTTTTGATTGAGATTTGTGACCAATGTTAAGCTTTGATTTTTGTAGTGATGTGCAGTATTGCACAATTACTTTCTTCGATATTACGCTGAAAAAAGTATTAGATGCATAAAAATTTTTTACTTTTGGTTTTCGATAGATTTACACGTTTTGAGAGTTGCAGTACACGATTTAACCGTTTTTAGAAAATATTTGTCTTTTTGTGTGTGTGTGTGTGCGTGTGTGTGTGACAAAATTATATGGCAACCGTATCTGAAGAAACACTACACACAATTGCATATAAATTTATGTGTAAATGTATTTTGACATAAATTAGTACCTATCAACTTTTGGTGACAATCGTTCAAGAGGTAGTATTGTTAAAGAGCGATTTTTTTTTCAATTACAGGGAAGGCTATATCTCAGTAACTACTGCTTGAAATTGCATATAAATTTATATTCTGATGCACATCCTGACAGAAGTTAATTCCTATCAATTTTTAGTCCCGATCGCTCAAAAGATGGTGCAGCTAGTGATTGATTTATGCGATTTAAGGAAAAGCTATATCTCAAGAATTACTGCTCAGAATTGCATATAAATTTATATTTAGATGCCCTTTGACATAAATTAGTTTTTATCAGCTTTCAGTTCCAATCGATACAAAACTGGCACTGCTATACAGTGATTTTCGTAATTTAAGAGAATACATCTCATATTCTATTCCGTATAATCGATCAAAAGTTGATATTTGAAAAGACCATTATGATATATTATGCTGATTAAATAGGGTATATATTCACCGATATATGGCGCTGCAATAGTGGAATTTGCGTAGTAAAAATTCACTTCCGTTGGACATTTAGTGTAATACCTCTCTGAGTTGAAAATCATCTGCATTCATAATGGATAAAAAATAACAATAATTTGTACTGCGTTAATTTTTATAGGAAAATGTAAAAGAATGTTTTGTGATGGCCACAGCATAACTAGATTTTAGAGTGTATTTTAAATGGTGAAAAGCAAATAATAAAATTAAATAACATAAAATTAAAATATCTTAAATAATTAGTAATTTTTTTTTACATATTGCTGTCACGCAAGAAATATTTAATAGGAGAAAATTCTGTGATGGTGACATCTTACTAGTTTAGAAAATAACTATCTATGCCTAACGAAAATTTTGAAACAGTTTTAACTCAAGAACAAGAATCTAGAATTCCATAAATATTTTATATGTTGTTGCACCTTAACATAAATTAGAATCGATTAACTTTTGGGGAAAATTGCCCAGCACTTGAAGTCACCATCATTTTTACTTTTTCTATATTCAATAGAAGAAAATATTGAATTCATAAAAAATTTCGATTTCAGGTTTTCGACGGATTTACACGTTTTGACAGGTCTAGAACACGATATGACTATTTTTAGAAAATGTCTGTCTGTCCGTCTGTCTGTGTGTGTGAGACAAAAAGTTTGTGGCGACTGTATCTCCGGAACTACTGATCGGAATTGTACATAAATTTATATATAGATGCATCTTGTGTTAAATTAATGCCTATCAACTTTTGGTGTCAACTTCTCAAAAGGCGGCGCTGCTATTCAGTGATTTCCGCAACTTAAGGGGATACTCATGTACTATATCCCAGGTTCTATTGCGTATAAGCAAAGAAAACTTGATATGCGAGAAGGTCATATAAGACATTATGCTGATTTAATTTGGATGCTTATAGAACAATAGGTGGCACTGCTATACTGCAAATTTCTTCGATAACGGGAAATCTATACCTCAATTTCTATGGCATATAACTGTACGAAACTTTGTATGTGAGATAACCATTGTAAAAACACATTTTTTAAGATGTTATTTATAGACAATAAAAATGACTTTCGTTAGATATTTACTGTTAGTTTTCTATAATTAATGTGAAAAAAAAAATTACATTAGTAATAGTCAACTATAGTAAAAACGTTTTCTGTTGGTAGGAGCATCGCCTAACCCCGGAAGTGTAAACAGTCAATATGAGTAGTTTTTTTTTTTTTTTTTTTTTTTTAAAGCGACAATATCTTTAAAACAAATGCTTGAACCATAGCTCTATGATGACTTAAAATAAATTTACCTTTTTTTTTTTTTCTTTTTTTTTTCTTTTTTAACGAAAGGAAGCTTTTTTCTTTTCTTTTTCTTTCTTTCTTTCTTTTTTCTTTTACCTCCTGCCATATTTTAGCAGATGTTGTCTACAGGGCACAAAATTGACTTTATTTCGACATTTAGTTTTTCATTTTTATGAAATAAAAAACAACAGCATTCATCCTATAGTTGGGTGCAGTGCGGTCATCTGGTCTCCCTGTAGCGGGATTATTATCTATGAATTCCGCCGTGCTTGGAAGGAAAGAATTAATGCTCAAAAAACGTTCTTGAGCAGATTTTCTCTTCCAATAAATAGATGAATAAATAATATTAATAAATAAGTTTTACTGTGGGAATTCCTATGGATAAATACAGCGGAAAGTTTTGTGATTGCCCCAACATACGAGTTAGTTTAATTAATATATGATTATATAATTATAATGAGATTTTTTTTTAAATCCACTTTATCTAATATTTTAAAGATTACGAGCTGTTAATCTTGCAGTTCATTTTAGAAGATAGGACACATGATTTTGGAATAAAGTATGAAATATTTCTTCTTAAAATTCGCGAATTTTCATCCCATTTTGAAAATAATAATAATAATAATAATAATAATAATAATAAGTAGTCATTGGCAAAAAATAATTATTACGAATTCACAGTTCTACAATATCTAAATTTGGATTAAAATTAGAATTTATAAAGTTTATTATTATTATTATTTTTAATTAAAATGCGATTTTTTTTATTATTATTAATTAAAATGCAATGTTTTTCCTTAATTATAATGTGACTATAGTATCGCCCAGTGGTTGAAACTCGGCCATATTTTCGTAAAGTTAAGCAAAGCAAAGATATTGCCTTCTCCTAAACGGAATTAAATTGTAACACAGCTGCGGCAATTGTTTGTCGATATGCACTCACACTGAATCAGCAGAGTTTTACTTAATATATTTCTCTAAGTTTGGTACACTGTAGATGTTGAGTCGTTCGTGAAATGAAAGGAAATCGCAACAGGGAAGCGTCCCTTGTTGCGTGATATAGCTCTAAAGCTAATCCGCACCATGTCAAACCAAGGCCCAACCAAATATCAAATTCAGTTAAATTAGTTCCATTGTTCGTAAAGTACCGTATTTGAACTCGAAACGACAGATTTTTCTAAAAATGGTCGAACTGAGTTCGGGATTCTTAAAACGTGTAACTTCATCGAAAACCGACAATCTAAAAATTTTCCGAATCTTACAATTTCTTCTTGTACATGGAGAGGATAGAATAATAAATCCACTTTTTTAAAATAAGTAGTCAATTTCAATTAATTGAAGTTCAAGGAAATCTCAAAACGCGTAAATTCATCGAAAACTGGAAATCAAAAGTTTTTCCAAATTTTATACTTTATATATATATACAGAGAAGAGAATACAACCACTTAAAAAAAAAAAAAAAAAAAAAAAAAAGTAGTCAATTTCAGTTAATTGAAATGAAAAGAAATCTCAAATCTCAGAACGTGTAAAGTCATCGAAAACTGGAAATCGAAATTTTTTTCGTATCTTCTACTTGCTTTTTATACATGCAGAATCTAGAAATAAATCCTTAAAATAAATAAATAAATAAATAAAATATGTAGCCAATTTGAATTAATTGAAATTCAAGGAAATCTCAAAACGTGTAATCCCTCGAAAACTGGAAATTGAATTTTCTTCCAAATCTTATACTTTCTTTTTATATATGCAGAGGATAAAATAATAAAGCCACTTATTTAAAAATAAGCAATCAGTTTCAGTTAACTCAAAAGCAAATCTCAAAACGTGTAAATTCATCGCAAACCGGAAATCGAAATTTTTTTGTATCTTCTACTTTCTTCTTATACATACAGAAGCTAATAATAAATCCACTTTTTCAATTCCTACTATTAGTTCACACTCTCCCTATACCTTGTACAAATCTTGCAATCGATTTTTAACTAACTTCCCTACTATATAGCTAGATATTTGAAACTTTGCTCAGAATTGCTCAGAACACGGTGACAAAACAATACTTCGAAGTCCGATTTTTGAATTTTTTATTAGTTTTCTTATAATTAATTAAAATATGAAAATAATAACACCCTAATAGCGTTATTATAGCCATTAAAATATTAGCTATAAATTAATTGCTGACAAAAAAAAAAAAAAAAAAAAAAAAAAAAACCAGTTCATTTTCTTTCGACATAAAAATAAATACATTTAATTAAACGTGAACATTAAAAAATTATAAAAAGTCAAATTTCGCATCTCACAACAATTGACGTCATTATCACTTTAAAAATTTTATGCACATTGATAAGAGCTGTATGATTCATCAGAAAATTTAAAACAAGGTATATAAAAAGTTTTTTTTTATCTTATAATTATTTTTATTTCATTTTTTACGCGCGCTTTTTATTTCCTAATTCAAAATTATAAAAATAAATAAATAAATAAATTCTATAGTGTTTGTAAGTAGGAATTGACTTAATTTTATATATATATTACTTGTTAAAAAGTAAGTAGCCAGTTTCAATTAATTGAACTTCAAGAAAATCTCAAAATATTTTTTTACAAACAAGTAGTCAATTTCGGTTAATTGAAATTAAAAGAAATCTCAGAACGTGTAAAGCCATTGAAAACTGGAAATCGAAATTTTTTCCGTATCTTCTCCTGGCTTTTTATACATACAGAATCTAGTAATAAATCTTTTTTTTTTTTTTTTTTTTTTTTAATAAGTAGTCAATTTCAATTAATTGAAATTCAAGGAAATCTCAAAACGTGTAAATTCATCGAAAACCGGAAATCGAAATTTTCTCTGTGTCTTTTACATTCTCCTTATACATACAGAAACTAGTAATACATACACCTTTTTAAAAATAAGTAGTCACTTTCAGTTAATTGAAATGCAAGGAAATCTCAAAACGTGTAAATTCGTCGAAAACCGGAAATCAAAAGTATTTCCAAATCTTATACTTTCTTCTTGTGTGTGCAGAATATGTAGTAATAAGTTCATTTAAAATAAATAATAATAATAAGTAGTCAATTTCAGTCAATTGGAATTCATTATGATTTAGTTTAAAAATATGTCTTTAAATTATAGCTGACAAAAATTACAAAAAATAAATGAAGTATGAAAGAAAATAATGAAATCTGAAATAAATAAATAAATAAATAAAATAAAACGTTCATAAATTAAGTTAATGTTCTAACTAGGGTAAATATGTATGTTTTGTTATTATTTAATTTTATTTAACATTACTCATAATTACCACATTATTCTAAGGTCATGTTATGCGTTTCAAACTTCATCATTACTGACATTTTTTTTTTTTTTCTCTTTCTATTTATATAGCTAGGCGACATTCTGTCGGCGCTAGATTTTGTCCAGTTGGGAGCGAGATATTGTCCCTACGATATTTTGTCCTAGCTATATTTTGTCCCCGCGAGATTTTGCCCACGCTAGCTTTAGTCCGCGCGAAATTTTGTCCGGCGAGATTTTGTCCTGCGATATTTTGGCCGCGAGATTATGTCCCCAACCCGGTTACGAAAGCTGGAAAAGTTCTTTTTGGGCTAATCCCTCCTTTTAAAACTTTCTCTTATGCTTTCAAATTCATCTAATTTTTCAGCTAAGTCTAAAGGTGTTGTAAAGGTAAGCCAGTTATCTAAAAAATGTTCTCTCACATCAGCAGGTACTCGAAACTTCAACTGCTCAGTCACTATTAAATCTTTTAGCTGTTCAAAATTCCCTATCTTTAATTCGGTAATCCACTCGGTAAAATAACTAGAAAGCTCTTAAGCATAATTTCTTTAAGATTTTTCAGACGATTTGTGGTGCTTATAAAAACATTGTTTCAATTTTTCACTATTTAATTTATATTTTCTCATAATGATATTTTTAACAAAATCATAATTTGTCGCATCGGTTGGCGACTCTCTGGCCAACATATTGGAAGGTTCTGGCGGTAAAACTGCTAACAGGTAGGCCACCCAATCCTTTTTTGGAACTCGTGCCATCTCCGCTCTTCTTTCAAAATTTATTAAATATAAACCTATTTCATCATGTTTTTCATCAAATCTTGGAGTAATTTGGGTTAACTGTATTCTTGGAACGGATTCAATCACCCTTTCTGGTTCTAATTATCTTTCAGGATTTTCTTTTGAAATTTCCAATTTCTTTAATTCAAGTTCATATTGTTGAGTTTCTCGGGTCCTTCTTTCCTCTCTTTCTTCTTGTCTTAGTCTCTCTTCTTCTTGTAGTTTTTTATCTTCAAGAAGCCTTTCCAATATTAATTTTACTTCTTCCTCATTATAGGACTTGCTAGATAAAATTAATTTCTTGATGTCAATAACTCTACTGGAAGTATCTACTTCGACACCGATTTCCTCACAAATTTGAATCAATTCATGTTTTCGAGCTTTAGCTAAAAATGCCATGTTTCAAAACCCCAAACAAAACCAGAATGCTCTCAAAACGATAATAAAATATAAACAAATAAAATAATTAGAAAAATTATTATAATTTTTTTTTTCTATTACCCCCCCCCCTTTTTTTTTTTTTTTCAAAAATCAATCAAACACACAAATAAAATAAGATATTGAGGGTAATTAAACTTTGTAATTAAATAAAAAAATATCTAATCAAGTTAACGGTATCTGTAACTTATGAAAAATACTTTATTTTTCTTTATTTAAGAGAACACTTTTTTATATATGTATTTTTCTTTCATAAAAAGAAACACTTTTCTTCTTAAAGAACAGAATACGTGACCATTTTTAATCACACAAATTTATTTTATTAAATAAATCGTATATTCAAAAAGAATTCCCAAACAAAATTTTTAACCAAGTATGTTCTCATAATAAGTACTACTTGTTTAACACAATCATTATTTCAATTCAAAACAGAAATAAATCAATTTATTTTCAAAATCATTTAATTATTTCTGCACACCTAATATTTCTCAGCGAACAGAATAATACTATTTTTCTTTAGACCAAAAAAAAAAAAAAAAACCAAACAAGAGTTTCGTTTCTGAATCGAAACTCTTTTGCTTTATCAAAAAAAAAAAAGTAAGTACCACAAAATTAGATTTAAGTAACATAAATTACCATAGTAATTAATATTAAGAAATAAAATGAACATCTAATCGTTAAACATTTCATTTGAAACAGAAACTACCATTTTACTTCAAATCTAAACCAAAATATTTTGTTCCAAACCAGAACAGATTCATTTTACATGAAATCGAAACTAAATTCTTTTTTATTTTTATCCTTCATTCACTCTTTATTTACCCATTTATTTTTGTATTATTAAGCAAAGAAATACCAAATCAGTAAAAAGAGACAGAAAGAAAAATAAATCCAATAAAATATCAGAAATAAAAATGACCTGAAATGCACATTAATATGAATCATTCAACAATTTTATTCTTTTTAATTCGATAATAAATACATTCTTTTTTATTTTTTATTTCTCAAATCCCTAAAGAAAAGAATATCTATTCTTTATTTAACTTTAATTACAGAACAGATACTTTATTTAAACATGTTCTCATAATTTGTCATTTCTTTTAAAACCGAAATTCTTTTCAAAATGTACTTATTCTACAGTAAGTTTTTATTATTATTATACTATTAAACAAAAGAAAAAAACATATATATTAACAGTTATTTTTTAGTAATCGAATTTCTTATCTAATTCATAAAAATATATTCATTTTAGAAATACATAGCTATAAAATTCTTGATTGTCTTTCACATATTTTTTTAAGATCATTATTCTAACTACTTATCTATCAGATAAGACTTTAGCATTAGATACTTGATCATAAAAAGAAATCGAACTTCCATCCATCATAATTCATATCAGTCTATTTTGAATTGAATTATTCTCGAAAGGGGGAACAGTAATCATATGTTATAAATACATACATATACATCTAATGTAATTGAGCAAGAAATTGAATGAATTTGCTTTTTAGTGCGATAAATAAAATTGCGATAGAGATGTAAAGTGGCTGGATATTAACGTAATAAATTATAGAAACCGTGAAATTATTTGAATTTTGTACTATCTGCGCATTTCTAATTAACATTATTGTAATATTTATTTCTGAATATTAAAAACAATAAGATTTCTTTTAATTTTGGAGGTTTACAATACGTAATAATGGTAGATGGATCCAACAAAAGAAGTGAACATTAGAATTCTTTAAGCAAAAAATCTGGAGTGAATGCACTCGACTTTCTGAACATTAAGTAATTGACGGAAGTTAAAAAAAAAAAAAAAGTATGATAAAAATTGACTGCAGTGTTTCACCTTGGCTGATAGCCTGAAACAAATTCTGAACTGGAGTTAGGGCCCATTGCCAACAGAACCTCCTAAGTCCGTTATTATTTAAGGATGTATTGCCACAGGAATTATACATGTATGCTAAATTTAAGCTTAAGGGCCCTCTTTACTTACTGTTTACCTGAAGACGAAGCTAATGCTATTCTATGGGAAATTGTCTTTACTTGTAACTCATTAGCTAATACATATTTTTAAATTCTGTTTTCACATTCAGAAAATTCCCAACTGTTAAATTGACGCCCCTTTTTAAAAAATGTATTTTTTTTTTTTTTTTTTTTGAAGCTGTAAAATACGAATTTTCAATATGTAAAATTTTTCATTTTGCAATTTCAAAATAAAATAATAATAATAATAATAATAATAATAAATACACTCTTTTATTTAAGGAGTCCCAATGGATAATAAAAGAGTCCCAATAAAGGAAATAAAGGAGTCCCAATGGGGTCCCCCGTTTCAGGACTAATTGCCGAGCATAAACTAAGAATTTTAGAGAAAAACATATTTGAAATTTTAAAAGATAAACTAGTCCTTTGGGTCCGTTATGTCGATGACGTGTTCGCGATCATTGATGAAAACGAAAACACTAATGAAATCCTGGAAACCTTAAACAAAATTGACCATAATATAAAATTCACATGTGAAACCGAAATAAATAACGAAATTAACTATCTCGACGTTAAAATAAAACACCATCAAAATAATATTAATACCACAATTTACAGAAAACCGACAGCAAACGAAGAAATAATTAACAACCGTAGTAAAACCCCTTACACATATAAGATTAATGCAATACAAGCTTACATCAACCGCGCAATTTTAATTTGTAACGACCCCACCGATTTAGAAAAAGAAATAAACCACATCAAAAATATGGCTTTTAAAGCAGGTTATAATAAAAACCTTGTCAATAAATTGCATAAAAAAAGAATCAAAAAACTCAATAATATCCCAAACTATCAAAAAATCTCCCCAAATTTTACTCATTCCATACCATATGATCAAGGAATTTCAACTAAAGTTAAAAATATAGCCAAAAAACATAATATAAATATACCTATAAAACCAAATCCTAATATCTATCAGTTAATTCAAAACGATAAAGACACAACCCCCTCTCTTGAAACAGCCGGAATTTACCAAATCCCTTTTAAATATAAAGATGAAAAAAGAGGAAATTATATTGGAGTAACCAAAAGAAAAATATCAACTAGAGTCAAACAGCATCAAAACGACATCAAATATGGTAAAATAACTACAGCCCTCACTAAGGTTAATAAAGAAAACAACATAGATATTATTTTTAACGAAACGAGAAAAATAGCAAATTATAACAACCCCGATTACGCCTTTTACCGTGAAACAATAGAAATAGTTAATGACAAATTAGCGTGTAACGGGCACGAGTCGCGCGCCGATTTGGATCGAGTGTGGCGCCACATCATGGAAAACAAGACCGGGAAAAAGAAGCGAGAATCAGTTTCAACAACAGAGACAGACCATGTAGCTACTGAAGAAGGGGCGGATTTCGCCCTGAAAGATCTCTAGCATCATAACAGAGCATTATTAAAGGTATTTTTTAAGTAATTAATTTAAAGTTGGTCTGTTTTAAAGGTTTTAATTTTTAAATTTTTAAATATTAATTTTTTTATTATTAGTAATAATAAAAATATGCCAATTGGTAAGTTTAATGTTATGACTATGAGTGATTTAGAAAATTTTGAAGTTAATATCCACATCGGTGTAATTTCTAATGAAACATTAAAAATGCAAATAATGTCCACATTTTTCTGCGGACCATCAAAACTTTTCTCGCCAACAACTTGTTGAAAATCACGTTAGATCAAATAAATTAGAAAATTTAGCTTATACATGTACACATTTTTATCTACCAAGTTGTTATTTTCACCAAACCTCATTTTTAATTTCTTCTATGTTCAATAGAAGAAAGTGTTGGAATCGTAAAAATTGCTGACTACCGGTTTTCGATGGATTTACACATCTTGAGAAGTCCAGAAGACGATTTGACTATTTTTAGAAAATGCCTGTGTGTCCGTTTTTCTGTCATGCGTGAAAATGTGTGTGTGACAAAAAAATTGCGACGACTGTATCTGAGGAATTACGGAACAGAATTGCATATAAATTTATGTATAGGTGAACTTTGACCTATATTAGTGGCTATCAACTTTTTGTGTCGTGACACTGCTGTACAATGATTTCTACAATGTAAAGGAAGGCTATATTTCATGAACTACTCACGGAATTGCATAGAAATTTATGTGTAGATGCACATTGACATAAATTAATGTCTGTCAACTTTTGGTGGTAAACACTCCACAGGTGGCGCTGCTATGCAACGATTTCCGAAATTTAAGAAAAGGCATATATGAGATTCTATTCCGTATAATCATACAAAACTTGATATGTGAGAAGGCCATTATGAGAAATTACGTGTATTCAATTTGGATGCATATCAGCCAATGGGTGGAGCTGCTATACTGCAATATTCTTCGAGAACGGAAAGGTTATGTCTCAACTTCTATGGCATATATTTGTACGAAATGTGATGTGTGAGACAACCATTGCGAAAACGCCATTTTTTTTAGACATTATATTTAGAGATTAAAATTGTCTTTTTTTTTTTTTTTTTTTTTTTTTTTTTTTTTTTGACATTTAGTGTTAGTTTTCTTTAAGTTGAAGATCGTCTGCACTTATCATGATAGATAATTTTAATAGACAATTGTTTTAATAACTATTTTTACTGAGTGAATTAATATAGGGAAATCTTGAAGAAAGTCCCCCAATATACTAGTTTTTATAAGTATTTGCATGAACTATGCACATGTTATAGACAGAGAGGAAGAGAAAGAGAGCAAATAATAATGATAAAAAAAATAAATAAATCGTCCTTAGCAAATATACTTCAAAATAATATGCATTTTGCTCTTTAGATAATCATATTACACATGCTACTTTTAAATTACTTTCTTTACATAGACCAATTTTAAAAATTCATTTTTTATTGGTAAAATTTCATGTGTAATTCATAAAAATATATCCATTTACAGTAATGAATAGCTGTAAAATACTCAAAAACCGTTCAGATAATTTTTTTCAACAGATCATTATTCTATGTACTCAGGCATTAGATAATACTTTACTATTAAATGCTTGATCATAAAAATAAACCAACCTTCTATTGATCAAAATCAAAATCAATTTCTTTTCCGATTTAAGTATTTTTCTATGGACGAATCGTACTCATAATTTTCCTCCAGTGTAATTCATCAAAAATTGATTAAATTTTCTTTTTTATTGGGAAAAACAGAAGAGGGCGAGAAATACTAAGTTAAAGAGAAAGATATGATTTAGAATTAGACTACAGTATGAAAATATGAAAGCCGAATAATTTTACTTTCTGAAGCTTATTCAGTTATAATATTGTAATATTTATTTTAGAAGATTCAAAATATTAGATTTTTTTTAATGTTTCATAAGGTTTGCGATGAATAACAATAATACAAAAAATCTAGCAATAGAATTGAAATATCTTGAAATATTTTCCCTTAAGTATAAATAAATAAATAAATAAATAAATAATAAAAAGTATATAAAAAAAATAAAACAATACATTCATATTAATGAAATTCTTACGAAAACAAAAAATATGTTTTTAAATGTTTAAAGAATTAAATAAGAAAAATAATAACAGGAGACTTGGCGTTGGAATATTAAAACCCGAATAAACGACTACGTCAGAAGCGCCAAAGAAAAATATTTCAGATGCATACAGCTGTTTCGGTAGCCTTAAGCAAGTCTTCAGTGCAAAATCAAGCAAAACTTGATATGTGAGGAAACCAATATGAGAAATTTTTCTATTCAATTTGGATGCATATACTCGGCCAGTGGTTGAGCTGCTATACTGCTATTTTCTCCGAGAACGGGAAGGTTATATCTCAACTTCTATAGCATATATCTATATGTAACTTGATGTGTGAGACAATCATTGCGAAAAAACATTTTTTCGGACACCATTTTTAGACATTTAGTGTTAGTTTTCCCTAAGTTGAAAATCGTTTGCATTTATCGTGGTAGATAATTTTAACAGTTTTTAAAGGGCACTTTTTACACTGAAGGGTACGCTTAAGGCTACCGAAACAGCTGTATGCATCTGAAATATTTTTCTTTGGCGCTTCTGACGTAGTTGTTTATTCGGGTTTTAAAAAAGAAAATTATTTATACATAATCTCATATCCTTTTTTTACCATTTTAATGCTTATTTTAAAGCTCTGAAATCTTTTTCCAAAAAAATTATACATTTAATCCTATTATAGTTAGATAATTGTCTACCCTTTTTATAGCATATAACATTAGAACGAACATCGTAACGATATGATACTAATTCGAACTTCTTTCTGCATAATTTATTTATATAGTCTGCGTCAAAATGTATGTAAAATAAAAGTATTATACTAAAAATTAGTATTAGTTTATAACATGTTTTTTAGAAAATTCAATCTATTAAAATAATAAAATAGCAGAACACATATATTAGCAGTTTTACAATACAATAGCAGTAGTGAATACAATATAGTGAATACAATATACTGAATACAATAGCAGTTTTTCCAAATAACCATCCTTTCTTCGCCCGCCTATCGGTCGATATTTCCATGAGCCTATTTTAAAATCCACCATTCACGCCAAATATAAACAACCGAATTCGAGTAATGAAATGTAATTTAAATGTAATTATTTATGAAAAGACTTCAGTGCAAATTCATCAAAATCGTCATTAGTTTATTTGTTGTTGGTATTTGTCCTAAATACCCATATTTTCTTTTCTTTTTCTACTTTAACTAAATCAGAATCCGATAACATAAAAGTACCATGATTATTTTCAGATTTGAATTTATTATTATTATTGTATCATTTCAATGCATATTTCCTCATATCATTTGCTAACGAGCGCACACCTGTCATGACGTCAGATGTGACGTAACTGTATTACGTAATCAACAGCGCATCTTCGCTTCACAGAGAGAGAGGTTTATATGAGTCTGTACGAGAAAGCTGTGCTAAACGGCCAGCATTATGTTATTCTTCTTTTCTATATTATTAAATGTTGTGATTGTTTAAAAGACTCTGCTTTTCACTCTTTGGACCCATTTAAACCAACAATGGTTATGGGCCCAGAGACACGCATCTCACTGCGGACTTTTTTAAAAATTTAAATTAACATTCGCTAAAACAAAAGTGCGACTTACTGTTAAGCCTAAGGGCTGAAATCGAAAGTATTTTTGATTCTGTTTTTATAACGAAGCTATTATAGCTGATTAAATATGTCGCAAATATTAAATATAGAAAAGTTATCCAAAAGTAATTTTGACACATGGAAGCTTCAGATAGAAGCTGTCTTAATCAAGTATGATCACTGGAGTTATGCTAACGGAACGAAAATTAAGCCCGATGAAGGCGCCGAAGACGAAGAAAAATGGCTCGATAATGACCGTAATGGAGCGGATATAATTCTCGCAATTACTCCAAGTGAATTGTGTCATATTAAACATTGTACCACCTCGAATGAAGTATGGAATAAATTAAAAAAAGTTTACGAATCGAGAGGACCGGCAAAGAAAGCCACCCTATTGAAGCAGCTACTCTTTAAGAAAATGACTGATAGTGAAAATATGTCCTATCACCTCAATATTTTCTTTGATATAGTGGACAAGCTAAAAAAAATGGACATTCAAGTAGCCGAAGATCTATTATCAATTTTGCTCTTATACAGTATTCTTGACAGCTATGAAAATTTCAGGTGCGCCATCGAAGCAAGAGATGAATTGCCGCAGCCTGAAGCTCTAAAAATTAAAATGATGGAAGAATATGAATCAAGAAAAAATAAAAAGCATCAAGAATCGTCAAATGCGTATTTTACGACTCACAAGAAAAATCTTCCTGAAAAGAACAAAAGAGAAATCTTAAAGCCTGTGCAGAACAAGAACACGTATGGCGAGAGAAATTATGCAATCTTCAAATGCAATTACTGTTCAAAAGTAGGGCATAAAGCCTCAGAATGCCGAAAGAAGATCTCATACAGAAAATTCACTTCATCGAATAAATACAAAGAAAGATCTTTTATGGTTGAAGATGGCAGAGTTCACGATGGCAGCCAGTAACTCTTTCCAAGAACATTCCGAGTGGTGTCTCGACAGCGGTTCAACATCACACATGGCTCATGATAAAAATTTGTTTACAGATTTCGAACCTAGAATTGGATCATTTATAAAGTTAGCTGTAGATGAAGCAGCGGAGATCACAGGTGTTGATACAGTCAAACTAAAAGTTCCCGGTAATCACGGTGTAACCAATTTAAAGTTAACAAATGTTTTGTGCGTTCCAAAATTAAAATGCAATTTAATGTCAATGTCAAAAGCTACAGAAAACAACTGCCGAGTTGTATTTACCGAAAAAGGTGCGAAAATTACAAAGCAGGACGGCTCTCTGATTATAAGTGCTATGAGAAAAGGTGATTTATATTTTTTTCAGCCGCAGGTGGATATAGCTGCATGAACTCAGGTAAGCAACTTTCATAAATGGCATTTAAAATTAGGACATTTAAATGAAAAAGATTTAAAATTATTAAAATCTGAAAATATGTTAAGAGATTTAAATTTTAATTGAAAATATTCTTTAAAAGATTGTAAAGTATGCATCCAGTCTAAACAAACTGTAAACCACTTTGTAAAGAAAACAAATTTCATAGTAATGAATTATTAGAAGTAGTTTATTCTGATTTATGTGGCCCTATAAATGTTAAATCCCATGGCGGATCACGTTACTTTATTACTTTTTTGGATGATAAATCTCGTTACATTGAAGTAAATTTTCTAAAAACAAAAGATGAAGCTAAGTACGCTTTCCGGAGATGTAAAGCGGCAGTCGAAAATCGATTAGGAAAAAAATTAAAATACTGCATACTGATAATGGTTAGGAATATTGTGGCGAGGAATTCAATAAATATATTGAAGAATGCGGTATCAAACGCGAATATTCATCACCGATGACGCCTCAGCAAAATTCTAGAATTGAAAGACAAAATCGTACATTATGCGAAATGGCAAGGTGTTTATTAATGCAATCAAACCTTCCAAATACATTCTGGGCTGAAGCAGTAAATTGCGCTGCATATATTAGAAACAGGTGTCCCACTAAAGGAATTAAAGAAAATAAAACCCCTTTTGAATTGTTTTTCGGTTACAAACCAACTGTTAATTATTTTAAAATCTTCGGACAGAAATGTTTTGTTCTAAATAAAAAAATCAAAAGGGAAGTTTGAAGCTAGGTCACACGAACATATATTCGTTGGCTATTCAAATGAATCACGCGCTTACAGATTATGGAATAAGGATACCAGAAAAGTTGTCATAAGTCGTGATGTTCGATTTATAGACGAGTTTGAAACAAATGATTCAGCCACTACTGATCAATTAGAATTAATTTTTCCGTCTGAGAATAAATGCAATGATTGTAATATTAAAAAAGAAACTCTTTTCCCTACTGAAAGCGAAAACATCCACAGCGATCAAAGGGGGGGGGGAAACAGCGGATTGATTTCACATCCCCCTGAATTCAACGGAGAAAGTTTCTCTTGTTCGAAAGGGGGGAAGCGAGCGACTCTCTTTCTAAAGGGGAGAACGTGGAATATGTGAGTGGAGGGGAGGAGAGTGCTGACGGTAAATGTAAACAAGAGGAAGGGATTGACAAAAACAATCCTTTTTTTAAACGTGGTCCCAGCAGACCTAAAAAAATTAAAAGTTGGAACTTTCAAAAGTTTCGTAAGGAATATATTACAGATACAAAATATAAAGATGAAACTTCTCAATTAGCTGATAACTCATTTACTGAAATTAATCCCGGCGTAATCGACGCGCTAAATGGAGATTATGCTAAAAATTGGGAGAACGCGATGAAATTAGAATATTATTCTATAGTTAAGCAAAACGCTTGGGAAATTGTAGATAGACCAAAAGATAAAAAGGTAATTGGGTGTAAATGGGTTTTAAAAACAAAATTCAAGCCAGATGGTCAAATTGAAAAAAATAAGGCCAGATTAGTTGCCAAAGGGTGTTCACAGAAACAAGGTATAGATTTTGAGGAAAATTTTTCACCAGTAGCCAGATTAAGTTCTATAAGAACTGCAATTGCGTATGCAGTTCAAAATGGTTTCACAGCATACCAGTTAGATTTCATTATGGCATATGTTAACAGTGATATACATGAAGAAATTTTTATGGAGCTTCCTGAATTTTTTGAAAATGATATACATGAAAATAAATTGTGTTTATTAAAAAAATCTTTGTATGGTCTTAAACAGTCAGGAAGACAGTGGTTTAAGAAATTAGATGAGAAATTGAGAAAAATGAAATTTAACCCTTTGAATTCCGACAAATGTGTCTATTACTCAAAATATCCTTTTGATACTATTATAATCGTCTATGTCGACGATTTAATTTCTCTCAGTAAAAGTGAAGAGCACTATTTTGATATTAGAAATAAATTAGCAGAATCTTTCAAAATGAAAGATATGGGCCTTCTGCATTATTGCTTAGGCATTGAATTTAATCAAGATAGGGACAGCATCACTATAACACAAATGAAATACATTGAAGATTTATTAAATAAGTTTAATATGGAAGATTCTAGAATGGTAAATACACCTTTAGATGACAGTGAAATATTAACTAAACAAATGTGTCCAAATACAGAAGAAGAGAAATCATACATGTCAAAAACTCCTTATAGACAATTAATTGGTTCTCTTATGTATCTGTCGGTTGCTACCAGACCAGATCCATGCTGTAAATTATTTATGTCAGTTTAATAACAACCCAGGAAAACCTCACTGGATAGCTGCTAAAAGAATGGCACTAGAAATTTAGGAATTGTTTATTACAGAGACAATAAACCATTAACATCATTTGTTGATGCCGATTAAGCATCGGATATAAATGATAGAAAATTATATACAGGATATGTCTTTAAGTACGCCAGTGGACCTATTTCTTGGGAATCTAGAAAGCAGCGAACCGTTGCTCTATCCACAACAGAATCTGAATATATGTCTCTGTCCGAATCCGCAAAAGAGACAATTCATGTTAGAAATTTCTTAAAAGAACTGGATCCTGAAATTGTATAAGTCCGACTGCAATCATGTGCGACAATCAGTCCGCACTGAGATTAGTAAAAAATCCTGTTCATCACAATCGCACTAAACATATTGACATTCGACATCATTTTGTGCGAGAAGTTTACAATAATAAACTAATAGACATTAAATATATTTCATCAGATGAACAACCTGCAGATATTTTAACAACAAGTTTAAATGCATATAAACATGAAAAATGTTGTGACATGACAGGAATTAATACTCAGGACTGATGAACTAAAAAAAAATATTTAAACTGTGTTTTCATTAAGAAATTAACTGCTTATATTTTACATATTTTATTTTATTATATTAACCATAATTATTTGCTTATAATTCTATTTCTATACTAACACTTTTCTCATTTTAAGTAACTTTTGCATAAAAATAATTTTCTGTAACTTTTAATATGCTATTATAATGCATAAATATGTTTTATTTTCGAAACATTTTTTTGAAAAAGGGGGAAATGTAGGATTTCAATGTATGTTTCCTCATATCATTTGCTAACGAGCGCACACCTGCCATGACGTCAGATGTGACGTAACTGTATTACGTAATCAACAGCGCATCTTCGCTTCTCAGAGAGAGAGGTTTATATGAGTCTGCACGAGAAAGCTGTGCTAAACGGCCAGCATTATGTTATTCTTCTTTTCTATATTATTAAATGTTGTGATTGTTTAAAAGACTCTGCTTTTCACTCTGTGGACCCATTTAAACCAACAATTATATTATAATTTATTATTTATTATAACAATTTAAATCATTTGTTTAAATTCTCCTCTAATTTAGGTATATGCTTTGACCATAATTTGGCGGTTTATGAATGTGGCCAAGAAAGAAATCTGCCAAATATTCCATTGTCGGTTCTTACATCTATTCTTTTAAAATTTACCTTTTAGACCTATTTTAATTGTTTCAGATCACCGGTCAAAATTATTTTTTCTCAATACTTCGTTGCAAATACGACATCATTTTTTTTTCTGCTAAAATATCCTTCTTCCATTATTTTATTTATTCCTCCATACTAGGAATAAAAAATTTCTTTCTTTATCTCATTACAATTTTGTAGCTATGACATTACTTTCGAGCGCTATTTTCGGGAAATTTGGACTTTTATTATTGAGAAGATTGGGCCAAATTTGATCAATTTAAACGAAATCTCTCTCTTTATTATTATTATTATTTTTTATTTTTCTGCTTTATTTGTCCCATTTAGTAATAAGTTCTACTAATATGTAGAGCTACCAACTTTTTAATTAATTCTGTAAGATTTTTAGTAATTTCTTTTTACATACTGTAATGACTTCAGACTAATTATGACTTTAATACTCACTAGAGGGCGCTAGTTGTCTACCGCTGGAAAAGAACTTTCGATTGAAGAGAGACTGTTTTTTTTTTTTTTTTTTTTTTTTCTTTTTAAGAGTGTGGATGATGCAATGAAAAAGTGTAAACGCCTGGTTTGAGGACCGTTCATTTTTTTATTTGGTGGATTTTAAATTCAAAGTTCCTTTTAAATTATGCGAAATATTTGCGTGTTTTATATATGTTAGATGTGTAGTATCGTGTTTGTAAAACGAGAATTAAATAAATCTCTCGAAATTAAAAGGGATCGCCTCTTCATGATTTCAAGCCTTCGATATATAACAATACCACTTTCAGAGCTGTTAACCTAACCGGCAAATTGTTAGTCACGCCCCTTTTTCTACACCACTTAATTTTCAGAGTAATTCTCTTCAAATATATTTACGATGAATTAAGAAAACAAATACTCTAAAAATATATTGGTGTAGAAAAAGGGGCGGTACAAACAATTTGCCGGATTAGGTTGGCAGCTCTGCACTTTTATATTAGTGTAATTTTATTCATACTGAACCGCTATTACAGATTGGACAAAATTACTGCACAAAGAATGTGATGTGAAAAAAATAAAAGGCGGGTGCTATGGAAAAGCAGCTATCAACATTTTAATTTATTTCAGAGTATTTTTAGCCCCACATTTATTTCGCACCCTTTTATTTATAGAATAATTCTCTCCAATGTATAACTACGATTGAATAAGAAAAAAATAATCTTAAAAAAAAAAAAAAAAAAAAAAAAAAAAAAAAAGTGGTACGGGCTGAAAATACTACGGAATAATTTAATACGTTGGCACTTTTGAATATGGTGAAACATACTGAGAAGCTCTTCAAAACGCTTATTGGTGATTCTTTTGAAACATGACTGGGGTACGATACCTTCATGTAATTAGCTGCTCAGTTGCATTAAAAAATCAATATATATATATATATATATATATATATATATATATATATATATATATATATATAAATGAGTCATTATTTTATTAAAGTATAAGCGATAAAATTTCATTGATGCCAACATTTTAATTTATTCCGTAGTACTTTTAAACCCGCCTTTATTTCGCACCACTTTATTTATGAAAAATTTTCTCCAATATATAACTTCGACATAACAAGAAAATTTTACTCTTACAGGGGTCGTACTCTCCGCCTTTTATTCAGGAAACTCTCATTAATGAGAAATTTTCAAATTTATTTCCACCACTAATTTTATAAAATAATTTCTACCCTGTATGGCACATTACTGTAAATGTATCAGATGCATTTCTGCATGATATTAGTGGTGGCAAAACACGCCACGCAGAATTTTTTTTATTTCTGAGAGTGTCCTGAAAGAAGGGCGGAGAGTACGACCCCTGCTCTTAAGATATAAGTGGTATGAAATTAAGGCGGGGTTAAAAACACTCCGCAATGTATTAAAATGTTGCCGTCTGTTAAATTTATACATGTTACATTTATACATGGACAACCCCTAGAGATGAATCTCAGGTCGTAGCCAATTGCCCACTGCGTCACTGTAAAAAAATGTAAAAACCCACCCTCTCACTTACGCCGTTTATAAAAAAATCGTCTCTTCTTTTTCGCCAGACATTTTTTTTCTTTTGAAAATTCAGTGTTTCAGTCTCGGGGATAAAAAGGCAGTACACGTAATAATTATTTAACAATTCTCCAGTTAAATTCATTAATTATTTAAAAAATAACAAAAACATTGATAAGTATTAAAAGAGATTGATAACAAATGATGAAAAATACACCTGTCTTCTAATTTTTGTTTTGTGTTAAGCCGCTCTGGGGATAGTTGTTAAGCAGGTAGCTTTAATCATTTCGCAATCATATCCCCAGTTGTTAGAGCGCATATGTCATAATCAAAGATTGCGGATTGAATATTCGAATCAGATGTCGTGTAAATTAATGATTGCGGTTGCATGTACAATCAGAGTTGACAACTATTATAATTTATTTCGAAGCATTGTTTGCTCCGCCTTTTTCTCAAGCCAGAAATTTTTAAGTATGTTTTTCTTCTTATTTAATCGTTGTCAAATATCAGAGAGAAATGTTCTACAAAAATTCTGCTCCGAAAAGAAGGCGGGGCTAAAAATGCTCCAGAATAAATTATAAAAGTTGACCTACTCCGGTGAAATCCGTCTGACTGAAATGTTTTCCATGTTTCTCAAAACTTTGCCGACCGAACGACTTGCACCTGAGTATAAGCTAGCCACTGCACATTTTTTAACACCTGCAACTAATGAAATTTTCAAATGTAGGCAACAATAAAGCTTTTATAAACATTTGAAATAAAACTAAATAAAGATGCTATATTTAGAATTCATTTATTTTAATTCGAATGATATAAATTTTATTTAGTAATGTTTAGTCATTTTTTGGAGTGTGGTATCTAAGGAAACATATAAGTTTCTGCGATGGTACACCACAGCTATCACATATATATCATTTACACATATAACAACTTTCTACTATATAACGTTTTTACTCGTTTTGTTATTTTTAAATAGTTGTGTGATAAATTAGTGTGAACAGAGAAATGAAGTGGGCAAGACTATCAAAATATATTGGAAATATTCTGAAAATCATACATACAGAATTGCGTTATATTACATTAACTGCGTTCTTTTGAGAGAAGTTTAAAGAGTTCTCAAACATAAAGCATCTGAACTCTGTTTCTCCAAAGAACGCAGCTATTGCCAAACGGTCGTGTATTGATAGTTTACAAAACAGGAATATATCCTCGATCGGTCTGCACAGTGTTAAAAATGATACGTCTGGAGATCTAAGTGAAGGAGCCATTCCCTCCGCCGAAGATCAAAAGTTTTCAGACAACCTCTAATTGGGAATTTCAGACCGTCACTAATTGCCCATTAAGTAGCTCTAGTGCGATGTTAAAAACAAACTCTACACGTAATCTCATTCAATGGAATATAGATCTTGTACAACGGCAAAATAATAATTCTGCAGTTTTTTAAGAAGGGGCTCCAGTAATCGTGTTAATTTTTTTATGCGAAAGTTAGGAAGTAAAAAATGCAACTTTCATCATATACCAGCTGCTCGCTTTGTTGAAATTTAAACAAGCCTGTGATATTTATTTATCGAATAATACATACACTTAAAATATATAAAGCAAAAACTGATTTGTAAATTCACGGGTCACAAGTTAAAGCGAATCTAGAAGAATCTAGATGTTAACACACGAGTAATGCGTTGACGCAGAAGTAAAGACGAACTAAACACATAAAAATAAAGAGTACACCAATTCATTCGAGAAACGTATAAGGCATTTTATTATAAATTTAAATGAACAACAACATTGCTAATACCACGGCATAAATCCCAAAGGCTGCAGTAAGCTTGAAAGTATTTGTAATATTTGCGATGTGATTTTATGCGGGCATTTCACAGGGGTATTTACTAATAATAATCATTATTTTAATTCACGACAGAACAATTACTGTGAAAATGCGTAAAATATTTCAGAATGAAAATAGTGGTATGGAAATTAGCTTGAATCGCATCCCTGTATATGAACGAAATTGGTGAATATACAATTATATTCAGTAATCAAGAAAAGTGGAATTTGTATGAACCAGAGGAACGAATATCCTATTTCGATTATTTGCGCGGAAAACCAAGGATTTTTTTTTTTTTTTTTAACTTTTTTAAACTTTTTTTTTTTTTCAAACCAGTTAGAGCTTTATTAATACATTCGGTGCTACGACCGCCAGTTGGCAAGCTGAGCGTCTGGACCCAGGAGCGGCGATCGTCGACCGGCGTGCTCAATCTCTTTCGATGTTTAAGGCCCTTAACTTTTCCTACCAGAAAAATTGTGACACTCAATCGAAGGAGGCAGGAAAATTTTGAAGGAGGAATAAATAACTCTAAGTGCAGTGAATGAACGATTAGGTAAACAGGGGTCGTACTCGCCGCCCTTTTTTCAGGGCACTCTCAGAAATAAGAAATTTTCAAATATATTGCTACCACTATATTTATGCTACAATCTCTACGCTGTATAATGGTAGCACATTACTATAAATATATCCAGAATAATTCTACATGAAATTAGTGGTGGCTGAAAAGGTTAAAATTTCTTATCTGTGAGAGTGTCGTGAAAAAAGGACTGAGAGTATGGCCCTTGTCTAGAGCATTGTAAGCTTGTTTCAGATGTGCTCAGTTACATAGTTGTCAAAGTGTACACACTAACTGACACTAACACTTGTTTAAAAATGTCTAAAGAAGAAGAAAAACTTTTAGTAAAGTGAATGAACAGTTAAGTAACATTTCCCGTGCGGCTGTGGAAGCACCGCTCTTCTGGAGACGTAATCCCAGTGTTGTCAGTTTGGGAATTCTTTTTATTCAATTCTCACCAGTAATTATGAGAAATGAAGTTTGAGATATATAATAGATGATTAATCTTCGAAGTAATTAGGCAACCGTTACAATTAAAATTTAGTGGTGGACATTGAATAAATAAAGTCACAAATCTGGCAACACTGCGTGATCTCATCTTTTGATTTATTCAAATAGAGACCCCCTATTTCAACATCGGCGGAAACCTAAAAAACAGTACGTGATAGAAACGTAAGATAGTTACTGCCTACATACTGTAACTAATAGCAATCTGTTTTATAGGTATCGATATCACATAGTATAATTATGGCAGTTTTAAAGATATTTTGACATATATATTGAATTATCTTTATATCACTAAAGTGGAATGTACAGTCACCCAAAAAAAAAACGCCACCCCCCCACCTAATTTTGCCGTAAATTATCGTAGAAACATGCGACTGGTACCAATCAGTTTGTAATAACGTCTAGTTTATAATGTTATAGTTAGATTTTACTTAGGGGGGCGTCTACATATTAAAACTGACATCAACTTCATTTTTTTCAATGGTAACCCCCATTTTTTATAATTTATTTGAATTCTTTGGATCAAATCATCACGGAAAATGGTATAGTTTATATATTTCGCTCAATTTTTCATAGAGTTATAAGCTGTCAAAGTTTGGGGGTGCTAATGTTAAATGAATGTGACAAACATTAAATCATATCTTCCGAAATAATTATGATATTTAAATTCTGTTTTTTTTATTCGTTAGAATGAAGTAACCCAAACATATTCCATGCAAATTTTTGCTAAAAAAACATTTTTTGAATTATGAAAATTATTAATAAATTCATATTTGAAAAAATTATGAATTATGACCTATGTTAATTTTTGCACGAATAGAACGGGCATCATCAAAAACATAGGTTTCCAAATTTACAGCTCGTTCCTAACATTATTTTTTGAGTTACAGTGATATTTCACTTTTTATTCCTGTTAGGGGGCCGTCACTTGTTATAATCTGTCTCCTCTATAAGTAAATGTTTGTATATAATTTGACGGAAAATTATTTTAATTTACCTTTATGTCATTTTTATTGTTTCCTAAGCAATATTTCGATGTTTATGATACAAATTGGCATATCTTTGTAAAGTTATCACAATGTAGGCGAGGGATTGTGAAAGAATTTCAAAAGAAAAGAAGCCCCGCCTCTGATTCGTTGAAACACTATTTAAAAAAAAAGACAAATTTGCATATTCCTATTTGACTCTATATGTGACGCTGGTATGCATAAATCACAATGGTATTTACTACATCGATTATTGAAGACAAAACTTAAATGATTTAATTACAAATATGCAAAATTATTTTGCTTTATATTATAAAGTTTTAGAAAATTTGTGAAAAGGCGTGGCTATTTACATTAAGCCTTGATATGGAAGCTATGTTGCTGTTTTTCGATGCTGCGAAATTTACAAAATATATTTGTGTTAATATACTATACAGATAGAAGAATAATTATATAATATCAACAAATATTCTTTAATCAATATGTTTTTATACATTACTGTATGGAAATGTTTATATATGAATATTGTATTTATTTTTAATGAGAGATATAAACACAAAATACTAAAAAAAAAGAAGAAAATGTGTTATAAATTTTTATAAATCAAGCAAAATATATATGCATACTTGCCAACCTAACCCGTAACATAACCTCGCCCCTGTGTGTACACAATTTAATTTTTAGAGTAATTAACTTCAAATACATTTACGATTACCTCATTGAGCGCCACGCGAATTCTTATGGAAATCCCATTCAGGCCACACGTGCTGCTTAGAAGCGTGTTATGTTTATCGAGTTTCAATAAACTCCATTAAGCCTTAACGATATAATCCTATAAAAATCCTATTAAAAAAAAAAAAAAAAAAAAAAAAACATGAAGTAAATTTTAAATAAATTGTCAGTAATTACTTAAAACTATGTAAGTTCTGTAGTTTTATATCATATTTTACACTGCCGGCTGACTTAGCGTAAATGGAAAGATCAGTGTCAGCCACCGATGGCTGACACGGCTCTAAAAAGACTGATGTGAAAAAAAATGTACGGAAAGGGGCGGGACCAGTAATTTTCCGGGATAGGTTGACAAGAATGTATATCATAGAGCAATGCCAGAAAATGTTCTTTATTTTTCATGAACCAGATAAATGGTATTTTTTTTCTGAATAGTCTATGTATTAAATATAATGCTGCTTTAAATACCCTTTAAATGAAAAGTTTTATTACATAAAGTAATTTTCTGGCACTCTACAGCTCCCAAATGACACACAATACAAAACGCCGCCTTTTTCCAGTGTTTAAAGGGTATTAACGTTTAATATGCTTTGTATTCGTTTTGATATTTCTTTCTCCTCCTGATCTTTTTATTTTTTCCTTAAAAAAAAAAGTTATGTAACATTTTGACCTTTTCAAGTGAAGATTTAGACTAAGGGTAGTCAGCCTTTCTACACCCACCGTCCACTTCGGTATCTGTGTTAAAGTGTAGAATTTTAGAACATCCCATTAAGTAGTAGGATTTATTATTTTACATATTAATTTGTTACACATTATAAAATATAAAAGCAAAAGAATATCGTGGAGATTTATGTAAAAGTTTTTAATAATGTCATGAAAAAAAAATAATCATAATAATTAATTAAAAAAATAAATAAATAAAAATAACAAAATCTGTTTTAATATTTTAAAAAAGTCAATTAAAGAAAATGAAAGTACTGCAGTATCAGAACAAACTCCCATTGTCACTGTGAAACGGCCGTGGGAACCAGGTTGAGTGCCGCCGTTTCAGACAATTATACGGCAGCTTGAGTTAAAATAATTTTGAATTTTCAAACAAATTTAAAACCATTCATCTTTTTTTTTTTTTTCCTTTTTCTTTTGATAGATATTTTAATATCTATTCAAGCTATTTAATTTTCTTCGTATGAAGTGAACTAACTGATGTTTAATCAATAGAAACCAATAAAAATCTTTTAATTCATAAACTAACTCAGAAAGTTCTGTGAATTAGTCATTTTTTTTTTATTTTATAATCAACATTTCTGAATTTTTTTTCCGGTGTGAAACTTAATAAATAATGTATACTTGGTGGTAGATCGTGATTTATATTTTCTAAATGTATAGACGGACCCCTAATACATTTTCACGTGTAACTCTATTTAAAATTGATTTAAGGTATATAAATAGGTATGGTTTTCGAACCGCCTTGATCTCAGAAATCTGAATATGAAGTCAAAAATAGGGGTTGCTATTGAAGAAAATGAAGTTAATGCCAGTTTTAATATGTAGACGACCCCTTAGGCAAAATTTAACTACATCGTTATAAACTAGACGTTATTACAAATCGATCGGTACCAGTTAAATGTTTCTACGATAATTTACGGCGAAATTAGGTGGGGGGGTGGCGTTTTTTTTTTGGGTGACTGTACAGTCAACAACAACAACAACAACAACAAAACCTCACCTAATATCGCCGTAAATTAGCCTAGAAACATGAGGTTGGTACCAATTGATTCGCAATAACGTCTAGTTTATATCGGTATAGTTAGATTCTGCTTAGGGCTTTGCTACAGATTAAAACTGGCATCTTTTTTTTTTTTTTTTTTCAAAAGTGACCCCCAATTTTAAGGGCCCTCTTCACTCACCGCCGCCGGAAGCCGAAACTAATGCTATTCTATGGGAAATTTTTTCTTTACAAATAACTTATTAACTAATACATATTTTTAAATTCTGTTTTCACATTCAGAAAATTCCCAACTGTTAAATTGACGGACCTTTTTTAAAAATGTATTTTTTTAATTTTTAATATTTTATTTCGAAATTGCAAAATGAAAAAAATTCATATATTGAAAATTCGTATTTTGCAGCTTCAAAATAAAATATAAAAAAATAAAAAAATAATTTTTTAGAAAAGATGCGTCGATTTTACAGCCGGGAACTTTCAGAATGTGAAAACAGAATTTAAAAATATGTATTAGTTAATAAATTATTTGTAAAAAAAAATTTCCCATAGAATAGCATTAGTTTCGGCTTCCGGCGGCGGTGAGTGAAGAGGGCCCTTAAGAATTTTATTGAATTATTCAGATCGAATCATTCCGGAAAATGGTATAGTTTATATATTTCGCTCAATTTTTCATAGAGTTAGAAGCTGCCAAAATATGGGGGTGCTATTATTAAATGAATGTGACAAACATTAATTCATATCTTTCGGATAAATTATTATATTCTTTTATTTATTTATTTATTTTTTTTTTTATACGTTATAATGAAGTGACCCAAACATATTACACGTATACTTTTGATTTATGAAAATTATTAATAAATGCATATTTGAAAAATTTATGAATTATGACCTATTTAATTTTTGTACGAAAATAATACGCATAATCAAAAACATGGGTTTCAAAATTTACAACTCGTTCCTATCATTATTTTCTGAATTACAATGATATTTCATTTTTTATTGCTGTTAGGGGGTTATCATATGTCACTATTTGTATTATCTATAAGTAAATATCTGTATTTAAACTGACGGAAAACTATTTTAATTTACTTTTATGTTATTCTTATTATTTTATAAGCAACATTTCGATGTATGTTATAGAAATTAACTTATTTTTTTAAAATTACTACAATACAGGAGAGAGTTTGTGAAAGAATTCCATAAGAAAACAAGCTCCGCATTCTGCATCGTAGAAACAATATCAAATATATATATATACCCAAGTAGCACAAGAACGTTCTGTGAACGTCTAATAACGGTTTCAATAGTTCAAACACCGTGTTTCGTGTCAAAAGAACGTTCTAAAACACGTTCAGAAATAGTATTATTTAGAACGTTCTGAAAATGTTTGATTTGTACCATCTATAAAACGTACAATTCTAGTTCTATATAGAACGTTCAAGTGTGACACCGTCATAACACGTTCTGTAACAGTGTAATTATAACGAATATGACAAAATGACTTTTTAGTACTATTGGTTGGGAAACTAGGTTAATCATGAAAATTTTTGACTTCAGTTTTTGATTTTTTTACACGTTTTGTGGCGTGAGGAATCCGGAAGTCAAAAGGTTGGTATGGTATCTGTTAATGTGTATCGGCACCTATTAGTGTGATAGCCCGTTAGTTCATGTACACGATATTAATATCTCAAGAACAAATGATTGCAGAGAGATCGGACCAGTTTTAAAATATCACTTTTGATATTGATAAGAATCTTATTGAGAGATTTGCAACATTCTAATTTAAAAACTTCGTAAGTTATTCGAAATTTATAATTTTTAGCATGATAGAGAATAGAGCATTTTTTACATTTTCAGTTTAACGTTTTGTTAGCACGTCAGTAAAGAATGCTTCTCAATAATCAGTAGCGGTGAGGTGAAAAAAAATTACAAAATTTTAAACTCATGGAAAAATTTTGTGAATTTTGTATTTCAGGAATCAATGTATGGAATTCAACCAAACTTGTTACAATATTAGATCTTGCCCTAAATTGGAGTTTATTTGAATTTCATTTGGGGTATATCGTCCGATAGATTGCGGTGCTATGCAATGAAACCCTCCATTTATGGGACAGCTATATCTCAGCTTCTATAGTGTACAAATGCATTAAACTTGATATATTGGCTTATATCATCATAACCTCTGCTAATACAATTTGGATGTATACATTGTCCAACAGGTGGCGTTGCTAATCTGCAATTTAATCATTTTAACGGAAAGGCAATATTTTAACTCTTGTGATTTAACAATAAATTTTCTGGTACACTGAAGTTATAAGTGAAATCGATTTTATGTAAAGCGTTACTGGTCCATTTTGGATGCACATCGGCCAACAGGTGTCGTGGCTATTTTGCAATTTAATCTCATAACGGAAACGAAAAATCTCAACTTCTGTGATTTATAAATATTGTAAATTTGGTAAGTGAAATTAATATTACGTAAAACTCTACAGATTGCCTTTGGGTGCATATCGGACGACAGGTGGCACTGCCACGTTCCAATATTTTCCATTCACAGAAAGGCTATCTATCAGCTTCTGTAATATATATACTCACCAAACCTTCTGCGTGACATACATTTGATATATATTATTGATTCAATTTGGCTGTATAACGAGTAATAGTTAAACAGGTTTTTTTTATTATTATTATTCATAGGACATTGTTTTTTCCCCTAGGAATAAGTATACATCATCCCTGGAGGATGGGGGAGGGGTGGATAAAAATTTTCACTATGATTATCTTTCAAAAGAATTCGATATCACCTTTAAAACGAATAATTGAAACATCGTTTTCTGGTGATTTAAAACAAATTTACCATTTTTTTTTTTTTTTTCATTTGTAATAATAATAATAATAAACCCTTAGAAAAATACATTTTCTAAGATCTTCTATACAGCATAAAAATGATTGTCTTCTGTCATGAAAATCTATGCATTCCCCAGACCCAGAGTTTAGATACAAAAAACTAATCACGGATGTTATTGAATACGTAATATAGTGCTTTACCCGAGTTTCAAAGAAAATCACGGGAAAACTCCGAAAACCTAAGTCGACGAGCGTGACCAGGAATCGAAACCAACACTTCCCGTCTGTAAGGTTCGAGAGTAGAACCTCGCGGTCTCTAATACTCATCGGGAAGTTACAGAAATGAGTTTTTTTCTTCTTTTCTTTAAGCATAATTTTAAACTTTTATTATATTTTATTTATGATTCTATTTAAGTTTAAATGTTACTGATAAATTATCAATATTGATAATGTTGTTAAATCATTACTCTGTTTGATTGTTCTTATTTTATTTTATTTATTTTCATTGAATATTTTGTTCAATACTGAAATATACACTAAAACAAAATATGCTTTTCCGTTTAATTCTAGATTTTAAAATGGAAAAATAAAGTGATCTCATAAGTTTTTAAAATACTTTATAAAAATTTAAATAATTATTTAACTCCATTCCATTTTTCCTTAAAATATTGACTATATGTTTCCTACATCTATAAATGCTTAATAAATTTCTGTTTCATATGTTGAACTTTGAAACATGATTATTGCGGATGCAAGAAGGGAGAGCAGATGTTAACATCGACATCTGTGGATTGCATTTATTTAATTTTCGCTGACCGTGCAACTGCAAAGTCAAACGCCAGGCGCCAGGTCTTGGGAAAGTCGTGTCGTTATGTGAGGCGGTAATTTTAAAACATGTAATCTGATTTATTCAGTTTTAGCGTTATAATGACTAGGATAAGCTTTAGAAAAGGTAATAATGTAATATTTTTAACCTGTAATATTCTCTATGTTCTATTTATTAAAGTCTTATTTTAATATCAATTAAACAATCATTTTCATATCTGCGTAAGTTCTTAAGCCTAACTTTCGATACTAGAAAGCAGCGTTGAATCGCAGAAAAAACTGCTTCTGTTACAGAAAACCGCTTAGAAATTATGGATTCATTTTATTAATTTAATCTTCTGAGATGGAATTTGTTAAAATAACTATTTTCGTTATTATGTTTCTGGAATGAAGTATGAAGAAGTCATAAAAATTTTACAAGATAAGTGCTAATTTTAAGTGAATGCCCTTCCGACTGGTCATTGTGTATTTTAAAATGCTAGTTGGAAGGGTATTTTCTCGAAGAAAATTCTTATCAACAAAATTAAGAAGGTTCGTAATTCTTTTTTTCTTTTCTTTTTAAATTCTGAAGTATTTATTTAATGTTTATATGATAATATATATACAATCTAGGTTATGCAAATTGCATATTTTTAAAATAATATCCTAAGTTTCACCGACTTACAATTTTAAATATCTCTTTACTGTTATTTATTAAATAAAATATATGAAATTGTTTATCTGCATAATAAAACAAAGATTCAATTCTATTCCACATCTTTATAAAAAAAAAAAAAAAAGATATTCTGCTTAAAAAAAAAAAAAAAAAAAAAAAAAAAAGGACGATTTACTATATTATTTATTAATACTAATAATATTTACATTTATCAATTATTTAATATGCCATGATAGCATAATTACATCAAATGAGGTAAAAATTGCGTTGACTCAATTTAAAGAAATTTAAACATTTAAAGAATACGAATTACATTGCCATGTGGAATAAATTTAAATACCTGCAAACATCATTTTTGTAAACTGCTGCTGTAAACTGAAAATATGTATACACACATGTACTGAAATTTAAAAATATGAAGTATGTTAAATATTTTAGAAAAATATTTTGATTAAATATATATATATATGTATTTAATTATTTGGAAATTTTTAAAATTTCCTCCTTCTAACAAATTTTTAATTTTTTGTTTCAATTTCTTATTATTATAAATTAACAATATATTCTAAACTCAATTATATATTATTTTAGCGGTGTATTGGTACATTCATTTTTGAAATTATTTTTTATGTTGAAATATTAAAACTTTCTATAAACTTCAGCATTCAAATATATTTATAAACTATCCATGGACTTACAAAGTAGTACCCAGAAATGTTTAGAATATACAGGGTGCAAAGTCGAGAGCAGGCCTTTATTTGCGCAACAATTGGTCTCAGACGTCCTCCAATAAGAAAATGTATTTAAAAAAAAATGTAAGAATTCATTATATGACATGTTTAAATTTAAAAAATCAATTTATTAAAAATCACAAAAACTGATAATTTTTATACAATTTTCATGCCACTAATAGTGAAAGTTGAGTTCCAACCTAAAAAATATAACACAAAAAGTTTCACTTTTGTGCACCCAAAATTGTCTGAGATAGTTAGTTTCAAAATTTAGGATTATTTCGCATTTTCTCGGGCTTTATTAAAAAGTCAATGAAAAATTCTTTAATAAACCCAGGGAAAATGCAAACAAAGTCCAATTAGGATTTTTAAACCGATCCCTTATTGAAGGCCGAAATATGTTAGAAAATCCAAACTTTAAATATCTTGTTCCATTTGGGGAGAATAGAAATGAAACTTTTTGTTAGGATGAGTGTCAGTTTTCTAAATATGACTATAGGGATCTGGGACTATGTAAAAAGCTAGTTTTTGCAATTTTGAAAAAATAGATATTTTAAATTTAAACATGTTATACTACAAATGCTCATATTCTTTAAAACATTTTGTAACTGAAACTATATATTTGCGACCAATAGTTGCGAAGATAAAGGTATTCTCGTCACAATGCTTTGCACCCTGTATTTAAAAAAAAATTAATATATATATATATATATATATATATATATATATATATATATGTATAAATGAATTTTTAATCTTAGTTAAAGCCAAGCAACAGATATAAGATCCCTGAAACCACATAGGTCAATGAGAAGGAAATTACAACAAATTTAAATAACCTGGGGAGACTGATTGTGATTTATTGAAACATTTATTTTTTATTTATTTATTTTTATTTTATTTAACTTCAGTCTAATCATAAATTTATTCCTATATTGTTAGTTGCAATTTTAATAATTTTGCCGGTGCGTAAAAACCACATGAAACTTAAATCAAAAGATACAAACAAGCAACGAGGAAATAAAAAATTAAGACAGCATTTTAAACATTTTTTTTAGGAAAAGCTTAGAATGGTAGAAAAAAAAAAAAAAAAAAAAAAAACTCGTCAGGGGTGACCCTTTTCGTCGTTGAGCACCAATGTACGATTTCGTTCGTTAGCAGTTATAATAGCAAATTGCTAGCGGGCACCCTATCGTACAAGAAATTCATTGAACTTAGAAATGAAGAATAAATTGGAATAAATTATTTACTTCAAGAAATCAGAGAATGAAACAGAAAACAACCATGAAAAACAAACATTAATCATAGGATGACGCATTCGGAATCACAAGGATTAAAACAAGCAAAATAAATCAAGAGTTTAGTTGTACATAGCAGATGAAGAATAATGATACAACACAGCAACAGGGATATAAATTACTTTTTTTTTAAATTCAAATAATGTTTGAGAAATTTTAACATACTTACTATTCCTTTAATTTCAACGTATATGCATGAAAAATTCCATATTTTATGACAGTAATTTCCAAAAAGTGTCATAACGTGTCTATATATACCTTAAAAAATTCCTTAATTTTTTGCATTTTTAAAAAATTTCTTTTTTCCCCTAATCTGAAGATAATGACGTTATAGTATTAATTACGAAACTTTGAACAGGGGTCGATCCAGGAAATTTGGGTCCCTTTTGCGGCCCCTTCACAAAATTCCACATAGTAAAAAGGGACCCTTCACAAAATTCAAATTCATAAAAAGGGACCCTTCACAAAATTCAAATCCATAAAAAGGGACCCTTCACAAAATTCAAATTTATAAAATGAGTCCCTTCACAAGATTTTGTTTAATAAAAATGATCCTTTTATTAAATGTTTTCATATTTTCAGTATTATTTTTAATTTATGCCTTAATTTGGCTCAACGAAACTCTATTAACTTGATATCAAACATTACATAAAGTAATTGTAAAAGCTGAAGATTTTACACAATATTTTACTTTTTCACAAAAATATTTTATATTTCACAAAAATAAATAAAAATTTCACAAAAATATTTTGTTTTTCACAAAAAAGGGATCCAAAAATTAAAACCTGGATCGACCCCTGTTGAATAAACACCATAAAATGCAAGAACTCGCAACTGATACAAACAAAGCACGGCTTCTACAAACAAAGCGGCAACGCATTCAACACACTCAACGTGCTTGTTTGCAGCTCTCGTGCCTACAATGTTCGCCTAATGAAGGGTTGTGTCTTCTTTTGACCCGAAACAGTTGGTGCGAGTTCTTGCATTTTATGGTGTGTATTCAAAGTTTTGTAATTAATACTACAACTTCATTATCTTCAGATTAGGGGAAAAAAAGAAATTTTTAAAAAATGCAAAAATTTAAGAAATTTTTTAAGGTATAAAGAGACGTTATGACACTTTTTGGGGAAAACTGTCATAGAATATAGAATTTTTGATGCATATACGTTGAAATTAAAGGAATAGTAAGTATGTTAAAATTTCTCAAACATTATTTGAATTGAAAAAAAAAAGTAATTCATATCCCTGCTCATGTGTTGTATCATTATTCGTCATCAGCTATGTAATTTTTACTTCTAAGCGCTCGTACTGAGGTGATGTTTTATAATGACGTCATAATTTTTTTTTTTTTTTTTTTTTTTTTAACTACACTATTTTAGAACGTTTACAGTACGTTTTCTGGAACGTTCTGAAAATGTGTATAACGTTTTGAAAACGTTCTAAAAACGTTTAGAACGTTCTGAGACCGTATACATAGAACGTTCTCAGAACGCTTCTATAACACCGATGGTGATAGTTACACGTTCATTGAACGTTCTCTGAACCGTACTATTGTACGTCTTCAAGATGGACAGATAGACGTCTATAACACGTTCAAAGTGAACGTTCTTAGAACGTGTTTGCAGAACAATTTTTGAACGTTCAGAGAACGTTTCGGTGCTGCTTGGGTATATTGCATATACGTATTTGGTTCTATATGTGAAACTGTTATGCATAAATGTCAGTGGCATTTACTACATTCATTGCTGATGAGAAAATTTAAATAATTTAATCTCGAATATATAAAGTCATTTTGTTTTATACTTTAAGAGTTTAGAAAAAGGTGCAAAGGCGGGGCTTAGTTTACAAGATAGGAACATATCATTTTATATGTCGAGTCTTTGCTCTTAACCCGTTAGTAGTCGCTAGTTGGTCGATTTTGCCGCCCATCCATAAGTATTGCCAGATTTTTTTATTCGATAGCCACCAAAACTTTTTAGAAGTGGCATTTGATATACATAAAACGCGAATAAGCTCGGAGAAACGTCGATCACATCACTTTTAAAATTATTGGTGACAGTTAAATAGAAAGTGTGCAATCTGTAATAGGTGGCGCTGTTTATAGCGACTACTAACGGGTTAAATATTAAATAACGTTTTTAGTTTCTCACCGCTAAATTTTGTTTAAAGCCTATTGCCCTTTTCCTGAATTTGAATATTGTAGTGTTTGTTCAGTTAAATGTGATGTTTTTGAAAACGCAGTAAGGCGAGGCTTACTGCTTGAAGTAGCAATATAAACTCGACAATCGTTTATTTTTATGAATATGTAATAACTTTTATAAGTTATTAACGCTTTCACGACTGCATGTTTATGTCTTTTTGAGAGTAAGCTCTGTCTGTGGGCGTTATACTTTTACATTACATTAGTTTAAATGAATATTTTCTGTATTCAAATTCATAATATAAACGAACATTCATTACAATTATACTCTTTCTAATCAAGGTATTTGTATCTATAGTGCATTGATTGCACAAATGTGAATATTGGGGCATATTGTCCAAAAATAATGTAACTTATGTAACCTAAAGAACCACCTACTGGCGGAGTTACAAATTTTCAAATCACGTGAATTCACGTCAGCGGTTGTGAAAGTGTTAAGCGAGATATTTCAGTTTTATATTTTTGTCCATACTGTTGTATTTATTTATTGTACGTTTTGTAAGCCTTAATTTATTTAAATTTTATAGCATAATATAACATAATAAAACATTTAATTTTTATTAAATGCTTTTTTTATGCTGAATCAAATGTTGGACAATATTTTTTTTTTTTTTATTTAGCTCACAAAATCGATTATTTGAACAAAAGCGTAATATTATTTATATTCTATTAATTCTATTCTCTGCGTAGAAACACTTTAATGCGAGGTTTACTGTTCAAAATAAAAATATACCCAACAGAAAGAGATAAATTATTTTTTCTTAAATATTATTATTATTTTTTTTTTTTTACCGCTATTATTATTGTTATTGTTATTATTATTATCATTACTATTATTTTATCTCGCCACCCACATTTTTGTATTTGAATATAGTAGGGCTCGTACTCCTCACATTTATTAATTTTTAACGCATACAGTGACCTGATAAACTATTTCATTTTTATTAAAAATTAACTAAATAATAAATAAATAATCATAATAAATAAATAAATAAACTACAACGAAAAAAAAAAATCATAAACTATATTTAAGAAGAAAAAATGCAAGTGGTTTACACCTTAGATGAATCAAAGATTTGATTATGTAAAAATAAAAAAAAATTATCTAACAGGGTTTCGTTTTCGACAGTCGAAATTTTCCCCTGATTCTTCCATCAGTATTTTTCTTTCGGAATTTTTAGTAGTAAGTTTGCACGATTAATTAAGTAAAAAATTATTACATAAATATACTGGTGGAAGAATCACGGAAAATTTTTTGACTGTCGACACCCTGTTTTATGCGTTACACGGAACTGGGTATCGGCTGTAGGTCGCAAATTTCTTGTCAGGTTTTGCGGGAGCGCATCATACAAGGGTTCATTTTATTAACACGTTCGTCGCCGCGTCACCCATATTTGGGTGACGGGTATGTTTTCGTGGGCGCCACGTCACCCAAATATGGGTGACGCTCTTCTTGTTCAAGTTAATGGGATTTTCAGGTGGATTTTTAAAAGGAATATAAGATATGTAAGATATATAACGTAACAATACTAAAAATATACACGTTGTAATATACTTTTCATTAATTTATATTTACGATAAAAAAAAAAAAAAAAAAAAAAAAAAAACAATATTCTATGATATTTTATTTATCACTTTTCTTCTAGAACTCGCGGTCAGATTTGGGCCCGGCGTAGAACTCAGATGAATCATGCTAGGCGATGAAAGTGTTAATTCATATAGATTTAAATACAGACACAATTTTTTAAGTTACCTTAATTTTATTACTTATTTAATATATATATATGTTACCGTGAAAGACCGAAATTGGAGAATATCGACTTTCACCGGTGAATGTCAACAAACACCAAATGCGTCGGTGAAAGATCGAATATTTCATTACATTCTTGTACATTCGGAACCTCACCGGTGTATGTCGACAATCACAGATATGCTCTGGAGGAGGTCGAAAAGAGAGGAGTAGACAAAGAGGCGACTGGCTGTTTCCCGCCAAATCCTTTGTTCTGCTTGGAGTCAGTCAGCTTTGTCAGTCTTATGCAAGGTTTGATGGTGAGAGCAACGTTTTCTTAATTTTTTTTTCCGATACCCTAATTTATACAGAATGGATACTGCAGTGAATCGTGATCTTTTTCTTGAAAAGTTAAATGCATTAATTGCGGGTAAACGAGAAGACAATTGTTTTTATTTTTCTCAAGAAAAGTACTCTAAAATACTTTCTGAAGTGGTTTCTGCTAAAACTAAGTGCAACACACCTTTGGATTACAGACGATTAAAGCGTTTTGACGTTTTAAAAATTAATGATGAAGAGAAGTTAATTGTACCATTAAAACCAGGAGAAACGAATATACAGTATTATGTTACCAATGAGGAATTGTTCAATATACTATATAAAACTCACACCAGAATAGGCCACGGAGGAAGAACACGTATGCTTAAAGAGTTGCAAAATAAATACAAAAATATTACATATGAAGTTGTAATGTTGTATTTAAATTTATGCAAACAGTGTCAAATGAAACACAGTGCACCTAGGAAAGGTATTGTTGTGAAACTAATGATCAGTTCTGAGTTAAACTCAAGATGTCAAGTTGATCTGATAGATCTGCAGTCAAACAGAGATGGCGAATATAAGTTCATAATGGTGTATCAAGATCATTTAACTAAGTTTGTCCAGCTACGACCTTTGAAAACTAAGAGGGCGGAAGAAGTAGCGTATCACGTTCTTCCAATATTTTTAACATTTGGTGCTCCAGCAATATTGCAATCAGATAATGGTAGAGAATTCAGTAATCAAGTCATATCCGAAATATGCGCTATGTGGAAAGGTGTTAAGATAGTTCATGGAAAGCCTCGGCATAGTCAAACACAAGGCTCAGTTGAAAGGGCCAATCAGGATATAGAGAATATGCTAACTGCATGGATGAACGATAACCATACAAATAAATGGTCAGAAGGTTTACCCTTTGTCCAATTTGCCAAGAACACTACATACCACGAAGGAATACGCCAAAGTCCTTATGAAGCCATGTTTGGCATTAAAGCGAAAAGAGGCATAGCATCGTCTGTTTTGCCTAGCAAACAAATCGCAAATATCGAAACCGAAGAACAACTTGAAGAAATTGCCAATACTTTTGAAACCGAAGAACAGCTTGAAGAAACTGGTAATACTTCTGAAAAAAATTTGAGTGGTGGTCATACCGAAAACCATATTCCAAAGAAAAATATTGAAAAGGACTTGCAATCTACCACGTCTTCACATCAAGTTCTGACTAAAAAACACGAGTTAATTTCTATAAAAAGAGCGGCCGCGAACGATAATCTTCTACTGCAAGCAACAAAAATGTTACGAACCTCACAAAAACAATTTCCTCCTGCTCAAATTGGTGATACTGTACGAATACAAGTCCATGATGTCGACCGTGGTCGTACGATAACCGAAATGTGTTAGCGGTTGTTGTTGGAATAGAAGACTCCGACTTCTATAAACTTGCAAATGAAAATGGTACCCTCAAGCAGTTTTACACACGTAATCAGTTCGTAATTTGTAAAGAAAAGTTACTTTCCATTGATGAGATTCATTTTCAAGAAATTTCGCTGAGAGAAGCAGCTGCAGCTAATTCGAGAAGCGGTGAGCAAGGTTATAAACGCTGTCATTTCAAAAAGAAGTGTTCCACAAATAAATGCAGTTGTAAAAGCAAGGGCCTCTTGTGCAATTCAAAGTGTCATAATAGTTTCAGTTGTTGCAATAAATAAGATTTGAATCACATAATTTAGTAAGTTTTTTATTATTATTATTTTATTTTCTCATTTAGAACGTACTGTATAATTAAGTAAGTTTATAACTTCTATTATTTTCCTTTCTCATTTTGAATGTACTGTATAATTAAGTAAGTTTTTAACTTCTGTTATTTTCCTTTCTCATTTTGAATGTACTGTGTGTTTTCAGTTCTAAGTCATTCCTCTCAGAAAGAGAGGCGAAAAATTTATCGCGACTGAATTACGGAGGAAAAAATATACATCTCGGACCTGTTCAACATTCACCATTAGTGCATGGTGAATGTCGACATTTACTGGTGTAAGTCAGAAATAAGGGTATTTAGCAAATATTTCGAAATACACCAAGCGACTATGTGTTTGTTGACATTCACCGGTGAAAGTTGACATTCTCCAGATTTCGGTCTTTCACGGTAACATATACACTAAGCGACAAAAAAAAAAAAAAATAAAAAAAAAATAAAAAAAGCCGAACTTGGATGTTCTCCTTTTCGCCTTCTACAACCGCCAATTTTATCGTTTAAAAAGCAAATTTTCGCACAGATATTACTATGTTGTCCTCCACATACACTTTAGCTGTGAGTCCAGTGTTAAAAACAAAATGCAATTGTCAGGAAAATTGTAATTTCAGAATTTATTTCAAAAATGGTAAGAATAAGGCAGTTAACGAAGCCACAAAAAGTATTAATTTTTGAAGGAAAATTAAAAAAATATTTTAATACGTGAGATAGCAGAATAATTAAATGTTAAAGAAATATTGGTAAAAGGGTTTTGAGCAAGAAATAAAAGTTTTTGGCCGTTTAAACAGGAAATTTGGTTTTAGGTGGTCACACTGCTCATCCAAGCGTGATGACCGTAAGTTAAAAAGCCATTGCTTATAAAATCGGTTTGTATTACATTTAGAACATAAAAGAGATTCAGAAAAAGTGTTTAGTAGCATAATTTATTTAACTACAGTACAACAACTATTAAACAAAGCAGGTTTAAATGACAGAAAATTTGAAAAAATTCCATTCTTAGTGAAGAGAAGTAGGAAAGCAATACCTCAGATTGCTAAAAAAAATTAAATAATAATTAGTGAATTATAGGGCTGAACTGGTTCTCTCTGATGAGTCAAGTTTAACTTTTTTCGAGCGAAAGAAAACAAGCAGATTTGACAACGAAAATATGACCGATTTAATGAAAATCGCACTTTTAAAACAGCGACACATTCTCCGTACATTATGGTACGGAGGTGCATAACTTTTCAAACACTCGGAAAAATTTTTTATGCTCAAGGGATCAATTAACTCGAAATAAAACACAATCTGCATAAAAGTGGTGCCTGACCGACTATTTTGGAGGTATCTCGGACATTTCCGTAAACATCATTTAAAGATAATAAGGCACCTTACTACATGGCATCTGTGGTAAGTTTATTCACTTCAAATTGTCAAAATTTCTTATCCATTCCCATGAGAACCTATAATTCTGTAAATAATCACAACTTTTTTCACTTTAAGTTAAATCCCACAAAGGATATAGTAGAATTCCTTCTTTACCAGACATGGAAATAGTCAAAATCACGATCCGCTTGAAAATGTTTCGTCTTTAAAAAGGCGGGGGAGAGGGGGGAGGATTCAAAATTTGCAGCCTATAACTCTGCCAGAACTAGAAAAAATTATTTGTGATATTTGGCACATTGAAATTTCTGAAATTTATATTAAAACACTGCATAAAACTATGCCATTGCGCATTAATTCAGTAATTCCATATAAAGGCGGAATTAACCCAATGCAGAATACATATTTTTAACAAAAATTGCTTAGATCTAACAAATAAATAGTTTTATTTCATATATTAAAATATAACTTGTTTATTTCATATAATAAATCATAATAGAATGCAAAGTATATGGTTATTGCATTATGTTCAAAAAGAAAGTTTTATGCAGATTTCTAAAAAGTACTTCGCAAAGTGCAATATAGCGAATTATTAAATCGAAAATATACATAGGTATCATTTCATACCTTTGTTATTATGCAAACAAGACAGTTTTATTTGTTTCAAACAGTAATTTTAAAGTTATTACAAATAAAAAAGGTATTAGTCATTTTTTCTGCAGTGCGGCTTTTTTTTTTTTTTTTTTTTTTGTCGCTTAGTGCATATATATTTCCGGTATGACTCCTTATGAATAATATAATTTCTATGTGAGACAATAATTTATTTTCTCTAAATATAGACGGACCCCTAATACATTTTTGCTTGTAATTCTACCAAGAATTATTTTAAAGTATATAAATAGTACCTTTTCTGGAACAACCTTGATCTCAGAAATTTGAATATGAGATCAAAAATAGGAGTTGCCATAGAAAAAGTTGAAGCTGATGTCAGGATAAATATGGAGACGATCCCTTAAGCAAAATATAACTATACCATTATAAACTAGACGTTATTACTAATCGATTGGCACCAACCGTATATTTATAGGACGATCACCACTAAAGTTTAATTATAACGATTGCCTAATCACTTCGAAGATTAATAACCGAAGTTATCTATTATCAAATGCCACTTCTCAAAATTATTGGTGCCTACCGAATAAAAGTTTTCCCATATCTGGCAGCGCTGTTAACCCCTTGCGGTGCAAGGTAATTCGGATCATTTAAATTATACTGCCACCGGAATTCCCTAAAAAAATTAAATTAAAAGAAATTTAAAATTTTAAGTTTAAAAAATACGGCCTTTTCTGCTACGTTATAAACGTAAGTTTTTGCTAAAAAATTTCTGGGATAAGTTTTTGCAGCTGAGAGGTAGTTTCACACTTATACCACCGCGCGTTAATGAGTTAAAATACCCTGATTTATCTAAAAGTGAGGGAGTAGCCCAATGCGAATGCGTTAAGTTTTTAGATTATTGTGCAATTTAAATAAAGTGTGCCTATTGCCCCCAAATGTGTGGGTTTAAAAAGGTATGGATCATTGTATTTAATACCCATTATTAAAGGTTTATGTGGGCTATATTGTTAATTTCAGCGAAATAATATCATTATAGCTACCTTATGCACAACAAAAAATGATTAAATCGTAAATGTATAATAATTCTCGACTGACTAGTGCTTTGATCGGAATTAAACTCAATGAAAAATGCTTAATGAATTATGTAAAATTTATTATTAAGTAAAGTTTATGGAAATTGTTCATAATACTTTTGTATTGGTAAAATAGATCTTCGATTAAAAGCTCATAATTCTGAAATAAAAAAATAAAAAAAAGAAAGAAAGAAAAAGAAAAATACAGGAACTTTTATCTTAATTAGGAGTTCTATTTATAAATTCTTCAGTAAAATTAAAATGCATCTGAATGTTGAAATTGCGTATTTTGTTTACGTTTAATTAGTTTTTAGCTTTTTGTCTAAAATTTTGACACAGATTTTTTTTTAGTATAAGTGTTTCATTCGAATTTTCTAAGTGACAGACAAATTGAAAAGTGTGACTAAATAAATATGGCAATTAATATTAATTTACTTAATAATTTTCTAAACAAAGTCAAAAGATAACCTGAAAAAAAAAATAATAATGATAAATAAAAATAATAAATAAATAAACATGAATTTTATAATACGGTGGCAATATGTTTTCTTTTACAATTTTTAAAACGGAGCTAATTTTTGTTTTGTTTTGTGATTTGAAACATGAAAATAATTTTTCTTAAAATTTAAATCCCTTTCCTCCAACATCATGTTTTGGTCGTTTTTCCCTGTTTTAATTATTTTCCAGAATTTATTGTTAATTAAATTATTTTAAATACATTTAAAAATAAACAAAAATATTTCTATAAAATTAGCACTGTTTTCGAAAAATATTTTTTTATGATAATACCAAAACTTTCAAATTTTGATTCTTACCTGTTTTTATTATAGTGTGTTTTAAAATGTATATCAGTATTAATAGATACTACAATATTGCTTCGCACAATAAATATATTCATATCAAAATTTGTAATATTTCTTTTGCACGTTAAAGGCGTTTCTGTAATTTGAATTATTTAAAAGCGGTGCATTTTCGAAGCAAATATCCTAGAATAAACGCAATGCGCAGCACTAGTGCGACGTAAAAGAAAAAAGAAAAAACCTAGAATAAATGTGCTTATCGAAAAAAAAAAAAAAAAAAAAAGTTTATTAAATTATATATATTTTTTTTAGCTGATAAATCTGCAGTAGTATCAGATACATTTTCTTTAATTTTGTGCGCTGATTCTCTAGGGAATGTATTTGCCATTAAACTTTTATTAAAAAATGTGAGCATACGCACGATCATTTTTATGGTTAAACTTAAAAATAAAACTTTTAGTGCTTTAGCATAAATTCGGAAAAATATTCAAAGCTGAAATTCTTCGGCGACACTTATACGTGGAAAGTCACCCGGTTTTCATTCTCTACGGTGATATAAAATCCAGAATCTGTTGTAAAAAATATCTTGCAATTATTAAGTTAATTTTATGAATGCTAGATTTTCAAGTCAAATAAGAAAATAAAAAAGAGGTACAATGAATATTGACGAAATTCTCAATGAAATATATTTTAATTTCAACATTTACTATAATATTTTCGCTCTAAGGGAAAAACTATTTAATAATTTATAAATCAAGGAAAAACTGTCGAAATAACTATATTCGATTGAAAGTAGTAATTTTGTAGTTTTTATTTAAATGCCGTACATTCGAAAATTCTTCAGCTAAATCTGTATTTAAATAAATAAAAAATAAAAAAATAAAATAAAAAATAAATAAAAAATAAATGAACACAAAGATCTTTACAGTAAAACGCTACAAAACTTAATGAAATTAATGTTTATAATATAAATCTTTGGAGATATTTTTGAACAATTTCTAAATGCGATAATATATGTATCAGGGTTTTTAGCGGTTTAATATTTCAATATCACATATTTATATAGCAATTTTCGTATTATATAATCCAAGAAAAGAAAAAATTACTTTTAAAAAATAAGTGGTATCGCCCGACAGATGGCGTTTCTATTCCTTTCTGTGAAATTTCAGGTGGCTATATCTCAAAATTTATTATATAATTTACATATGGAAAATGTAAACCGAGAGAAGTTATGCTGATTGAAATTTTGTGCACTTGAACCGGTAGTTGACATTGTTATAGAGAATGATATAGATGACAGTTTTGTGATTGCCACAACATACTACTTACTTTCTGCATGCACAAGGAGAAAGTAATTGTTTAATGAAAATTTTGTACTTCCCGTTTTCGTTGCATTTACCGGTTTGAGATGTCCTCAATAGTATTCGTTCATTTTCAGAAAATGTGTATATGTCTTTGCGTGTAATGATGATTTAGTAAAATTTTGAATTTTAGAAATCAATAGACATAATTTAACTAAGCTTAATATTTGGTTAGAGATTGACTTAAGTTAATGATTATCAGCTTTTGAGATATATCGTCCAATAGGTGCCGCTGTTAACTGTGATTGACCACATTTAAAGAAAGATTTTATCTCAGCATCTACAGTGTATAAACGTCCCAAACTTGGTATATTAAATGATAAATAATAAGTAAAAGATATGATACTTTAATTGAAATTTGAATATGATATTAATTAATAATAAATTAATTGAATATGATACTTTACTTAAAATTTGAGTGCATATTAAATGACAAGTGGCGCTGCTGTGCTGCAATTTAATACCGTTTCAGAGAAAGCAATATCTCAACTTCTATGTTATAAAAACGAAACAGATTTGTTATGTGACATACATGTATGTATGTATTATAAACGATTATGCATATTGAATTTAGGCATATAACGCCGAACTGACGGCTCTGCTATTACTTACCACGATTTTTCAAATGGATGTATTTCAGCATCTATTGCGGAAAATTGTAGCAAATTTCACGTAGAAAATGTTTATCGTAAGATAAGTAAAAAAACAGCACCACATTTTGGCTGATATATACCAAAATTAAATTAGGATAATTTTTCATAATATTTACTTATTAAATTTTTTGCATTTACATGACAAAGAATTTAATATATAGCAGCCTTACAGTTTTATTTTGTGGAATCCTTCTAACCCCATCTTGTTTAATCTTCCTACAAACTTTGTTGAAATTCTTGCAATTAGATTGTACTACAGAACACTGTAAAACTGCCAGTTTAATTATGGCCACTCTGCATATATATATATATATATATATGTATGTATACATATGTATATATATATCTTTAATGTTCCTTATTTTTTCCCCTAAGATTGGTGGGAGATTCTTGAAGTAATTGCCGAAACGTCAGTGGAGGCCCTCTGTTGAGACTCAAAACGGTTTTGGGCTGTGTCTGTGTGTCTGTCTGTCGCTCGATAGCGGCCGCAAGAATCCCGCTATTGACTTGTAATTTGGTACACATGTTCGTGTGCCCCACGGAATCAGCTGTATAGTTTTGGGTGTGTATTCCATTTGAAGTTCGTGTACAGGGTCACGCCAAATTTTTTCTTATCATTACGGCCTATGGGAGGAATTTGTATGTACCCCGATCCCGGCCACAAAAATCACGCTATTGATTTGTAATTTGGTACACATATTCATGAGACCAACGAAATTAGCTGTATAGTTTTAGGTGTGTATTCCAATTCGTGTACAGGGACACGCCAAAGTTTTTCCTATCATTACGGCCTATGGGAAGAATCTGTATGTACCGCGATAGCCACCGCAAAAATCAAGCTATTGACTTCAAATTTTTGCCGAAACGTCAGTGGAGGCCATCTGTTGAGACTCAAATAGATTTTGGGTTCCGTCTGTCCGTCTGTCTGTCTGTCTGTCTGTCTCGCAATAGCGGCCGCAAAAATCACGCTATTCACTTGAAATTTGTTACACATGTTCATGATCCCCACGAAATTATCTGTATAGTTTTGGGTGTGCATTTTATTTGTAGTTCGTGTACAGGGGCACGCCAAATTTTTTTTATCATTACGGCCTATGGGAAGAATTTGTATGTACAGCGATAGCGACCCCAAAAATCACGCTATTGACTTGCAATTCGGTACACATAATTATGAGCCCAACGGAATTAGTTGTGTAGTGTTAGGTGTGTAATCCATTTGTCGTTCGTGTACAGGGACACACTAAAGTGTTTCTTATCCCTACGGCCTATGGGAAGAATTTGTATGTACCGCAATAGCGACTGCAAAAATCCTTCGATTGACTTGCAAATTGGCGTACACGTTCCAGCTTTGCACATAAGTAGCTGTATAATTTTTATTGCTATATTGTTTATAAACTGTGTAGAGGGACACGCAAAAATTCTTAACATTACGGCGTATGGGGTGAATTTCGTTTAAACGCATTTTAATATCATTACTTTGCAATGAAGAAAATGAAACTAGCGTACGTGAGTAAGATGCTTAAATTTATGTTGTTTGAAGAAAACATGTGCTCTTAAGCTTTCTAATTAATGTACAGGACCTCACAAAAGTGTTCTGACAATGTCACGTAGTCATCTAAACGATGTTAAATTTGGAACAATTATTAATTTTAAACGCAAAATAAGATGAAAAATTTTTACGGGTGTATACAGTGTTTATGGTTTGTTTACAGAGACACAGGAAAGAATTTCGTAACATTAGAGCCCATGGACAAATTTTTATTTAAGCGCGCACTTTAATGCGTTTATGCTGAATTGAACTGAATAAAATTAACATACATTATAAAGATATTTGAAATCATGTTTACTCTTAAAGAAGGTTATGTATAAACTAAATAATTTATGGTGCCACACAAAATAATTCCTAGTATGTACTGTAATCATCCAAATGATGTCAAATTAGTTTGAAAAAATAATGAGCTATAATTAATTAGGTTTATTCTTATTATTGGAGTTAATAATGACTGTGGCTACTTTTCCAGGATACATAAAAGAATTTCGTACTATTACGGTCTATAGTCGGTATTTTTTAAAAGTTTATTTTAATATGGTTACACCCATCAAATATAATGAAATTTTATTAGAATTTTAAAAGCATGTTTTCCTGTTGAAAATTGCGGGCTTTGAATTGGAAATTAGTTTAAAGGTTACGCATAATATTTCCGATATGCTATGTATTTTTTTTTTTTTTTTTTTTTTTTTTGTAGGAAATTTGGTATTTATGAATTTCAGGGAAATAATACAAGACTGTCGCTTATCAAGAATGCATATTGTTGCATACATGGGGGTTCGTAAGTTGTCCGAGAATGAAAGGCGAAACTTGGAAAAATTCAGTGATTTATTCACAGAAAGTTCCAGAAAAATACAGGTCAATAAACCAAGTATCAGCTTCAATTCAACTAGTAAAGAAAGCTTAAACAACAGCCGTTAACAGCAAAACAACAGTACAAACAGTTTAGCAATAACACATAAAGCAAGTCTCAACCAAAGGAGCTCAAAGCAAAGCAAGCATTTGACGATACTGACACAGATATGAGACTGACCGCCTTGGCGAAAATATTGCTCCTTTTATACTTTTCTATCGAACACAGACTGTTCTGGAAAATTCTCGTATCACATCAGTCAATGAGATTAGAGCTTCCATATTTGGTATATCCCTAATAAGGATTTTCTCGCCAAGGTCGCCAAAAAATCGCCAAGGAGGGAAACACTCGCCAATTTTGGCGCCAAATCCATTTCTTCCCTTATTGGAGCTTTTTAATGCGTTTTCAAAGAAAAATCTGGCTATTTTAACGCTAAAACAACTAGAAATGCACAAAATTAGCCTTTTATCGACTTACTAAACCTCTTTGAAAGAAATTATGCAAAAATAAATGCAATTATTTACAACTCCGTAACACTTTATATGATATACAAATAGGTATACAAAGATAAATACAGCGGGGGGTTGAGGGGGGCGGCAGCCCCCCTCAGCAATGTATCTGATTATTGTAACAAGTCGATCGAATCAATATATACTATTATATAATAAGGAATAAATAAAAATGGCCTATTGAATATTGTCTGATGCAAATAGAACGTTGAGGCTCCTGATCTGCAGATCCACTAGTATAGGATTTATTATAACACGCGTGAAAATCTTGACAAAATGTCAAGCAAATCAGCGAGAGCACTCTATCGAATTCTTTATGGAACAAAAACGGCTGCATATATCACGCATAGATATAGTAATAAGACATAGATTGATCAGCGAGAGGGAAAAAGTTATACCCTTTTTTTCGGGAAAAGTCACTCTAATGGCTGCCTTTCTCCGAGTAAATCACAGACAGGAGTACACACGGATAATTTAGTAAATAAAATTTACGAATAATTTATTTACTAAAGGTGAATGAAAAACTCGAGATACAGTTTCAAATTCATTTTTCTTTTTATTCTTTTTTTTCAATACTCTCTAATGGCGGATTTTAGAACTTTTTTTCGGCATCAAAATTTTTTGCTCGATAAAATGGGGATGATAGATCTATATATATATATTACTATATCTATGATATCGTGTAGTGTCTTGTAGTGAGATTAGAGCGAGGTTTTCCTTTTCTGTTCTTATAAATATTTTTGACATGTCTTCTTTAAATTCAGTTTTGTAAGCTTTTTAAGCTAAAGGTGAAATAAAAGAAGAATAAAAATACGAATAAACAAATATTTTCATGATTCTATAAATAATCTCCAGTGTTTCAGGATTCAAATACTTTTTATTGAAGATTCAAGCTTCATGATGCTCAATTCTAAACCAAAACTTATCGAACAGAATATAACTGTTGCCATTCTACAAACATTAAAGCATAAAATACAGATGCTACAATATGTAGACAATCACTCTAAAAATAAATTATCGTCTGCGACAAAATATTTCTAACAAAAGGTATTTTAAAATACTGTCGGTAAATAAAAGATTAAATTTCTAATTTTTAAATTATCCGCGATTGTAATGAAATGCTCGCCCTCTGGTGGGCTAAGGTGAAATTATCACACAACTGCATATCCTCATATTATGCAATCGACTTTCCATGATGAAATGGCGGAGAAAGAATAATAATTACACGTGGCTGTTATATTTACTAACAACTGCAGTGTTCAGAGAGCGCCATCTATCGATCATTACAAACGCGGATTACACATATCACAGAGCTTGTAAAAAAATTGCAAGAGTTATTTTTTTATTTACTTTTGTATTATTTTTATTATTGTTTTCCTAAACCGATTTTGAACTATACGTAGATGTATTCTAGTTTGTTATTCTAGTGTTTTATACTGAAAGCAAAAAACAAATACAATCGGATTATCAACATTGATAATAAAATTAATATAATTGAAAAAAAGGGAGATTATTTAAATACAGAATAAGTTTCTATGACTTTTTGAAATATTTGTTTTGATCATAAGATAGTACACAATAATAAAATAATGAGATAGTATAGTAACATCATGAATCATAAGATGGCTTAGAAATTTTAAATCTCATGTCAAATTTTATATACACTGGTCAAAAAAAATTAAGGATCAGCCCGTTTTCTCTTTCTCTTCTTTTGCACATAATTTTTAAACAAATAAACATATGAACATAAAATTTGGATGGCCTGTTCATTATCATATTATTAACCGAATCTTATGTAATTTTAGCATAAGAATAATTTTTAAGCTAATAAATATTCATTTTTCTCGCAAAAGTAAGCTTTGGAAAAAATGAAAAATTTCAACAAATTTAGGAAAGAACACATAATGAAAAGTGGTGTTAAGGATGCATTAGAGATAGGTAAAGACGCTCATACCTTGAAATGTTAAACTAAATCTCGATTTTTCTTTTTGTATTAACTTTTCTTTTACTTTTATAATGAACTTTTTAAAAATATATAATTACTAATTTGTAAACTATACTCAGCACTAGAATAATAATGATGTCGAAAAATAATTGTATAATGAACATCTTATCCAATTTTCATGTTTGTATGCATATTTTTTAAAAAGTTATTCACATGCGAAAAGAAGAAGAAAAAAGAAGAAACAGAAAATGAATGCAGGTAGAAAGATTTGGTTGTAATCTAACATAGGAACGCGTGTGCGTCTTTACCTATCTGTAAGGCATCCTTATGACCATTTTTCATTAAGTGCTCTTTCCTAAAATTATTGAAATTTTTCATTTTTTTTAAAGCTTACTTTTGAGAGAAAACTGAATATTTATTAGCTTAAAAATTATTCTTATGTTAAACTTACATAAGATTCGGTTAATAATATGATAATGAACAGGCCAACCAAATTTTATGTTCATATGTTTATTTGTTTAAAAATTATGTGCAAAAGAAGAGAAAGAGAAAACGGGCTGATCCTTAAATTTTTTGACCAGTGTATTACACATTAAGAAAGAATAATAGATTTTTTTTTTTTTTTTTAATGAATAGCGTTTTTTAAAATTAAAATAATGCTACATCTCAACACGTTAATACGTGATGAACAGTTGTGTGGTTGGTATTACTGTATCTATTAATATTGTCTATTGAACCTCTGGATGCCGTGAATGACATCATTATCATGTAAATGGCTCTTTCAACTCCTAGATGATATTGCTGGAGTATATGTCAGGAACGGCTATTAGTGACATCTTGCTGCATTTATATTCAGATATGCACAAGTTTGTATAGAGATAGTCCTTGTAAGCCTGCTTTTATTTTTATAAATTTGTAGTCGAGAGAGCAAACATTAGATTTTATATACGCGAAATCCATAACGTATTTTTTGCATTTAAGTTTATTTTACAGAAATTAAATCATCTATCCTTTAAGGTTTCTGGTATTGTTCGATATTGCAAATGACTCTTGATTTATCTCACTAATCATCTGCATATCAAATTTGGTTGAATTCGGCTCACAATCTTTAATTCCAAGGTGTTGTTTTTCAGCGAACAATTCATTATGCCAGGAATCATAAGAACACGCCTTTTATCAAGCGCTCTTCTACCAGTAATTTTGAACAATGAACATTTAAAAAAATTTATAGGAATTTTTATAACAGAAATGGCTATACAAATTTAGTGGGAAAGAAATTCGAGGAATGTCAAGGACCGTATGGACCCTGTATGCAAACCTATTTATACGCAGGTTGTGTAAGTTATTTAATTGTAACATATATTTTTAAAATAAGCATATAGTCTCACTTTTGAAAATAAATTTTTAATAGATTTAAAGTGGTATTACAATATATTAAAATCACACAATCAACTGATTGGGAAGAAAATCATATTTATTGATTTTTTCTTTCTTTCTTTTTTTTTTCCGACTGAGTGAAAATACTTCGACTGAGAGCCGACTGTTTTTTCCGTGTTAAATCTGTTTTTTCCGACTGAGAGCCTTGACCTTGTAAGTTAAAGATCTGGGGTTCGACTCCCGGTCCAGGCATTATTTTCACTCAGTCGGAAAAAAAAAATCAATAAATATTAAAGTGGTCTCTTTAAAAAATAAAACTGATTTATAATAAAACGAAGTAAAGCTGAAAAATTAAAACTGATTTACAGTTTTATTTGATTTTTACTAACTGATGAATTACTATTAAAGATGATTTCAAATGTTTAAATTTATTTTAATGTGAGTACAAAACTTTTTAGGATAATTTAAACATCATTCATTAAATATGTATGTGCAATTACAGCTGAATGGTATTTAACAATTATTATCTAAATGTAGAATTTAGGTCGACTGTTTACTCGTACAAATGTAATTCAATAAATTTCCTATATAATTGTTTTTTTATTTTTATAGGCAATTTTGGTATATGTATTTATTTCTAGAAACATATTCTGAGTTATCAGTTTAATACAGATATTATTTATTAACATTTACTGAAATTAGCAGTGTTTCAGAAATATCTTTTCATCATTTCATTAATTTGAATGAAGATATTCTTTGTTTTCTGTATAATACAAAATTTTGCAGAAACAAGAAGCTCATATCTTAGACTTATTTGAGGATCAAACATTCAAACCATGTTTTCTTAAAAAAAAAAAAAAAAAAAAAAAAAAAAAAAAACTATGTCAGTAATTTTTTTTTTTAACTTATCGAAACATAGCATGTCTACACATCCTCCTAGATACGTCTACATGTCTCCCTAGTAACTAACAATACATCTAAGAAACGGTAAGTAGGATTTAAGTTTAGTTAATTTTTAATTTATTAGTTTTTGTGTTTTCTGAAAAATTGTGTCAGAAGGTGAAAACAGGGCCGGCCAGCGGCTGAGCGGTTCTGCGCTCAAAGTTAGTAGACGTAAGGTGCCGGGTTCGATCTCGGGTAGCGCTCGTCTGCTTAGCTGTCCGGAGTATTCCGTGATAAACATAGTATGTCTACACATACTCCTAGATATGTTTACATGTCTCCCTAGTAACTAATAATACATCTAAACGAACGGTAAGTAGGGTTTAAGTTTAGCTATTTTTTAATGTTTAGTTTTTGTGTTTTCTGAAAAATTGTGTCCGAAGGTGAAAACAGGCCCGACCAGCGGCAGAGCGGTTCTGCGCTCAAAGCTGGTAGATGTGAGTTTCCGGAATCAAACACAGGCAGCGCTCGTCGGCGTAACTGTTCGGGGTTTTTCGTGGTGTTCTCCGAAACTTGCGTAAATACGGGCTAGGATCCCTTAGAAAAACCCCACGAAGGGCATTCCTCCTTAGGCATAAGATCCTAGTGCGGTCATTCGGCCTTAATCCGTATACCATACCATACTATACCATACCGAAGGAGAAAGTATGGTTTGAATGTTTGCTTCTCATTTAACATGTTCAGAGCCAAGTCAGCCGTCGGTGGCTGACAGTGTCAAATATGATAATTCTAATTACCAGTATAAATTTTTATGAAGCTACCACATATATTCGTGGACACCTAGAAGTTTCTTTAAAAAATTGCACACACACACACGCACGCACATACACACACACACACAAAAAAAAAAAAAAAAAAAAAACTATTATTTAAGAATTAGATCAAGTGCATGGAAATTCGGCATATTACATTAGACACAGCATACTGCAATTAGAATGCAAAAAATGTTAAATATCTTAAGAAATATGAGCATTTTTAATAAATAATTTTTAACTACGCATGCATAAGCTTAAAAAAAAAATCATTTGCATAATTTAATAACCAAAAGTATTGCGCTACTTATATGAAAGCCCCAAACAAATATCGTGTAAATTCAAAAAGTTATGAGAGGTAGAATTAACAGAATTTCAGCGTCTCTCAAAATAAAAGCTAAACTATAAGGGATTTTACTCACATTTTTTATTTATTTATTTATTTATTTATTTTTATTCAGTTAGTGGACAATGATAATACAGTGTGGCTGATGGTAAATAAATATTGATAAAACCCCCTATCATCGTCTTTTTTTTTTTTTTTTTTTTTTTTTGAGGGAGAGGGAGAGAGAGAGAGAGAGAGATTAACTGAAATTTTATTCATTCTATCTCTCATATATATATATTTTTTATTTACACGATATTTGTTTGGGGTTTTCATGTAAGTAGTTCACAACTTTTGGCTATTAAATTATGCAAATGAAATTTTTTTAAAGCTAGCGCAAGCGTAATGAAAAATAATTTAGTAAAAATGCTTTTTTTTTTTTTTTTTGGGGGGGGGGGAAGAAGACATGTAACATTTTTGCATTCTGATTGCAGTATGCTGTGTCTAATGTAATGTAATGTGTCAAACGCCAAGTTTCCTAAAAATGGCTTTTGCACTGGGTCTTAAACTCTACGTGTTATAATTTAAAAAGTTTTTTTTTTTTTTTTTTTTCAATTTCTAAAAATTTATACAGATAATTAGAAGAGTCTTCATGATCACATGCTGCAGCAAAAACGCATTTAAAGTATCATTTTTTACAGGGTGATCTAAAACATTTAAATTTTTGTTCAAAATTTTATTAGTTCATTCTTCCTCTTTTGGTCAAAACCTTTACAGAAATATATGAAGTATAATATATGCTTTATGCTACCAAAGTTTTAGGGTAATTCCTGCAGGATATGTCTATATATTTGATAAAACATCTAAATTCGAAAGTATCCAAATACTTATTGGTAGATAGTGTTTAAATACAAACACGTAAGATGTACAATTATATATCTAAATTTAGATTCAACACACTTTAAAAATACGTTTGTCTAAAATTAAACTTTATTTATTTATTTATTATTAATTTTTTTTTTTAAATATCCGAAGCTTTTCTCTTTGAAATATCAAAGCATAATCAGGGATTTTATTACACGTTTCCAATGAGCAGTTTTTTTATATTTTGCTTTTCCTGGTTAACAGTTAAGTCCTTTAATAAAATCCCTGACGATGCCTTGATATTTCAAAGCGAAGAGCTTTGGATAATTTAAAAAAATGTTTAAAATAAAGTTTAATTTATAGACAAACGTGTTTTTAAAGTGTTTTAACTTGACTCTCAAATTTAGAGTTAATATATATATAAATGTTTACGCATCATTTTTCCATTTATCATTTCAGCGTATATTCTGTACTAATATAATCATGCTCAATATATCGTTCTAGTACGGCGTTAAACCTTCTTAACTTCCAACAAAAATATCTAGATGAAGGAAAGTATTTTCTTTGTAAAGGGATATTAATTGCAAAAGAGTAAGATATTTTAGTGATCTCATTAATTATTTATCGTCAAAAAGTTTCTTTATTATTTTTCTATTTTCCCATTATTATTACTTTAAATATTTTAGTCTACATTTAATAAAGATCTTGATGATATCAATGTGCACATTAAATAGAAAAAATGGTTGCATTTTCAAAATTTTTGTTTAAAGATTATATTATAATAATTCTTCTGTTTAATATAATCATGTGTTAGTTTATCTTATACTATTAAGTGAGCAATATTTGTATATATGTATATTTCACTGTTCTAGAAAACGGTAGCTCGGAAGGTCACGTGATTTAACACAAAGGCGCCCTCCGAAGGGTCATTGTGCACATCGAAGTCAGATTTTCGAATTTTTGATTAGTTTTCTTTTAATTAATAAAAAATATGAAAATATAACTCCCCATTTCTATAATGACGCAGAATGGAGAATCTAAGGAGAGATTTGATTGGTTTATTTGAGTGTATTTTACATTGAACTACAGCTACGTTATGAGGAATTATAAGAGATTTGATTGATATATTTGATTTTCATTGATTTGAGTGTATTTTACGTTGAACTACAGCTACGTTATGAGGAATTACGAAAGATTTTATTTGTTTATTTGATTTTAGTTGAATTGAGAGTATTTTATGTTGAACTACAGCTACGTTATGTGGAATTACCAGAGATTTGATTGGTTTATTTGATTTTCATTCATTTGAGTGTATTTTACGTTGAACTAGAGCTATGTTATGAGGAATTACGAGAGATTTGATTGGTTTATTTGATTTTCATTGATTTGAGTGTATTTTACGTTTAACTAGAGCTACGTTATGAGGAATTACGAGAAATTTGATTGGTTTATTTGGTTTTCATTGATTTGAGGTAGGGGTGTCCAGTGATGTTTTTTGGTTTTAACATGTTTGACAGTGATTGCTGCCAAAACGAGTTTCGTGCGCTTTCGGATTCATGCACAGCGACGTAGGGGTGTCCAGTGATGTTTTTTAGTTTTAACATGCATGATAGTGATTGCCGCGGAACCAAGTTACGTGCATTTGCAGATTCATGCACAGCGATGTAGGGCTGTCAAGTGATTTTTTTTAGTTTTAACATGCGTGATAGTGCGCGCGGAACCGATTTTCGTGTGTTCTGAGATTCATGCACAGCGAGGTAGGGGTATCCAGTGATGTTTTTTGGTTTTTAACATTCGTGATAGTGATTGCCGCGGAACCGAGTTTCGTGTGTTCTGAGATTCATGCACAGCGATGTACGGCTGTTCAGAATTTATTTATTTATTTTTATTTTTTTTATGTGCGTGAAGCGTACATACGTGCGTTATAGTGAGTGCTGCGAAAACGACTTACGTGCGTTCTCTGATTCGACCATTCATCGAATAGTGATTTTTACTCTACGAGTAACAGCTTCAGCTGTGTCCAGAATATTAGAAGAATTAGCATTTCTATTTGACTGTTTTCGAGAATATTCGTTTTAATAATAGTTTTGTTGCACAGATTCGAGAAGTTCAAAAAATATTTGATATTGTCAAGGAGATCTCATACTAAGACTGTGAAGAAAATAGTCGCCAATCGAAATATATTTATTTAAACGTTTCAATTATTCAATTAAAAAGAAAACCTTTAAATATTGTGCTCAGCGAAGCGGGTAAAGTCTGCTAGTTAACGTTATTTCTACATCATCGTAAATGTGTTTACTCTCGTTAAATAAATAAAAAAAAGTAAACAACAGAGACTGTAATCTAAATTCATGAAACAATCCCATTTGAAAAAAAAAAAAAAAAAAAAAAAAAAAAAAAAAAACACAATTTTGCCCCCTTTTGGGTTTTTTCAATTTGTATAAGACTTTCTTCAATAGAATAAACAAAATACCGAGCGATTGAAAACCAATTTTTTCATTTTTTTTTTTTTTTTTAATGCACTAACTCTCCTAATGCACATTTATGTTACACTTTATCCTATTTAGTTATTTTACGATTTTTTTTTCCATAAATTTACAAACCTTACAAATTAGAACATTGAAATCAGGGCTTTGGACAGCATCATACACTGTTAAAAAAATGCAGAAAAAATACAGAAATTCTCTGTAATTTCAGAAAAAAAGGCGTGAATTACGGAAAAATTACGTAGACAAAACGTATTTTACGACTTTTTTTCTGAAATTACAGAGAATTTCTGTATTTTTTCTGCATTTTTTTAACCGTGTAAGGTATACTGTTTTAAAACTGGTCTATAATTTTAACCATCATTCATTCTTAAGATAGAGTCTACACAAACAAACGATAAACTGACTAACTTAAATACAGATATTGCATATTTTTCATGATTTTATGATTTCTCATACATTAAAATTTGTAAAAATATCAAATAATTGAGGTTGAAAATTTTCATGAATACCAAAGTTTCCCATACCTGCAGTACGATGGGAAACTAAAAATGATTTTTTTTACTCATGAATCCATAAATTGCGTATTATTTAAAATAATCAGGTAATGATTCAAAGTTTTTATATAAAGAGTCAAACTTTGCCTTACTTTAATAGAACTTATAATGTGTTAATTAATTTGAAGATATGAAGATAGGAACATTGCTTATCCGTAAATCATCATATATAGAAAATGAAAACTGCTCAAAGGATTTCCGGAATTTTCCATTAATATGCTTTTATTTAAGGACTTTTTTCTTTCTTTCAACTTTTTGGGAACATTTAAGATAACTGTATAGCAGAAATTATCAAATATCTTTTATAATTATTTGGTATTTTCTTTAATTACATTTTTTACATATACTTTATTGTTTACAACTATAAAATCGTAATTAGCCTTTTTTTTTTCTTTCTTGAATTTCATCTTTTCGTGCTTTTTCCCTTAAAAAAAGATTGTAATTAGTTAAGGAATACTTTTGTATCAACTGCATGTCATGAATTTTGATTAGCAAAGATCATCATAAGAACAACGCAGGTTGAGATAATTAGAACATAATAAGGGATACCATTTGAAAACTGATCTAAATTTTTAATCATCAACAGTACATGTATTCTTAAAAAAAAAAAAAAAAAAAAAAAAAAAAGTAACCATGAATAGCATATTTATCCAAAAAATACATAAACATATAGTCCGAAGATACATAAATGTTGAATTTTCAAATTTGTTTTAGCTATTCTCACTTTAAAAATGACTTTTCTAAAAAAAAAAAAAAAAAAAAAAAAAAAATGTTTTCATGAACCCCCACCCCCCAAACACATATTTTTTTTATACAAAAAATCGGCTTTTTTCTCGCCCCTCCCCCCCCCCCCCTCAATTTAAACGGGCTTTTTCGGGTTTTATTCCAAAACCCCAGGAAAAATCCAACCCACTTGAGTTTTTTCTAAAAGACCAGGTTTTTGCCAACCCTGCCTGTTCAGTACTGCCAGATTTCGCAACTTTTTTATTCAAAAGTCACTATTGCTGCAACAAATCTTACTTCTGATTTAAATCTAAAGTCTATTTTATGTCTTACAGACCTGTTACAGCAGTCTTAATTCTGTTAAAAAAGTAATTCTGCTAAAATATATTTCTGTACTGCAATAAAATTCTCAACTAATAAGATATGGATGGGTCTCACCTGAAAGCTTCTAGTGCAATAGGTCCGGGTGTGGAAGGTAGCAGCTATGAAAAAAAAATGATATCGATTAATAGTCGACGAATGACGAGCACTGCTTGCTGGGAATATAGAGTTTAATCCTTGGTTAGCATACATGAAAACGAAACACAAACAAAAGCTATTTACAGATAGATAGTATTAAAGTTAAATATTAATATTAAAGTTCTAAGTTCTAATTAGTTCATAACTATTAATCCTTAAGATTAGTTCTTAATTAGTTTTTAATTGTTCTTCTTTAGGACCGGGGCGTCTGTAAACAAACGCCTTTCTCGTAGCCCCATTTTTATTTAAGGTCCTTTTCTGTTCTGATTCTAAAATACATCTTTCGAATACTTGTCATTTCAAAACGAAAGAGTGGCGCAATGAAGAAAGAGGCGCGCGTCACTCTGTCTCGACAGTCATTTGTTCTGAAAATAGAAGAATGAACGGGGAATCCCCGAGAGTCACCAATAATTTTGAGAAGTGATATTTGATATATATAATCGACGATTCTTGCATTTGATTCGCGTATTAAGTATATAAAATACTACTTCTAAAAATATTTGGTGAATACTTAATAAAAAATTTGCGCAGTCTTGCAACACCGTGCCCGTTGCATAAATGTATGATCAACTCAATATGGTTAGACATTCCGGACATTTATAAAACACTTTCCACACGAATACTAAAAAAAAAAATTATAGGAAGCAGAAAACCGTAATTTGTGTCGCAAGTAAAATAAACTTTTGGTTTTCTTTTGAAATGGAAGAATACATTTACTTATTCTAGAATTTTCAAAGCAAAAATAAATCTTTCACACTTTGTACAAAAAAATGCATAAACTCAACATGTATTTCATGCATTACTTTTTATACATTTCCTGCATTACACTTTACGTAAAGATTCAAAACAGTTTGACTATTGTTTAAGTTTTTAATAGTCGTCTTTTCCTCATCAGTATAAAACTTTTGCTGAAATACGTGAAGTATAACATGTTCTTTTACTCCCAAAGTTTCAAGCTAATTTCTATATAATAAAGATATTTTTAGATATCTGAGATAATCTCTAAATTCGAAAGTGCCCAAATATTTATTGGTAGATAGCATATAACGTCTTTGTAAAATCTCTCTCTGTAAAACTAATGAATTAACTGTAAAACTAATGTATTTTAAATGAAGGAAGAATTTTCTTCAAACATTGAAAATTTTAACCTGAAGATATTGTGTTTAAAATTCTTTTTGACAAAAGGATTTTAACTTTTGAATTAAAAGTTATCATTTATTACTTCTTTCTTTAGAAACATTTCATAAATAAATGAAATGGTTTACAAACAAATTACAAACATTTTACTTTCTTTTAAATTGCTTTTCCTGAAGTCTTACCGAATTATATTCTTTATTTTTTGGCTTATTAATGCAGGATAATATTTCCGGAAAAATAAAAATAAAAAAAGAAATGAAAAGATAAATTCTAATTTGACAAAGAAGTTGCTCTTACAGAAATAAAATTTGTCTTCAAATAACAGGATATATCAATATAATGTTTATTTAATTGCACTGGGTAGTATCTTTTATTTAAGAACGGAGGAAGTCTCTAATATCGTTAACTGTCTATGTACTCTCATTCTAAAATATTGCTATTTTAAAGCTTTATATATATATATATATATATATATATATATATATATTATGTTCATCTTATTTTCCTATTAAAAAAAAGAAAGTCAATTAAAAATGACTTGCAAACAATTTGTGCATATTTGCTTTTCAAGTTAGTCAAGTAACTTGAAATGGAAATTATTGTAAGTAATAATAACATCAAATAACTTTTTCATGTAAAATAAAAATATGAATACTACGTTAGCATAACCTTACCATAAATATCTCAACAACTTCCAATTCGTTAGTTAAATTTAAGGAAAATTACTCGATTAATTAAAAACATCTAAACTCTTGGTAAATCGTGAAATACTTACATCAGTTCAGTTTATCACTGCATAAATTTTTATTCGTAATATGCTATCCGTATATTTCTGTGGTTATTTTCTAAAAGAAATGTTTTCTATAAAAAATCCACATATATATATTTACTTTCTTCTTTGTTCAACAGAAGAAAGTATCGGATTCGTAAAAAGTTAGAGTTCCGGTTTTTGACGGATCCGCGCACTTATAGAGGTGTAGAACACAGTTTGAAACATTTTTAGAACATGTCTATGGGTAAAACAAATTTTGAGGCAACTGTAATTCCAGATTTACTGCACAGAAAATCAAATATTTTTGTACGTATTTGCATTTTGACCTTAATTAATGGCTACCATCTTTTGGTGCCAATCGTTGAACAGTTACTATATTAGGATTTCTTAAGTTACTATTGGGTATAATCAGACAAAACTTGCTATGTGAGAGTGCCAATATACAGTCATTTGCAAAAGTTTAAGACCGGTAGCCGATTTTCAGTATTTCAACATATTGCGTCATTTGCGCAGATTATTGTGTCATCTCACATGCTGAATGCATCAGACGCATTCTACTGCTATAAATAAAGGTGATGGTACGTTTGTCGCCTATTGTTTATTGGATTTTGTCATAGACAGTGCTGTTGTGTAATTATTGGAATGGGTAAAAAACCTCCACTTACTGTTACAAAAAAGTCAAATATTGGCCCTGCATAAAATTGGATTTTCTGAGCGTCAAATAAGTTCGAGGGTAAATGTGAGGACGACAGCTGTGCATCAAGCTATTAGTAAATTAAAAATTTCGGGAAAATTTGTGGATCTTAAGAGGAGCAATCGCCCTAGAAAAACGAGTGCACGTGATGATCATGTGATAAGGATGGTCGTACGAGATCCAAGAACCTCCTGCAATACGATTAGACATTCTCTGGCTGCAAAAGGCACCAACGTCAGTTTGAGTACTTTTTCAAGACGTTTGGCCAAGGATATTGGTTTATCATCCCATAAACCTGCAAGGAAACCTCGACTTACTCCAAGAATGAAGAAGAAATGGTTCGTAAGGTCCACACATTTTCCCAAAATTTTAAATTTATTAATAGCTTGCTGCACATATGTCTTGTTCTCATTTACCCTCAAACTTATTTGACGTTCAGAAAATCCAATTTTATGCGGGGTCAATATTTCTGACATCTTCGTAACAGTAAGTGAAGGTTTTTTTTTTTTACTCTTTATAATAATTTCACAACAGCACTGTCTATGACAAAATCCAATGAACAACGGGCAATATAAACGTACCGGGCACCTTCATTTATAGCAGTAGAATGCGTCTGATGCAATCAGCACATGAAAATACGAAATCATCTGCGCAAATGATGCAAAGCGTTAAAATACTGAAAATCTGCTACTGGTCTTAAACTTTTGCAAATTATTGTAAAGCATTGTACTGATTCAATTCGGCTACATATTGGCCAATAAATCGCGCTGCTATTCTGCAAATTTCCCCGCAAATAGGAAGGCTATATGACTAATTCTAGTGCATATAATTTCAAAAAATTTAGTACATTGCAAAAAATTTGCTATATTGCACAAAACTTGACAGATACGAGCAAAACTTGGTATAAGACCGCCATTATAAAATATTATGCTTGTTAAACTTGGGTGCATATTAGCAGACACAAGTGGCATTTTCTGCTGGATTTTTCCACTTGAATAGAAAGGCTAAATCTCAAATTTTGTGCATATAAAAGCACAAAATTTGAGATAATCATTATGAAAACGACTGCTGACTTAATTTGAATGTATTGTTATAGGTGGCTTTGCTATTACTCACCTTTAGTGATTTTTCACATAACTACAACTCAGCATCTGTTGATTAAAATTGCACCAAACTTCATAGGTGATATCTTTCTTCTGAAAAGCTATGATTAAACTTTTGTTCATGTTAAACAATAAATGATATTATTTCATAGAACGATGTAGAAGAAAGATCTTTGACAGCAAAAACATACTAGTTTTTGTTTTTGTTTTGACAAAACAATTCACTGACAGACTATTACACTAAGTCATTTTTTACTTCTGGTATTTCGTTTTATATGTTTTTAGATATTTAAAAACTGTTATTAACTATCTATGTTTTAAAATTCATTAAAAAAGAAATATCTCAAACTAAAACTCGAATTTTTCTAATTGTTAAATAGCAAAAGTTACCTGTAATTAGTATATGGGTTTATTGTACTAATACAGGGTGACAAGAAATAACTTGGACGAAGTTTCAAACCAAATATCTATAACTATCACTACCGCAAACTCATTTTGGAAGATGTTGTCTTATCGTGGTCGCAAAAGTTCTCTGGAAACAAAAGATGGACCTTCCAACAGGATTCCGCACCTGCACACACAGCTTAAGGCACTCAAGATTGGAGCAAGACAAATTTTCCTCACTTCATTGGAGCTCAAGAATGGCCACCGTATTCCCTAGATGCGAACCTAATGGATTATTCTGCTTGGTTCATCTTGGAGACAAGGGTGTGTGCTAAACCTCATAAAATTTTGGCATCCCTAAAAGAATTCTTATGCAAGGATTGGGATAAAATATCAGTAATGTAGTTGCGGCCCATAGCCGAAAATTTTGTGACACGTTTAAAGCTTCGTATTAAGGCTAAAGGTAACCATTTTAAAAATTTGTAAATGTAATAGACGAAACAAGAAAGAAAAATCATGCAGTACGCATTGATTAGTAACACTTTCCAACTGTACGCAATTGTATCGAATAACTTTTAATATTCTTTGCCTACTTTATCACACAACAGACAGAACAACTGAAAAACATGCAGATAGTCTAATTGATTTAGAAATTACTCTTAGGCATTTTGGAAAGTGTTAAAAAGGCTTAACGCAAAAGAAAACGCAGCCGTCAGATTATAATTACAGCTTTTAATCTCTCTGAATATTTTAGTGTAGCCCTGTAAATCTGAAAGTTAATCATGTTCTATACACAACATCATTTTAGAATATCAATAATGCATGTCAATGTTTCCATGATTTTTATAGCAGAAAGATTTTTAAATATAACTTTTAAAAAATTCTGTCCTAAAACATAATACATTGTTTTTTTTATTGTTGTTGTTGTCCCTGTAAACAAACTAGTTGTACAGGACCAATTAATGGCATTTTAAATAGGGAACATTCCATAGGGAACTTAGATGTATCATTTTTAAAAAAATTCTCAAAATATTCACGGATGATAGGAGCCGGAGACAAACAGATAGAAAGGTAGACAATCGGACAGACAGATGCACAAATTGAAATCATATCCCCACTAAAATTATAAGAAAGTTTTAAAGCGCTCATGTAAACAAAAGTGCAATTCCAGCAAATTTTTATTTATAGCTCTTAATGTAAATGATTATTTTTGTGTGGCCCTGTAAATCTAATGCTAACCATACTATATTACATAGAAGGCAATCTTTTGTGCATAAGAATAATGTATTTGAATTGCATTAAGCTTTGTGGAGAATAAAATTATTAAAATTTGGTTTATAAAAATAACTCTCATACAACACAATGCTTTGGAATAATTTCAAGTGCCTCTGTACACAAAGCAGTTAGAAATGTACTCTACTTTACATAGGAAACATCCGATAGGGAATTAAATAACATGTTAAAATTTCATTGAAGTTTCTATACATTAAAGGTATTAAAATATGGTTTATAGAAACTCCTCCCATAGAACAAAATGCTTTCGAATACTTTTGGGAGTTCCTGTACATAAACCAGAATAGGTATTCACTCCATTTTCAAAAGGGAACATCCGATAGTCAACTCGAATAAAATATATCGGTTTAAAGAAATTCCATGAATATTTACAGGAATTAGAGCGCAGTAAAATAGACAGAGAAACAGACAGACGGAAAGAAGAATAGTCAGACAGATACAGAGATTGAAATTATATTCACACTAAAAAAATGATAGAAAGTTTCAAAAACGCGTAAAGTAAACGAGAGTACAATTCTAGCAATTTTTTATTAATAGCTCTTAATATAACTGAGTATTTTTGTGTCACCCTGTAAATCTAATGATAACCATGCTATATTCTGTGCAAAGCATTCTTTTGTGCATATAAATAACATACTTCAATTTCCAAAAACTTCGTGGAAGTAAAGTTATTAAAATTTGATTTATAGAAATATCTCTCATAGAACACAATGCTTTGGAATAATTTTTAGTATCCCTGTACATAAACCGATGGTGGTAATTCCTCCATTTTAAACAGGAAACATCCAATAGTGAACTTGAATAACATATTTCAATTTCATCCAGATATGTCTGCACTAAAGGTATTAAAATATGGTTTAAAGAAATACCTCTCATAGAACACAATGCTTTGAAATACTTTCAGGTGTCCCTGTACACAAACTAGTACAGGCATAAACTCCATTTTTAATAGGGAACGTCCGATAGTGAACTTGAATAACATATAGCAGTTTCAAGAAATTCCATAAATATTTACGGGAGTTAGAGCGTGGACAGGCAGACGGACAGACCGACAGACAAACCGAAGTCATAAATACTTTTCAACCTTGTTGGAAAGTGTTAAAAATATTAGAAAGTGTTAAAAACGCTTAACGTAAACGAAAGTACATATCTAGCAATTTTTTTATTAATAGCTCTTAGTTTATCTGGATATTTTTGTGCCACCCTGTAAATATAATGCTAAACATGCTATATTGTATGCAAAGCATTATTTTCTGCATATAAATAACATATTTCAATTCCTTAAAATTTGTGGAAACTAAAGTTATTAAAATTTGATTTATAGAAATATCTCTCATAGAACGCAATGCTTTGAAATACTTTCAGGTGTCCCTGTACACAAACTAGTACAGGCATAAACTCCATTTTTAATAGGGAACGTCCGATAGTGAACTTGAATAACATATAGCAGTTTCAAGAAATTCCATAAATATTTACGGGAGTTAGAGCGTGGACAGGCAGACGGACAGACCGACAGACAAACCGAAGTCATAAATACTTTTCAACCTTGTTGGAAAGTGTTAAAAATATTAGAAAGTGTTAAAAACGCTTAACGTAAACGAAAGTACATATCTAGCAATTTTTTTATTAATAGCTCTTAGTTTATCTGGATATTTTTGTGCCACCCTGTAAATATAATGCTAAACATGCTATATTGTATGCAAAGCATTATTTTCTGCATATAAATAACATATTTCAATTCCTTAAAATTTGTGGAAACTAAAGTTATTAAAATTTGATTTATAGAAATATCTCTCATAGAACGCAATGCTTTTGAATACTTTTGAGTGTCCCTGTGTATAACCCGATGGTTGTATTCCCTCCATTTTATACAGGAAACATCCAATAGTGAACTTGAATAACATATTTCAATTTCATTAAGATATGTCTACAGTGAAGGTATTAAAATATGATTTATAGAAATACCTCTCATAGAACACAATGCTTTGAAATACTTTCGGGTATCCCTGTACACAAACCAGTAGAGGTACAAACTCCATTTTCGATAGGGAACGTGCGATAGTGAACTTGAATAACATATTTCAATTTCATTAAGATATGTCTAGAGTAACGGTATGAAAATATGGTTTATAGAAATACCTCTCATAGAACAGAATACTTTGAAATACTTTCGGGTGTCCCTGTACACAAACCAGTAGAGGTACAAACTCCATTTTCAATAGGGAACGTCCGATAGTGAACTTGAATAACATATTTCAGTTTCACTAAGATATGTCTAGAATAAAGGTATGAAAATATGGTTTATAGAAATACCTCTCATAGAACACAATGCTTTGAAATATTTTCGGGTGTCCCTGTACACAAACCAGTAGAGGTATAAACTCCATTTTCAATAGGGAGCGTCCGATAGTGAACATGAATAACATATATCAGTTTCAAGAAATTCCATAAATATTTACGGGAGTTAGAGCGCGGACAGACAGACAGACAGACAGACAGACAGACAGACAAACCGAAGTCATAAACACTTTTCAACCTTGTTGGAAAGTGTTAATAATGTATTTCTATTTATTGAAGTTTGGTCGTAATATTTTTATTAGCGTTAAAATTATAATGTATCATGTGTGTCCAAGTTATTTCTTGTCACCCTGTATAAACAATTTTGTTTACATTTAAAGAGATTTTTTTTTCTGTGTCCTCGTATATTAGAAAAACAAATTCTGTTAGTTATATAATTTAATTAAGTAGAATAAGACTATTTTGTATAATTTGTTTACCGATTTTGGAAATGGATTCATTCTTTTATTATTTATAAAGTCTCTTCCCTTAGCAACAGTGTGAGATTTGCGTTGCCGCAGACTTCATCTTAACTTAAATGTCTAAGTAAGAAATAGTACAAGACTCAGTTAAAATGTAAATAAGTGTTTATTCAATCTTGAATAGAGGGAGGGTTGAACTGGCTGGATTTAACTCAATCAAACTGATTAAAGAACAGAAAATATACATAAGAAATAATTTAGATAATTTTAAATATCTCACCACAGAAGGCAGCAGAAGATTAGCGACGGGTGCACTCCTTTCACTAGCTGACGTGAACTCCAAATAACCGGTGGCTTCCCAGCCGGATGACTTTTCTATTCACTATATCTAACACTACCGCACTTCTACACACATCAAAATAATTAGCTCTAATCGCACTAGACCTTAACTATCAGACAATAACTTAATTCAGGCACTATGCTTTAAATTATAACGTCCTTTATATTAAATTATAACGTCTTAAATGTATTAACGTGTATTAAATTATTATATTAAATTATATTAAATTATAACTTTAAATTATAACATGCGACTTCTGTATCCAGACGTCGGAATGAACTCCAATACACACACTGGAACACACCACCCCACTTTACTAAAATAACCTCCTACTTACACTCTCTTCAATCAACTTTCCGTCTCTTTATTTCAACCAAACTTTAAAACTGCTTCACATTCGCCTATACTTCGTAACTTACTCCCTCGGTTGCAGCGCTATGTTGGCACGAAACTATTCTAACCTAAAATTTCGCCGAGTTACTGGAGCCGAAGCATTTTTAACTATCCCAACTTACTACTTCGCTGGATCCTGCATAATTTCAAATCAAACCTGTGGTGACATACTACAGTCTCGACCTCACAACATTTACTATATTATTTAAAGAAAAATTCAAAGAATTGTATTTCTTTTTCTAGAAATTTAGATTATTAAAATATTATATTACTTTTTTCAGCTCCGAGCAGAAAATAAACCAAACGAACTAAATTCAAATTTATTTATTTATTTTATGTAAGAACGTGTAAAAGATTATTTACTCCATGATTTTCAATCCTATGTCTATAAAAAGCTTTAGTTAACGAAGATGACTCCAGAAGTACCCATGTAAGAAAAATGGATACGACGCACCACGACACATGTAAGAAAAATGGCTAATTAGAACATTTTATTGCATTCCCCCCCCCCCTAATATTTGAACTGTTTAAAATTTTTTCTTATTAATAAGAGGCTTTCGTTTAACTTAAATATTTTCCTAGTTGTCAATCGAACAATCAATAGCTGATTTTTTTTTTTGTCAAAATGACACGATAGTGATGTTATTAATAAAATACGCCAGTATGAAAAATAATATTTATGACATTATTTAAGCACACGGCCTCAGCTCAATGATCTAATAAGAAAAAAAGACGACAGATGTTTAATGAGTTTATTTTATGTAAAAATGTAGTTTTAATACATTTGCATCTTCATAATCTTTCCAAGCGTCATTTTAAACCTAGCAATAAAGATATATACAGAATATGAATTATTATCATAAATCAATTAAAAAATGCAATCACAAAAAGCATAATCAAAATAGGAGTTTTTTTTTTTTTTTTTTTTTTTTTTTTTTGAGACTGAGGGCCTATTAGTCTCAATCTGGGATTTTTGCGTTGTCGATTTCGATAGTTAGACATTTGTCGAAATTTAAAATTTATCGAAAATGTAATTGAATAATTTGAAAGCAATGTTATAATTTGAAAAAAAAAAAAAAAAAAAAAAAAAAAAACTAATAGTCCTCCGTCCTAAACTAAATTCTGCTTTTGCCAGAATTTCATCAAAATCTTTTTTTTTTTTTTTTTTTTTAATGATTATTAAAAGAAAAAGAAAAGAAAATTAATAATAATCAGTATCGTTACAAGTGATATCGAAAAAGTTTTTTTTAATAATTTTGAATTAGGAAATGAAAAGTGCGCGTGAAATAATATGAAATAAAAATAAGTAAAAAAATGAATTTAATGATTTAATATTTTTGTTTTTCGGGGGCTGCTAATGCATATAAAAAATGCGTATTAAAACGAGTCGAAGAAGGAAGCGAAATAAGTATTGAGTTATATTACGATAAATACGATATATAGTATGATACGATATATTAGGCCTATCTTCAAGGGTTAGTAGGCATTTTCGTTGAAAGAAATAGTTTGTTCGTTCGGTGCAACTTGCACATTAGTCCCGTGCGTACAACTTTCACATTAGTCCCTTGAGGTACAACTTTCACTTTAGTCCCGTGAGGTACAACTTGCACATTAGTCCCCTTTAACTATAGTGACCAGCGAAGCTGGCAAAGCATTCGTTGATTCACTACCTCAATTGATTTTTTTTTTTTTTTTAAACAAAAAATTATGCCAAAATAAATAAATAAAAAGTCATTGCCAATATAGCAACAAAAATTTAAAAGTCGTAATGGGGGTTCTATACTAAAACGATACTTTCTGCGGAATTATGAAAACTAGTTCGTCAACCATGAATTTTATTCTGAATACCTTCCTTTGTATGATTTTAGTTTCACTATTGTACAATATTAATTTCGTTCCAATGATAATTTGAATTCTGCTAAATTAAAATTTTTATTACGTGGTGAAATGTGCATGGTATTTATGAGATTCAATTTTTAAAGACAAATAAGAAAAGGAAAAATAGTGCGAAAATTTCATACAGTTTCACTAGAATTATTATAAGATATGTAAAAAAATAAAATGGTAAAACTAGATTTAGGCAGACATCTTCCCATATTCAATGTGAAACACAGCAAATGAAAAAATCCGGAGTGACTCCACTCGACTTTCGGAACATTAAATAATTAACGGTAGTATAAATAAATAGAAGTCGTTAAAGAATCAAAATCGTTAAATAAAAGAGAAAATTATAATAGGGAGTTTGCGTATTTTTCTTCATAGGGTATGTTGCTTAATTTAACACCATCGGTCTCTCTTCAAACAATTTGAAGCCGTAGATCATAATCATAGAGAAATTTTTGTTGTACTCCTGTAAAATTCTACAAGTGCTAGAAAATTCAAACAGATCCAAAATTCCTACAGTTATTGTGACAGTGATCGTGGTTGGTGTCATGTAACATGTATATAAATTTTCAACACAATTGGATAAGGTGTTTAGACACTGTCGCACTTTAAAATTTTGAATACATAAGGTATAATGATAAAGAATTTTTCGTTCTATCCCTGTTAAAATCTATAAGTGCTATATTCACTAAAATCTATATAGCATGTGCGACGGTGACTTATTACATGTGCAGAAATTTTCAGCTCAGGCGATTAAGGTGTTTAGGCATTTCCGCACTTTAAAAAATTGGGTTCGTAGGCCATAATGATAAAGAATTTTTTTTGTATCTTTTTAAAATGATTCTAAGTCCTAGATTCACGCAAATCAATAGGGTTCGTGCTATGGTGACCTAAACATATATACAAACTTTCAGCTCAGTCGAACAAAACGTTTAGGTGCTATTGTGTTCACTCACATACATACACACACATACACACACACACGTCGTAAAAATAGTAGAAATGAGCTCAGGGGACCTTAAAAGGTATAGAAACATAAAAAACTCAAAGTTTATATTTGAAGTGATTACAATACTTTCCTTACATATGTATGTTCGGAAAGTAAAAAGCGATATGCCTTATTAATAGCAAAATTCCTGTTGTACTTAAAATAAAAAATAGTCAAATTTCTAATATTTCAAAAGTGATTACAGTCAAAGCTATATAAAAGTGCGAGTAACAATCAAAAGTTTTTAAAGCAAATCTCACAGGATACATTTCTACTTATGTATGCCTCTCCAAGAGGTAACTTGTCATTTATCTGTTGACATTTTGAACATTTTATTCCTTTATCTTTTAACACTTCATTCGTCCTCATATTTATATTTCCCTTTGGACTAAACTTAAATCCCTTTAAAAAAGTAACACTATCTTTTCTTCTGCTTTTGAAATCACTCACAGACATTTGTTTCGCGAATTTGATTTGCCGAGTATAAATTTTTAGTCTGTTTATTCTTTTGCTTACGGATTTAGTAAGAATAAAAACTTTGTGATAAGGAACAGAAAAGTTGAAATGTTAAGGGTTATTTATTTCAAATAAAAGTATTATTATTATTTAATCTATAGAGAAACGTTTAAGTGATATAATATCTAATTCATCTCAAATGATTTATATTAAAGACTACATTACAATAATGTGCAATATGTTTAAATACTTTTAGACGTTCAATACTAGGAGAGGTTGACCAAATTAGTAAAATAATGTTCTACAGAATGTTAGTGTCGTCATCTCAAATAAATGGTTAATAAAGTCCAGAAAATGGAAGAAAATTAATTAAAAAATGACATATCTGGCAAGCTATAACAGATAATAGCAAGAGATTTTTTACATTCAACAATAGAAGATGCGAGAAAACTGACTGTGTTCATTTATTATTTGAAGCAATCAGAAAGTTATACGTGAAAATATATCGAAAATCACGATTTTTTCCCAAGCTTTTCATTTATAAAGAATGCTCTGATATAACAACGCTTTGACTCAGAGTGCACATAAAGCAACAAACAAATAAACAAACAAAAATGTGTACTTAAAGAGTTTAATACAATCGATCTGGCTTCCAGTGGTGACCTTTTCAGTGTCAATTTGACCCTCGTGTAAGATATATGCTGATTCAAAACTTTTTTAAACCATTTAATTGAATATAATTTTTTATTTTGTTTAATCAGTGAAAACTGTAAACAAAAGGTTATAAAATATTCGTAATAAATTTATTGGTATCTCAAATGGGTAAAAGTTGGAACCTATACGTGTGAAGGAATGTTCAGCGGTTATAGCATAATACTCTTTATACTACTAATTTTTTAATAATATTTTTGATTTATTTAATCGAAGATTTTGTAGAATTTCTGTACTTAAATAACGAAAAAATATTATTAAAAATGTGGTATGAAAAAAGTAGGATGTTAGACCCTTGGGCGTTAAGTCCATGTTTCGTAATTTTTGTCGTTGCTTGAGTATTAGACATTCTCATAACCTTTAATCACGCATTAAAATCATCATAGTAGTAGAAAGATTTCTAGAAAATTCTGCTGCTGATTGGAAAATCAAGAAGATTAATGACAAATATTAAGCATTTATTTATTTTAATTATTATTATTATTTTAAATATTAAATACTTTTTTATCAGTATTTTCTATAAGTAAAAATGCTGACGATTTATATTTCAATAATTTTTAAGTATTTGTACTTTTTCATACTAAGTATAGAATCTTTATATATACAAATATTCAGGTGAAACAATTTTTTTCTTCAAGAGTTTATACATATCACAAAAATATAAAAATCTACTGGGGACAAGTATGGGGCTTATAGATACCCCTCCTTTGGTTGACATATTTTAAGCAAATAAAGTTTTTTTTTTATGTTAATTATTTTGTAATTATATTTTAACGTATATGTACAAAAGCATAATCTAATGCATTTGTTAGGTTTTTTTTTATTTGCATATTTTACTTAACATTTAGTGTAAAAATAAACATTTCCTTTGAACTGAATGCGTATAAAGTAAAATTAAAGAACGAAATAGCAAAATGTTAACGTAACAAATAAAAAATTTCAATATTAGATACTATTTTTTTATCAAAAAAAGTAGATAAAAAATTAGATATGTATAGTGAATTTAGTATTTTTCTTTCTTGAAAACATTAAATGTGTGTAGCGAATGCCATGACTCTATTCAAAGCATACAACAAAATTTGAATCAACTAGATACATGGGTAAGAATCCATAACTAGTTACAATTTGAGTTTAAGTTTTTTTTTTTTTTTTTTTTTTTTTTTCAGAACTGATGTTTTACATACATAATTATTTTCATTTCACAGAACTATATAACTATTTCACTCGAAAAAGTTTTATTTATTCTTCTTTTGATATCCCAGAAACTTTTAAAATGTTTTCATTCATTAAACGCCGCTATATGAATCCCACTGAAAATTTTTGAAATTTTGTATATTTTGGGTTTTAATGTGCATTTCTAATCTTATATAGCTTAAATTATATATATATATATATATATATATATATATATATATATATATATAAAGTGTTAGACGATATGATATTTCCAAAATGAGAGATTTGACACCTAATTGAAGTAGAACAGATGCTGAAAAACTGCAAAACTCTTTCAAATTAGTTTTCTTGATCCCTGTTTGTCATAATTTAAGAAAAAAAAACACTGTTTTATTTCATATCTATTGTTCTAAACCCCTGCACTCGAACGAGTTTTTTTGCTGATATTTTTTCTTTGTTGAAGTTTTGCAGAAAAACAAATATACAGTAAAATCTGTACAACGCTGTGGCAGAGATGACAAATAAATAAAACTGTTTATTATTTAACACCACTAAACTTTTAGAGTACCAATCTATTGGTTCATACACTCCATTTAGTTTTTTGTATAAAGCAGTTTTTTTTTAATATAAAATTAGTGGTGTAAAAGTAAAATTGTAATATACATGAGGCAAACGTGCACGCGCGTTGTATGAGACTTTATTGTATTTGTTTGAATAAAAGAAAAAATAATAATAAACGTTACATTACAAACTTTTTTGAAAGAATTACCAACAAAGCTAGGCGTTTCAATATTTAATGTAAAAAATAAAAAATATATTTATCTTAATTGCTTGCAGAGAACAAAATTCTTAAACAAATGTTCCCACAGTGGGAACTTTGGCGCCTAATGGGTTAGCTTTCTAATAATAATCTCGTTTTTTTTTTTTTTTTTTTTTTCTTCTTAAGTTACTATAAAATTAAAAGTAACACTGAGTAATTAACATAAGATTTTTTTTTTTTTTCACGTAACGCTAGAACATACTTTTGTTAATCACGTTGATATTTGAAAAAATAAATAAATAAAATAAATAAATAAATAAATAAATAAATAAGAAAAAATAGATATATTTAAATATTTTAAAGTTTCATCGATAAATTATGTAGATAAATGTTTTACAGATATGCTAACCATACATGTGCCAAAAAACAATTTGCAGAAAACATTCTTAGAAAAAATAACGGACATTTAAAATGATGTTTGTCATTTATCTGTAATGTTTTGAAGGCATCTTTTCTTTTTTCCTAACACTTCATCTTTCTCCATTTTTACATTTCCCAACGGTATAAACTTAAATCTCTTCAAAAAGGTAATATTTCTTTTTACTGATTTATGAAATCTCTTACACATATATTTCTTTCTTTTTTTTAACGAAATCGATTTACGGAGCACAATGTTTTTGCCTTTTTATTCTTCTCTTCTTCTGAATTTATTTATTTAATTACACAGGTCGACATGTAAAATTTTGATTTTATAATGTTGACTGACCTTTATGTTTTTGGTATGCTGAAACAGAAAATGAAGTCAGTTTTTCTCTTTCACGTATAGATTTCTGTCAATACAGGGTGCCTATCTATATAATTTCTTCCATTACTCTTCAACCAAGATAATTATATGGTAAGTTTTATAGTATTTTTTCATAATTAATCATGGATACCTATTGTTGCAATAGCGCAGCACTAGTGCGACGTAAAATGATACCAACCAACCAACCAACCAATCTATTATTATGATGGTATATGTAAGAAATTGTGTCGGTAAGCACCCTCTATTGATAAAAATCTACACGTGATAGAGAAAAATGGGCTGCTTTTTCGGATTCAGCACATCCAAAAACATAAAATTCAGGTAAAATCCTCAAATCAAATTTTTATTCTTCTCTTCTTCTGGATTTATTTATTTAATTACACAGGTCGATATGTAAAATTTTAATTTTATAATTGTGACTGATCTTTAGGTTTTTGGTGTACTGAAACCGAAAATGAAGTCAGTTTTTCTCTATCACGTATAGACTTTTGTCAATACAAGGAGCCTACCTATATAATTTCTTCCATTACTCTTCAAACAAGGTAATTATATGGTAAGTTTTGTAGTATTTTTTCATAATTAATCATGGATACCTATTGTTGTAATAGCGCAGCACTAGTGCGACGTAAAATCATACCAACCAACCAACCAACCAATCTATTATTATGATGGTATATGTAAGAAATTGTGTCGGTAAGCCCTCTGTATTGGTAAAAATCGATACGTGATAGAGAAAAATGGGCTGCATTTTCAGTTTCAGCACATCAAAAAACATAAAGTTCAGCTAAAATCCTCAAATCAAATTTTGTCAACTTCAATTTTGTTGGCCTATGTTATTTATTTGTGATTATATTCAATGAAATATAAATGATGATGGATAAATACTTTAAACAATAAAGTTATTACTATTTTATTTATACGGAAAAAAAAAGAAAATATAGATGATTTTTCCTACATTGATCTAGGAATGATAGGACATTGACAATGTAGGACATCGATTCCTACATTGATGTATTCAGATTGATTTCAATAAGATGAAAACTAAAATTACACAGGTCTACAATGATTCTTTTTCCTCAATGCTATGTGCTTCTCTTATGTGTTTCTAAATCATATCGATTCCTGAAGCATACCGCTTATGATTTTTAGTGAAATATTAAATTAGGAACGATCTATCAGATAAATAATGAAGATTTGTTTCCCTAGGAAAAATATTTCCTTATTAGAGAGGAGCTTCTTTTCTTTTAGAGAGAAACGCCCTTATTCATTTTTAGGACAAGGATCGTAGTCGCTGCCTTTTTTTCAGGACACTTTGAGAAATGAAAAATTTTCGCTTTTACGTTACCACTATTTTTGTAGAATAATTTTTACGACATGTTTATACGACAAAGTCGTTGTACAAGAGGCGAAATCCTTGAAAGATTCCTGATAAAAGAAATAAATAAGATTAAAAAAAAAAAGGACGGGGAGTACAATTTCTGTTATTTATAATTTCAGTTTTTTTTTTTTTTTTTTTTTTTTTTTTTTTTTTTTTTTTTTAATAGCGACTATTATTGTATTTACAATCAGATTAGTATTTTTTAAATCAATTTTATTGGTATATGCGATGCCTCATTTTTACGGCAAGTTCCTTTAGAAAGAAAAACATTAGAATTATATATGGTGCTTCATATTTAATCGAAGTATTACTAGCAAGCAATATAACTGAATATGATCTTTAAATAAATAATTTCTTATAATGGCTTGATAGATGGGCAGTTTTGCAAATACATCCTATTTTTTATTTGGAATTTTACTTCATTGAACTGGAATTAAATATATTATTTATGTTGAAAAATTAAATCCCTTAGAATGGGACTCCTGTAAAATGTACATCAAGCAAAATACATAAGTGTATTTTAGTTTCACATAAGGTTAGTTCATAAGGATCATAATGAACTAAAAGTATTCAGTAAAAGTATCCCAAAAATATCATCGAAGAATCGGATATGTATATGTGTGCATTATTTAAAATATAAAAATTAAAACTAAAGCATGGAATATAATACAAAATATAATTAAGCTTTACGTAAAAAAGTGTAGTAGAATAATATATTTGATTAAAACATAAATCAAGTGAAAGTTTATGAAAATAAAAATGTATTTGGTGTATTACTTTTAATTCATTTTTTAAATTCTAAGCTGTAACATAAAACGGAATGCATAAATAAATTTTCTTTAATGTAAAAGTTGTAATAAATTACTACTGCCATCTAAAACGGTCAAAGTCGCCTAAAACGTGTCGTCTAAAATGATCCTACAAAATTTAAATTAATCCTTTTTTCTTTTAAGAAAATTTCACTAAAAAAAAAAAAAAAAAAAAAAAAACTTTAAAAGTATTGTATGTTATTGTATTTTTGTACTGTATTTTTCTAACCTACTATATAGAATATCATTCTTTAAAATTAGTTGTAATTGTTGTAGAATAAAATTTCCCTACAATCTAGCCACACCGATGCACCAGTGGAGTAAAGTTGTGCAAAATTACTGAATACTTTCTTGTATTTGTAGGAAAAGGAACATTAAAGGCAAAATTACTAAAATTAGTAGGCAAGTTTCAATTTTCATTTCCTATTAATTTTATTTTATTTAGAAATCATAATATTTGAAAGGCTGGATATTTCGTTGCAATATTCTAAAAATTCTGAAACTACTTTCAATACGTGTATTTAATGCACGTTTCTGCATTTTACTATACTCATAGGGAAATCAGCGTGAAAAATCTTTTATCACATGCAATTATAAAAAAAATTACAATATGCATAAATTGAAACTTTTTAATTATGGAATTTTTCAATGGTATGAATACCATATGACCTATATGTTGCTACCAATCTACAACACCAATTAAGAAATAATAGTAATTTTTGAAAGGAAACTTGTACAATAAATAATTCAAATTTTCTTTCTGTCTTTCTTTTTTCTTTTTATTTATTTATTTATTTATTTTTGTGCGTGTGTTTGCGGGTTTTTTATAATATTAGATACAATGAGAAATAAATTTCGTTAATTTATAAATTAAAATATTTTAATAAAATGTAAAATCCTTATAAAATTCATTAGTTAATTTTGAAAATGGAAAAAGTTTTAAATAAAATTAAAGACCATTGTTTTAATTTATTGTGAAGCTTTAACTATATTGCACATCCAAATAAAGGCAAAAATTCTCAAATAAGTTATAATATCAAAATTAAATATTATATAGGTAATATGAAAGAAAAGAGAGTGAATAACAATGAATTCATTTAAAACGAGAAACCATTCTTAATATCTTTAGAAAATAACATTTATAATATACTATTAAAAAAAAAATATTTTCTAGATAACTTTTGATATAAAATTGGCGACACATTTCAAGGTTTTAATTTTAATTTAAGTTTATTAAGATATTAATAATACTTATTTCTTTAAATAAGCAACATTCTTCCAATTACACGCTCTATGATAATTAACCAGAACAAACGAATTAATTAAAAGAAAATATCTTTACATCAGTTTGCAGATACAATTAAACTCGGTAATTAACTGTAAGATATAAACGGATACTGGCTCAAGATAAAAGCACATACAGAATAAGGAAGAAAAGAATAATAAACAAAGTTATTTGCTTTAAATATATGGAAAACATTCTATCTAATTTAATAATTTAATCATATAATTACATTTATTTAACTATCTCAAATATAATTTTGTATAAAGTGTATCAGTCATTAAAATAATACATTCATTTTTGAAAGATCAGATTACGCTTTTGGTTTGCTACATATTTATAAATTTACATTACTTTTGAAACGCAAAATATATTTCCTGTTCAGTACTTTGATGATACTATTTGCCGAGTTTCTCCCTGGTTTTAAAAAGGGCAGGGCACTGCTAGTAAGAAGAGGGTACTTTTTAAGATTTTAAGGGCAGTCTGGTATTCTTAAGGCCATATTTAACATTTAAAATGCACACACAGTTCAAATTTTTATTATAATACTTTATATATTTTTATTTATAATACAATAATGCACTCTTTTAAATTTTAAATGTTAGCTTTTTTAGTTTTTGTTTGTTACTTATAAATAAGTATATGTTGAAGATTATACAAAATAGTTTTACTTATATATGTATGTATTTACCTATAGTGTATCATTATTCTTTCATTTGTATGTTGTACTTTTGTAAATTTATGTTCTAATACAATGAGGTAATATGGGTGCAATTTTTTTATTTTTTATTTTATTTTTTGTTTAGATAATGGGCATGAAGGGTGCATTTGTTTTTATTAGGGGCAAGAAGGGCGATATTTTTCAATCCTAAGGGCAAGAAACTTCATCCTGAAACTATGTGGAGGAAACTCTGCTATTTATTACACAGATTTTATGCACACAAAAACGAAAAAAAATATCAAAATTATTAATGAAAATCTACATTATATTAAAATAAACCTTGAAAAACATTTTTATCACAATTGAACCCTAATGCTCTTGAACTAATATAAATCAATTTCAAATATGCAATGAGGCATTTTGATTTCCACATTTACAATAAAATGAAATTAGATGATAAGTATTATTTATTATAAGTATTATTGAAGTTACTTCAATGCTAAAAGAGTCACCTAGTATTCTGTAAAACTACTATTGTATCTAATACATGTTGGGGAGAAATGTTTTGAAATACTGATGTGGAATGGGAAGAAAAGAATATACCATAACTGCCAATCTCTTACCTTTTTTATATAAGATTTATCAGAACCCCTTTATTATTCGAAATAACTCACACTAGACTTATACGATTAAATAAACTGAATATTGATACATAAAATTTCTAGTATAATTCCGTGAAGTAAAAACGAGAGAATAGTAGCTATGAATATACCTTGTGAGTTCACACATTTTTGTAACGCTTTTGCAAAGGAATATATAAACGAATATAAGAATTTTATTTTCTAACATGTTAGGTCTGATAGCCCGTATACTGAACTATCATATTACATCCTGATTTCCAAGATAACATTAAATTTCTTAAAACATCGAGGTTGGTTTTGTTTTACTCCTTCTCCAGATTTTTCCATAGTCCATCCAATGTTTTGGAATATCGCTTAAAAAGAGCTTGTTTAAAAACACTAAATGCACAGGATCCATAAGAGATATCTCAAGTGGCTTCAATGAGATGCATTTAAAGGGAATACCTTCAATTTCCGTTTCATTTCTCATTAGAGAAAAAATAGAATTTAGTAAATTTAGATATATGATTTGTAGCTTTATCCTGACGAAACGCAACACATTGAAGATTGTTTGAATTATGGAATTGAATTTACTCTTTGAAAATAGGTGCAAAAACATGTTTCAGACAGTTATCTAAGTCCATTTTGAAACCTTTTCTGCATTCTTCATTTTAAGTATTCTTTTACAAGATAATTCAGTAATAACCATAAAATATTAAACAAAATTTTTCTCGTTTTTTCTGAACCAGCATTTTAAGTTTTTTTCTCTTCTTTTTCGCTAGAGTAAATCGATCTTTTTCTATTCAAATCAGATAACAATATTCATGCCTCATCAATTTTAACTTTATATTTCCACTTTTCTCACGTCAAATAATTTTGATACAGTAATATGCACATAGTCACGCTGTTTCAGTGTTAGGTGATCTACATCATGATTTTTTGTTAGAATTAGCTTTAAATCAGATTTTATAATATTGTTTATAGTTCCTACAGATATATATATATATAAAGATTTTGCAGTATCTCTTTAGGAGGTTGATTTCTTTTTCTTAGCACGAAGAGAGATTTTAAATTTAATAAGAAATGCACACATTTTTGTTGAGTATGCATTTTTTACTTTTTTCCAGTATAATGCAAAATTTAACAGTTATTTACCTTTTTATTAGTTATGTCCTTTATTTTACATATAGAAATATTATACACATGCTTTTCACGTTTTTTCTTTGTAACCTAAAGAGTATGTTTAGAAAGATCAAAAATATAACATTCAATCAATTGTTTATTTTATAGAGACATATTATAGCTAAAAATATGTTCAATGCTGCAGAAGAGAGTTAAACGATCAAAATAAATAAGCACTTTCATCATGCGAAAAAAAAGTAGGCGCACGAATGTAGCGTGAAAACAGAAAAAAAAAAAAAAAAAAAAAGCATGCGGTTGCTGCCATTTTTACTTTCTCTTTTCTATAAGGTAGAGAAAGTATTGTTTTGGCGTCAAATTTTCGAAATTGAGTTTTTGTTATTTTACACGTTTTGAAGTCCCCTGAATCCAAAAAAACATGTTTGTAGCGATTGGTCTGTGTGTGTTTGTCAGTCTGTTACCAGCATGTCTCAAGAACAAGTAGCAGAAAGTCCAATCTCAGTGCTCTAAATGTGTATCATATAGGGATGCTACACAAAGCTTTTCGTTGAGATGAATCAAATGGTTCGTGCACAGGGACACCCAAGATAAATCTAATACATTACGTGTATGAGGGATATTGCATGTAAGTAGAGTTTAACATCTATAGACTGCTTTAAACCAAATGAAACGAATATATATTTTTTATATGATTAAAAACATGTTTCATGTAGAATATGGTATATTAATCATTCACTGTTCGTTTACAGTGCTACACAAAAGAACTAGATTAAAGTGCGACAACACTTGAAAATTGATGGAAGTGTACTTCAGGTTCAAGTGTGTGTTCGTAATATAAGATTATATTTATGAGCACCATATGATGCGTACATAAGTTTCAGAAGATATACAGGATAACCAGTATTTAAGCTAAAAGGATTTTTTTTATTGTTAGTGGAAAAGCTTTACTATAATATTTTACCGTGTCCAGAAAAGCTGCTCAGGAATTGAATTTAATTCCTCATAGCCTATGGTAAATAATGTATTTTTTTTTAGCTAAATATTCATCTGTTATTTTTGTATATTTACACTTTTGGAGGTTTCCTAAATAACAAAGTCAAGTTTTTAAAGTTTGATCTTTGTCTGTGTCTGTTAGAGTACATTGAAAACAAATAATTTCAGGCAATCCAAATGTCGTAATTTGAAGTTAATACGTTTGTTACTAAAAAAAGTTTGTCCAAGAATGATAAGTTTCGAGGAATGTAACGTCTGAAAGTTGTCTTAATAATTTAAAATAATTTTAAAATTAAATAACATATTTGAATTATATATTAATGTAGGGACAATAATAAAATAGGGATTTGAGGGGGCAGTAGCCCCCCATCCCCTCACAAAGAATTATTTGCTAAATAAAGCTGTTTTGAAGCCTAATTTGAATTGGTTTAACATTGGTTTACTTAAAAAATACTCGTTACTTTACCCCTTAATCTCCAATCTGTGTTTATAGAATTAAATTTTAGAAAAAGAAAAAGTCGTGAGAGTGACACCAGATTATTTTCGGTTTTTAAAGCTTTAAATTTAATTCTTTCGTCATTAAACATTTTTTTGATTGATTTTGAAATTTCGTCTGTTTTCATACAGAGTTTTTGATTACCCCCCAACTCTAGTTCACAATTTAGGATTTTATTGTACGAGTTAACATAAATGTCAAATTATATATATATCTGTCTCTCATAAATCGTATCTTTATGTGAGACAGAGAAAACAAAAACTTCATTTGCATCAAGTGCAGCTCATTGTCGTCATGTTATCCTGTTACAAACATTAATCACTAGCGTTTAGTTCCTAGTTCTGTTTACAGTTTAAAATATATAATCTATATAATATTTCTCTAACGTGTATCAGTTTCAATTATTTTTTGATGAAACGATACAATACGCGAGGATAAAAAAAAAATATTTATACATGGACAATATTTAAGCACGCGAACTTAGGTCAATGGACTAGTAAGAAAAAATAAGACATTTGTCTGATGAGATTATTTTACGAAAAATGTATTTTGTTACAGTTGTTTCTTCAGAATCTTTGCAAGCGTCATGTTAAACCGAGCAATATTTTAAAGATATATACAGAATATGAACTTTTATGTCATAAATTGACTAAAGAACACAATCATAAAAAATATAATCAAAATAGGAAATAGTTTATTTTATTTATTTATTACATATATATATATGTATATATATATATATATATATATATGTATACGTATATGTATATTTACTTTTTTTTATCAAAAAGAATATACTAATATTAATAAAAAGTCATCGCCAGCATGGCGACAAAAATTTAAAAGGTGTCGTGGGAGTCCTATATTAAAACTGTACTGCCTGTGGAAGTATGAAAATTGGGTCGTGAACCATGAATTTTATTTGGAAACCTTTCTTTGAATGATTTTGCTTCACTATTGTACAATATTAATTTGGTTTTAATAATAATTTGGCTTCTGGTAAATTAAGATTTTAATAAGGTGATGAAATAGGTATAATATTTATGAGTTTCAAATTTTTAAGGTAAATGAGAAAAGAAATAAAGGACGAATATTTCGCACGGGTTTACTAGTTTATATATAATACATTAGATGTTGAATGTAATTTTGAAATAAAAGTTTAATATAAGGCTTAATTAAAATTTTGTTTAACTGTTATTTTAGATATTTAGATATGAGAAATTCATTGACTTATAATCACACATACAATTATCTGTCTATCACAAGCATGTCAGCAATTTAATTTATTCCAGAGCATTGTTTGTGCCCGCCCCGTTTTCCTCACAATTTTTTTTTTTTTTTTTTTTTTAATGTAATGACCATTATATGACCTGGTACATTCGAAAATTTTTACATTCATAAAAAGGTTTTTATTCCGGTGTTTAACGATTTTGTACCCCTTATAATTTACTGTAATTTGGCTTTAGAATAAATTTTTAACCCTTCTGTTATTGCACTATCATACCTGTCAACGTCCCAATTAATATTCCGCAGTCCTGTCTTTTTTTGTTCACACCTGTAATTAGGAAAAGTAATACTCACCAAATGTAATTATGATTAAATAAGAAGAAAAGTGTTCAACAAAAATACTGGTATGAAATATAAAGCAGAACTAACAGTATTATGGAATATTAATTAGGAAGTTGGAAGGTATGGATTAGCTACACACGAATACACAGAAGTAGACAGCAACATAAATTGACAAATCAACTTCTTTCACACTTATTGGACATTTTCAAATTAATATTTTTAGTCTTAGATGTCTTTTTATTAATTTTTGCATTTAGTTGTTAAAAAAAAAAGGGAAAAGAATCACAAAACGTTTTCTAAAAAATGCTAAAATATTCCAATTCTTTCTAATTTTTCTCTTCCATAAGTATTGTACAAGGTGATTCAGGACAAGTGTCAGTATTTTTTATTGACGTATAATTTAAAGGCTAATACAAGTGCACTATTATATTCTTTTTTTTTCTTTTAGGATATATATCTGTCAGTGAATGTCCATATTATCTCATAACATTGAGTTGTTTTTTGTTGCATTGAGTTGTTGTGAAGCATGGATGGAAAGAGAGAACTAGTCATTAAACTGTTTCTGCAGAGGCTATCACCAAGCACTATCTTAAAACGACTAAAACCGTTGGAAATCAATGAAAGATTCATATTTAGGACAATAAAACGTTGTAAGGAAACGGGTATATGGAAAATTCACCATAGAGATGGACCAGAAAGCAATCAAAATAGTCGAAAAACGTATACGTTAAAAATTCGCAGAAATCCTGCTCAATCTAAACATCCAATCACAAAGCAGCTACATATATCACAATTTTCAGTGCAAAGGATTTAAAAAAAGATTTGAAGTTGAAAACATATAAAAAGCAGTGAATTTCTGGTTTTACAGGAAAAACAAAAAGCAGCAGTTGAAAGAAGCCGAAATTTGTTGATGCGGCACGCAGCTTTCGAAATTATCTTTTCTGATGAAAAATTATTCTTTTTACAAGACTCCCACTATCAAAAGAATAACCGAGTTTACGCACCACGACTTACTGATGTTCCAGAAAGTAAAATGATGGTCCAACGTTTTCAAAATGTGTCAAAAGTTATGGTTTTGAGTGCTGTTTCCAAAAAAGGGAAGCTCCCACTCCTTTTCAAGGAAGTGAAAATTGACACGAATTACTACATCAATCATGACATAAAAGGCCATATGATTCCTCATGCATCCGCATTGTATGGAAAGGAGAACTATTATTTTCAACAGGTTTCAGCTCCTTCTCACCAATCGAAATTTAACTCAGCAATGGTATTCTCAGAATTTGAGTGATTTCCTCTCTTGAAAAGAATGGCCTGCAGCTTCTCTGGATCTTAATCCACTCAATTTCTTTGTGTAGGGATATATGCTGAATAAAATTAGGACTAAGCAATGGCTGACAGTTCAAATCACGATTGTCTAAGGTTTGTGATGAGATGCCATAAAATGACATACGTACCAGCTGTGATGCAATAAGATATTTTTTGTATTTTGGTAATAAATATTATTTTTCTACTGACTTATTTTACTGACACTTGTCCTGAATTGTCCTGTAATTCTATCATTATATATATAACTGTTCTCATTATTAAAAAAAAAAAAAAACTGTGTTTCAATTTCTTATGTGCTGAAATTTACTATTTTCTCTTAATTATATGTATTATTGTTTAACTTTATTATTTTTGTTGTTCCACTTCAAGCTGATAATAAAATTCCTTTTTTCTTTACTCTTCTAATTTCTTAGGTTATCATGCAAAGGAAGGTGCGTTCTATCTACATCAGGTGTTTCTAAGCTTCAAAGCATAAGAAGAATATACCCTTCAAGAAAAATGGTGTGGAAAAAAAAGTTGGGTATTAATAACACTATAGAAGAAATTAAAATATTGGCATGTTTATCGCAACAGTGTAGGAAGACTTCCTTTAAAATATTTTGAATTGCAATATTGTATTAAAAAAAACACCTGTTGAAGGTTATTATTATTATTTATTTATTTATTTATATATTTATTTATTTTTAAAAAAGAGTAAGACATTTTTGTTACCCACGTAAATTCAATGATTTTGAGAATAAGATATAGTGACCATATTAGAGCACCTTTATAACATATTAGCATTAAAAATTGTTACAATTACCGAGTTATGGCGGTATACTTTATGCTACTAAGTAAATGATGACTGAAACGAAAATAGTTATGATAAATAATTTCCTTTCTACGAATTTTTCTAAATTTAAAAAATCTATTTCAAAATAAGGGCTGTTCTCGAATTTCGAGAACATATGGTCATTTAGAAATAAGAAGTATTTTCATTTAATAATCGAGATCATCTAAAACTGTATATATATAAAAAAAAATATGTTACATTACAAAATCAGCAGCAAATAAAACGTATTAAACATTTTCTGCAAAATTTTTAATTTCAGTATATTCCCATATTATATTTATGAAATTCTAACCCAAAAAATACATTTGTTTGAATATTTCGAAATATTACTTTTTCCTTAGAGGATATACTTTATTTGATTGAAAAGAGAAAATATATATATATATAATTCTTAAATCCGTAAGGGATTACCTTTAAATGTCATAAGATTCAGTCTCATTTCTGTGTTTTATGTCACAAAATATATTTTCGTCACGTTTTGCTCTGAGTGATGTCAATAACAGCAGAAATCCAGTTCTTATATCTTGCATTTAAGTATAGTTTATTTATGTACTTATATATGTATTTATTTCCCTAAGTGATTTATACACACACATATATATATGTATATAATTGTTATTTTAAGAGATGTTTCAGAAAGGATTCCCCATTTTTGAAATGACATAACTTTGAAACAATGATAGACAAAAATATTTAACAAGTTGTATGTTTCTTACACAAGTCACTGATTTTAAATACATATTTTCGGAATATTAATTACAAAATTCGCCGAAGGATTGCGTTACAATCTCAGTACAATGTCTATTAGATAGTGAAACTTTTTTTTTTTTTAATTTGTAAAATGAAACGAATCACATTGCAATAGATTTTATTTGACCAACATGGCTAGCAATAACAGTATACAAGAGGAAGGTAACGTTTAAAGTCACCTTCTGCAACGACGCTACTGAAATAGATGTACATATTTATAGATGTACTGAACAAAATGTTTCAAATTTTGAAAATTCTTTCTTCGAACAAAATTTCCTAAAAAAAAAAAGTCCCATAAATTGAGATTAGAATAATATGGAGGCGAATCTTTTTTCCTTGGGGATAATCCAGAATCTGTCACTAAAATATTACTCAGGGAAATCAAACACTGCAAGATCGCTGATGAAATTCTGGTGACTACATTTAAAAGATTTTCATTTGCTTGCACATTTTAAGGTGTTATTACTGACAGATACGTCCCTCATTCTCGGCGACATTAGTGGAAACGCAGCCTGTACGTTTAAGTTTACTGAATAAATTTGGAATTCTTTTCTATCAAGGACTTTTCTTAACATTAGAGCTTTTGTTGTAAACTTTTCCTTAAAATCACTGGACTGCGACCTAGTCGAAAACACTTCATTAGGATTAAAACACGTTCTTCCATTTACAGGGTGGTTACCGACCTGCCTTATTCCCCTGATACTTACACCAATATATTTATATAATAATAATTTACTTAATCGTGAAATCTTACTATTAAAAATTCCGAAAGAAAAATACTGGTGAAAGAATCAGAAAAAAAAATGTGGCCTGTGACCAACCTGATTTAATACATGATTTCGTCGCGCCGACATTGAGCGAACAACTTGTAGTAGAAAAGAGAAGTCATTTCTACAGCATAAACTATTGTGAATTTGCATAAATGTGGCCATCATAAATCTGTTAGCATGGCATCAGAAGTTATTCTAGCATTCGCATTCACTGCTACATTCAGTACTAGCAGGTTACGTCCGCTTCGCTGGTGACTATATTTAAATGAATTTTTAAAAGAATTGAATTTATTTTTTATAACTTGATGTATATAGTGCCCTCACAAAAAAATAAACAGTTTTAGAGCTCTTTTAAAAAGATATAACGTCTATGCAGTATCTTATAAAAAATGCATCAGCTTTTGCTAATTATCATGATTATTATAATGATTATTTGCATAATCATCAGTTATTGCTTTAAAAAAAAAAAAAAAAAAAAAAAAAAAAGTCTCACCTTCATGAAAAGCAATTGAATGATATCGCGTTGCGAAACATTGCAACGTAATATGTTTAAATCTAATAATTTGATGTATATAATGTTCTCACAAAAAATGAACAGTTTTTAGAGCTCTTTTAAAAAGATATAACGTCTATGCAGTATCTTATAAAAAATGCATCAGCTTTTGCTAAAAAAAAAAATGGCCAACATTTATGAAAAGCAATTGAATGATATCGCGTCGTGAAACTTTGCAACATAATATCTTTAAATCTATTAACTTGATGTATATGATGTCATCACAGAAAATGAACAGTGCTTAGAGCTCTTTTTAAAAAAATATAACATCTATGCAGTAGCTTTAAAAAAAATTCATCAGTTTTTACTAAAAAGAAACTGTCGACTTTCATTACCAAAGTAGTTAAGTCTAGACCAATCAAAAATAGGAGTAGTCCGCCGACAAATTCTTCACTTTATTTATATAGATGAGACGGTTGCAGTTTCTCGCAAATCGCGACAAGTAATGTGGTTCAATATAACGTCATTCCTTCTTTTTGTTTTTTGGAAGCTTATAATGTATCTTGTTTCGTCAGAGAAATTTTATAAAAAATGATCACTTTATGAACTGTAGTAATTTATATCCTAAAGTGGTATATTTCAGCAACATTTGTAGCATTTGACTTCATTCATTTTCTTTTTTAAGTCTCTAATATACAGTTGGCTGCAAAATTATTCGAGCACTAGCCAATAATTCCTATGTTTAAAAAGTACACTTAAGACTGTTAAGTAAATCCTTGCTAAGTAAATCCTTGTCGAATCATGTTCTTAGACTGATTAAGAACATGACTCGACAAGGATTTATTTAACAAAGCTGTATTAAGTGTACTTTTTTTTGGCAAGGATTATTGCTAGTGCTCGAATAATTTTGCAGCCGACTGTAACTCCCTGATACGATGCGACAATAGAACACACAGAAAATTGAGTGTTATATAAAAGTGATTGTGACCGTAGTGATCCCTATTGGTGAGTCTTATTACTAATTTTGCAAACGGTATATTTAAAGTTCCAGACCTGACAACATACAACTTGTTTCATCTTTCTCTCTATTATTGTTCCAAAAGTATGTCATTTGAAAAAAAATTATTGGATTAATTAATAAACATTTTTCGAATATGTAATGAAAAGGATTACCTAATTTCTTACATTTACAAAGTTCATTCGGTAGTTTATCGATTTTTATTGACAGATTTAAGGAAACACATAGACAGATGGATATAACTTATTGAAAGTCGTAATAATTAATCGAATTATCTAGTAAAAAAAAAACCCTATGATAATACAGGTCAATGCATCAGCCGCCAACGTTTTGGGCCCTCCGTGGCCGAGTAGTTATGTCACCACACTGCTAATCGCCTTCGAGCCTAGGAGAGTGGGTTCGATTCCCACGCTGGCCCTGGGTATGTTTTTCCATTTCTTCGTATTGTCATTCTGTCATGTGCTATCTTTAATTATCCGACGAAGATTTACAAGTGGATTACGAGTCAAGCATGCAAATCTGATGTATATGTTATCAATAAAACATAATACGCCAACGTTTTGCTTCGGAAGACGCCAGCTTTTCGCATGACGCATTTATCGTAGCTATTTTCTTCATTTCGTAGGATCTAAGGGAAATATAACTTTTTACGTCCTTTCCTGAAATGAGCATATTACAGCTGAAAAATCTTTTATATCACAGTTTGTTAAGTTAATAATGCAAAAAAGTAATGAAAAAAAAAAAAGTAACTGAAAAATGTACAGAGTAACCGAAACACCGAGAACACTACTTGATGTGCTACGGACTCGCTGGATACATAGGGTAGTTATAAGGCAAAACAGTATGTTGTGGCAATCTCCAGAATTTCTTCTACATAAAGCCACTGAATTGAAAAGAAAAATTATTAAAATCATTATTTATTAATTTATCTTCCATAATAAATGCAAACGACTTTCATCTACAGAAGTATAATACTAAATATTCAAAGAAAGTCAGTTTTACTCTCTACAAATGATATCTTAACCCTTCTTTGAATATTTTTTTTTTGTGAAATAAATCAGGGTGATATAATTCATGCTCTAGATTAAAGGAAAATGTAAAAAAAAAAAAATCCCAGTATAAATATTTATTATAAAATAAATAAAAAACTGTATGATGGAAATATCCATCATCATGCAAATTTACATGTTAGGTTCAGTACAAAATAAATAAACAAAATAATATATCTTTGTATTTTTGCATAGTGATATAAATTTCATCACATTTATTAGCAAAAAAATCTCGGATTAGTTACAAAAAAATATTCAAGAAATCGTACGTTTTTTCCAACCACAACAAACAGAGGAATGACAAGTTCAAACCCGCTATAATGATTAAAATGATTATGACATTTGATTTTTTTTTTTTTTTGGACAGCTACGTTCCTTATTACACAATAGTTGTGAAAAAAGTTGCCAGCAACAACCAATTTACAGTGCACCTGTTTTGAGTACGATTTTTTGTTCACTAAATGTTATGATGGAAATTCCCATCATCATGCAAAGAAGAGTTAAATGAAGCGTTTTCTTTTCTTTTTTTTCTTTCTCTTTCTTTAAGAAAAAAAAAGAGAGAGAGAAAAAAGAAAGGAACAAAGAAAGAAAAATCGATAACTTTATTACATCTCAGTTTGTGTAACATTCTATAGAATAGTTCCATTGATATAGGTGCCACAAAATTTTTTCACATACATACAGACATTGCAAAAACTAGTCAAATCATGTACTGGGCCTCTCAAAACGAAAACCCAAGGTCGAAAAAGTTTTCAAAACCAATACTTTCTTTTATTTAATACAGAAGAAAATAAAAATGTCGAATGCGTCAGCTTGAATTTGTAGGAGCTTTATCCATTGAAAATTACTCATCTTTCTAATAGTCAATCGAAGCAAGTTAATTGACTAATTGGACAAAATTATTGTTAAAGTCAATAGATCGAAAAAAATAGTAATCAAACTTATTGTGGTTTTCTTAACATAACTTATAGATAAATATACAGAGCTGCCAACATTTTGAACTTTTGAATTAGAATTGACACCCTTATTTTTAAATGGAATATGTTATATATATATATATTCGACGATTAATATTACCGAAAACAGCAGTAAAAATTTTCCGGTTTGAAGTCTACTTTGAAAAATGGGGGACTTGGTACCTATATGTGTGTATATATATATATATATAATATATATATATTTCAGTACAAATTTTTAAATTATTTTTATTTTTGTTAAAATTGTGCAGTAGTATATTCATGCACATGCGGTTATACTCGTCACATTTTTGGTCATCGAAAATTTCAAATAGTAATTTTTGTAAAGGGTTTTTCATATTTAATCTTAATTAATCGGAAATATTAAAAAATAAATAAATAAATACTGATTAAATGTTCTAGTGTTCAGAAAAGTGACTATTCTGGACACATATACTTACAGCTCTGTATTTAAATTAACTGATACAAATTAGTAATTAATAACAAAAAAAAATTGTATCGGAAAAACGTAAATAAAATAACTATTACAAAATGAATAAAAAACTAGTATTTGTGGCCAAATGTATTTGACTATCAAATGTAATTAGCACCAGCATTATAATCGAAATAAATACCAAGTGTTATCAAATTTCGTTCACTAGTTCGTAATTCATATTAGCCAACATAATCCTTTAGCACTTTTAGCCCCGCCTTTATTTCGCACTATTCTTTCAGAGGTATCATCATTTTAATTTATTTTGAAGTATTTTTATCTATGACTTTAGTTCGCACCATTTAATGGTGCGAACAAAAATGCATACCATAAAAATGGTATGGATTAAAGCCAAGGTTAAAAATGCTGTGGAATAAATTTAAATGTTGGCAACTTTGCACTTTAGTTAGAGAATAATTTTCTTCAATATAAAACTACAACAAAATAAGAAGTAATTCTTAAAAAAAAAAAAAAAAAAAAAAAAATGTATAAAGGCGGGGGTAAAAATTCTCTAAAATAAATTAAAATGTTGGCAGCTCTGGTAAAATATAATGTCCACAAAATTTTTTAAGCTTTTAGATAGACATTATCAAAAAGCTCTCAAATAGTGTTCAGGACATATAAATACATGGAAATCCATGGAAAACCAAAATCGAAAATTTTCACGAATCTAAGGCTTTTTTCTTATATTCTTAGACGAAATTGATAAGATATCGAGTAAAATTTTATATTATTTAAGACAAATGTACTGAAAATAAAGAAATTATGAGAACAAAGATATAAATAATGTAAATAAATAAACAAAAAATATAGCATATTCAGTAAATAAAAAAATGCTGAAACAACATTCGTTTTCTTTTCTGACATGCTTTTTCTTTTTACGATTTTTAATGAAGCAATTAAAATCATGAAAACAAAGATAAGCTATTTAAATATTCTGTTTTCAAATGGTTTTATCTTTCTTTCTTTTTTTACTTCTTTACGATTAATTTGAAAAACAAAACAGTTTAGTTTCTAAAAGTCAGAAACCAATAAAGAATTTTTATAGTGTTAATTGGCTTCTTTTAATAACAGTTTTTGTTAAAATACTCTAATTAAAAGCGTGAAAATAGTTTTTTTTTATTACGATAAGAAAGATAAAAAATATGATAATTATAATTATAAACAGTATGTTTTTTCATTTCGAATTTTACGTATAATATTCGTTTTAAATAAAAGGAAGAAAAAATATATGCATATATACATATATATATATATATATATATATATATATATATATATATGTAAAGTATTTATCTTTATTTTTATTTTTATTTTTTTTCATTAATAATCAGAAAATATGCTTCATTTAGAAATAACAAGCACATTGCCAAAATTGCATTTCTTTTTAAAATTTGTAATAATTATAGTGATAGTTTTAAATACCACATTATTATTATTATTGTTATCATTATTATTTTGAATGTATTCCATCTGTATTTCTTTGTGCTTTTACTTTATTCAATTAGAGTCACCCATACTTTTTATTAATTAAAAATTTGGAAAATTGTTTAAGTCCACTTAAATTATTTACAGTTTATTCAAGAACATTTCCAAAATGTTACATAAATCAGAATTTGAATAAGCAATCAGAAATTTTTTTAAAATACAACTGTTGTAAAAAATGTGTAACAGATACTACAAGTGTTGTAACAGATACGAGCTACTGAATGTGAATATACAGGGTGATTTAGAACTATTGTTCAAAAATGTACATGTAGGTTAGGAACACGATAACAATTAAGAATCGTGTGAGAATACATTGTCGCAAATGAAATTAAGACACGCTAGATGGTAGAAAACCAGAAACAGAAAGATGCAAGAAAAGACACAAATAATGATAATTTATTAGATGAAGATGGGTTTACAGAACATGTGTGTTTAAACGAAGGTTTTAAATTAGGAGTTCTAAGTTGTGGTCAGCCAATGCCTCGAAACAACGAGGCATCGATTGACGAACGTTCGCAAAAATGCCTGGTATTCGATACTCTATCAAAATATCGTTCTCCATGGGACTCCATCAAAGTGGATTCCATTCCAACAAAGATTTGTGAGAGCAAATCCATTTTCGAATACATAGAGAGTTTTATGCACTAGACGTTTCATATAACATATAAGAAAATAAATATAAATAAATAAATAAATAAATAAAATAAATAAAAATAGAAATAAAAATAAAAATTCTGTCAAAGACAAAATTTTGTTTAGTACGGAGGACTATCAATTTCAATTTGGTGAATTTTTAATTTTAGTTTTTTAATTTGTGATTTTTAATTTTTAATTTTTAATTTTTATATATTTTAATCGCATTTTTGACCGTAAAACTAGGTCACGCACTTTTAAAAATGATTAAAATGAATTAAAACGAAGTGTTGTCACCTAAATTACAGACTTTATTAATTTTAAAAATCTAATTGTCGTGTCAAAAAACTGTTTACACCCCTGCATTCAGAAAAATAGCCCCTTTCATTTGGTACCGAATTTGTAACAGTAGGACTGATATTTCTAATTTATTTTGGAGTTACACAAAACTAATGTACAAAACTTCAGATTGAAACTAATAGCCCTCCGTCCTAAAAAAAAACAAGAGTGACCGAAAAAACCTAGAATACAGCGGGAAAATATTCGGAAATTTTTGGCAGTGCATTTAAGATGGTGCAATGTACATGGTTGCCAACTTAGCGCCTTTTGGCTTTTAATAGAAATGTTTATTTTATTTAATCAGTGAACTGCAGCGGTTTTCACTGTTAAAGCCAATATATATATTCAAATTTTCCGGTAGCCCAAAGTTGCTAGGTTGGAAACTACAGCAGTATTTTTAACCCTTTTCACTCTAGAGGTGACTTTCACTCACCAGGTGGTTTGATGTCGCAACTCGAGAGGTGGCTGTCTCTCACCACTTGGTTTGCTGCGGTAGCTCGATGGGCGTCAGTAATTGTTTACGTTTAGTTTCTTCGACGCAGGTTCCTACGCTCTTTCTGTATAATCTTATGAAGTGTAAACTGACACCACTTCAAATAGAGATACTGATAAACCGTGAAAAGAAGATCCCTGGCGTCATCTGCGCATGGGTAAAAAAATATATAAATATATACATAATAAAAAAATTTCAGAGACTAATTACAGGTAAAAATACTACAGACACTAATAGAAAAATACTGCAGGAATTAATATAAATTACAGAGACTAATAGAAAAATTACAGAGACTAATATTTAAGAAATTATGTGTATAAAAGTGTATAAAGGTGTAAATGTATATAAAATGTTAAAATATAAAAAATCATACATTAATTTATGTGTAATGATTTTAAGTTACTGGTAAGAAATGTCTCAAAAAGGCTACGAAACGACTCGAGTTGCTGGTGCGCCGCGCGAAAAAAGCCTCGAGTGCAAAGGGTTAATATAAGACTATATTTAGATAGACAATGTGGTGTGTGCATTACTTACCTACCATCTCATTATGAACCGTACAATTTTTAGTACCCGCCTTATTTTCACACCAATAATTTTTTAGAGTAATTTTAGTCTTATTTATTCGTAACAACATTTGGATAGAATTACTCTAAAAATATAGTGGTGTGAGAAAATGGGCGTTTTTTCAGGAGGCGTTAACAATTGTACGGTTATTAATGAGATGATTGGCAAGTATGCTTACAGTAGACAAACAGGGCAAACAATAATTAAGTGAAAGTATTAATTTTTATTGAATGTAGTTGGTGGAAGTGTTTTGCTATATTTTAATTTTATCATGTCCAGGAAAACTGCCCAGGAATAAAAAATAATACGATAAATAAAGTATTTTTCTTAAACTAGTGGATCTGCAGATCAGGAGCCTCAACGCCCTATTTGCATAAGACATTATTCAATAGGTCATTTTTATTCCTTATTATATAATAGTATATATTGATTCGATCGACTTATTACCATAATCAGATACATTCCTGAGGGGGGCTGCCGCCCCTCTTAACCCCCTGCTGTATCTCTCTTTGTATACCTATTTGTATATCATATAAAGTGTTACGGAATTGTAAATAATTGCATTTATTTTTGTATAAATTCTTTCAAAGAGGCTTAGAAAGTCGATAAAATGCCAATTTTGTGCATTTCTAGTCGTTTTAGCGTTTAAATAGTCTAATTTGTAAGGTATGGGGAAGATTCCGTAAGAAATTCGTAAATAAGAGTTGCAAGGAATCTTCGGTTAAGAGTCACTACTCTACTGAAGAAGGTATTCTACGAAATAAAGTAAGTTTCAGATTTTGCGAACTGTAGCAAATAGAAAGAATTAGAATAAAGTGGTCAGAAGTCAAATGACGTAGAAAATGCAAATTAATTGGAAAACTATAAAAGGGGAATTAAAATGATGCTTGGGGGTTTTTGCGGAGATTGGTGAGGTGAGAAGGTTTTTTTTTTTTTTTTGAGAAGTTTAAAATGTTTAAAAAGTCTTAAAGAGTTTGAAGGAATTTTACGAGAGGAGAGAGGATAGTCAAGGTCGCTCGGATTATAGTGAGGGATAAGTAAAGCTTAACGCCGTTATGTTGCCAGAAGTATACGGGTAATATAAAACCATTTATTATACTTAAATTAAAGATATATATAAGTTATATTTTATAATACATTTAAGAAGTAGCCTCATTTCCCCACTTAAGAGATTTAATTAAATATTTGTTAAATTAACCACCAAAGTCTCAGTGTTTATTCTCTTACACTTACAGCAGGTTTTAAATATGAAAGACGGAGGTGCTACCTTATCACTAGGGTGCCACGATACGTCTTTACAAATTTTCCTTTAAAAACGCATTAAAAAGCTCCAATAAGGGAAGAAATGGATTTGGCGACTCTTTTCCTCCTTGGCGATTTTTTGCCAACCTTGGCGAGAAAATCCTTATTAGGGATATACCAAATATGGAAACTCTAATCTCACTGGCTGATGAGATACGAGAATTTTCCAGAAGAGTCTGTGTTCGATAGAATAGTATAAAAGGAGCATTTTTTTAGCCAAGGCGGCCAATCTCAGATCTGTGTCAGTTTCGTCAAATGCTTCCATTGCTTTGAGCCTCTTTGAATGAGACTTGCTTTATTTGTTACTGATAAACAGTTTGTAATGTTATTTTGCTGTTAACGGCTGTTGTTTAAGCTATGTTTACTGGTCGAATTGAAGCTGATACTTGGTTTATAGAACTGCATTTTTCTGGAACTTTCTGTGAATAAATAACTGATATTTTGCAAGTTTCGCCTTTCATTCTCGGACAACTTACGAACCCCCAAGAACGAAACAATATGTATTCTTAATAAACGACGGTCTTGTATAATTTCCCTGAAATTCATAAATACCAAATTTCATAACTATTAAATTTCATACAAAAAATATAGCATATCGGAATAGCATATCGGAAATATTTTGCGTAACCTTTAAAATAATTATCAATTCTATGCCCACAATTTTCAACAGGAAAACATGCTTTTAAAATTCTAATAAAATTTCATTATATTTGATGGGGATGTAACCATGTTAAAATACACTTTTAAGAAATACCGACTATAGACCATAATAGTACGAAATTCCTTTATGTATCCCGGAAAAGTAGCCACAGTCATTATAAACGCCAATAATAAGAATAAACCTAATTAATTATAACTCATTAATTTTTCAAACTAATTTGACATCATTTTGATGATTACAGTACATACTCGGAATTATTTTCTGTGGTCCCATAAATTATTTAGTCTATACATAACCTTTTTTAAGAGTAAACATGATTTTAAGCATCTTTATAGTGTATGTTAACTTTATTAAGTTCAATTCAGCATAAAAGCATTAAAGTGCGCGCTTAAATTAAAAATTTGTCCATAGACTCTAATGTTACGAAATTCTTTCGTGTGTCTTTGTAAACGAACCATAAACATTGTATACACCAGTAAGAACTATTCAGTTTATTTTGCGTTTAAAATTAATAATTGTTCCAAACTTAACATCGTTTGGATGACTACGTGACGTTGTCAGAACACTTTTGTAAGATCCTGTACATTAATAAGAAAGCTTAAGAGCACATATTTTCTTCAAACAACATAAGTTTAAATATCTTACTCACCTACGCTAGTTTCATTTTCTTCATTGAAAGTAATGATATTAAAATGCGTTTAAACGAAATTCACCATATACGCCGTAATGTTAAGAATTTTGGCGTGTCCCTGTACACAGTTTATAAAAAATATAGCAATAAAAATTGTACAGCTGCTTATATGCAAAACTGGAACGTGTGCGCCAATTTGCAAGTCAATCGAAGGATTTTTGCAGCCGCTATCGCGGTACATACAAATTCTTCCCATAGGCCGTAAAGATAAGAAAAACTTTGGTGTGTCCCTGCACACGAACGACAAATGGAATACACACCTATCACTATACAGCTAATTCCGTTGGGCTCATGAATACGTGTACCAAATTGCAAGTCAATAGCGTTATTTGGGGCGCCGCTATCGTGGTATATACAAATTCTTCCCATAGGTCGTCTTGATAAAAAAGCTTTGGCGTGTCCCTGTACACGAACTACAAATGAAATGCACACCCAAAACTATACAGCTAATTTCGTGGGGATCATGAACATGTGTACAAAATTTCAAGTCAATAGCGTGATTTTTGCGGACGCTATTTCATGACAGACAGACAGACGGACAGACGGAACCCAAAATCCTATTGATTCTCAACAGAGGGCCTCCATTGACGTTTCGGCAAAAATTGGAAGTCAATAGCTTGATTTTTGCGGTGGCTATCGCAGTACATACAGATTCTTCCCTTAGGCCGTAATGATAGAAAATCTTTGGCGTGTCCCTGTACACGTACTACAAATGGAATACACATCTAATACTATACAGCTGATTACGTTGGGCTCATGAACATGTGTACCAAATTGCAAGTCAATAGCGTGATTTTTGTGGCCGCTATCGCGGTACATACAAATTCCTCCCATAGGCCGTAATGATAAGAAAAACTTTGGCGTGTCCCTGTATACGAACTACAAATAGAATACATACCAAACACTATACAGCTTATTTCGTGGGGCTCATGAACATGTGTACCAAATTTCAAGTCAATAGCGCAATTTTTGCGGCAGCTATCGCGCGACAGACAGACAGCCACACAGACAGGACCCAAAACCGTTCTAAGTCTCAACAGAGGGCCCCCACTGACGTTTCGGCAATTAAAAATTTTCACTGCTTATTTTTTGTAAAATTACATGATTTTTGGTTCCCTGGTTTAGGTTCCTGTAATTTTTTTACAGTTGATCTTTATGTACGTCTATTATCAGCGTAACTTAAAAAAATTGTAAACCATTCAAATACCTTGTTTTAGAGTTCATATGAGGTTGCTACTTAAAATGGTTGATCAAAATTCGTAAGATTCAAGAAATTGCGCAGGTGAAAGTTCCTTAAATAATTTCGAATGAACTTTTAAATCTAATAACAGCCTTAAAATAATATTACATGATTTCAACTTTTTTTTTTTTTTTTTTTTTTTTAACAATTGTGATTATTGTGGCGTCTTCAAACGACAAAATATATATTACGTTGCTCTTTGTTAAACTTAAAAGAAAACTTTTACTGAGTTCGTAATTATCCATTAAAAATAATAGCAAATAATTAAAAATTTAGATATAGCGAGTAATTGAGATATTGTAAAAACATTCAAATTTTACATTAAAAGCTTTTACATATTTGTAAAGTCGTTAGAAAAGAAATAATAATTTTAAAGGATATAATACAGCTGCCAATACTTCCAAACTTTTTTACACCACTATTGTAAAATAAGTTCTTTCATCTTATTTAAGTGTAGAACTTAAATTTTTAAATGAAACAAAAATGTTTGTGAAGAAAGAGTGATGTGAAATTTGGAAGCTAATGTATATATTAGAAGTCACAATTTATAATTTAAAGAATATATAAAATGATTATATTTTTCAAGTTATATTTTTATAGTTCCGAGGAAAAAAAATGTGGATATGAGAAGACTTTTTTCTATATTTTTTTATACAAATTCAAGCAGTACAATTTATTTATTAAAATTATTATTTATTAAAGTAATTTTTAATAAAGAACACAGACGATTTTCATATCAAAGAAGCATAAGACTATAATAACTATTATTATTATTATTATTATTTTGTACCACTATTTCTATAACATAAAATTTATAGTAAATTTATGCTGGCATAGTACAGTCTTATCTGGCAAAAAATATTATAAATTTTACTTTTTGGAAATAGTGGTGCAAAAAGACTATAAAAAAGTTTTCTATGGCAGCCCCGATAACACTAAATTTCCAATGAAAATTATTATTTTGCGGGCATCTCAGTAAATGCTTTTTTTTTTTTTTCCCCAGGTATTTATTTTGTTAGAAATGAAAAACATCGATAACTTTGTTTTAAATTATCACAAATCTATTGTAGAACCAATCGTTTTAAAGGAATTGACGATTGGATCTTTTGAAAGATACCTGTACTGAAATTTTACACCCCCGGGTGTAAGCGGTGCTCCTACGTCCACACAATTTTCCCCTCTAGTTTATTACTACATTTATTGATCATTCTTATTAATTTCACAATCTTCCGCAATATTAAAATTTAAGAATATATATATATATATATATATATATATATATATATATATATATATATATATATATATATATATATGATAGGATAACCATAGCGGATAATACTACTTTTTGAGAAATTGGTCCCCAAATATAATCAGCACCAACTTAGGTCGAAGTTTAACTAAATAGCAAGTTTTATTTAATTTCCTTCATTGATTCACGTGATACAGCGTCCACACGTTGACAGACAGATGTTTTCTGAAAATTAAAAAAAAAAAAAAAAAAAAAAATTAAACATCTCAAAATCGTAAATCCATCGAAAACCGGAGGTTACAAAATGTTCACGAACCCAATGTAAAAAAGTTTTTTCTATTTGTAGATGAAAGTAGAATAACTTAACACTTTCGCGACCGGTGTCAGTGATTGTTTCTTTCGTAATTTGTATGTTACTTATTTCTTAAGTATTTACCCAGTATTCATATTTTTTGAATAAAATATGCTAAGGATACAAATATATTAATGAGAAAGAATACAATTACAATGTATATCCAATTGTAATATAAATTTGAATACAAAAAATTTTGTTTTGAAATATTTTATCATGGGAGAATAAAGCCCACAGGCGGACCTTACTGACAAATAGATAAAATCATATTGTCACGAAAGTTTTGCAATGGGAAATTTTTGATATGGTTAAAAAAGAATTTTTAAGCAAGAAATACAAGAAGTATGTTTTCAGATTAAAATAATAATAATAACAATAATAAAAGCATTTTAAACGCAATTCATTCAAAAATTTACATAAATATGGTAAAATTGTATATATATATATATATATATATATATATATTATATATATTTATGGTCTTAATGTTTTGTCTTTATATGTTTCAGAAAATATATTCAGCAAAGTAAATGTTACTATCATAAAATAATTGTACCTTTTTAAACCGTTATATAACGTCTCGTATTTAAACATTCATATTAGAACAAAAGAATGTACAAAAGTAAATATAATTTTATTTAATCGTAATTTAAACTTGTTGCTGAAAATGAAGTATTTACGAGTCCCCAGATACAAAGAATTTTACAGTTTTTACATGAAATAATTATTAAGTACACCGAAATACTTACTTTTTAGTAACTCTCATTAATTTTTTATAATTTTTATATAAATATAAAGAGATTTTTTTTTCTTAACGTAGATAAAATGAAAAAAAAAAAAAGAAGAAGAAAAAGAAAAAAAGAAGAAGAAGAAATAAAATAGTTAAAAATAGAGAGAGAGAGAGAGAGAGAGAGAGAGAGAGGGAGGGAGGGGGGGAGATTTTACGATTAAAAAATTTTCTACCAAAAGAGAATGTCAACAGTAAAGTCCCTTACGTAATTAGATAATCCCTTTGATTAATGGTTAAATTAATCAACGATTAAAATCCCTAATGATTTAATTTCGCTGTTTTAATATTTAGTTTCTTTTTTATAAAAATTAAACTATACAATACGTACGTATAAAAGAAATATGTATTACATTTCAAGAGTATTTCTTTAATTTTCATGTAAGTATATATGTGTATATATATATATATGTGTGTGTGTGTGTGTGTTTGTGTGTGTGTGTCGGAAGTCATCATCTATTTATAAGTTATTAATAAAAGGATATTTATTTTTGACTATATTGATACAGTAATGTGAAAACAAGAATTTCCAACTATTAAAAAATAAAATAAAATAAAATAGAACATTCTAATTATTACATTGTCGTCGGGATATTTTCCTATTTAGTTAGAAGGTTTTTAATTGAAATTGACTTGGTCATCGTGTCTTCGTGTCACGCTAGTAAACAAGGCGCCTTCATTTTAAAGTAAATATAAGCAGTTTCGTTTGTCGTTCTGTGGCTCAGTTGGCAAGAGCGTCCCGTTAGTAGCACGGTGGTCGTGAGTTCGGTCCCCGGAAGGTCCAGCGTGTTAATTGTTGCAGACAATTAGTAGAGAAAGTGTCAATTGATACAAGAAAATTTTTTGTTGCTTACACTAAGAATTTTTTGAGGAGTTTTTTTAGGAAGCATTTTTTATTTATTTATTTATTTATTTAGATATTGGAAAACACAAAACATTTTAGATATTAAAAAAGCACAAAATAAAATGTTTTAAGTAAAAAATTCATAAAAAAATATTTTTAGAAGCTTTATATGTATATATGTGTATTATATATTACTATTATATGAAATTGGATTTGTCATCGGTTTTTTGTCACGTTAAAAAACCAAGACACCGCCATTATATATATATTAAAAAAAAAAAAAAAAAAAAAAAAAAAAAAAAATGTAAGCAACTCATTGTATCTTTTAATGAATCAGCTGGTTACAGCGTCATGTTGATAGTGCGAGAGTCGTGTGTTCGATCCTCGCCGGGCCGAGGTGTTGTTTTTTGCAAATAATTAATAGAAAAAGTGTCAATTGATAAAAGAAAATATTTCGTTGTGCACACAGTATCCTAATAATGTTTGAAGATTTCATATAAATAGCTTTTTATCTAGTAACTAAAAAGCACAAAATAAAAATTTAAATAAAAATAAATAAATAAACATTTTTTTAGAAGTTTTTTATTGAAATTGTATTTTGTTATCGCGTCTTCATATCACGCTAATAAATAAGGCACCTCAACTTTAAAGTAAATATCAGCAGTCTTTATAGTCACTCGTTGGCTCAGTTAGTTAGATCGTCAAGTTGCTAATATGATGGTAGTGAGTTCCCTTCCCGAAGGATCGATGTGCTAAATTTTACAGATGAAATGTATAATAGAAAATATGCTAATTAATAAAAGAAAATTTTTTATTGTCTACACAGTATTCTAAGAATTTTTGAAGAGTTTTTTAAAGAAGCCTTTTTTTAGATACTAAAAAACACAAAATATAAAGTTATATATATATATATATATATATATAACTTTATATTTTGTGTTTTTTAGTATCTAAAAAAAGGCTTCTTTAAAAAACTCTTCAAAAATTCTTAGAATATATATATATATATATATATATATATATATATATATATATATATATATAACTTTATATTTTGTGTTTTTTAGTATCTAAAAAAAGCCTTCTTTAAAAAACTCTTCAAAAATTCTTAGAATACTGTGTAGACAATAAAAAATTTTCTTTTATTAATTAGCATATTTTCTATTATACATTTCATCTGTAAAATTTATTGAAATTGGATTTTTATCATCGTGTCTTTGTGTCACTCTGAAAAAGTATGCGCCTCCACTTTAACGTATATTTAAACAACCTTTTTCGTCGCTTGTTAGCGCATTTAGTTAGAGCGTCATGGTGATAACGCGATGCTCGTGGGTTCGATTCTCGCAAGCCGATGTGTTACTTTTTTGCAGATAATTAATAGAAACTATGTCAATTGATAAAAGAAAATCATTCATTGCCTACACAGTGTCCTAAGGAATTTTGATAGCTTTTTTAAGAAACTTCTTTTTGAGTTACTATACGCTCAAAATAAAAATTTCAGTAAAAATAAAAATAAAAATAAATAATTAAATAAAAATATAAGTAAGTAAATAAACAAATAAAAATAACACTGAAAGTTTTTTATTATTGTGAAGCCCTAAAAAGCCTAAAATTAAAATTTATTCTTGCAGAGCCATGTTATAAAATCATAAATGTTTCAACAACAAGAAAATTTTAAAGAAAAATATAGATATTTCACTTTTGCAAAAGATGAAAAATTTTAAATATTCCAACTATTTTAAAAAGCATTCGAGAACAATATTTCTTTTGTATAAGTATTTGTTATATTTTTCTAGATTGTTCTATGATTTTTCTTGACAGTTCTTAGACTTTTGATTTGAACGTCATGCTGATAACGCGATGGTCCCGGATTCGGTCCTCGAAAGACGATATAGTACTTATTTTGCAGATAAATAATAGAAAAAAAAATGTCAATTCATAAACGAAAATCTTCCGTTGTCTACAAAATATCCTAAGAAAATTTAATTAGTTTTCTTAAGAAGCCTTTTCCTTTTTCGTAACTAAAAAGCACAAAATAAAATTTAAGTAAAAAATCATTTTTTAAAGTAAGAAGCTTTTTATTGTGAAGCCCTAAAAAGCATAAAATAAAATGTATTCTGGCAAAGACATGCTACAAAGAAATGAAAGTTTCAACACTAAGAAAATTTTAGAGAAAAATATAGGTACTTTCCTTTTGCAAGAGATGAAAATTTTTTAATGTTCAAAATATTTTAAAAAGCTTTCGAGACATTTGAGATTTCTGGCCTAACGAATGATTTTACAAAAACTAATAACTAAGAATATTGGTCTCGAAAGCTTTTTAAAATATTTTGAACATTAAAAAATTTTCATCTCTTGCAAAAGGAAAGTACCTATATTTTTCTCTAAAATTTTCTTAGTGTTGAAACTTTCATTTCTTTGTAGCATGTCTTTGCCAGAATACATTTTATTTTATGCTTTTTAGGGCTTCACAATAAAAAGCTTCTTACTTTAAAAAATGATTTTTTACTTAAATTTTATTTGAACAGTAATCCCCGCTTTTTGGCATTCATCTGGAACGTTATATTACTTATTAAAATGATTTTACGTAATCATGATTGAATTGTTAAAATTTATTTTTTAGTAATTGATTCTATAAATGATACTGGCATATATATATACACGTACCTCTCAACCGATTCATTAATAAGCAAACTATTTTTTAGGACCCGTATTTCTTTCTTTTTTTTTTTTTTTTTTTTTTTTTAGTTCGACAGAACTATTTTTTTTCAATCTGCCATTTTGCGTCCTTACCAATTTATAGTGTTCCACTTCGAAAATACCTCCCAATATCGAATTTTACCATTTAATTTCTTACTCTACCTTAAAATATTTCTTGAAATCCGTAATAACTTATACACTCCGGGACAAAAAGATAGAAACAAAGGGTTTTTTAAAATTTTTCATAAAATAACATTATCTAAATTGTGCTGATCATTTATTATCATATCAAAAACATATTAAATATTTGAATCCTATTCAAAATATTCATATTCTAAATAATAATATTCAAAAATTAAAAAAAATAACCCTTTGTTCCTACCTTTTGTCGCGCTGTGTAGTCTTAAACTAGAAAAATTTTAGTCTTAAAATTTTTCTAAATTGCAGGGATGGAACACGGGCGCAGAATTCATACCGGAATCCGTTTAAGAAATTTCTCTACCTGTAATATCGTTGATTTAAGAAGTAGAAAATTTTCTTACATTGAGAGTGGTATGAATTCTGCGCCCGTGTTCCATCCCTGAAATTAGTCTTAAAACAAAAATTAGTCCAGGAATAGTGTTATTTTATAATAATAATAAATGATAAGCACAATTTAGATAACGTTATTTAATGAAAAATCAAAGAAAAAACCCTTTGTTCCTATCTTTTTGTCGCGGTGTATGTATATATATATATATATATATATATATATATATATATATTTAATTATTTATTTATTAATATAAAAATATTAGATCCTGCCTCGCACAAGACCACATTAGACTTACGACATATAAGTGGAATGTCAGCTTGTAGTTGATGATTTTAAATTATGTTGACAAAACAATGACATGAATATTTTCTACTAAGGCAGGAAGATTCCTTAGCATATTATAAAAACATAAGTAATACAATACTTTCAGCATATCAAACCGTTTTTAAAAATATCTTTACATTCCAAAATATTTTTGCATTCCGACGTTTCGACTAATATTCAATTTTAAACATCTTCAGGGAAATGATGTACATAAACTATAAACATTATCAATTTAAGCCATTCTTGCATATTACAAATAACATTCATAAAGATATTAAAACGTGATTCATAACTTATATAAAAAACACACTCTATACATCTTAAAATAAGTTAAAAGCAACTAAATAAATCACAATCATGCATATTACAAAAAAATAAAGCACCTGAAAAAAATAAACTGAGTCAAACGATCACAACGCAGGGTTGCCAGAAAAACAACCGGTTTACCTTAAATTATTTTAAGCCCAAGAAACTAAGCCAAATTGGTGGGGGGAGGGGTGTTATGGACAATGTGTTATTACAAATTTCCGATTTCCTTTTTATAATTTCAAAAGATTCATAAAGTAGTGTTTAAATCTATTGTTAGTACTATAAATTATACAAGCATTTTTATAATCAGGTTCAATGTGATTAGTTTTATAAGTAAGTGAAAAAGCAGTGCAGGAACTGTTATATTTTAAATCTGCTATATGTTCTTTCATGCTATCACTAAAGGGTCTATTGGACATACCTATATAATAGTTAGTTCCATCAGTAATTTAACATGGGATTTTATAAACACCTGATTTTAACTTGGAAGGAAGGGATCTAATTTCTTAGAAAGTAAAGAATTTAATTTTAGGGGAGCTTTAGCAACAAGTTGCACATTATTATTAATTAATTTAGAAATTCTTTCATGCAGACCAGGCCAATATTGTATTTTCTTAAATTTAATATTCGAGAATTTATTAGAATAAGTAGAAGTGGAGAAAGGGGAAATAATATGATAAATTAATTTATTTATAGTTTTGATTTTATATCCGTAATTCAAAGCTAAACCATATATAAAATCCATTTCATTGTCTAAGGCCTCAAAAGTAGAACAATGACTATAGGCACGTTTAATTAAAAAACTAAAATTAGCAATTTTATATGACCAAGGAATAGGATAATTACTATGAAATATATAGTGAACTATATTGGGCTTTCTATAAACAGAAGTCTCTACACACTGATTAAAACGGGAAATTTTAATATCTAAAAAGGTTAATACTTTTTCATTATTTTGAATTTCAAAATTAAATTTAAGATTTGGTTTTATGTTATTTTATGTTACATTCAAAAAGCCATTAAGAGAACCAGATGGATTATCCCATATAATAAAAATATCATCAACAATTCTTTTCCAAAATTTTATACAATGTAACTGTTTGTTACTAAATTCACTTTCAAAATCTCTTAATTGAAATTCAGCCAACAGTCCAGATATAGCTGAGCCCATAGGGGCTCCATTAAGTTGTTTATAAATATTTCCGTTGAATATAAAATAATTATTATATATTACCAGTTTTATGACTTCTTTTATAGCAGTTTTTTCAGATTCTGTATAGTCAAAGGATAAATCAATTCTTTTACTTATTAATTGAAAAACATATTCTCTATCATTTGAGGGAAATAAGTTCACAATGTCCAGACTAGCTATGGAACATTGTGGCTGTATATTCTGTTCAAATAAATCATCCAAAAATTTTACTGGGTCTGATATTGAATAAGGAGATTCAGGAAGTAAACCCTCTAATCAGGAACCAAAGCTTTCTCAATAAAATATGTAGGGCTAGAATATTTTGCTACTATGGGTCTAATTGAAGGTATTTCTTTATGATCTTTATATTTACCAATTAATTGGGGAAGGTAGGCAAATACATTTTCTTTAACAATTTGTTTCATATTATCAAGCCAATTATGGTTCTTGGTTAAATTTTTGACTTTATATTTAAAATTAGTAGTAGGATCTTTTTCAATTTGTACACAATCTATCTTTTATAGTTTTGATTTTATATCCGTAATACAAAGCTAAACCACAAATAATATCCGTTTCATTGTCTAAGGCATCAAAAGTAGAACAATGACTATAGGCACGTTTATTTAAAAACCTAAAATTAGCAATTTTATATGACCAAGATATAGAATAATTACTATGAAATTCATAGAGAACTATATTGGACTTTATATAAACAAAAGTCACTACATACTGATTAAAACGAAAAATTTTAATATCTAAAAAGGTTAATATTTTTTTATTATTTTCAATTTCTAAAGTAAATTTAAGGTTGGGTTTTATGTTATTGATTACATTCTAAAAATCATTAAGAGAACCAGATTGATTATCCCATATAATAAAAATATCATCAACAAATCTTTTCCAAAATTTTATACAATGTAACTGTTTGTTAATAAATTCACTTTCAAAATCTCTTCATTTAAATTCAACCAACAGTTATTATATAGCTGAGCTCATCGGGGCTCCATTAAGTTGTTTATAAATATTACCGTTGAATATAAAATAATTATTAGTTAAGGAAGAAATGTAGAAATTTAATTAAAGGGATGATGATATAATAAATTAATGATTATTAATGATGATTAATATGATAAATTAATAAGTTAATTTATCATATTATGCCCCCCTTCCTCCACTTCTACTTATTCTAATAAATCCTCGAATATTAAATATAAGAAAATACAATATTGGCCTGGTCTACATGAAAGAATTTCTAAATTAATTAATAATAATGTGCAACTTGTTGCTAAAGCTCCCCTAAAATTAAATTCCTTACATATTAACTTATTTTCAAAAAAGTATTAAATTACATTTACTTTTAAAATATATACCTAAATAATATCCTTTTAAAAAATATGCACTTACGGCTTTTAGAACAAATATATTTCGGCCAACCATCGTGTCCATCATCAGTGCATTACTGTGACACTCCTTCTGTTTTGGTTTGTTTCCTCCTCTTGATCTTCAATTCTCTTCACTTCGAATGGTCTTTTTCTTTTAATTAGGTGTTGTCATACAGATGGTATTACGCTATGCTCACGATCGTTAATAGACAGATTGTTAGTTACTATTTCAATAGCTTCTCTTTTGAGAGCATAATGGTGGTTATTATAGGGGGCTATTTTTCGGGTATTAACAGTATTAACTGGGTTAGTTTTATGGGTCTTCTACTGCTCTGTCTACCACCCATAAAACTAACCCAACACCCAACTATTACTAATTGATTGACACCAGCCTCTTATATATAGGACGAATTGCAACGAAATTAGTTGTGGGGGGGAAGGTGGCCTTTTTTTTGTGCTGAATGCTCTCTCAGGTTTGCTGACATGGCTCGCAGAGTTCCTTACACTTTACGTACGTTTTATAATACTCCACAACTGTTTTTTAAAAGAAACTTTTCTTCACTGTCTTATTACTAAACAAGATTATAATGTGTTTTTAAAAGGACTATTTTAAAGTACTGGTGACAGTATAATAAAATGCGAGTAAAATTTTACGTACGCTGCGAGCTCTGATTACAGTATATTATTAACATGCTAAAAAGTTTAAATAAAGAAAACATCTTCTACACACACACAAAAAAAAAGAGGTACTTTATTATTTTAAGACTGTTATTCTTCTATACATGCGTATAATGCTTTTTTACTTTAATACAGAATGCTTTTTTTTTTTTTTAATTCAAAAACTCAGAATCAATTTTTAAAGTTTATATTTGAATATTTACACTTTTTCTAAAGTCTCAAAGAATTTATAGGGAACTTAAAATAAATATTTCTCGTTAAACGAAATTATTTAAAAATCCTTTTAAATGAAAATGGTATCTCATTGACATTCATATATGCTTTCTTTAATTTTAATACCGAGGGCCAAAGTCTGAATATCGTTTTTTAAAGAACCACATTGAAAAAATTAATTTAAAATAATTTCTTAATTACTTTAAAGATGCAAATATAGTGTCATAAAGCAGGAAATATGAGAAAGCTATTTAAAAGAAAAATTTTTATCTTTGAAAACTCGAATTACTGCCTTTTATACGCAAAAATAACAACTTACTCTAATAAGGAAATTTATGCAAGAGATAAATAAGACATAAATAAAGCTCTACTTTAATTGGCTAGATAAAGATAAAAGTTTTTTTTCCCAAAAATTTACATTATGAAGAAGGAAAAAAAGATAACAGAAAAATGAGAAAAATTATTTTTTTCCCTAATTATAATATATATATTTTTTTGTTTTTACATTTTTAAAGTATTGTATTAACTTTATTTCCCATTATCTCCTGATGCATAGAAATGACTGAAATTTAGCGACTACTTTATTTTCTTTATTCATTATATAGACATCGCAGCGTTTTTAAAATTTCATGTTCATTTTATTATAGTCCCACCAGTATTTTGACCCTTTCAGCGTTAGCCATTTTTCAGAATATTTCTTTAACACGTTGAGCGCCATGTCAGCCATCGGTGGCTGGCAGTGTCAAATATGATATAAAGCCGCATCGACCATCGGTGGTTGACAGTGTAAAATATGATATAAAACCGCAGATGCCAAGTTACTACTAACGAAAAATACCACAATAAAGAAAAAGTAAAATATGTTATTTTAAATTGCATATAATTATTACAAAAGAATACATTGAAAAATTTCAGGTATTAAGATTACGGACAATCCGTAATAACTTGGCATCTCGTTAAATCTGAAAATATTACATTGTTTTAAGTAAGTATTGAAAATTTATTTAAAATTTACTTAATTTTTATTTATTACAGGAGGAATCATGAAATTTTAATGGATTTTATTAAGAATTCGCGTGGCGCTCAACGTGTTAATGGTTTATAAAATAATACTGTGCCTAGTACTAATATGGGAATTTGGTACTGTACGCCATACACATAGGGAAAGGCTAGTGATGGCGAAATGCAAACTGGAGCGATAGTAGCACCACTAGTGTCAAAAGAGGGGAACTAAGAACTTTCACATGTGTTAGGTCAACAAAAATAGCATCTTTGATCGAAAATTGTTTTGCTATTTTGCAAGTAGTTAGTAGCAGGTTTTTTATATATATGTACAGTATCTAAAATTTTCTTTTCTTTAACTTTGTATTGTTTTTGAATTCATAACATCATACTCAAAACATTCACAGTTATTCTTCTAAGAAACGAAAGTAATTTTTATAATACTTAATAATGTACTTTGTCAAACACATTCATATTCAAGTATAAACTAAAATCCCAAACTGTACTTCTGAAACAGCTGTATAAAATCGTTAAATATTTAACAGTTTTTTTTTGCACATAAGCATTAAAATATTCAAGAGAAATTTGTAAATTACAATAGTGGTGAAGATAAAATAAGACCCATGTAAAATGTTAGGAACGCTGCGAGATCTGATTATACTTAAGTTTCTAACTTTATACAAACACTGTAAAAATAAAAAAAAATAAATAAATAAAATAAAGTGTTAAAAAAAACCCAGAAAACTTCTGTAACTTTCTAAATTTCTGCTTTCTAAAACTACAACATTTTACAGTAAAATTATATCTCAGTCTATTAAAATACATATTTTTTCTTTAACCGGATAAAAACTCTAACCATTGTTACATATATTATCTGATGGGTACATGTTTTGTCTGTTTCGTATGCGGAAAACTTGGTACCAAAGCAGGATTGAGAAGTGTTAACAGTCGTTGCCTATTACATACTTACCAATATCCTAACTGATATTCTGTAGTATTGTTAGCCCCGCCTTCTGTTTCACACCAGTATTTTTTTCGAGTGATAATCTCCAAATATAATTACGATTAAATAAGAAGAATTATATTCTCCAAAAGTACTGGAGCGAAAAAAAAAAAAAAAAAGAAAAGAAAAAAAAAAAAAAAGGCGAGACTACGGAATATCAATTAGGATGCATAGCTGCCAACATTTTCATTTATTCCGGAGTATTTTAGCTCCGCCGTTATTTCACCCTACTTATTTTTAGAATATTTTTCTCCAATATATAACTATAATATGATAAATAACAAAAATTGTCTCTAAAAAAAAAAGTGGTATGGATTAAAAGCGGAGCTAAAAGTACTGCGGAATAAATTAAAATATTGGCAGCTATGAGGATGTTAACAGATATTCTATTATGCGGAGAGATCTGGTTCAATAGTGTTTGGTCGAATGGAAAAATTTATTTAATGTAAGTTATTTTTTACAATAAGCACTAGAGAAAAAATCTATTTGTGAGAATAGTTTGTACATTGTTCGATTACGGAAAATTTCTGTCTGCAATTTTTACCGTAGCATACATATATTTTCTGCCAACTTTTACTGTCAAGAATATTCTATAATATGACAAGTTTTTTTTTTTTTTTTTTTTTTTTTTTTTTTTATGATTCTACCTCCCACTAATCCACTGATAAGCACCCAAATTAATTCTTTATTAATTCATTTTCTAAATATTTCATTAATCACTAATTCTTTAACTGTTCTCAATTCTTAAAGTTATTTTTATTTAATTTTCCGATGAAACAACACTGTTATATTGTGCAGTGCAAAGGTAAAATTTAAACCAGAAGGTTCTGTCTCCGCCTTTTGCGTATAGTATGACTCCCCTAAGCCAATCCAAGCTCTCACGATCACGTGATCGTTCCCGCGAGAAGTGTATGTTCAATGTTTGAGTCAATGTTACGACCTCCCCGTAACGTCAAAGATCTGTAGCTGCAATTCCTTGGAACAGTAAATGTTTATCATAATTTCATTAACCCGTTAGTAGTCGCTAGTTGGTCGATTCGCCGCCCATTCCTTCAGAGTTTATTCAACAGCCACCAAAAATTTTTAGAAGTGGCATTTGATATACATAAAAGGCGAATCAACTCGAATAATCGTCGATTATGTATATGAAATACCACTTCTAAAAATTTTTGGTGACTGTTGAAAAAACACTGAAAGAATGGGCGGCGAATCGACCAACTAGCAACTACTAGCGGGTTAAAGATTATGTGAAAATTAGAGCATAAACTCTTTAAGAAAGACGCAAAATTTAATTGGACTGAGAAATGTCAAAAGGCTTTCGAATGTCTTAAAGAGGCTCTAATCACTAAACCTGTGTTAAAACTCTTTAAACCTGTTTACCCAATTCACCTTTTCTGCGATGCATCAGGTGAAGCGATAGCGAGTTTTCTTAAACAGCAACATTCGGATGGATACTTCTGTCCCGTTGCTTATTATTCACGTAAACTGAAAGATTCTGAAAAAAATTATTCAATATCAGAATTAGAATACTTAGCGATTCTATAGATCATTTTTATTGTTATTTACACGAAGCAAAATTTACTGTTGTTACAGATCATGCTGCCTTAGTATGGTTAAAAAAGATAAAACATCTCAGGGGATGGTTGTTTAGATGGTCTCTTAAATTGCCAATGTTTGATTTTGACATTGTGTATAGGAAATGTAGTAGTAACACAGAAGCTGCTTACTAGAAATCCAATTGTAAATCATATACGTGTACATCTCTTGGACACCGAGAAAATAATTCAAGGTGAGAATCGAGATAATGTTTATGATAAGAAATACACTAAATTAAACAAATATCTGGACAATAAAAGACAAGGCCTTTATAAAGGTGTTGTACCTTTTTCATTAAGAGAATAAATTTTAGAAAAAGCTCAAAATCAGTATGGAAATATTGGCATTTCTCAATGCTTAATTTAATATCACCATGTTATTACTGGTCAGGTATAATTAAGAATGTCAAAGAATATGTTAAACATTGTCAGATTTGCCAGTTTAATAAAAAGAAACATACTAAAAAATTCCGGTTAATGGAAGCAGTACCTTTCACTTCTGAACCTTTTGATATGTTGTCTATAGATAGTATGGGTGGATTATGGTTCTCCGAAAAAATACATTCACGAGGTCATCGATCATCCAACGCGTTTCGTTTGGGCATTCCCCTTTTCTTCAATTTCCACAGAATCCTACATTAATTGTTTAAAGCAGGTTTTTAGGTGCAAATTCCAAAACAAATTACTAAGCGATAGGAACGCATCATTTGCATCAACACGGTTTAAACATTTTCTTCAAAAGCATAATATATATATCTCTTGAGCAGTCCTAAATTTCTTGAATAAAATTGTTGAGACAGGTCGTCGAAGAATACAATCATACACCCCATAACATCGCAAAGTTTCCGCCCGTTGGACCATTTAAGGTAATAAAAATTCTCTCTCCATCAAAAATTGAAATTTCTAAAGTTAATCCAATTTCTAAAATAAATTCTGAAATTGTACATGCCAGCAGATTGAGGAAATATTACCCATCGGATGAATTTAATTTAACAACTAAATCTCGAAAGAAAAGTTTAATTCCAGTACTAAAAAGAAACAATTAAACATTCTAGGTTAAATATCTAATTAAAACAGATATAATTTATCGAAAATTGACCTTTTCACCCCATCCATAATCTATTTATCTATCTATCTATATATATATATATATATATATATTCATTACATCTTATGGTAATGTTTCGTATAAGGTTAATATACGAACTTAGTTAATATTAATGTGAATGTCTGAAACATGAAAGGGAAACTTCACTGGATGATCCACTCCTTAGGTTCTATTAATTCCATATATAATTAAGACTAAATATATAGAATTGTATGTGTTATAAACGTGAATTTTTGTCTTTTAAATGTATGCATAATTTGAAAAATGGTACATTATTTGTGTATATTAGTATTCCTTTTGTTTTATGTAAATATAAATAATTGTATGATAAATAAATGTAATAATGTAAGAGGTGGACCTTTCCACTCGTGACTTTCCCTCTTTTTGCGGGGGGAATCTAAAATACAATTAAAAGCCCCCTTAAAATTAAAGCTTCATTTCTCAAACTTAAATGATTCAACCTCCCACTTATCCACTGATAAGCACCCTAATTAATTCTTTATTAATTCATTTTCTAAATATTTCATTAATTACTAATTCTTTAACAGTTCTGAATTCGTACAGTTATTTTTATTTTATTTTCCGATGAAACAAAACTGTTATATTGTGCAATGCAAAGGTAAAATTTAAACCAGAAGGTTCTGTCTCCGCCTCTAGTGTATAGTATGATTCCCCTAAGTCAATCCAAGCTCTCACGATCACGTAATCGTTCCCACGCGAAGTGTACTTTCAACGTTCGAGTCAGTTGCTTTGCTAGTAGCTAGATCTGCAAGATGTAAGTTTACAAGGATGGCTTACCTTCGCGTGAAGGCTGTAACATCTCGAGTTAAAATAACTACCTCTTGGTTCACTGACTGCACTTATTTAATCATTTTAACGTGTTGCTGTCAATTTTAATATGACATATATATAATGTATACTCATTAAAAGACATCTTCTAGCGTAGTTCACTAATTAAAGTAACACAAATAAAGATATATTGAAACATGTATTTCGAATCTGTGTTTTTCTGTATTTAATCTGTGTTTTAAGTTGTGAATAAAGCAAATTATTTAAAATCTATTCGTGACTGATAAAATGTTGTAAAACATACCTTTTTTTTTTTTTTTTTTTTTTTTTTTTTTCGCATCTCCTTGAAAATAGAATTATAGACTACATAATCATTAAATAATTTTCATTACGAATTTCTATTCAGATAAAAAAGGAAAGAACATTGTCTATTCTAAATACAATATAGCAACAAAAAAATAGTTTAATGTTATTCATACTTGGTAACATTTATAATTTTTTCCAGAGTACTCTTAGCTCCGCCCTTTTTTCTTCAGACCAGTAAGTATAAAACTTCGTTCTTCTCGTTTCACCGTAATTACATATTGGAGAAAATTTCCCTAAAATAATTTTGGTATGAGAAAAGGGCCGGACTGACAGTACTACGGAATAAATTAATACTACCAGGTATACATTACTGTTAAATGACTGATGAATATAACAGTTTTAGGATAAATGAAATTTCTTTTTATACTAACTGAATTATAGATACATAAGTTTAATGGCATAGTTAAGAACAATATTGTTGGATGTATTCTTAATAAACTCTCTGCATTTTCTTTTTTTAATCCCCAACATAGCTCTCTCTGTTATTGAAACATACGAATTTCAACGAGTACGTAAAGTCCATGGTACATTATAGAAACATGCGAATTTTATCGAGTACGTAAAGTCCATGGCCCATTATAGAAACATACGAATTTTAACGAGTACGTAAAATCCACGGCACATTATAGAAACACAAAATTTAAAGAACATGTTATTTGAAGTTAATTTACAGCCATTATAAGGAAATGCTTTTAGAGCATGAGAATTTCCCAAACTGTGGTATCCACGTTTTCTATTTACTGAAGTACCTAAATATGTGAACGACATTTCAAAGATGCGCACTGTTGTTGACACACAATAAAATTTTCTGTAGAATATTAGTGTACAGTTTGCTCGTAAAAGTACTCTCTATGCCACGCAGTATTTTTAATGTGTAGTAAAGATAAATTCATTATAAACTTTTCTTACATGTGCCTTATTTTTTATAATTTGCAGTAAATAAAAAGCACGTGCCCTGGAGTAATCAAAAACTATTGGAAGAATACTATATAAATGAATGCATGAGTTCGCAGTTTCCTCAAATTAGTTATTTTAAATATATTTTATAACAAATAATTCTTACTAATAATTCTTTGTAAAAAACAAGTCATATAATTAAATAAAGTTTTGACTTACCTGGGTTGTCACAGGTAATCGTGTATTCCATTGGTGAAGAAAAAACCTCTTAATTTATCATCAGATCGTACACTTGAATTAGATGAGAAAATACATGGATATATATTTATATGACTTCAGCATTAAAGCGCTGCAACTTCTTTTCCTATAATGAATGTAGATTAGACTCTGCTATCTTACATAATATGTATATCAATTATTATTTTAGGATAATTCACATGTTGCTGCGTAATGAAAGAATGCCTAGATGTTTTGCCCTTTTATTTATTCATCTTAGACAAAAGAAAAATATTATGATTAAATAGAATAAGAAAATGGAACGTCAGTTCCGAATAACGAAAGTTACATGATTGAAAAAAAAAGTATTACAAAGTACTCGTAGAGAGTCGCGACACATCGTCACGTGATGTGGCAGGTGCACCAAAACAATCAGTTGGCGGGAAGCAAAAAACAAAAAAGAAAGTCTGGAACAAGAAAAACGAAAGTCAATAAAAGAATGTTCTGAGATTAAATATCACAACACCCCCTCTTAAGTTCAGAAATTCTTCAATTCAAATTTTCAATGCATTTCTATGTCTATTAAAATCAGTTTTTGGCAGAGCTTTTGTAAGGGTATCGGCGGTCATTTCTTTGGTAGGTTTGTATTGAAGCTTGATTAGGCCTTCTTGTATTAGGTTTCGCAGAAGATGATATCTCAGCTGTAAGTGTTTTGTTTTGGACTGGAACTTATCGTTTTCAGCAATCTTGATGGTAGATTGGTTGTCCTGGTACAACACTATAGGACATTGTTGCGGCAAATTTAAATCATCCAGTAGTTTGTTGAGCCACTGTATTTCAAGTGCAGCACTCGCGGCTGCGAATTACTCAGCCTCTGCTGAAGACATGGACACACAGGACTGTTTCTTCGAAGTCCAAAATATTGGATTTTTTCCTATCTTAAATAAATTTCCAGAGATGGACTTTCTATCATTTGGATCATTGGCCCAATCCGAATCCGAATATGCTCTAAGAACAGGTTCACCAGAGTTACAAAGTTTTAATTTAATATCTTGGGTATTTTTCAAATATCTAATAACCCTTTTAACTGCCTCCCAGTCTTTCGCTCTAGGATTTTCGTTTCTACGGCTTAAGATGCCAACGGCAACACTTATATCAGGTCGCGATACTGTAGAAATGTAAAGTAACGCGCCTATAGCCTGTCTGTACATTGTGTTGTTTGGTAAGAGATTGTCATTATCAGTTAATTTTATATACCCTGGTTCCATCGGTGTGTCAGAGGGCCGTGCGTTATCTAGCCCAAATTTGGTTACAATGTCTCGTATTTTATTATTTTGATCAAGCGTAATTACCCCTTTACAAGGTCTTTCTATATTTATTCCGAGGTAATATTTGGCTTCCCCAAGGTCGGTTAATGGATATTCTTCCCTAAGTTGATTAATTAGTATGTCAATATTGTGATTTTTACCAGCTATAAGTAGGTCATCAACATACACAAGAATGTAAGTTTCTGTGTTATCTTTGTTACGGATATATAAACACTTGTCATGTTGACTTTGTTTAAATCCTAATTTACACAATGATTCATTAATTTTCAAATTCCAAGCTCTAGCGGCTTGTTTCAAGCCATATATCGCTTTCTTTAACTTACATATTTTATTTTCTTCGCCCTGGATAACATAACCCTCGGGTTGATGCATGTATACATCTTCTTGCAAATTTCCATGTAGGAAAGCAGTTTTTATATCTACATGCCTTAGATTCAAATTTTTATATAGTTGAAACTCAAGAAACTTCTTAGAGTGGTATGCGATGCAACTGGTGCAAAAGTTTCGTCATAGTCCACCCCGTATTTTTGAGAAAAACCCTTGGCAACAAGCCTGGCTTTATATTTCTCGACTTGTCCTTGGCTATTGTATTTGGCCTTGAACGCCCACTTACACCCTACTACTTTGGTCCCTGGTTGAGCGTCAACAAGTTCCCAAGTATTGTTTTGTCTGAGTGAATTCATTTCGTCGAGTGTGGCATTCAGCCAATTTTCTTTTTCAGCTGGGTTTTGAATTTTTAGTATATCATCAAAACACTTAGGCTCATCAATTCTTTTGTCATTTACTGCAAATGCAAATCTGTCGGGCGGAACACCTTTATTTAATCGTTGTGATCGTCGCGGCAGAGTTTGCGTGTCATCCGGACTATCGTTATCGCCCGCTATATCTATATTTATATCAGTATCTAATATTGGTAATTTGGACACCGGAATTTCAACATTTGAATTTTCATTCTCGATTTGTGATGTTTCATTATTGTGGGATTCTCTATTTTCATCCTCCAAGAATTTTACAGTTCTGCTAATTATTACATTTTTATTATTTGTGCAAATTCTGTAGCCTTTGCTACGATTATCATATCCCACAAAGATTCCTTCTTGAGCGGTGCTATCCAGTTTTCCCCTATGTATTTTATGTACATATGCGTATGCGCGACATTCGAATGTTTTTATATTTGATAAATCGGGTTTACGGCCGGTCCATTTTTCGTAAGGAGTTGAGTCGCATGAGGAGGTCGGGAGCCTATTTTGTATGTAATTTGCAGTATTTACGGCTTCCCCCCAAAAGGAATTCGGTAAATTACTGTCTTTAAGCAGACAGCGAGCCATTTCGGTCAGCGTACGATTTTTACGTTCTGCCACGCCGTTCTGAGCACTAGAGTAAGGAACGGTAAACTGGTGCTCAATTCCTTCTTTATTCAAAAATTCATTTACTTCCATACTAGTGTATTCACCCCCGTTATCGGAGCGAATTGCTTGCACTTTTCGGCCAAATTTGTTTGCGGTCATAGCCACATATTCCTTTAACTTAGAAAATACCTCAAACTTATTTCTTAGCAAATATATAATAGTATAACGACTGTAGTCGTCTATAAATGTAAGAAAGTAATATTTTCCACCTACAGTGGGGGTTTTCATAGGGCCACATAAGTCTGTGTGGACCAGTTCGAGTGGTACGGAGGCTCTAAATTGTGCAGCTTTGGGGTAAGGTGAATCAGTTAATTTTGACATTATGCATGTTTTACATTCAGTATTATGTTTGCACAGCCATGTCCTTGTTAACTAAATCTTTAATGTGGTTAGTGTTTCTGTGGCCAAGTTTCACATGCCACTTGTTTATGCAATTTTCGTTATCACAAGTTTGTATTACAATGTTCGCTGTGTGTTTGTTTTCAGAATAATTTAATTGACATTCATATAAGTTATTTTTCACATATCCCTCAATGCATGTATTACCCTGATTTACGATTTTACAGGTTTTATCATCAAATATAGCGATACAGCCATTCTCTGTTGCTCTTTTTATAGAAATTAAATTAGTTTCTATTTCAGGGACATAAAGAACATTTTTAAGTGTTATTTTGTTCTGTGTGTTTTCCGAATTTACGGTATACAAATCCACAGTACCGGAACCCAAAGATTTTAGCTGCGCGCCGTTCGCGATAGTGACGTTAGAAACGTTATTTTTAAGTTCGCGAAATTTTAGTTTATCATTGCAGATATGTGAAGACGACCCTGAATCAACCACCCAATTTACAGTTTTATCTCCAACATAAAAAGAATACAATTTATCAGCTTTTGGTTTATTGCTCCCCTCTGCAATTTGAGCGCTATCTGGCTTCTCATTGTTCTGAGAGCATATGTTGGATCTGAAGTTGGGTTTTTTGTTGAAATTTTTACTGTGACTTTTAACAGCAGAATTATTTTTATTTTTTAACTTATAGCAATCTTCTATATTATGATTGCTTTTCCTGCAGTATTTGCAGAATTTCTCCGATTTGTTATGGTATTGGACTTTTAACGCTGAATTTTGAATAGTTTTGTTTTCAAGCCTTTTGGCATATTCATCAGCTAATTTGTTTCGTATGTATTCAGGTGTCAATTGGACTTCGTCTCTCGATTTGAGACTTGTTATGAGAACGTCATACGAAGGAGGGAGTGAGCATAGCATTAATGCAGCTAGGAGCGATTCATCTATGACTTCACCTATGGCGGTGAGTCTGTCGCGTGTTTTATATATATCAGCTATATGTTAGTTAACATCACCACCTTCAATTAATTTTATGGAATAAAGTTTCCTAAGTAAGAAAAGCTTACTGGAAAGCGATGATCTTTCGTGGACTTGGCGCAGAGCATTCCAGCACTCTCGTGCTGTATCTAGATTCATAACGTACACTATCTGTTCATTATCAATAAGTAAATTTATAATAGCTCGGGCTTTTCTATTTTTTGAACGCCACTGATCGGTTATTGGGTTGGGAGGATCGTCAGTAATGGCTGTAAAAAGATCCTCTTTTTGCAAGTACATTTCGATACGAAACTTCCACACATTATAAGTTGTGGAGTTCAGCGGTTCAATTTGTATATCTTTTGTTGCTGACATACTTAAACAAAATTTTTTTAATAGTTTTGTTAATATTTGTTCAATTCGTAAATATTCATTTAATATTTTAAATCAACACAGTTTTGATAAATAGTACTTGAAGAGGAAAATAAAATTAAATAGTTTTCATAAAAATAAGTACTTTTCAATACTTTCGATTTAGTGTCACTTCAGTTTTGAAGAAACAAAAACAAATATTTTCGCTTACATTTTCATTTTTTATTTTATTATTTTAAATGTAGCAATTTCTTCCAATGTGCAATGAAAAAAAAATTTTGTCAAGAATAACTCTAAATTTTCAATTCAAAATCTCAGAATCATAATCTATTGGAAGAATACTATATAAATGAATGCATGAGTTCGCAGTTTCCTCAAATTAGTTATTTTAAATATATTTTATAACAAATAATTCTTACTAATAATTCTTTGTAAAAAACAAGTCATATAATTAAATAAAGTTTTGACTTACCTGGGTTGTCACAGGTAATCGTGTATTCCATTGGTGAAGAAAAAACTTCTTAATTTATCATCAGATCGTACACTTGAATTAGATGAGAAAATACATGGATATATATTTATATGACTTCAGCATTAAAGCGCTGCAACTTCTTTTCCTATAATGAATGTAGATTAGACTCTGCTATCTTACATAATATGTATATCAATTATTATTTTAGGATAATTCACATGTTGCTGCGTAATGAAAGAATGCCTAGATGTTTTGCCCTTTTATTTATTCATCTTAGACAAAAGAAAAATATTATGATTAAATAGAATAAGAAAATGGAACGTCAGTTCCGAATAACGAAAGTTACATGATTGAAAAAAAAAGTATTACAAAGTACTCGTAGAGAGTCGCGACACATCGTCACGTGATGTGGCAGGTGCACCAAAACAATCAGTTGGCGGGAAGCAAAAAACAAAAAAGAAAGTCCGGAACAAGAAAAACGAAAGTCAATAAAAGAATGTTCTGAGATTAAATATCACAACAAAAACATCGGAACAAAATTTTAAAACGCCGGAGAAAAGGTACCGATTTTCACCAAACAAAATTACATATTAGGTCTACCAGAAAGTTCTATTTGTTTAAATTAATAAATCGACACCGGGAACTTTTGTTTAACAATACTTACGTGATCCTTTACCAATTATGTAATATCGTAAAGTTTTATCCAGGATAAATTTTTTATGTCAGTATTTTAATTCAAACGAACAGAACTTTCCGGACCTAACACATTACCGATATCGAGTTTACATGCCTACAGCTATAAGTAATGTTGCCTCGAATAATTATTATTATAAACATTTAATCCATTTATCTGTATTCCAAAGGTTAAAAGACACCATTTCATAACAATGTAAATTTTCGGGTGAGCAGCTTTTTTATTTTTCTACTTTAAAGGAATGTTCAAATGTACTTCTTTGCAACAATCAACATATAAAGATTTGAAAAAAATAATAGAAAATTTAAAGAGAATAATTTAAATAGAATACTGCAAGAATAATTTAAATATTTCAAAATAATGCGATTGTGAATAAATTAATTTGTTTCTGTATTAATAATTACAAAATTTATTATTTATTTGTAAATGTTACTTCTGAAACTGCCTTACAAACGTTTATCCAAATGTAACATGATTGCGGTTTTTATAGAAATATAAACATGTATTTCACTTTATTAGGTCTATCGAAAAGTTCTGTGTTTTTGAATTAATACAGGAAATTTTTTGTTTAATAATGTTTATATGATACTTTACCATTATCATCTTAAACATTACCCAAGAATATCTTAAATATTATCCAGAATAAATATCCGGTGTCATTTCTCATTAATTCAAAAGGACTGAACTTCCTGGTAAACCTAATAATTTTATTTGAAGCTCAATTTTAATAGTTTTGTTTATTAAAGAAGTGTTCATATTTAATAAAATCCTAAACTTTAATCTTAGCGAATTTAAATAATACAGAATCCTGTAGCAGAAAATATTATTTCGATTATTCTCATTTCAGGATTCATATTGTATCTTTGAAGCTCGTAAATGATAAATGAGTATATTTGTTTTAAATGATAAATGAAAAGCTTTTTTATTTTTTGTTTGTGTAATAAATTATTTCGCAAGCAAATTTATCATTTATAAATACATTAAGCTGCATAAGATTAATAACTTATGCGATCAATTTAGAATAATAACAGTTCTAAATGTACTTTATGCACATTCTAACAAATACGTTTACAGTTTAAAAACATCATTTAGATCATGTGTACTAAAATCATCTTAGTTTGAATAAAAAACTAGTTTGATTTTAGTTTACTAATACACGTCAGATAACTAAATTTAGCTAAACTGTTACTATCTTTTCGAACTATTATTTAATAGTTGTAAAATAAAATGTTTTGTACTTAATTGAAGGCTACATTTATTCTTTGTTATAATCATATGTATATTTTAGTTTCTTAAAAGAACATATTGCTAAAGATTTTATCTACATGTGTAAATGGATAAATTTAATAGCGTTTGAGAATCGCAAAATTGTAGTGTTTTTTCAATACATACTTGCCAACATCCCAATTAATATTCCGTAGTGTGGTTAGCTCCGACCTTTTTTTCACACCAGTAAATTTTTAGAGCAGTATTCTCCAAATTCAATTATGAGTAAATAAGAAGGAAAATACTCTAAACAGATGCTGGTGTGAAAAAGAAGGCGGGGCTAACAATACTACGGAATCTTAATTAGTATGTTGGCAAGAGTGTAATGTATTAAAAGTTGTAAGATGAATTTTCTATACTCAATCGTTGATTGGTCATATGGCATGTTTTCAGATGCGTTCTTTTGAAAGTGTATCTTTTTGGGTTTTTTTTTTTACATTTTCAATGTAGGTAAGTATTGGTTGCTCCAACGTGCAGGTACTCCGGAAGCAATCATGTTGATGTTCTACTAAAAGAATATTTATTTCAACTTAAGATTAAAAATGTAATTATGCGCATGGTTATAATTCTTATGGCTAATATTTGAGACCTATAAACTAGAAAAACAAGATAAAAATTTTCAATTACATAATTTTAAAATATGTGTTGGAAAAAAAAAAAAAAAAAAAATTCAATGACGGGATATATTCGCCAGCGACAATAGGTAGTAAATAAGTAAAATAATAATAATAACAGAAGATAGAATAAATGGATTTTGCTCAGTTACACGTAATATTTTATTTTCATAAACTTTTACTATAGGGTATATTGTATTCATATTACGAGAAACGAACTCTGCTAACAACTAGTCCCAGTTGCAGACTGAAATGGGTCACCAACTTGGTTACTTTCTCTCAGTTTCGGTTAATTTATCTTATGTTGTTCATAGGGATGAAAGAGTTCAGCTTTTTTTGCCACCAGTATTTTACAAAAATTATTAACCAATAAAATAAAATAAAAATCACTAAGAAAGTGATAAAATTTCTATATAGAAGTATTGGTGGCAAGCGGAACCCTTCCATTTCTGTGTTTAACTTTCTAAGGTCAGTTTTTTATCTCAGTTTATGTACAACGTTATAGTATTTATTAGTACAATTATTACGTAATACAAGTTTATGCGAGATATTACCCTAATCGACAAATGATATTGCTAATTTCGAATAACTAACAAAAGTTTCAAATTATAATGTTGTACCACGGAGTATAAAGATCACCATTTCCAATTTGAGAAAAGAGTTAGCATAATAATCTATTTGTGCATAATTTGCTTTATATAGACATTAAGTATTATACATAGTTTTTACAAACGAGAAAGAACAGTAGAACGGAAACTATGTCCGTTTTCATTATTTATGAGAAATGTCATTAATTAATTTCAATATGACATCATTCCTAAAAAAAATTCATGTTTGTGACATGGTGTCTTTTACAGAATTTTCATGGTTATTTATGTTTATGTCTCCATTATTTGGAAAAAAACTGGTCACCAGCAAAGATTTCTAGTTACCAGTAAAAATATCTCCCACCTTTTTATTTCCCCCTTGAATATAGAAATTGAAATCTTATGATGCATGAAAACCAAATATTTACTAGGCTAGAATGATATATCAGGAGAACTTATTTAAATTTAACATCACGAAACCAGCTCTATTATTTCAGAAACACATACACCATTGATACATAATTACATCGGTTAACGATTCAGCAGCAGTTACTAAGCATGCACAAACAGGAGCAGTTTAAACCAATTCCCTAAAGAAGAGCCAATTCTTGGACCAGCTTTTTCAGCAAAATATTTAAATAAAAAAAATATATCGAGTTTTCTTAAAGTTGAGATCATTGCACAATTTGAAAACTAATCCAATAACTTTACGATAAAGACAATCCTAAAAATGCATATTGATGCTATGTTTTTCTCTATTTTTTCCCACGTTAAAAAAAATAATGAATTTAACATAACTTACGAAATTTACAAATTAGAATATTTAAATAAAACAGGATTCTTGTCGGTAACACAAGTGATTTTTTAAAACTGGTATGGTCCCTTTATGATCATTTGTTCTTCAGATAAAATATACACAGTCTAAGAAACTAACACATTAACAAGCGATTGACAACTTGTGACCACGTGTATTTTGTGATTGCTTTAAAACGTGTAAAAACGTCAAAAGACTGGCGTTGAATTTTTTATCTTTTTACGAATACCTAAGCTCCCTATATGATTAATACGATATATTGAACTAAAGCCTTATAAAATTGTGATCAACTTTTCCGTTTTTCTAAATTTACGTTTAACAAGAGAGGAAAATCATGCGGTACGCATTGATTATATTAACACTTTCTAACTGTACGTAATTGTGATTTCGTATAATTTTCTGTTTACTTTGCCTATGTTATAACACAACAGACAGACATTAGTTCTGAAAGGCATACAAATTAACAGAGAAATGTAAAGAAATTCCATGAATACTTACGGGAGTTAAAGCGCAGACAGATAGATATACAAACCGAAGTCATTAACATTTTTTAACCCTGTTGGAAAATGTTAAAGAGAGAGTTGCTTTTATAGTTAGTAATATAATTTTGGAGCGTTTATTAGAATTTTCAACAACGTTGAAAAGGTTGACTTCGGTTTGTCTGTCTGTCTGTCTCTGTCCACGCTCTAAATCCTGTAAATATTTATGGAATTTCTTGAAACAGATATATGTTATTAAAGTTCACTATCGGATTTTCCCAATGAAAATGGAGTGTATACCTCTACTGGTTTCTCTACAGAGAACACCGAAAGTGTTCCAAAGCATTGTGTTCTATGAGAGATATTTCTGTAAAACATATTTTATTACCTTTACAGTACGCGAATCTTGATGAAACTGAAATATGTTATTCAAGTTCATTAACTTACGTTTCTTGTATAAAATGGAGTAAATACTTTAACTGGTTTCTGTACAGGGACACCCAAAAGAATTCCAAAGGCTTGTGTTCTATGAGAGATATTTCTATAAACCATATTTTAATACTTTTACTGTACAGAAACCTTAATCAAATTGCAATATGTTATTCCAGATCACTATCGCATATTTCCTATGTAAAATAGAGTTAATTCCTAACTATTTTGAATACAAGGGCACTCGAAAGTATATCAAAGCTTTGCGCGTTCTATGAAAGATGTTTCTGTAAACAAATTTTAATAACTTGACTTTGCACAAATTTTAATGAAACTGAACTATTTTATTCATATGCAAAGAAGAATGCTTTATATTGAATAAATTATGATTAGCATTATATTTACAGGGCCACTCAAAAACATTCAGTTACATTAAAAGCTATTAATAAAAATTTGCTGGAATTACACTTTCATTTACATTAAACGTTTTAATAATTTCTAATAATTTTTAAGTGTGAATATAATTTCAATTTGTGTATCTGTCTGTCCGATTGTCTACCTTTCTAATTGTTTGTCTCCCGCCGCCAGCGTCCATAAATAATTTACGAACTTTTAAAAAATGATACATAGTTATCAAGTTCACTGTAAAATGACATTAATAAGTCCTGTACAACTAGTTTGTGTACAGGAACAACAACCGAAAAATGCCAAAGTTTTATGATAAATATATTTAAATCACATTTAAAAAAGTTTCTACTGTAAAAATCATAAAGTAATAGACATGCATTGTTAAGATTGTAAAATAATGTTTTGTGTATAATATCATATGTTTAACCTTCAGATTTACATAACTACACTGATATAATCAGATAAATTAAGGGCTTTAATTATAATCTAACGACTGTATTTTCTTTTGCATTAAGCCATTTTAACTCTTTTTAAAATGTCTAAGATTGATTTTAAATTCAATTAGTCAGTCTGTATACTTTTCGGTTGTTCTGTCTGTCTGTTGTGTGATAACGTAGGCAAAGAATATTGAAAGTTATATGATGCAACAAATACGTACATTGGAAAGTGTTAGTAATCAATGAGTACCGCATGATTTTTCGTTCTTTTTTTCCCTTTTTTTTTGGTGAGGGAGGGCGGATATTTTTCTTCTAACTAAATAGAATTGAAAAATTCTGTAATGAAGGCGCTAAGGGAACAACAATAATTAATAAACTTGGATAATATGATCGATTTATATTCGTTTATATATTATTATTATTTATAATATTTATATATGAATTTTCGATTTATATTATATTATTTATAATATTGTTTAAACATTTTATTTAACTTTTATCTATAATACGTAATGAAAAGAAAAAAAAATCCTGAATAAGAAATTTTATAGATTTACCACATGACAAAGTAGTTATTTATTTATATTATTTTAAAGATTTATAAAATTAAAGAAAACAATTCAGAAAAATTATTTTTTTAATATTTTTATTTTGAATTATTAATTTCTGTAAAGAACAACATATGCACATGTCTCACACAATATCGTATATTCAACTTACTCTTATACAACGTTATAATATGTTACTAAAGATTAATAGGAAACCAAAATATAACTGTTAATGAAGCTCAATTTTTTTTAGACTTAATCATTTAATCAAACATGATTAAGTTGATTAAATGCAAACATTTTATGTCCATAGTCTATGTACATAAAACGAAAGATTCATTTCGGAAATTTGTTTGCAATTAATTACGCCTTTTAATAAAATACGAGATTCATCAGGATATTTTTTGAAGGTATCAGAATTATTCCATTTATAATATTTTAAAGGCTGTATCCTATTTTATTTCAATAACTATTGAGTTTCTTTAATTGACTTTGATTTACTACAAAATTAAAACACATTTATTTTTGATAGACTGCCTCAGTGGTAGAAATACAGTATGAAAAATAAATAAAAACCATTTTTAAATAAATGTAAAATAAATAAAAACCTTTATAAAGATTTAAAAAAAAAAAGAAAGAAAAGAAAATCTTTATAACAATGAATTACTTAAATTTTGAAACATTCCTCTAGAACTAGCCTCTAGTGAATTATGATTTCATCACAGTATTCATTGCTTTTAAGTACACACTTAGACACACACACACACTCACATATATATATATATACATACCTTCCTCTCTCTCTTAAAAAAAAAAAAAAGAAGTATATAATTGCTTGGATGTCCTTATTATTTCCATCACCCGACTACCGTACTTAATCAAAGTATTGTATTTGGTCCAAATATTTGATACTGAGTTTTTACCTGATTTTCATGTTTTAAGGTCTCATGAAGTAGTTTTTGGCTATTGTTCAGTGTGTGTGTGTGTGTGTGTGTGTGGTGGGGGAATAAAGAACTACGAACTTCAAAACGAACTATGAAACTTCAAAATTGAGGCAGATGTGATGTATAGACGATTTTTAAATTTTTTGATGGAAATTGTAAAAGCAGAAGTGTGGCATCGAGAACCGGAAGTCCGTATTTCAAAAACGGCTCTAACGATTTTCTCCAAATTTGCTATATAACACTTTATTAGAGACCCTTTCTTATTAATTAGTTGGTTAGTTCAGAAAAATTGATAGGCGCCCTGTATAAATAGTTCAATTTCAGGTCACGAGAGTGCATTTCTTTAAAAACAGCTGCACGGTTTTTTCTTTCGAATTCACCATATTAATCCCTTTTAGATATTATTTTGGATGTAATTGTTGTCTAACGGTCAAGAATTGAGTATGCCATAATTTGATTCAAATCGGTATCTCAAAAAAAGCTCTAAAGATTGATTAAACCCCATTTTAGTTATTCTTTCTTGTGTACTATAGGGTTATTACCGAGAATTTAACAGTCATCCTGATTAGGTAGGTCAGTTTTAGATCTCGAAAATTCGTGTTTCAAAAAATGTTTCTACCTACATATATATATTACTTATTTTTTAACTCGCGATGTAAACCTGTTTTACGTTTTACAATTCTTTTCACGAGTGTCAGCTTTTTCTTACTGGAAATTTTTTATTTATCTATTTAGTTAGGTCAATTTTATGTATTTTGATCACATTATCTTCAAAAAGTGTATATAATACATGTATTAGTGGGCTATGGAAGTCCTGTGGTTGTTTCACTCAAGGTTGTATTATAATATAATATCATGAAAAGTTATAACTATTATAAAAAATACATTAAAATATTTTTATAAAAATGAATTTTTGGATGTATTAAAAAAAAAAAAAAAAAAAAAAAAAAACTAATGTTTTTAACGTAAATTCTAAATATAAATCAGTGCTATATTTTAATTGCTCTCTTATTAATAATTTTTAAAAAACAGGAAATCTATTTTTAAAACAAAATAAAATAACTTTGAAATATGTACTAATTCCATTACAATTAGTAATTTTTTCTAACATTCCAGTGCCTGTATTACCATTTTTATGTATTAAGGGGACCAGGAAATAATGTCGATTTGAATTAATAAAATGAAACCGGAAATTTTTGTTTAACAGTGTTTACATGGTACTTTACAAATAACCATCTTCTTCGGATGGAATGGAAAGAAGATGGTTATTTGTAAAGTACCATGTAAACAAGCTACCTAAGAATATCTTAAATTTTATCCAGGATAAATTTCCGATGTCAGTATTTTAATTCAAAACGACATTATTTTCCGGTCCCCCTAATATCTTGTTTATTTTCAACCAGCTCGACTATTTCTTTCGATACAAAAAAGAGGGAACTGGTGATTGCGAAGTTTTTATGACACTTAAATATATATACGTGTGTGAGAGAGAGAGTGTGTGCAAACTATTTTTTAAGAATTTACTGTTTCTGCATACTTTCCGAGATATTTCAGTGATGATTGTCTTTTAATAAGTTCACCATTGCCATCCCAGAACAATCTTTACTATTTTCCTATACAAATTCACGAAGTACAAATTATTTAGTACTAAAAATGTTGTATGTTATTATTATTTTTTTTTTCTGTATGATGAATGCAGGCGATGGAGAAAGGTTTAACATTACAAGCAGCCGATATGGATACAAATTGAATCTGCATAGTTTTTTTTTTTTTTTTTTTTTTTTTTTTTTTTGTAATGACCCTATAATAAGCCAAGTTTTGTATTCATACTTTACAGATGTTGATATGCAGCCCCGGAAAATTGCAGCACGTCATACTTATATCGCTTCTCGGCTTCTTAGCTAAGACCAAAGTGTATCATATCATCGCTAACTGATGACCGTCATTTTCAACTAACGTATGTTTAAAATCAAATTAACTGATAAATAACTGGAATCTTTTAAGCTTTGGGATGCTGATTATTTAAGTTATGCACCTGTTTGATATATAAGAGATTTGATGTTCTTTTATTTTAACATGTATTAAAAACTGAAAATTTTATAAAAATCATTGATGCATGCATAATAAAATAGTTAAAAAATTAATAATATAAGATTAATAAATTAATAATATAAATTTATTATATGAATGAATAAATTGATAATACAATTAATAAATAATATAAATTAATTCTGAAATATAATTTATTTCCATGTTAGAAATTTTTTCCAGGCATAAATAAATTCCACAAATTATTTTAAAAGTTATTGAATAATAACTAATTTTTTGACTTAAAATTCGTTTAAACTGCTTTGTGTTATTTGTAACTTCATGCACTCTTACACACGTATAAGATGGTAAGACGATGAAGAATATAAATCAGCAGCTCTCGAAGTACAATTGCCTACAATTTATTTTATTCATAATTCTTTATACAAACAACATTGTACATAATTGCCAACCTAACCCTGAAGGTTGTTAGCCCCGCCCCTTTCCACCTATTTCTTCAATCCAGTCTTTTTTTAGAGTACTTTTCTTTTTGTTTAATTGTAAATATATTTGAAAAGAATTACTCTAAAAATTAAGTGGTGTACAAAAGGGGGCGGGAACTAACAACCTTCCAGGTTTGGTTGGCAAGTATGCATTGCACGAAAACATTTATATGCAGGCTTTTAAAACTAAGTATATGTTTATTAAGCAATAGATAAAATATCATATAGAAATGTTAAAATTCGTTATAAGGCAGAACTGTCAGTATTTCTAATTTATTCCATAGCATTGCATTTGCCCGCCTTCTTTCCCATCACGTTCTTTATGAATTTTTTTAAAATAAATAATTATGATAAAATTAATAAGAAAATTATTCTTTAAAAAACTGACATATAAAAAAGCGGGTACTAACAGTGCTGGGAAAAAAATCGCATTCCTCCTCCACCATCCTCCTTTTTTAAGGGCAGTTTCGAGGATAAAAGAAATTCCGACTGTTTTGCTACCGCTAATTTTATAGAGGAATTTTTATGGCATTTTATGAGTAATATACGTGATTAAACAGGGTAGAGATTTTTATATAAAAATAGTGGTATTAAAAAAAGCAAAAATTTCGCAGCCGGAAAAGTGGCCTAAAAAAAGACGGAGAGTGCAATCCCTGAATAAATAAAACAAAAATATTGTCATTTCTGTAAAAAAGTGTTTGATGAAGACGCTGTATGCAATATTTGAAACGCGAATCCTTTAAATTTGAGTTTTGACGCAAGGGACTATTATTATTCCGAAGATTCCACGGTTGAAAGTTTACTCAAATAAGGAAATGGTGACGAATATATAATATTTTTTTTTTTAATCTATATTTAATATTTCAGATTAGCATAGATTCGGGAAGATTCCGTAGTTTCTGTTTAATGTTTCTGTAAAATCGTCAGGTAGTTATATTTGTTACACTGCTCTGCATGAAAATTGTCCCCAACACCATTTTTGTCAATTCTTATGTAAAATGACCTCCTGAATCCGAATATGAGGCCCATTTTGCTCTATCACTCACCTATTTTTAGGGACAGCCTCCTCTTTTTGACACTTTTCGACAATTTTATGGCTATAAATTTGATTTTTAGGTGAGGAAAGGATTATTTTAACTGTTAAATATCTTCTGAGGGGCTACGGGGTTGGAAAATTCTAAAACAAGAACATTTGAGGCAAAGGGAAAATTTAGTGGGGAATTTGCCACTGAAATTATGTATTACATTTCTTACATATTTTTTTAAATCTATTATTAATGTTATTTATTAAACATTATTATTATTTTTTTGTTTTTTGTTTTTTAAGTGTTAAATTGATTATTTTTCAATTTCCAAATCCAATTCATGGACATAAAATTACCGAACAGTGATAAAAATTGGGGGAGGGTGTGGTGTCCCGAGAAAACGGTGGGTGAGTGGGCAAAATGGGAGCCATATTCAGATTTAGGAGGTCTTTACATAAAAATCCTCATCAGGGCTCATTTTTTTTTTTTTTTTTTTAAGCGCAGTGCTATTTAATGATTTCTTGCGAAATTTTTTATTTTCGATTTAATATTAACTAGTATGTTGTGGCCACCACAAGACTTTCTTCTATATTTTCCTATATACATATTCAATCAGTAACAATTTAAAAAAAAAAAAAAAAAAAAAAAAAAAAAAATACGATTTTTTTTCTAAGTTCTTTTTTTGTTAAAAGTAATACATATTCAATCAATAACAATATTAAAAAAAAAAAAAAAAAAAAAAAAAAAAACAGTTTTTTTTTTTGTTAAAAGTAAAAAAAATCGATAACTTTGTTTTAAATTATCACAGATTTATAGTTCAACCATTCGTTTTAAAGGTATTGACGAGATCTTTCGAAAGATACCCATCTTGAAAATTTACCCCCCCCTTCCCCCCAGGGGAGGGAGCCGGTGCCCCCACATGCTCAAATTTTTTTCCCTAGTTAACTACTACTATTATCAATAATTCATATTAATTTTACAATCACAAGTTAAATATAACGCTCATCATGTACATTTATACGAAATTTTGTCCTACACTGCCATGTTAAAAGTATACATAAAATGCGATCACAGCGCCATCTGCTGGGCGATTGATCCCAAAATCTAATCAGCACCATTCCATGTCAGGGTCCAACTATATACCAAGTTTGGTTCAATTTCATTCATTGGTTCGTGAGATAAGGTGAAAAATACGAAAATTTGCGATCATAGATGGGCGATTGATGGACAAGTTAAATATAACGCTCATCATGTACATTTATACGAAATTTTGTCCTACACTGCCATGTTAAAAGTATACATAAAATGCGATCACAGCGCCATCTGCTGGGCGATTGATCCTCAAATCTAATCAGCACCATGCCCCGTCAGGTTTCAACTATATACCAAGTTTGGTTGAATTTCATTCATTGGTTCGTGAGATACGGTGAAAAATACGAAAATTTGTCCTATACTGCCATGTTAAAAATTTACATAAAATGCGAACACAGCGCCACCTGCTGGGCTATTGATCCCCAAATCTAATCAGCACAATGCCCCGCCAGGGTCCAACTATGTACCAAGTTTGGTTGAATTTCATTCATTGGTTCGTGAGATACGGTGAAAACACGAAACCACAGACAGACACACAGACAGACAGACAGACATTTTTTAAAAACTATCAATTCGTGTTCAGGACACCCCAAAACGTGTAGATCCGTCAAAAAACGGAGGTCGAAAATTTTCGCGAATCCAATACTTTCTCTATATTACATATAGAAGAAAGTAAAAATATGTTTAAATTCAGAATTATGATAAAATCTTCGAAATAAAAATTTCACTAAACGTTGTCATTTATTTATTTTTCTCCACTCTTGGGGTAAGATGGCCGTCTATTAGGGGCCTTATGGGATCCCCTTATGGGATCCCCTTATGAGATTTCAAGAAACAAAACATTTTATTTATGAAACATTATAATATTTATTTTAAAACACATTATTGGCATAGATAAACTAAAACTAAATATTATTTATTATCTTGTTTAATGTTTTTGTTAAATTTAAAGCCAAGATGTAATGTAACCCTTTGCCAGCCTTAACGCTCGAAAGCGCTCTAAACGCTGCCACATTTGAGGACAATTTTATTCAATTTCCACCAATAATTTTGAGAAGTGGTATTTGATATATTGGATGAGTTCTTCGAAGTGGTTAGGAATCCGTTACAGTCAACCCATTTTATCCCATTGTCCTATTTAAAAGACAGCTGAAATATAGCATTTAGAAATCAGAATTTGCTTGGTGCGAATATTTTGTCAGCTGGAATATATAATGGTATATATAAGCATAACCTCCCTTAACTAAATGCCTGTCGCGTAGCTCGGAAACTAGGCAACAGTTGAAACGGTAGACAGCGCCACCTGGTACAGATTGCGCGACTTTTTTATTCAGCAGCCACCCAATGTTTTTAAAAGTGGGATGTTATATACATAAAAGGCGAATAGAATCGAAGAAACGACGATTATATATATCGTGTATCACTTCTTAAAATTATTGGTGGGAGTTGAATAAAAAGTCCCACAATCTGTACTAGGTGGCGCTGTCTACCGCTTCAACTGCTGCCTAGTTTCCGAGCTACACGACAGGCTTCTATTTAAGGAGGCTATGATGTAAGCTTCTGATAGCGTGTTATGTGTCTCACCTCCTCCTCCACCTGGAATCTTTGTTTAATCATTACATTAGGGGGCATGGTTTATCTTCTCTTTGCGGTTGAAAATACTTTCTGGAGAACTATCGTGTAAATAAGGAAGTATTGTACAGATAAAACAAAACTTTATACTCGGAAAGCACTTTTCGTTATTGAAGAGAACACTAAAACATATAAGTGCAAATTTCATCCTCTTTATTTCAATGTCCTGCGTACAAGGTGGATAAGATTTTTTAAACACAATATATATATATATATATATATATATATATAATTTTGTTGTATTTAGTTATTTAGGTTTAATTAACCTTAAAAAATATAATTTTTCTCAAATTTGAGCAAAATAAATGAATTGGGATAAAATGGGTTAAAATTTAGAGGTGGACATTTAATAAAAAATTTCTAAATACTCACAAATAAAATAACACACGTCTTGTTTTTTATGTACCTCTTCTATAAGTGTCTAGCATTACTCTACGGTACTTGGCGTAAGAAAGTACCACATGATATGGCATCTTATTCCCTACGGCATTTTATCTCAACTTACCTTATATACATTAAACATTTTAATATCCAAATATAAATGTATTTTTTAATTGTTCTTTGTAGATTATTTAGATTTTTCTTTGTTTAATATTTTCTTTATTTATTTTTCTATTTTTAATGTTAATGCTTTATATTCAAACACTTTATATATCTTTATATATATATTTGTTTTGTGCGTGTGTATGTCACTGAACTCCTCCTAAACGGCTGGACTGAGTTTAATGAAATTTTTTGTGTGTCTTCAGGTGGATTCGAGAATGGTTTAGATTTACAAATGAAAGTTGTAACTTAATTAGTTCTGTTTTAATTAATTTTTAACCAACTCTTTCAACAACTTTTCCACCTAGATGGCGTGAGTTGTCGTAAACACGATGTCAGAATTTATTTAATGTTGAAATGAAAAATGAATTTTTAACCGTATCGTACGAAGTGTTTAAAATATTTTTTCAAAGTTAATATTTTAGAATCGTAAACACGATGTCAGAATTTATTTAATGTTGAAATGAAAAATGAATTTTTAACCGTAAGTGTTTAAAATATTTTTTCAACGTTAATATTGTTAAAATGTTAAAATTAGTTAAAATGGTATATTCTTATAAAAAATTATTTTATGTTAAAATGAAAAATGAATTTTTAGGCCATTATCATTTGTGCAGATGGAAAATGTACTAAAAGTTTTCCGAAAAATTTCACGATCACAAATGTTGACGAATATCCAATATATCGTCGAAGAAATCCCGATAATGGCGGACAATCTTATCATCTATGGCGGTCATCTATGTCAACAACATAGATATTGACATTGATAACCGTTGGGTCCCATATTCGCCTCTGCTATGCAAAACATTCAATGCTCATATTAATAGCAAGAAATTCAAACTTCTTCACACACCATAAATTTTAGATCAGTACAACCGGTTTCGAAAGGACGTAGCCTTTCTTCATCAGGTGCAAACACGTGCAACTGCCTTGGAGGCAAAAGCAAGACTGAAAGCAGGACAAAATCCAGAGGGGGAGGAGCAACACAAACAACCAATAGGAAGCAACATGCAGGACAGGACCAATCAGAGAGGAACACACGTACACACACACCACAAAATGAGGAGGAAGGAAAGGAGTAAACAATTATTATTATTTTTTTTCAATAATATTAAACTAATAAGTAAATTTAATAAAATTTATCCATTAATTATTATTATTTTTATTTAAATTAGAATTATTTTCTTATAACTAATATGAAGTTATAAACATAATGAAGGAAATTATTTAATTGAATTAAACAAATTTTTCCAGGCTGTAGACAGCAAAGTGGAATCAGATTTTTCATTGACAATTTTATCACGATTAAGGTAAATAGCTAAATTTTCTAAAAAATCCAGTTCGGAAACGTGTTTGGCATGAAAGATAATTTTGGCACTCTTAAAATTAAAACTATGATCAAATTCCTAACTGTGCTTCGCAATAGAAGATTTAGAAATTTCTTGATTAACAACATACCGAGAATGTTCACGTAAACGATATTCAAGATTTCTTTTAGTTTGACCAATATAAGATAAATCACAGTTATTACAAGATACATTATAGATACCCCATTTTTGAAGCTCAGGAACAGGGGATTTGGTTGAAGGGAATTGGAATTTATAAAATTTATGGTGTGTGAAGAAGTTTGAATTTCTTGCTATTGTCTGTACGCCAGTTTTTTTAATTTATTTTTGGTGCTCATATTAATGTTCAGATCTGCAGTTAAGTGAAGAGCATCAAATACATTTGCAAGTATGTGAATAAAGGCAGTGATATGGCTGTATTTCGAGTTGAAAATACCAATGTGAATGCTCCTCCGGTGAATAACAACGACGAAATAACACTTTACCAAATTGGCCGGTACGTCAGCTCCAATGAAGCTGTTTGGCGTATCTTTGGTTTCCCAATTCATGAACGGGATCCAGCAGTTCTTCATTTAGCCGTTCATCTTGAAAATGGCCAGCGCGTATATTTCACGAGCGAGACAGCGATTGATCGTGCTATAAATCCACCAAATACTACACTCACCGAATTTTTTGAATTGTGTAATCGTGCGGATGCTTTTGGTGCTTTTGCATGGACATTACTCTATTCAGAAGTACCACGCTATTTCACATGGGCTCCAACAAAAAAATGGATGCCCCGCAAGCAAGGCACGCCGATTGATGCATGTCCCGGTTTATTCAAATCAAACACCTTGGGACGAGTATATACAGTCAATCCAAGGCAGACTGAGTGCTTTTATCTTCGACTGTTATTGGTTAATTTTATCGGCCCTTTGTAATTTCAAGATTTACGTAAAGTGAATGGACAACAGTATCCAACGTATAAAGATGCATGCCTTGCACTCGGCTTGCTGGAAGACGTCAACCAGTGGGATTGTATGCTTGCTGAAGTAGGACTGAACTGTACAGCAAAACAAATTCGTCTACTATTCGCTATAGTGTTGACTACATGTTTCCCGGCCCGAGCAGAGACATTATGGCATAATCACAAAGATTCAATGACTGATGATATATTGCATCAACATCGTTCGCGGTGCAACGATCTAACGATAGTGTTCAGTGACGCTATGTACAATGAAGCATTGATTGCTATTGAAGATCTTTGCATTATAATTGCCAACTTACCACTCAGTCATTTCGGTATGCATTCAACAAATCGAAATGCATCTGATTTATTAAGCACTGAATTGAATCGTGAACTACAATACAATACTGTAGAAATGGCAGCGATTGTTGCTCGCAATGTCCCACTAATGAATTAAGAACAAAGAACCATTTACGACCGCATCATGCTCGCAGTTTTGGCAGGACAAGGTGGATTCTTTTTTTTTGGGGGGGAGGGGGGGGGGGGTGCACCAGGTGGAACTGGCAAAACATTCCTTATTTCGCTAATTCTCGCCGAAATACGATCAAATAATGGCATCGCATTGGCTGTTGCATCATCTGGCATTGCGGCAACTTTATTGGATGGAGGCAGAACAGCTCATTCATTATTTAAACTGCCACTAAATATTCAAAATAACCCAGACGCAGTGTGCAACATAAAAAAACAATCGTAAATGGCCACAGTGCTGAAATAATGTAAAATTCTTATCTGGGATGAATGCACTATGGCACAGAAACATTCGATTGAGGCGTCGAACAGGACATTGAAAGATATAAAAAACAACGACAAACTATTTGGCGGCACTCTGTTACTCTTTTCAGGTGATTTCAGACAAGCACTTCCCGTTATTCCGCGTTCAACATACGCTGATGAGATCAACGCTTGCTTAAAATCATCGTCATTGTGGCGTAATGTTGAAAAAGTACAACTGAAAGTAAATTTGTGCGTTCAAAAGCCTCAAGATCCATCCGCTGAAACATTCTCAAAACAATTGTTAGATATCGGCGATGGAAAAGTTACTACAGATGAAACTAGATGCATAAAATTACCGACCGATTTCTGCACAATCATTGATTCTCAAGATGCTCTTATTGACCAGATATTTCCCGATGTACACAGACGATACACAAATCATGAGTGGCTGGCAGAAAGAGCAATTTTAGCAGCAAAAAATGTGGACGTCAACGAATTGAATCTCAAGATACAACATTTGTTACCAGGAGACTTGGTGTCATACAAATCTAATGATACAGTTTGCGATGCCACCGAAGCTGTAAATTATCCAACAAAGTT